>BSEG01000011.1:38192500-39392500 GCA_036245055.1 Diospyros kaki
AAAAAGATTGAAAAAATTGTTTGTGGTGGCCAACAACAAGAAAGGAACCCTTATGGGTTCCTCCATCCAAGCTAAGGAGCCTAAATTTGGAATTAACCTTTAAAGGCATTGGGGGATGGGGGGATAAAAAGAGATACACGCATATACATAAGAATAAAATGAAACCCATTAGCGATTAGGTCTTTCTCAACCCAATCGATGATAGGTTTTTGCTGATAGGGGATTTCTCTCAACCTCGTCGACTTAGAAAGAAAAAGAAACAATGAAGAAAACAAGAGAGGGAAACGTACCTATTATAGGCATTTCCCGCATCACTCCTTACGGGCCAGACTCAATCCGATAGACCGGCCCAATCGCTCAAAGCCTAAAAGGCCCATACAACCTCGTCGAAGAAAGCTCGTACACCACCAAAAATTCACAGCTCATAAGGCAAGCTCCACAACGAGCTTCCGATGAAGCCTCTCGCGAGCTTTCCCCGATCGACTAACGAGCTCCCAGTAAAACCCTCAGTTCGCTGGACCATCAGATCGCTGGCCTAATACCTCCAGGTCGCACAAATGACAAAGCTGCTGAGAAGTCAGAGGTAGGGTCCACTTACTTTATTTGCAACAACCTATGCTCCTCGTGATGAGGATCCCACTCGTAGTTTTGTATAGATAGTAAGGATTGTTTGTCCCCCGTTATATTATCTTTATATTTCTATATGTTATCCAAATTGTAAAAGGCCCATCATTATAAATAGGAGTCAGAGATATCATGAGGGGTACAACAAAAAAAGAATAATCAGACACCGCCATTCTGAAAGAGTAATCAGAGTGCGGGCATGGAGTAGGCATCGTTCTGGCCGAACCACGTGAAAAGTGCTAGATGTTCTTCACTCACATCTGGGATCTTTGTTTTTCTTTTTCTAACCATTTTCGGACTTACTCATTGCGGCCCAAAACAAATCACAGTCGGCTAAAATTGGACGTCGACATTTTGGCGCTAGAGGAAGGGCCCCGCTTTGATCGATAGCCATGGCAAGAGGAAGGAATACTCGAAGTTCCGAGGCGGCGGTCGACCCACCAGAAAATCGTCACGATCAGCCACGAGATTGTCCGCGAAATGGAGGGCCCGTCACTTCAACAATAGATATCCTTTTGCCACGGCCAACCGGAGATGCCGCCGGCATGCCACTGCGCTTCCCTGTTCAACCCACCATCCAAATCGCCAGGACAGAGGCGATCCGGGACTGGCAGCAACGCCAGGAGACGTTGGAGAATACAGTGATGCAGCTCCCTGACGTGGTCAGAATTCTAGCCCTAGCTCAAGCACGGGCTGTCCACAACCCACCGACTTCACCTCTAAGGGTCCGCCAACCACGAGAAGACAGACCCCCGCCTGCGAAAGAGGATATCGGGGATAACTATCCATTCTCAAGTCACCACTCCCCGGTCTGGGAAAGAAGTAGGCGATCACAGGCCCAACAATCAGCAGGCTCGGACTCAACTGTGGAAGAGCAATGTCAAAGAGTTCGACAGTTGGAAGAACGACAAGGAGTCCGCAACCAGAATAATAGTCATGGGGACAGGACGTTATTCACCAGAGAGGTTGAACTCGAACCCCTCCCCTAGAGATTCAAAGTCCCAAACATGCTACAGTACAATGGGGACAGCGACCCCTATGATTACTTGGATGCGTACAACGTACAAATGGATTTATAGACAACCAGCTCGCTGGTTAAATGCCGCGCCTTTCTGACGATTTTGGGTGATATTCCCAGAGCTTGATTCAGAAGCCTTTCGCCTCGCAGCATCAACAGTTGGGAGGAATGTCAACAGAGATTCCTCAATCAATACAGGGCCTTGAGGAGGCAGCTCGCACCACTGTGCCACCTCGCCATAGTGTTCCAAAAAGAAAATGAGCCTTTGAGGGATTATATTGCCAGATTCAGACGTGAGGTAAGGAATGTCGATGATCCCTCTGATGAAAGTATCTTGACAGCGATCTCCGCCGGCCTCCGAAAAGATGAGAAACTCTATAAGAGCATCTATAGGACTCTAGTCAAAGATCTGGGGGAATTTTATGAACAAACTTCCAAGGAGATCCGATGGGAAGACGCCTTTGGGTCGAAGAAACCCATCAGGCTGAAAGAAGAAACTGGGGGCTCCAACCAGGGTAAAAAGACAAGAAGCTGGGGGCTCCAACCAGGGCCGAAAGAAGAAGCTGTAGGGTATACTATCGTGGTTTTAAGAGACCGAATCAGACGAAGGGAGTACCCCAGACCCTAAATGTTTAAGGAAATTATAATGGTACCGACAAGTGATTTGAGTTATGATTTTTGGTGATGAAAGAAATTGGATCGGGAACAGTTTTTGGTACAATTGTCGACCGGGCTGAGAAAACCGAATCGATGTAGGGAGCATCCAAAAAGTCAACGGAGTGGTTTGAGTACTTATATTTTGCATATTAAACAACCCTTTAGCGATTTTTGGTTGAAACGAATGGATTTAAGGTCAAATCGAACAACCAGGCCTAAGTGTAATTTTTTAAATTTGCCCGAGGGAGGTCAAAACGGTAATTTTTCAAGAATTTCAAGGATGAAATGAATAGTACAAAGCTTGAGAGCCTTAGTGGTATAGTTGGATTTATCAGGGGTGCTATGGAAAGGGCAAAAATGTCAATTGAAAAAATAAGGGGGTTAAAGTGCAATAAAATGAAAATGCAGTGTGAATGCGTAGGAAGTCGGCCACCGCATATCCATGCACGTGGAGGCCAAATCCGACGATGGGACGGCCAGGGAAGAGCTAGGGAAGGTCCTATCCGACGTGGGCTAGCTTGGGGGCCAAGTTGTGGCCAGTGATTAGTCGAGAGGAGGCCAGAATTTGCTATAAAAGGGAGGCCGAGGGTTTTGATTTTTGGACATCAAATCGACCACGTTTTTGGAAGTTATTGAGAGGGTGATTAAGGGGCTTTTGATCCTTGCATCAAGGAGAAGAGATTGAGAGCATTTGGAAGCATTTTGGGTTTGTTTGGAGGCCATTCGAAGCTTAGTCGAAATCTGGAGGCGGTTCGCCTACCGCGACCCGCAACTACCATTTTGGTGGCCTTGCCAATGTATTTTCAGCCTTAAAGTTGTGCCATTGTGATCGACTGAAGAAGGGCTTCAAGGGGGTACCACTTTCGTGGCCATCAGAGCAACCGTCGGCAGCCAGATCAATGAGGAAGACAGTGGCGCATGGCTGCAAGCGTTAGCTTTCACGCACAGCCACGCGCTGAGTGCGTGAGGGTGCGTGGATAAGGGCTTTTTGGTAATTTTAATTCCAAAATTTTTCTTTAATTATTTTAGGATTTATTGTGCTGAAATATTTAGAAAAATGGTTGAGGAAATAATTATTTTGGAATTATCGAGGTAAAAATTGAGAGAAAATAGAGAAAATTATAGAAAAATTGAGGAAAATGGATTTTGATACTTTCTTAATTAAATATAGTGTTTAGGGAATATCTTGACTTGAGGTTGAGAATAAATTCAAGTGTTTGTAATTTGGCACACAAAACGAGATTGTGCACCAGGATCGAGACGATTCGAATACGTCGAGGTGAGTGTTCCGACTGGAAAACTTGACTTATTGTGGGTTGTTCACTATCAAACTTGACTTGTTTATGCAAATGGTTTTGTTGCATGTAAACGATAACCGATAACGGTTGGTTTTATGAGAGATGTTCATTCCTAAATGTTTTGTACTCGTGCATTGCATTTTATAAAACTGTTGTTTATATGATGCATTGAATTGTGAAATATGGCATTGTCTTGCGTTTTGTGTGTTTGTATGGAATGTCAGCCTAGGATGTTGTCTGGATAGTGTAGCCATAATTCTCTAAGAGCGTGACGAAATAATAAGGGTATCTAATGCTAGTGTGCCTGTCAGGATAGCTGCTTTGGTTTCCGTGCCAAACCGTTTGGTCAGGAAAATTGCACTAGGATGACTAGGTGGTCCATACTGTGTTGTTCATGTGGGATGTCAACCTAGAATGTTGTTTGGATAGTGTAGCCATAATTCTCCATGGGTGAGACGAAATGATAAAGGTATCTTGTGCAGGTGAGTATGCTGGGATAGCCGCCTTGGTTTCCGTGCCAGGCCGTTCAGTCAGGGAAGTTACACTAGCATGACTAGGTGGTCCACGTGAAATTTTGGAGTTGGGATTGTATGGTGGTTCTTGGATCCTTAGAGTGAGAGCATAATCTGAAGAGATGCGTTGGCTTGCCTTCTTAAGCTAGAATTGCGTCGTCGTGTCGTCGAGTCGGTATGGTGGCATAGCTTTTAGAGAGATTGCTCTTTTCCCGTGGCAGGGTTAAGCGCTAGGGATTTTCTTGAGCTATGGTTTATCGAGTGTATTGATTTATTTAATATCTTGCATTCATTCATGAAAACGTGTTTTTGAACTCTCACTTAAATAGTTCATCATCTAATATAGAATTTGTCCCTAGAATATTCAAACGTTCCAAGTGAAGACAACGGTGCAAAGGGAAAGAAAATTGCCGAGGAGTGACGGCGATTAGTTGATAGCTTATGATATGTCGTTTTCAATTATATTGTTCATTTTGAGGACATCTTGTAAGTGTTGATTTGACTTTATATTATGAATAAAGTGGTATCGATTATGTCTATTGAGGTTTTGATTTAGCTTCTGCATTTGAGGTGATGTACCTGTCTTAGTTTGTCGATAGTTCATAGCTAATATACTGAGAAGGTGTAACGGGATCTACGAGGAATGATTTTGTATTGAGTTTTCGTTGATTGTTTTGAAAAAAAAAAATATCCCTGGAATCTTACGTTACCTAACACTCCGGGAGAATGAGGTGTTACATTCATTCTTAGCCCAGTAAGTAAAAAACCCAAAAGGTCCAATTAAAGCCCAATCTAGCCCAAACTTATTAAAAACCCTCCTTCATCTCCCCCTCCCCCTTCCCCTCAAAACTCACATCCTTCTCCATCTTCCTCTCAAACTCACTCTTTCTTCTCTCCCTCTCACATATCACTACTCTCTTTTCTCTCAACATGCATTGCATTTTCCTTCCCGGATAGAAGAAGAGGGTAATTTCTCTGTTTATTCAACTTTTCACAAATCAACTTCTTTAATATGATGTGTATTTTACATACAACATATATATACATAGATGTGGCTGAATGCATATAATTGGTTCAATTTTTATATCAATTGGGTATTATGGGCATGCAATTTTGACAGATTTAATGGAATAATAAGGCTGTCTAGATTAGACAGCTTTTTTGCCCCTAATTTAAAAGTTCATCACATGTTGTATATGTTGAATTTTGGGGTGATTCAAATTGGAAAATGACTCCCTATGAGATATCTATCATCTAGACTTGGAATGAGATCATTTGGAGACTTGTAAAAGTTTTTATGACATTTTTCGTATATATGGGCAGATTTATGCGAGAATAGTGTTTTAGAGGATAGAAAAATATTTTGGTATCCCAAACATTGTTTTCATGAGCTTATTTATAAATATGATGAACTTATAAGAGCTTTCTACATTTTGTGTGAATTTTAATTTATAATTTTACAACATCGTTTCCTATTTCAAAATGATTTTTTTTTATTGTGTGCTGCAAGAAAAAAATAATCTGTTTGTGGATTTGAAAAATATTCTGAGTTTTGTTATCTAAATCTTGATGTGAATTTAATTGAGAATATAGCCCCATGACTTATTTAGCCCACTGAATTGGATTCACATGATTTTGTGCTATAAATTTCAATTTATGCTTGTTTTCATAAGGATCGACAGTTTGAATTCGTGAATTAGTAGTGTTTCACTAGTAGGTTCCTATTGTAAATGTTTTCTTTATATCTTTACATTTGTTACTATTTATACATATAGTGTTATGATAAATTTACTTAAGAAAATATAATAGTGAGCGAGTCATATTTAAAAGGCAAGAATTATTGAAATTTTTGAAATGAATAATAATGAATTAGGATTTTTGGGGCACATTAACGTCAAGGGCAACTAAGACTCTTCCACTTGCAAATCTAAGAAGTGAACTTTAAATATTTCAAGTAAATAAACTCTCTCTAATTTTCACCCCATGTTGAACGGTTAATTTGAAAACATTGTGCTTTGTGGTTGGCTTGCAGATATTTAATTCTAAATCTCTTCGTTACTTTGTATCATTTCCTTACATATTAATGAAAATGATTAAGCATGTATATATATCATGTCATTGCATCAATGAGCATGCATAGGCATCAATTTGAAAAAGTTAAATGTTTTCAAATGAAAGGTGTGTAAAGGTGCAAATTTTCTTTCAAAGATATGTAACTCAAAGTTTTTAAAGGAAATGAGTGAATGTCTATGCTATGAATAATGTGAATGGGAAATGGGGCATGGGGGACTGGCGCAGCCGACCTATGAAGTAATGTGAATGTGAAAGTTAAAAGTGGAAAAAAAAAATTTAACCACTTTGCGGTATTACCGGTGGAATGAACCCGGTTCCAAAATAAGAATTGCCACTTCATTCTGATTGGTTAGATGACACACCATGTGAGCTCACGATAGTAATGAAATGTTTTGAGAAGTTAAAGTAAATGGGGATACATTTTTCAAAATTTATTCAAACTTTGCATGTCACAAGCATGCATCATGTGCACAAAGTTTACTTGCTGAACTTTAGCTCATCCTTTTTATTTTTCCCACATTCCAGGTGATGAGAGCTAGATAGATTGAGGAGTATGTTCGTTTGGAGGCGGACTCATCCAGTAACCCGTGGCATAAGATTTTGGTTTTGAACTAATAGTTTTGAGACACTTGTTCGTATTCATTAATTTACCCATCATTTTAATTGTTTAATCCTTAAATTTTGAATAAGTTAGTTTTGATTTGGTTGGGGATTTGGTTAGACCCAAATCTTCTATTTAGACTAAGTTAGTTACTCAATTGATTAATGTCTCTATTATTATGGAGCTGAGAATTATAACTTAAATTATTTGATGGTAGATAAAAAATGAATTTATTTTATTTTCGTATTTAAAGTTAAATGAACATTAACACATCTAGGTTTAGGATTTCTAAACTTAGGGTGTTACACTCTAAGTGGCTTGACCACAATATTTTTCGTCAATAAATTTATTATTGTATTCGAGCGATAACAAATAAATTTCTAATTATCTGAAAGTTAAAAAATTCTATATCTATTTCTTAGAAATTGGAAGACACAAAGACAGTAGTCCAATCTAGCCAATGCACATCTGATGTAAACAAGCATTTTATTTTCTTACTTATCTTCGAAATAACAAGTAACCAGTGATACTTACTTGTTAAGATTCTTGTTACGAAAATAAAATATCTTTTTAAGAAGAGTTTTATTATTGAGTGCTATTAAGATAATTGTTAAGATATATTTAATATATTTATTTTTAATATTTTAATTAATTAATAATAAATATTTATATTTTAAAATATTTTATTGAACAATAAAAGTATTTAGATATTAAAAATTAAGTACATGCACCTTAAAGATTCAAACTTTCTTCTGTAAATAAAAATTTTATTAAAAATAACCAAAAAATTGTCTATAATTTTAAATTAGAGTATATGTCAAGTCTCACGACAAAAGACCACACTAAAAGATCTAAGTAATTAATAAAAATATATACAATCCTTATAACATTAAAAGAAAAAATATATGCAAATGTCAAGGGAGATCTTCATCAATATCACCTTCTAAATCCATTCAACTTCTCTAAGAATAATGTTGGCTTTAATCGTCCAAAATTAACAGTTATGCTGCTAACACCAAGATACTTACTGAAATAATCACTTAAAGTGTATAAGCATACTCATAATTCAAGTTACTATTTTACGTGAGTATTGATATTTATAATGTCAATTTTCAGTTACTAAGCAATATCCAAACTACCAAAGTAAACAACAAACACTAACACATGATTGATTAATAATTTAATATTTTTTATTTGAAGAACTTAGATGAGTTTTTCCTTTTCACGTCTAACCATAATTAAAAAATAATGAAATATCTAATCATAAGTGAGCCAAATACACCTGTTATTATTATAACTGAATTTACCTCTTGACCACATCTGAGTCTAAATATGAACAGTTTGATTTGTGGATGTCAAAGGTGGGCGGGTCCACCCGGCCCAAGTTGTCCGTGTCATACACAATGTTAAATCATAAGTATAAGAGGTTGGAGGGCAAGACTCTGGGCCCTCATTGAATGGGCTTGGAAAGCCTATTTGCTTATGGGCCTGAGCATCTGGGCCACGCACCATGTTCTAGTTTCTTTTATTGCTTCTCCCTGCTCCTCTTAAATAAAAAGACCAAACCTATATTTTTGTCTATATATTTTTATAATTATTTAAATTTTTATTATTTTAATTACACTTCAAGATTTGCATTTTTTAGTTAATTTAACTCATGTATTTTAACATTTTTTTCCTATAACTCAAATTTTTCATTGTTTCAATTGTATCATTAAATCTACATTTTTAAGTTAATTTAATCTATGTATCTTGATCTAAATAGAATGTAACATGTATTTCGTTATCTTACTTTACTTTTTTTTTACATATAAAAGTACAAGTATTAAATTTACTCAAAAATACAAATCTAAAAATATAATCAAAATAACAAAAAATTCAAATTACTACACGACAAAAAAGTCAAATCACATGAGTTAAATTAACTCGAAAATCAAATTTATGAATGTAATCAAAATAACAAAAAGTTCGCATAGCTACACAAAAAAATTGTAAAATTACATAGATAAAAATATAAATTTGGCCAAATAAAAATGTACGAAGAAACAAGAAACCATCTTCAAGATAACTCAAGTTCCCATTCAAGAATTAGGTGGAAGAAACCATCTTCAAGGACCTATATGAACATGAAAAGGCTAACATTTACCATCCAAACATACTGGCAAAGCAAACCAGAAGGAAACAAAATCGTTGCCCTTCTGCAGAAAATTCTCTTTTCCAACCTCATGCAATCAGTTCAAGTAAGAGGGGATATTGCAAGAAAGAAGATCAAAATGAAAGCCTACCAAGATGACGATCGGGATTCTTGTTACTAATCTCTGTTCTTCCAGTAATCAGAATTCAAACTGATGGGGTAGAGATCGCCAGCAGATGCAGAAAAACCAGTCCATGGCCCGTCAATTGGCATACCCTGGATTTGGCTATCTTCTGTCATCTTTGTTTCCTGGCTATCTTTCCATTCATCCATCTTTCCCTTGAACTTCACTTGGTCATGGGATTTGGTTCCATCTGAAAGCGGATCCTTAACAACTGTCCTGCCGTCAAGCATGCTTACAACTGAAGACATGGCAGGCCTAACTGATGCAGTGGCATTAGTGCACAGAAGAGCTACATTAATCATTACCATCGCCTCGTCTCTGTTGAAGGCTGATCCCATCTTTGGATCTACTAGCTCCATCAGTCTCCCCTCTGCCTCCAGTTCAAGTGTCTAAGGGAGAGACATAAAGCAATTTTAGAACTTAGATATATGCATGCGGATGCTGTAACTACAAGTAAGGGCCCTAAGATCTATTTCCTAAGCATAGATTGGAAACACAAGAAGTGCTTTGCTACCTAAAAGAAAAACGCAGTGGTAATCTGTAAATTTGCAAGCCAACTTGTTCGAGAAGTTTTCACACTATTTCAGTAAACAAATTTCTTCCCAAGGCTCACATAACTGCGTTCTTTTACTTCACAGAAGTGCCACTTTGCCCCTTATATAATCACACAATTAATAGCATTTTTTATTTGACTCCGATATCAAGTTGAGGTCAATTAAAGAAATGGAGATACTTGAGTACCAACTAATGCAAAAAAGAAAGATATTCAACTTACCCTATCAAGAAGATTAAAACAGGGCTCCTTCGCCCTGAAACTAGTGTTACTTCTCCCGCTGACTATTTCTAGTGCAACAATTCCAAAGCTATATACGTCTGCTTTGTCAGTTAAGTAACCATGCATTGCATATTCTAGTGCCATATATCCACTGCATATTCAAATTATTACATTATCATTCTATGAGAATAGTCGTTTCCCATGCTTTATTTGTTACTATGAACAGCTATATGTGGAAGGGAAAGAACACTTTGTTACAACTAGCTAGAAAAGATATGAAAGTGATTTTAAGAAACAACAATTAATTCATCAATTGTGATTTAAAGCATATACTTACTAAGTTCCCGCAATTCTGGTGCTTATGTGGGTATTATCCTCTTCATCAAGTTTTGCCAAACCAAAATCGGATATCTTAGGGTTAAGATTCTTGTCAAGCAGCACATTGGTGGCTTTAATGTCTCTGTGAACTATCTTAAGTCTTGATTCTTCATGGAGAAAAGCCAAACCTCGAGCTATACCAATACATATCTTGTATCTTGTTCGTCAGTCCAATTTCAACTGGAATTCTTCTGGCCCTTTAAATTTAAAAGGAACAAGAATGTAGAATTATCAGTTAAATGGTGTATGCTTAAATATGCACATATATTTTCTGATATAAAGATGAAAAAAAAATTATGGTTTGAAGTTTACCAAACAAAGCACGAGCAAGACTATTATTTTCCATGTACTCATATACTAGCAACAATTGACTGCCTGCAATGCAACATCCATACAACTTCACTAGATGAGGGTGTTCTAAAGCAGAAACCATCCCTATTTCATTAACAAACTCGCGGTTCCCTTGCTTTGATTTGGAAGATAGCTACTTTACAGCAATTGTGGTGCCATCTGCTAGAAGTCCCTGGAATTTTAAGATACGAACATGGGAGATTTTTGCATCAGAAAAATTTTGTTGAAATATGTGATTATCAAAGTTCAAATGTGATTACAGATCTGGATCCTTTATCCATTTTAAGGATACCTTATAAACTGATCCAAAACCACCTTCTCCAATCTTATTAGCAGCATCAAAGTTGTTTGTGGCAGCTTTAATTTGCCTCAAGGTGAATGAACCTGTCTGTAGGTCTAGACCCTTCAAATCTATGAAAGATGACAAGTGAGATAAGAAGTAGTTTTAAATATAATAACCAAACATAATCCTAATATTCTTAAAACTTATAAATATTTAATTCCCACAGTGTCTATTTACACATGAAATTCCAATAAAAATACACCAAACTATTTTTCACAAGATGAAGTGCTAAATAATTTCACGTTTAAAGAATATTTTGCAAGAAAAAAAAAACTTATATAAATGAGGTTGATAAAGAGAAATTTTAAAATTGCAAGGGCTTAATTTGCGAAAAGAGTCTAATAAACAGGGATCCCTCGGTAAGCTTAGAAAGCATAAAAATGACAATAAAGAATAGTTATTTATTTATAATTGTAAGCCATAAAGTACCTTCATCCATTGTATCTTTGCGTCTTAAGCAGCCCCTCCATCGAAGGATACCTAGAAGCAAGATAACAACAAAAGCTACAGCAACCACAATCCCAGCCACTGCACCAGCGGACATGCCATTCCCACCTTTTGATGGCGGGGTAGAACCTGCTTGGGGACCCCAAGTGACTTGCAAGGAACATATTACTTCATCAGAACTCGAATGAGTTTAGTTTGCATTATGATTGGAACCGTTGTATGTTAACACTCCGGAAACAACGTACGCATGAACATGTTCCACTATGTGCCTCATGATGACTTGCATCTTGCCATTTTTTAAAACAGAATTGAATTGTTCCTTTCAAAATTTGGAAAAGAAAAAATAAACAAAGATGAACTACAGAAGAACTATTATGTCACATAACAACCTATGAAAACAGATTCAGCATATGTAGACAGAATGAGATGATTCTATTTTCAAGGTCACTATTCATCCCTAATAAAATAAGATTAAATACTTTGAATCAATTCCTTAAACAATAATCGAACTGTAGCTCAAAAAGAATAAGGGCAACTATGAGAATAATTTTTTTCTCCACCATGAAGAGAAGGAAAAAAATACAGACGCATACGGCTTACCAGAATTCACGGATATAGCTGAAATGAGAGGACCATATACTCCTCTAACAGGGACAGCAGTTGTCCCTCGTCCAGCCCAATAAAAACGGATTTCCAGAGTGCCATTGGTCACAGTTGCAATGTATGTCATTGTGATATTCCTACCAGCCCCACCCGCTTTATCCACAATGTTGAAATCTTTTTCCACCAACTTTCCCTGCAACAATTCCTTATGGTCATGCTCTTACTTGGGCTCTTGCTTGGGTTAGCTTTCTTAAATTTTGAACAACATCAATGCCACACGGACAGGAAAATCAAATGATGAATTACATGGAAGCAATATCTCCCAATAAGAATCACATATAAAATAGAATATGCCAGCATTATCCATTCTTAACAAAGAACTGAATAGACAAACAAATAAAAAAGGGGAAATTTTTCATACATCAGCTCTATTGAGGGTAGTACACTGCAAAAATCTACCTGAATGTAAATATCGAATACACGCCTTCCAAGGCTGCTATATGTCCTGTCATCAGTAAACATGATTTCTGCAAAATAAAGGCTCACTGTGTAGTTATCATTCATCAGGCAGAACCCGTAATAGACCAGAGATAGGGGGGAAATTCGTGCATCCATGTACAATTCTGGATCCTTCACAGAAAGGATTGAAGTATTTTTCTGAATAAAGGACTTTAAACTGCCACCATCATCCATGAAGTCACCTGTGCTACTAAATGCCCAGTTGCTATTACTTTCAACGAACATCAAACTCGTACCCAGGGTTGTAGTATCAGCTTCATATTTGGTGCCACTGCTAACATTTACTTCTTTGCCACCACAGTTTACGCGGAAGAAATACCGAGCTGGTATAAAGCATGACCAGATTAAGAGATGAAGAAACAAGCAGACTAACAACCATCCCCCTCAATTTCAAAGTCAAAGTCCACATTTATCTATAGTTGCAATTTTTATCTGAGATATAGGCTTTGCTTGTTTTAACATAAAACATTTTACGTTTGTAAAACAATTTACATGTGAAAATGCTTTACGCAAAATAAATATTGTTCATCTTAATTTCCAAGTGTTTGGTTTGGATGTAAAATAGTTTTGTTAAAAAAAATATTTTTTGGCATTCAAAACCGAAAAATATGTAAAATGTTTTACTTCTAAAAGAAACAGAGTTATAATATTTATGTTTCGAGTAAAGACTTTGAAGTGTTTCTTAGCAAATAAATAAATAAAGAGACTGGCCTCTCCCCCAATGCAAACTTTGTGATCCACACTACAGATCACAAAGGGAAAGGCCAAACAGACTTTTGAACAAGTCAAACACCTCGCATTGCTATTGTAAGTCAAACAGCTTGCTGTTATATAGTTGGTATTGGTTTCATGTTTGAATCTTACTGTTGAATTCCGTGATTTAACCCTTCCTACAGAAATTTTGGGACTGAGCTGCAGGGCTCCCGAGGTAAGAAATTTTACTTTTTGGTCCCAAGTCCAACATTTCAACTATACACATTATATTTTCAGCTTTTATACATTTTTAAAGAAGGCGTAAATCAAATTGATTGATCTTAGCAAAGAAAAAATCAGCTGAATTACAATTCTATCATCATTAGCAGCCCTTGTTTCAATATGAGCAAAAACAAAAAGTTATGGTAGTATGGTAAGGAAACTGGTAGCTATATATGCAAGTTTCAATGCCATAATCAGTTCTTTTGGATCATTATTACCTCGTGACACATCAACAAATCTAGGTTTATCAACCAAGGCATGTTAAAATTTTATGCCAAAATCACACCAATTACTAATGTAATTCCAAAATCACATCAATTAGTAACGTCAATATGGCAAATCGAAAGGAGAGAACAAAACTTACTTGGACTGCAAGTGCTTGTCAAGCAAGATGAAATTCCACTGACAACAATTTGAAATTATAAAGTAGTTAGCATCCTATAATTATACTAACGTGAGAAGGGAACAAATTGAAGAAATTTCTTATCAAGCGTAATGTAATTCTTCAAAGATTCAAAACTTACGAGCTGCCATTCAAAAAGCTGTCAAACAAGTTTCTGTATAAAAATACAATAACATGGTTACAATAAGAGCTTAAAGAAATTATAACAATTCCGAGTTGTATGTATTCTTACACTTCATTCTGTGGACAACCTTGGGAGCCTGGGGTAAAGTTGTTAAATGAAAGATCACTGCAATAAAATTCACACCACAATTTCATCAACTATAGAAATTTTACACTCGGTCTAATCCATGACCACTTGATTTGTTATTAACAAATGAATCATAATAAACATTATAAGTGAGATACGTATCAGGTTAATCTGGAGTAAGGCTATATATCTAGAAATGCCATCTTTATGTGGTAAATTACAATATTGTTCAAGGTAACAATTCAAAAGAGACAGGTTCGTGTACCAGTTGCTTGCCACTATAGGATCTAGGGGATTAGACATGTGTAGCTTACCCCCACACACAAGAAAACTGTTTCTGCAATTTAAACCCTGACAACAGGTCAAGATTGAGAGGCCCTATTTACTCTGGCTATTGAAATTTTGTTTTAGGTTATTAGGCAACAAAAATACTTTTCACAAATGTTGGACAGTATAAACTTAGTATCATATTCACACTAATTGAAAATCAAGATACAACAATAATTGTAAGCCCAATTTTTGGGCCTTATGTTGAGAAGGCCCAAGGAGAGCCAGCAAGGCCGATGTGGCCATATAAAAGCTCTAGGACTCCATTTTCTTCTCATTCTACCCGTTACACTCTCACTCTTATTTCCTCTTATAAGAAAGCTCTATAAATCATCGATTTTGTAAAATTCGACCGTTGGATCTTGAATCAGACCATATTATCACTGTGAAATCAACCCTGATCTACAACAAGGTAAGCTTTTTAGGGTGTGAAAAGTTCCACCCTTGTCGGCTTGAGAGGTTCTGCCATTATGAATATGTGAACTATGGTTCTAATTTGTAATTATTCTAAATGTGCATATTTATTTTGTCATCTCTTATATTGATATGATTACCATTGGGTACGACATGGCCTGATGATTATCCTTGGTGCATTGATTTATACTTTTCCCATTATAATGCTCTTTATCCTTCACTAAGCCAGTGTCAGACTTACTCTTAATATTTCAAATTTTGTAGGTTGGCATACATTTTGACGGTAAGAATTGTGGTATATGATTCCATTGTATATACTCTAGTCATGCTCTGGTTCCAGCATATTCATTTCATTCCACGGAGTTGTGCATGAGAAGGTTTAGGTTCTTTCTTACTATGAACTGTGATTATTGTAAGTAAATGATGAATTTTGGGCCGATGACACTTTAATTTCTGTATATAAATGATGGTAGTATTTTTGTAATTGATTTGAAATGTTTATATCTTAGAGGAATATGTGTACTGTAAGCCTCACTATTCTTGCTGGAGTTTATGACTTCTTAAGAGATAGTGTCAGTCATAGCCCTAAATTTTGAGCCATGACAATAATATTCTCATCCATTTTCTTCTCTCAAAAGCCACACAAAGGTAGCGTCATCAGTGTATAAAATTTAATCTAAGAGTACTGCTATGGCCGTAGAAATAATCGTGGGACACATTACGATAAGAAAATAAAATTCTTAACAGCTTTTGATGATCCAATCCAATTCCACAGACTTGCAATAATTAAAGATTCATGATACTAAAGGACGGAAAGTAGCCCATTTGTAAATGAACATTAAGTAGCCTAGACAGTAGGAGACTAGGGTGTGGAAGATAACTTACACATTCTTTGAACTTTTCAGGATCCAATCAGGCACAGCTCCACTTAGTAAGTTCCTAGTTAAGAAGCTAAGGAAAACAAATATCACAAAAATTAGTCTGGTTATCAGTTGCTCACAGTATGCTAGCATCAATATTGCGATAACAAGCTCATCCAACATTCTCACACAAATATTACACTGACAACAATTCAAAAACACTGTATCCCACTTGACGCATTCACCCATCCTGCTCATTCAAGTGGTACAACCAGGTCTGTGAAATCTAGCAACCAACACAGAGAAAATATTGGCGTCCATACATGAAATCTGATTTTGCCAGGTTACTAAAGCTGCTTGGAATTTCTCCACTCAACTTGTTGAAGCTCAGGTCTCTGCAAGAGAAATCACAATCAAGTTTCAAAAATGATATTTTTCTTATTAACTGCTTTATTTAGCAAAATGTAAAATTCAGAACCAGATATTAAGCATTATAATGCTTGGAACATAAGTAACATTTTTGCAGCATAACATATCTAAAGCAAACCCATAATTCTGGAAAAAAAACTGTGATTGGTTTAAACTCTTCCAACTGAGAAGTTTCAGCTGTCACCTTCAAATGTTCGCAACTTATCAGTCATATTCTTCTGCTTAATTATACATAAGAAGGTTGTCCACAAACGGCAGGGAAAATTATGTACCGTGAGATGTGTAATGACATAAGATGATTTATCACATCGCATGCAGCAAAAAGCTAGCCCTTCCAAGAGATGTTAATAAATCAGATGCAAAGAGAAAGGTAAAAAGGATTTAAATACTAACAAAGTCTTCAAACTTGTCACTGCCCCAAGATATTCAGGTAAAGATCCATTAAGATTGCAATTCCGCAATATACTGCAACAAAATGAAATGTGTACCACATAAAGTTCGCAGAAGATGATAATATATTCTTTAGTGATGCTATATTATATAAACAATCAACTTACAGTTTCACCAGGCTTGTCATATTATTAAGGGGTGGAAAAGGTGCTTGGGTTCCATTTAAGTCACTGATTCTCCTGCATATTTTAGCCCAGCTTAGACAGCATTAATCATCGAAAATTGCTAACTGGGCAAAAGTCAGAAGTCATGGGAGTACAAGCTTTACTGACAAGTCAGACATTTTGGTCAAAAGAGCAATGCCAGGAGGAATTGGACCTTCCAAACCACTCGCATGCATCACTCTGCATGACACGGTTTTACATGAAAAAGTAGCTGAGAGAAAACTATAGAATTGAACAATGGCTAACCAAAGCAAAAGACAGGTCAAGGTCTAACAATTTGTCCAGATTTGTCCAACTCTGGATGAAATTGGGTATCTTTCCAGTGAAGTGGTTGTCGCTAAGCCGACTGCATCATTTCAAATAATTATTCAATAGCCCGCTCGAAATGGAAAAGCGGACAACTAGAGAAAGAAATTTGAAAGACCCGTGAAAGAAAAATAAACATACATGTCGTTCAAGTTGGTCAGCTTTGAGAGTGTTTCGGGCAGCTCCCCCGTGAAATTGTTTGAACTCAAATGTCTTCATCAATAAAATGGTTTCAACCATTAAATCAGTTGTCCTTCTACTTAAGAACATTTACTCTGAAAACTTAAGTTGATAGAGAGAAAGATACAGATGGCAATATAACATTTCTGCACTATTTTTCATGTGAGGCATCTAATGAACAGCCTATCAAAGTATTGAAAACCTCAACCAAATTATAAAGAATGCCAAACGGCTTTGAAATTGTAAATGATTCTACCAAAAACAAGATCTTACAATGTCTGTAAAAGAAAAAGATTCCCAATCTCTGGAGGAATGAGTCCTGACAACTGATTGAACTCCACAGTTCTGCAAACATCAAAATCAAATTCTTAGAAACAAGAAGATGCATTTCTTTTTCCGAATTCATGCAGATAAGCAAATGGGTATTCAGGATTTTACAGATAGGCAAGCGTGCTGATGTTTCCAAGTTCCTTTGGGATTGGACCGGTTAGCCGGTTTACAATGAGGGAGCTGCAAATGACATGACCCCACTATCATCAGAAACATAGAACAAGAAAAAGCTTGAACACCATTACAACATAAAGGAACAGCAATTGATAAGCACACATACATGTTTGTTAGTTGCGTGGTGCCCCATTCTGGAGGGATAGTACCGTTAATGTAGTTGCGGCTAAGATCACTACCCAATAATACCAATAACATACAATACAATGAAATGGGTAATCAGGAAAATAAAGAGAGCAATGAAGTGTTGAATTGAGAGGGAAGTGGTTTTTACTTACATAATTTGAAGGTAAGGGAGATTGACCAATTCTTTTGGGAGAGTCCCGCTAAGATTCTGGACTTTGAGAACTCTACAATTCAATAAAAAAGAAGAAGAAGAAGAATTCAGACTGTTTGAAGAATTCAGGGATTGACAGAGAAATTGACTGTTTCTTTTATTCAAAGAAAGAAATTGGTGTTGTCTTTGTTGGATTCTCTTTATAACATTCCTTTACTCAATTGATTCTTCCCTCTCAAATTGATTTATAAATTCTTTTAGGGTAAATGTATCCAGAATTCTAATAATTGTTATTTAAATCCTATACTTTAATTTAGTATTTAAAGTCCCTATAATTTATTTTTGCTTTTCAAATATCTCTTTGTTAAAGTGACTTAATAGAACCCAAAATACCATCACTAAAATCATATAGGGATCCAATAAGAGCCCAAAATACCATCTCAAGTTTCATTTATTGTAATAGTTTAACTTAAGTTACCTTATTTGATAGCAATTCCTTTATAAAAAATACAAAGAATTCAAGTTAAGTAGGTTATGAATAGAATATATATATATATATATATTATAATTTTAATAAAAATTAAAGTGAAGATGATGTTATGCTAAGAGTTGAAGCTCCAATTATTTCAAAAAAGAACAATTCAAATATTTTAGATCAATTGTTCAAAAAAATCTTTATTGAAGATGTTATAATGTGTACAAAATATGAATATAATTATGATAAAGATATAGGTATATGGCTATATAAGAAAAAGATAATTAAAAATAAATTATTCAGAAAGTAGAGATGTTTATTGTCGAGAAACAAGATTACAATAGCTTAAAGTCAGTTAATGTAATTTATGAAAAAGTGTGTGCATGGCACTTCTGTATTTATACAAAATCCTAGCGCGTCTAGGGTAATTTACCCAAATTTTTAGTAAGAAAGTAAATTAATCACAATTGAGCGAGGGTGGGGAGGAGAATATGATGAAAGCAGAAGATTCAGACCAGGAATAGATAATTCCCAGTTTTTCCAAGAGGAGAGAGAAGATTTTCCCGAGAAAATAAGAAACATACATGCTAATGACATGGCAAGTGTTGTTGGAGGAGCAATTACAGGTGACTTCATTCTCAAACCCTTGAACTGGATTTTGGGTAGCCCAGCCCTTCTCTCCACTGCATGGATCCACGCTGAAATCCCAATTCTTCCCCAAAGTCTTGCCAATTTGCTTCAGAACTTCCACTGTAAACCCCACAATTGAACTAAAATTAACAAGTAAACTCACTGCAACTGCAATCAAAATCCTCAAACAAAAGACCCCAAAGTAATGAAGAAATCACATCCTAAAGTTTGCTTGGTGGTAAGAAACTACAGTTCCATACTCTCCCCTTCTAGCAGGGGCGGATCCACCGTGGGGGCCGGGGGGCCCTGCCCGGACAAAACTTTGAAAAAATTTATTACATTGAATTTATATCCCATCCCCCCACCCCCCCCCCCCCCCAAAAAAAAAATCTGGAACGCCTTTCTCCGCATAATCTCTCTCTCTCTCTCTCTCTCTTACCTCGATAAATTATTAATTTTGTAAAATTCAACTATAAATCTGACCATAATTTTATCATAAAAGGAACCCAATCTACAAAAATATAAGTCTTTTAGTTTTATTATCAATTATTTTCAGCACAGATTCATAATATATATGTATATACGCGCGATTTAAGTTTGGTCAAAAGTTTAAACTTAGGGTTATGGAGATTCGATCATGTCAAGTGTTGACTTTGATCGTCAGAAACCACCAGCCATGGTAATTGGTGCCAGTGCATTTTTTCAGTTATAATTAAAAATTAAAAATCAGATTTATGAAAATTCAACTGTTAATCTGGCCCACTTTTGTGTATGTTAACCCCCATTGACTTGGTGTTTCTAATAGTTGGCTCTAATCATGAGAATCTCTAACCAATAAAGATCGACGACGGTCGTTGGTAACGAGGGTTGTGGTTGGTTTAGGTTGTTTTTGAAGGATATGTTTTGAGAAAAAAATACAAAAAATAATCTCAATGTTGCAACTTTTATCTAGCTATATGCTATTGTAAGTGCAAATATGTTAGAAAAGATTAATTGCTGAAGAGAAAAATAAAATTTCAAATATTTCAAATTTCTTTATAACTATTATTTATAGAAACTAAATAATAGCATTAGTATTTATTTATATAAATTCTAATAATTTATTTTTTATTTAGATATGTAGACATTTCTCATTAAAAGAATTCAATTTCTAAACAAGTAGGGATTAAAAACATTCTAAGTAAAAACATGTTGATTTAGACAATCTTAAAGTAAATTTAGGATTGCGAAATAGTATTTCTGATTATTATTCTAATGAAAGAGATGAAATTCAATTAGTCAATTTATTGAGAAATTCATGTCAATCACGAGAGTACCACTTTTCATAAAAAAAAAAATATTGAATGGTGTCATTTTTAGCCAAAATGGTTTGATGAGTTATACAATTAGTTATAGTATAGGATTAAAAAAAATCCTCTATTTTGTATGTGTTGTTATCTTATGAGAGAGTATGTTGGCGAGCAACACATTAGAGTTGAATCTTTAATTTCAAGAGGGTTCAAAAATTGAAAAGAAAAAGACAAAATTCAAAAGCATATAGGAGACCCCACGGGTTTTATGTGTTTTGTCATTGTTCGCCCCCACTTAAATATCGTGACTCCATTAGCCCTGATTTCTAAGCTATTATATATGTCTAATTGTGAATTTAGCCAGTATACACTGGATCAATTGTGATTACGGATTCTTATCGTTATTAAAAGAAACAATCATCACATGGGGTTTACTTTCTTTCATATACGTGTGTGTGTGTGTGGGGGGGGGGGGGTGTAAATATATATATACCTTCATCGGCTGCGAGGCTGGCTGCAGATACAGAAACTGGGAAGAAAATGGATATTGCGCAAATAATTATGAGGAGTGAAGATAGAAGTGATCTTGAGAAGAAGATCATCGTGTTCATCAAAAAAGCTGGATTGATGAGGCAAGTGACTGTACGAGCTGAAGTACACAGAAACAGAGCTGATGAAGACGACGACGATGAAATGCAAGTATGCTGCTCAAACCATGAGGCACGGCGAGAGCTAGCTAATTGTGTTGGCTTTTAATGGTGTGAAGGCCACACCGGCCTGGTCAACGACTCCCCAATTGATTTAATCGATTTGCCATGTCCCACAAAGAGAGTGAGAGAGAGAGAGAGAGAGAACGGATATGAAATTGAGACAATAAAGGTCGTTGAAGAGTTTATACTTTTAGGGAAAATTCTATTCAACAACTCTTCGATCAAATGAGTATTACGAAGGGCTATTAAGACTTTTGTTATTAGTCTACATTGATCCGATCTTGGTCCATCTATATGGTTGAATCAATTTTTAGTCTAATTTTAGTCTAAATCGGTTGTAATTATATAAAAACTATTATTTATTAATAATATATTAAATGCTTAAAAATTTAAATATATATTATATAAGTATTTAAAATTTAAATACAAATAATATATGATAAAAAATATATTATTTAGTTCAAAATCGCTAATTTAAAAAATATATATTAAAAATAAAAAATATTCAAAATCGATTAGGAATAGATCAAATCGGTTTGGAATTCGATTCGAGAATTTTAAAAATTTTAGTTCCAGTTCAATTTGGTCTAGGGTCGATTTGGTCTGATCCAAACCAAATGTACACTCCTAGTTTTTGGTTCGACTCGATTTGATGTAGATTCTTTTATAATGACATTAAATTGATTATAAGATAAATTAGCGATTGAATTAAATAATATGAGACCATGTTCGGTATAAGAGGCATTATTGGAGATCATACTTGTCCCTTGTTTGGTTTAAAAAAGATGTAAATTTGAGATTATCTTAAAAAATATCATAATACCCCTTACTTATTAATTACGAAAAAAGATAAGACTTTCCTCGAAAATGGTTGCAATTCAAAGTTAAGACCCCTTAAATGTAATTAATATTCCTAATAACCACAAAATGTAGGGTTTGTTTGAAAAGTAGCCTTCCTTTGAATTTGACAAAGTATACGGCTTAAGTTATTTGTCATTAATTTATTAAGAAATCATAATTAATAGATAAAAAAGGGAAATTACATCAAACGTGAATCAATATAAATATAAAGAGTATCTCTTATATTTTAGAAATTCACTGATTATTTTACTGATCAAGAGGTTATGTCACGTTAGAGATACGTCAGAGAAAATACCACTAAAGTTTATATTTATACGAATTTCTAAAGGTCTATTTAGTGAAAATGATATTTGTCTAATCTTTAAAACATGAAAAGTACGTGTGGTAAATTAATAAAATTTTAAAGATATCAAGTATAATTACTCTCAATACAAATTTCACCAAATACAATTATGGAATTACTAAAATTTCTTTATCAGAGCCATATTTTACTCTATTAATTATGATGATAATTAGACCCGCTCACCACTAGATCTATTCAAGGTCAAGTATGTCTAGTAACGGTTCTTGACTTAGACTTACAAGAACAAGACTCCATCTCTTGGTATAATCTCTGATTATCAAGTCAATTTCAATATTAGAGACGAAGCAGAATATGGCATGCAATAAATAATGTACCTATTTCTTGAAAGAGTAATGCTATGAGTCATAACTTATAACGGTATAATTAATCATGTGTCGCATCCTCATTGAAGAAGGTGCTAGATAGAGGAGACAATGACACATGGTTTCCTTAGGTTCTTCCAATACGGATGCACCACATGACTAATATCGGTATCATCAGTCATGACTCATAACATTATTCTTTTTGAAATTCATGTAATTATATAGGCATACTATGAGACGAAGGAAGAGTAATGATTATGCTACATAAACGATTAATTAGCAACCAATACAAATGGAGATATGGTTCTGAATTGAGGCAAATCTAGTTATTTGGATTGAGTCTTTTATCAGGAATATTTGATATACCATTGGGTTAGACCTTGACCCTGACCAAAATTTGAATATCCTAGAACACATGTTTCCTTTAAAGAATTTATAAGAATTTAAAAGAAAAAATAAATCACGATCAAACTATCAAAATACACAAAAATTAAATGTGAAAAACTTAATTTGGGAAAAATCACATGTAAAGAGAATAAAATATCATTGCAATAATATTACTGCAATAATTATAGGATATACTCATTTATAAATTTATCACTCATCTATAAATATATAAAAAAATAATATTTGTTTCTTCATTTTTATTTCACAATTCATAATATTTGTTGACCATGCATAGATGCCCACTTGCTCTACCTTCAATATTTTTCCCCCTCTTGTAGATAACTAAGAAATAAAATATAATAGAAAGGGTGGCGATTGTTGAAGCCTCACTTTAACTTAAATAGATTACTATTTGAAAAAAAAAATAAATGAACAATCAGCTATTTGTAGGTTTAATAAATAGAAATGTTATTTTAACACTTAATTATGATATTTTTTGTAAATAAAAATTTTATAAAAAATCAAAAAAAACGTTTATTGCTTTAAGTTAGAGCATATTCCGAGTTTCACAACAAAAAACTAAACTAAAAAATTGAAACAATTAATAAAAATATACAATCCTCCTAACATGAAGAAAAAAATATGTACAAATGTCAAGAGGAATCTTCATCAACATTACCTTTCGAATCCATCCAACTTTCTTAAAAATTATGTTGGCTTTGGTCATACAAGGTTAACAGTTGTGCAAGGGTTTGTTTTTGTTTCCCCTGTACATTTATTTTGGTTTTGAAAATGTTTTAAAATCGATATATCCTTGCATGAATCCACCAATAGTTGACTTTTTGGCTTTGAGACCCTATCCCCTTTCAAGGATAGCAAGAGAGCGAAACATACCCTTATGTTGCCATCATGAAAAATCGCCAATATCACCATGTACTTTTCTTTCTATCCTTTCTTATAGCTAGCTAGCACATCGAACCATAACATTTCGAATTTGAGTTGCAGAGAAAACCCTTCTATAAAAATTGAAAGGGCTTTGCAAATCGAAGAAACGAACCTTGTGATTTTCAAAACACAACACAATCAATTTGATTTTCAAAAATAGCGACAAAAAATAAGAGAAAGAAAGGGTTGGGAAAAAGATGAGGTTCTCATCGTTGACGAAGAGGGACGATCACCAAAGAAAACCCAATGTGTGACGAAGAAAATGAGAAGAAAATAGACTTAAAGATAAATGATTAATCCATACAAAATAGTAAAAGAAAAAGAGATTTTTGTTATTTTTAAAATATTAAAAAAAATACATTTCGTTTCATCAAACCATAAAAGTAAATGCGAGCTAGGGTCAGGGTCAGGGTCGATTGAATATGGAGGATGTGGCTCATGGTGAGGCCCGCAATGGTCCACTGTATGGTGGATCTTTTGCTAGTAGCTTGGGCAGAAATGGTAATATTTTACAAGAAGAGGCAAAGAATGTCAAGCAAGATCAAATTTGGCCCAATGAAAGTAAAAAAAATTCATGGGCTGGTTTGGTGGATTCGAAAAGCATTCGTGTCTCAAAAAAATTGGGTTTTATCCACTAATTAATTTTCCAACAGATGGCCCTACAGTGCAATTTTCAGATGACGTTATTGATAAAGGAGTCAAATATTGGAAAAATACTTCGATTGGTTACCTTCCAAGTTGTGTAACAGCCCGTCTTCTGGGGCATGTTATGCCTTAAGAAATTTGGTCTATTTTTTTTTTCAAAAAATATTATTTTAAATTCCCTAAGACCGTATCTAGTGCCAGATGAGATATCTAGACTAGAAATAAATGTAAAGAGGAAGCTGAATCGAACTTGTTCATGGTAATGCATAATTTAATAACTGTACATGGCATTTAATACATAAAGCGTTTGATGATAGAACAATATACATAAATCTTAAACTAATCATATTATAACATGGTACATTTACTCGCATCTTGATGTCTCGGTTCACTGCATATCACTAACCTCTGAATCATCTCTGCAAGTCCCAGCTGGAACGTTGAATGTTCTAGGGGCAAACCCATGTTAGATGATGAATCATCTAAGTAAGAATACCAAATGCAATGTTATGAGTGTATGCAATGTCTTTCATCGTAGGTGTCAATTACACCCCTCATGCTGCCTATCATTTTAGCGGCCACCTCTTTCGAAGTCGGGGTGTATGGGTGCACCCTTGATAGGCCAGCGGTGCCAGTTCGTACTCCCTACGGCCTCATATGCGTGTGATCAACAGTATCATTATGCATATATGCATTTCATAGTCATGCCATTGATGAAGTCTACATGATGATTTCATATCATAGCATACCAATATGATAAAAGCCTTTACATTTATAACTGTATTAAATTCATGCAGCATACTTACAGCTAATTTGTCTCGAACTACGTGCCAAGCGGCTATCCCTTAATCTCCTTGCTCACAAGGACCCCTACAATATAAATTTTTTGTTAGAATACCATTTGCTATTTTTTCATAATTTCTTCCATTTTTTCTTTTATTCCTACGCTTTATTTCTTCAAAATTACATAATAATTATCTAGGCTTCATAAAAGTTTAATCTCTTTTTACCAATATTCCTTAAATAATATTCCTAGTATTCTGGAATTTTCTTGGAATTTTCTAACTTAATTTCCTATTTTTCCCTTATTTCATAATAGCTAAATATGTAATTATTACATAATAATTACCTAATCTTTCATTTTATTCAATTTATTTTCACTAATATTTCTTAAATAATACCTATAACATTCTGAAATTTTCTTGAAATTTTCAGAATCAAAATCCTATTTTTCCTTTATTTCCATAATAGAAAAATCCACTTAAATTACATAATAATTACCTAATCTTTCATTTTATTCAATTTATTTTCACTAATATTTCTTAAATAATACTTATAACATTCTAAAATTTTCTTGAAATTTTCAGAATCAAAATCCTATTTTTTCTTTATTTCCATAATAGAAAAATCTACTCAAATAATTAATAAATTTATCATTTTCAAAAAATTATACATTAAATAAATCACAAACAATATTTCAGACTTAGAATAAAATTTTCAAAATTTTATTTCATCTATTTTATTTTTATTTTATTTTATTTTCTTTTCTTTTTTTATTTCTTTTCTGACGGGCGCGTGGGCTACACGCGCCCTTGCCTCAACCGCGGGCGCGTGCACTCACGCGCCTGACCCCCCCCTTTCCGATCATCTTCTTTGGCGGTTCTAACACTGCCGGCAATGCTGCCAGTGCTTGAAGCTTCGAAAGAAGCCTCCTCCCCCCTTAAACTAGACCCCCAGAACTCGATTATGGCTTTAAATTTTCAAAAAAATAATAGTTGGTACCTCGATTCGTCGTTTGAAGTCGCGGCTCCGACGAGTTCGCGATTTTCCGGCAAGCTTGATTACTCCTTCTCCACTGCTTCGTTGATTTCCAAATTTTCCAGAATGCTTGCCCACGACCTAAAGATCAAAACCCCACTCTCCAATCTCACAAAATCTCTCCCAATTGGCCACTCTTTGAATTAAAATTTTTGGATGATAGGGCTAGCGCGAACTTGGCTATTTATAGCCCATTTTCGACGTGCTTCGCTTCCCCATCGACGGCCACTCGTCCCAGAGGCCATACCCCGGTCATTTCAGCATTAAAAACCCCTCCCTTACCCCTGAAATTCAATTTGCAGGCGCGGCCATGCTCTGGCCGCGCACTGCTCTACAAATCCAATTTTCATATTTTATTTATTTATTTTTTATTATTATTACATACATACATGCGTATATACTAATTATCATACTAATATTATTTCCTTTTGCTTATTTATATATATATATTTTACATATTGTCTTAAATATATTTAAGGTAAATTAAACTACATTAATTACATAAACACAATAAATTATTTACATATGATTAAACATAACTTAATTAAATTTATTCCTAAAGCTTATGGTATTACAAGTTGTGCTATCTATTGCTAGACGGTTGTGGCAGTGCTTCGATTTTATTGAGGTAATTTCAAATAACTCAAGCTACTTCACATTTCGTTTTGATAGTGAGGAGAATAGGATTAAAGTGTTTGATGTGGACCACCGGAATTTTGCGCAACATCCATTAATTTTAAAAATTTGGGAGGTGGGTATGGATCTTTCAAGGGAGATTCACTCATCAGTGCCAATTTGGGTGAATATTTTCAATATTCCATTAAAAGGATGGAACGAGAAGGGTATTGCTATGGTTGCTAATGCCCTAGGTTGGCCTATCCATGCGGATTTCACGATGAAAGATAGGATCAAGTCGAATTTGCTTGGGTATGTGTTCATATGGATGTCTCGTCTGTCTTTTCTAGACATATTAATTTGGATCAAGGAATTGATGGGAGCATAGGGGAGCCTAAGCTATTGCACATGCTTGTGGAGTACTAGTGGATTCCTTTTATTTGTTCTCATTGTCGTGTGTTTGGGCATAATCTAGCTAAATGTCCAATCTAGCCTTCTCATCCGATACATGGGCAAATTGGCAAGGTGTGAGAACAATCCCATAATAAAAGGAAGAAAGCTATGGTGGTGAAGGAAGTTCCTT
The DNA here is from genome assembly GCA_036245055.1 of Diospyros kaki. Lineage (NCBI taxonomy): Eukaryota > Viridiplantae > Streptophyta > Magnoliopsida > Ericales > Ebenaceae > Diospyros > Diospyros kaki. The sequence goes on from BSEG01000011.1 coordinate 38,220,181, forward strand.
GCAAGCATTTGAATGGAAAGATAGATCATATAACCACTTCTTGCTCACATCTGATTGGTGATGATGAGGTGGTTATGGCTACTTGGTTCGAAACACTTTCAAATGTGGATATGGATACTCATTCTTTTGAGGAAATAATGGTCCAGGGGGAGAAAAGAGTATCTGTAATACCCGAGAATTTCAAAAGGGCTCAAGAGTAAATTTTCTTGGGGGAAAAATGGAATTACAAATAAATTAAAGGTATAAGGGTAATTTCTTACCCCTATGAATGATCGAATCAACTGCAAGGGGTGCCCTGAGCTGAGATGCCAAAGGAAAATGATACGGCATTGACAAGCATCTCGAGAAATGATTTTTAGCATTGAGAGAAATCAAATCATGAACAATTTTTGGTACAACTAAAATGCAGATGCGATTTAGGCTGCAAAATCGAATTATCGTAAGAGACTTCTAAGAAGTCAACAGAATCTTGAAGGGGTTCATATTCGGTATGTAGGACAACCCTTTAGCGGTTTCAAGAAGAAACAAAAAGGTTTACGACCGAAATGAAGATTCAGGCCTAATTGTAGTTTTTCAAAATTACTGAGGGAGGTCGAAATGACATATTCTCTGGAATCCAGGGGAGTCAAATGAAAAGTTTAGAACATAAGGATCTCAACAGTAATGTTGGAAAACCCATGGGCTTTGTGGAAATGGCCGAAATGGCATTTCAAAAATTTAAGGGGTAAAAGTGTATTTTTCAAAAAAAACATCCATGGGAGACCCAACGAAGTGGATGGGGCCTCGGAGCAAGGCCAAGACAAGCTTCATGGCTGTCAAACAGCCAAAAATGGATCGAATTTGGTCAACTTTTGGTCGAAAGTGGCCGAAAGATTGGCCACTTTAATCAAGCTTTTGAGGGCTATTTCAATGGGCTTTGGACAGATATATGGCAAAGGGAGACATCAGGGGCCTTGGGTTGCTCAAGATCTATCGTTTTAGGGTTCGAATTTGAGTATAAATAGAAGATATAGTGGTAGAGGGTTTTGCAAGATTTGAGCTTCAAATCGACCTCGTTTTTTAACGAACTGAGGCTCCAAAATAAGGGGCTTTTATTGCCCATGAGATGAGGATAAGTTCTGAAGATTTCCAGGTGTTTTGTTGAAAGATTGAAGGTTGTTTGAAGCTTTGCCGAAGAAGGAAGCAGTCCGCTGGCCGAGACATTGGCCGGCCCTTTGAACGTCTTCTGGTGATCCTTTTGAGACACAAGATAACCCATGGTGATCGACTGGACAAGGTGAGCAAGGAGATGGAGTCAGCCAGCATCGTTTGTTAACCGTCGCCAGAGAAGACGACAGGTGAGTGGCTGCACGCGCGGGTCTTCACGTGTGGCCACTCGCTCTAGTGCGTGCGGGCACGTGCAGGCGTGTGGAAGGGCCAAAAATTCTGAAAAAATATAGAAAAATAAGATAAGGAAGCCTGTGCAAAAAGATTTGGATTTGGTCTTCCCGATGTCTCGATTTTTGCACTAACCAGCCTTATTTTGCATGAAATCGAAGCAACGAGGTAAGTTCAGTAATTTTCTCTTGAAGTTTTTAGTATATAATGAATATGTGTGGAAAAAGATTGGAAAAAATAGTCTCGAATGTATTTATTTGGATTTTTAGAAGGAAAAATGAGAGAAAATGAAGAAAAATATTAAAATATTAAAATATTGAGATATTTTGTGATTAAATATGAATTATAAGATTGTTGTGCTCAAAGAGTTATGGTTTGTGCAACTTTTGAGATTTGGCACTAAAATCGAGGTCGGGCATGCAAATCAAGACAATGCCCATTTTTTTGAGGCATTCTGAACTTCTTGCTAAAAGTAAGTGGTACTTCTCAACTAGATTTAGTATTATGAAAAATGCTTGATTTGTAAGTGGTTCTACCCAAAAATCTAATTTTATGTAAATAATTTTATCATGTTGCCATGTCTTGATGTGAATATGTCATGTAGGTTGCATTTACATGTATTGATGATGAAATGTGCATATGGTCACGATGATATTATTGACCATGCATCGCATAAGGGTTTGGGATTATGGATTGACACTGTTGTTCTACTAAGGGTACACCCATACACCTCGGCCTAGTAAGGAGGCTGTAAAAATAGGGGGCAGCAGTTGGGTGCAGTCGTCTCAAACTAAGATAAGGAATAAGACATTTTGCATAATTGCATCTATGCACGAGATATGTTTCTTGTTCTCTTACTTAAATGATTCATCATCTAACTTGGTCTTTGTCCCTGGAATATTCAAACGTTCTAGATAGAGATTGTAGCAGAAACGAAGATGAATGAGATATGAAATGACACTTAGCAAAGTGCGTGATGAATTGAATGATGAATTGTATATATGTTATATAACCCATGTATTTAAGTTTTGCTACTTCGAATTCTGAGCGTTTTGAGGAATGATGATGTATAATCTTATTTATGGTTAATAAGAATGTAAGAATTGATTTATGATTAATGTTAAGATATTAGATTCGATTCTAATTTTCGCATTTGATGTATATGATGATTCTCTTTTGAAATAGATGTATAAAAATTTTGAGATGGATATGAGGAATGATGTGGTTTAATTTTAGTAGTATTGAAGAAAAAAAATTATTTTCCTAGAATTGTCATAAAATATAGCACGCTCGAGAAAGTGAGGTGTTACAGTATCGAAAAAGCCATGTATGGTGATTGATGATGGAGGTAAGCGAGATCGTATTGAAGACGAAGACAGTTCGTCAGGCAGAGCCAATAGCTCAGGATCTGAGTATGTTTCAGTTAAGACCAAGTCTTAGAAGAAGTGAGAGAGAAAAAAAGAAACTTAATACGTTTCTCAAGACTAAACACGTTAATAGTGTGAGTCGAGCTGTGATTACGAACTCGATTTGAATCTAATTTAGTTTTTTGTGTGTAGTTCTTTTGTCTTTGTTGGCATTAACTATTCTTATTTGTTGAGGGTGTTTTTTCCTTTTTGGTTGTTTGGTGAGAGATTTGCCTTGCTTGTAACTGGTAGTTTCTCTTTTTTTGATTAATATAATTTTTATTTATATAAAAAAAATATGAATGATTTATCCAATAATTCGTGTTTATAGAAATATACATATGACGTCATTTTTAATTTAAAGTATTTTACATAAAAATATATGATTACAGTTCTTTTATGAGGCCAGCTAATGTGACGTCTCCCCGGCCCATCATTATTCCAATTTCTGAAAAATCATTTTCAATAACGGGAGGATAATAATAAATTAATAGTTATTATAATATTAGTTATATCTCCGACGTCTACAGACGATAAAGTCAAATGTCCTCTGGATTGCCTTACCTATTCATTATTTTTAACAAATTTCAATATTTGTTAAATAATATAAATTATAAAGTACAAGTCCATCTAATTTTTTTATTGAGTAAAGTAACTATTATTCTTACGATAAGATTAAATAATAATAAATATATTTTATTAGAATACAATAATTAAATTTGTTTATTTTTTTAAAAAATTGAAAATCGACAAAACTTAATGGAAGAACAAGAGGAGGTCTCAATTCGCTATTCAAGAGAGCCATTTAAAGGAAGTTGGTTATAAAGGGAATGGTGAAGTAGGTTAGAGGACTTGCATGAAAAACTTTTCCCAAGTATGCATCAACTCCCTTAGACAATGGAAACTCTCTCAAGTAATCTTGTTTTTGCACAAACCCTACATCTCCCAAACAATAGATCAAGCCAACTCACAATTGTTTGTTAGTTTCTCCTAGACAAGCCTAGCTCCTACTAGGTTCTACTAACTTTTTATTGAGTTTTTTTGAAATAAATAAATTTTAATTATTATATTCAAACAACAACAATAGTATTACGAGTATTTGGTTAATTATTAAAAGTAAATTGATGGGTTTTTTTAATTTTAATTATTAAATTTATATCATTCTTAAATTTAAAAATTTGTTTAATTAATCTTTAATTTTTTTTTCAAAATTAACCACGATATTTCATAAATTAGTTACGATATTTTCTATACTTTACCCCTTTAAAAGATTTCACAACTAATTATGAAGAATTAAAACTAATTAGACAAAAAAAAAATATGTCTGAACCAAATGATCAAAGTTTACGATAATACGATTAATTTATTCATCATAAATTTTTAAAAGTATTATTTAAAGTAATTACAAGTCATAATAATTATATATTGAAATTAACCAACATATCAAGTTTTAATTTCCTTTGATGGATCCCTTAACATGCATTTAATTTATCGATTGATAATTACTTAATATATAATTATATTTTTTTATATTCTCTCATAATTTATATTATCTTTAACATATTCACTAAATATGGAAAACACTTACAAAATTAATTCATTATTAAACAACACAATACATTGAACTTACACATGGAAAGACCTCCTTTTTTTTTTTTTTTTCAACGTCTTTTTAAGGGCTTTTGATTTTAGACTTAGTCATCTATTTCTGTGGTCCAATGGCATTTAAAAAACAAAAAATCAAAAAAATAGAATTGTTTAAACTGAAATATTATATAAATACTTAAGAGTGATATTTTATAGTAATATATTATATTGTGCGTCTAATTAATACAAATATATAATAACTGGGGGCTTACTCTATAGAAGACTTTACCTGACTCTTATATATCATTGTATATAGTTTGTTTCTTTATTTTGTTTAGAGAGAGTCTTTATTTTTATTTTTTTTTTTGCCTTTTGGTCTATTATGACTTTTAATTTCAATGGAAAAATAATGATTAATTTTTTATGGAAGATGATTAACATTTATTTTTAAAAACAAAAATATTATTTAGATATTTATTTATTAAATATTAAATATTAAATTTAATAAATCAAACACTAACACGAGTGGGGTTTCCAAACTTTATTCTCAAAAGAAACTCTCTTATAAACCATTTAAAGTTGACTTTTTAGTTCTTTGCCTTAACTTCGTGAATAGTCTAATTAACGACCATACAATAATCAATAAATAAACTTAAAACTTTAAGCCTTGGTATAAATTATTAATCGCAAGTTGGACTATCAGCTTAAATAGTTTTTTCATCATTTAAATTTTAATATAACCTATCTCTATACATAGTATTATGATCATGAGATTTTTATAACATTTGAATAATAAAATAATCAAATTTATCATCACACTAAATCTAATTTTCATTTATATTTTACATAACTTTCTTAGTTATTTCAATCATAGTCGCACAAACAGCAATGGTATTAATAATATTCATTTAAAAAATTAAATATATAAAATACATATAATAGAAAATGTTTGATTTTTTTATTAAAAAAAACACAATAATTAGTATTTTTATTGTTGAAGTACAACAACAAATGTATAACTGCGAGAGAGTGTTCATCTTTAATCTCTATAATCTTCAAGAGATCTATAAAATAGAAAACAGTCGAGGAAGAGGTGTCTCTTGTGCTAGTTATCTGATGGTTAAATTATTCTTAGTCAAAAAAACATAGAATTATTTAATTAATTTATATAAAAGTTCTCACATACCCCGAGAGAGGCTCTCAGGAAAGTCTCCTAAGGACTACTATCGAAAAGATATCCAAAGCTTCCCTCTTTAAGCTTCTTCTGCCACTAGAATACAAGAAATGCTTCCACATTCAGTCACTAATAGTTTTAGACTTTATGAAAATAATGCAATGTAAATTACAAAAACAATCACAAGCTTTAACCACCTCACTAAATGGAGTGACATGGAATGTTTAAAGGCAAAAAGTATTTGATGTCAAAGGGTAAAAAGTATGAGTAATCAATCGTGTGTAATACACACATTCTCTTTTCTTCTTTTTTTTTCGTTTTACTGTGACCCAATTACAAAAGTATAATGGCCACCTTGCATGACATTGCAAATCTCCATATTCCTAGGCTCTACATAGTACTACTCCCCAGCCCACCGCCATAGAGTCAAAGAATTGTCTTCCTGAATATATATTACACATGTTTCTGAATAACAACATGCTACCTCAGTACATAAATCATAATCAGAATATATACATGGCCAATTGTTGTAGTGGTCTAGACCTTCCAATAGATCTTCACTCCACACCACTGGTTTATCCTTAAAGGTTTTACATATTGAGGCATTCCTAGGAGTACAACAAAAATTATGGCAATCACAACACATAATTATTAACAAATAATTTAAAAATATATTTATTCAAATACATTATCACCTTAAACGTTATCCCAACTTTTAAGTCTTTTATAATTTAAAAGTTAAATAGGTTTAAAAGCTATGAAAAGAAACGGTGAGCCAAACACCCCCTACGTCTTTTATCAGGATTTGATATACCATTTAGGTTAGACCTTGACCCTGACCAAAATTTCAGTATCCTAGAACATGTTATCTTTAAAGAACTTATAAGAATTTAGGATAAAAAATAAATCACTATCAAATCATCAAAAGACCCAAACGATCGACACAAATTTTATGTGAAAAACCCAATTTGAGAAAAATCACAAGTAGAAAGGATAAAATATCTTACGATGATATTACTGTAATAATTATAAGATATTAGATACTTATTTATAGATTCACCACTTATCTATAGATATATATAAGAAAAGATAATATTTATTTTTTCATTTTTACTTTACAATTCATAATATTTGTTGACCTAGGTGCCCACTTGCTCTACCTTCAATATTTTTTCCCCTTTTATAGATAATTGAGATATAAAATATAATAGAAAGGATGGAGGATTGTTGAAGCGTCACTTCAACTTAAATGGCTTGTTATTTGAAAAAAATAATAATAAATGAACAATCAACTATTTGTAGATTTAATAAATAGAAAAAGGAACAATATTGTTACCTTTTAAAGGTTTGTTTTATATAAATATATTGGAAATGTTATTTTAGTACTTAATTATGATATTTTTTTGTAAATAAAAATTTCATAAAAAATCAAAAAAACGTCTACTACTTTAAGTTAGAGTATATTCCAAGTCTCATAACAAAAAATATGTACAAAAGTCAAGAGAAATCTTCATCAACATCACCTTCTTAATCCATCCAACTTCCTTAAAGATTATGTTGGATTTGATTGTACAAAATTAAAAGTTGTCCATGGATTTGTTTTCGTTTTCATTGTGCATTTATTTTGGTTTTAAAAATGTTTTAAAACTGATATACCCTTACATGGATCTACCAAGAGTTGACTTTTTGGCTTCGAATCCCTATCCCCTTTCAAAGATAATAAAAGAGGGAAACATTCTTACGTTACCGTCATGAAAATCGTCAATATCTAGTGTACTTTTCTTTCTATCATTTCTTGTAGATGGCTAGCAGATTGAACCATAACATTTTGAATTTAAATTGTAGAGAAAACCCTTCTATAAGAATTGAAAGGGATTTGCAAGTCGCGAAGAAATGAACCTTGTGATTTGCAAAACACAACGCAATTAATTTGATTTTCAAAAAAATGAGAGAAAGAAAGGGTTAGCAAAAAAAGATGAGGTTCTCATCGTTAACGAGGAAGGATGGTCATTAAAGAAGACCCAATGTGCCATGGATAAAACATGAAAAAAAAATTAAAAGTAAAATGATAAATTCATACAAAATAATAACAATAAAAGAGATTTTTGTTGTTCTTAAAATATTAAAAAAATACGTGTCGTTTCATCAAACCTTAAATATGAATGATTTATCCAATAATTTGTGTTTATGGAAATACACATATGACATCATTTTTAATTTAAAGTATTTTACATAAAAATAAATTATTACAATTCTTTTATTAGGCCAGGTCATGTGATGTCTCCTCGGGCCCATTAATTATTCCAATTTTTGAAAAATCATTTTCAATAACGGAAGGATAATAATAAATTATCAATAATTATAATATTTGGTATGTCACCAATGTCGACAGACAATAAAGTCAAGGGAAATTCTATTCACAGTGAGGGTTTTACTCTTCACAGCCTTTTTCCATCAAAATTTTTCATCATTTTTCAAAAATCCTATTTTACCCTTCTGTCACCCTACCATATCATCTTCCTTCCCTTTTTACTCTACACAGTCACTCCATCTCTCTCTCTCATTATACCAATTTCTTTCTCTCTCACACCCATCTCTCCATCTCTCTCTCCTAATGAGCACTCACACACAAATATGTATATATATATACAAACACACACACAGAGATAATTTATTATAATAAAATAAAATTAAAAAATATAAATAAATAAATTATTTTTAAATATCTGTATTTTAAATAATTATAAATTTTTTAACTAATTTTAAATTTTAAATTATCGTGAGTTAAATTTTTGATACTCAAAAAAATTTAAAATTAATTAATTTATCATATTAAATTACTTAAAGATACATATACTTAAAATTAGTTATTCAATCAACTAATTTAATAAGATATATATCTTTAAAAATTAGTTGAATTTATTTAAAGATATATGTATCTTTTTAAAAATAATTTATTAAATAAATTCAACTAATTTATTTTTAAAAAGAATTAACTAATTTAATTTATTTAAAGATAGATGTATCTTTTAAAAGAATTAACTAATTTATTTATTAAATAAATTCAACTAATAAGATATATGTATCTTTTTAAAAATAATTTATTTATTTATATTTTTTATTTATTTATTTTATTATAATAAAAAAATTAATTAAAAAAAATTCCCCAAAAGCCAACTTTCGGGAAACACTGGGTTCCCGAAAGTGGCTTTCGGGGAACATTTTGATAGTAAAAAAAAAAATTTAAAATTAATTATTTTATTTTATTAAATTACTTAAAAATACATATACTTAAAATTAGTTATTCAATCAACTAATTTAATAAGATATATATCTTTAAAAATTAGTTGAATTTATTTAAAGATATATGTATCTTTTTAAAAATAATTTATTAAATAAATTCAAATAATTTATTTTTAAAAAAATTAACTAATTTAATTTATTTAAAGATGGATGTATCTTTTTAAAAGAATTAACTAATTTATTTATTAAATAAATTCAACTAATAAGATATATGTATCTTTTTAAAAGAATTTATTTATTTATATTTTTTTTATTTTTTTATTTTATTTTATTATAATAAAAATTAATTAAAATAAAAAAAAATTCTAGGGTTCCCGAAAGCTAGCTTTTGGGGAACCCAGCGTTCCCTGACCGCTGGGGGTCGGGGAAGTGTTTCATGGCTGCGGCTGCCATGGTCGCGGCCATGCATGTGTGTGTGCGTATATATATATATATATATAAGTGTGTGTGTATATATATCGTGTGTGTGTTTGTATATCTGGGCTTCAAGGGCGGCCTTCATGGCCTCTGACCCCCCTCGGGGGTTCCCCAGCAACAATGGCGGCATCGCGGTCGTCATCAGCCGTGAAGGATGGCCGTGGCCATGGTTTGCGGCAACTGCCATGGCCGCGGTCTATGTGTGTATATATATATAGATGTGTGTGAGTGTATGTATATATATATATAGAGATGTGTTTATGTGTGTATATATATGTATATTTGTGTGTATATTCAGGGAGATAGATGTGAGAGAGATGTGTTTGTGTGTATATATATGTGTATATTCGTGTATATATGTGTGTGTATATTCAGGGAGATGGGTGTGAGAGAGAAAGAGAAATGAGTGTAGGGTTGTTGAGGATAAAATAAGATTTTTGAAAAATAATGAAAAATTTTGACGAAAAGCGACTGTAGGGAGCAATTCTATCACTTGAATAGAATTTTCCTAAAGTCAAATGTCCTCTGGATTGGGTTTGTCTGACCTCCTCCTACCCACGCTTACCTTTTAATTATTTTTAACAAATTTTAATATTTATTAAATAATATAAATTAGAAAGTACAAGTCCATCTAATTTTTTATTGAGTAAGGTAGTTATTGTTATCATGATAAGATTAAGTACTAATAAATATATTTTATTAAAATATAACAATTAAAATTTATTTATTTTGAAAAAAAAGTTTTAAAAGTCAGCAGAACCTAGCGGGAGAACAAAAATTGTCCAAAAGAAGCCAGTACAACTATGAGGGGATCTCGATCTATTATCTAAAAGACTCGTTCGAAGGAAGTTGTTTGTAAAAAGAAAGGTGATTTGCAAGATAAAAGTAGATGAGAGGATCCGCATAAAATTTTTTTTCTAGGAAGCTATCAACTCCTCTAGATGAAGTTGTTTGGGAAACCTTTCCCACACTAACCCTACCTTTCACCGACAATGGATTGATCCAGCTCACAACAATCGTTAGTTTTTTCTAGGCAAGCCTTCTTCTTCTGTTATATTCTATTGACTTCTTATTGAATTTTTTGAAAATAAATAAATTTTAATTATTCTATTCAATCAGCAACAAGAGTATTACAAGTATTTAGTTAATTATTAAAATTAAATTGATGGGTTTTTTATTTTAATTATTTTATTTAGATCATTCTTAAATTTAAAAATTTGTTCAATTAATCTATAATTTTTTTTTCAAAATTAACCACGATATTTCATAAATTAGTTACGATATTTTCTATACTTTATCCCTTTAAAAGATGTCATAACTAATTATAAAAAATTAAAACTAATTAGACAAAAATTAAAATCTAAAAATATGTATGAACTAAATGATTTTACAATGGTACGATTAATTTATCCATCGTAAACTTTTAAAAGTACTATATAAAGTAATTATAATTCATAATAATTATACATTAAAATTAACCAATATATCAAGCTTTAATTTCCTTTTATGGATCGCTTAACATGCATTTAATTTGTCAACTGATAATTACTTAATATATAATTATATTTTTTGTATTCTCTCATAATTTATATCATCTTTAACATATTCACTAAATATGGAAAATACTTACAAAATTAATTCATTATTAAACAACACAATTCATTGAACTTACACATGGATTAGGACTTGGAAAGGGAAAAAAGTCTTTTTTTTCAACTTTCTTTTTAATGGCTTTTGATTTTAGACCTAATCATCTATTTCTGTGGTCCAATGCCATTTAAAAAAATTAAAAATCAAAAAAAGAAAATTATTTAAACCGAAATTTTATTTAAATATTTAAGAGTGACATTTTATGTGATACTTTTATAATAATATATTGTATTATGAGTCTAATTAATATAAACATATAATAACGAAGGGCTTACTAGATAGAAGACTTTCCCTCACTCCTGTATATCATTATATATAGTTTGTTTCTTTATTTTGTTTAGAAAACTTTTTCTTTGTTAGTTTTTTCTCTACAGAGTTTGTTTTCTTTTTGTGATTTTCGAAATATGCCCTCGCAAATAGTTGTAGACATTTTTTTGTCTTTCATTTAATGAAATTCTTATTTAAAGAATATATATAATATATTAATATAAAAACATCATATCAAATATCACTCTTAAATATTTAAGTTACAGTTTCGTTGCTAAAATATGTCTCCACTCTATGCAAAATTCAATTAAACTTTTGGTCTATTATGACTTTTCAATTAAACTTATATTATTATATAAGCAAATGAAGTATCTTAGTATTACGAAACCCTATCAATAAAGTGAGTTTTTAAAATACTCTCTATATGTTTTATTTAAAAGACAAAAATAAAATTTACTAATAAGTAGGGGTGTCAAAAAATATCTGAAAATCGGTGAACTGGATCAAATCGAACCGTATCTTTTGGATTGGTTCTATAGTTCAATGGTTAGGTTCTGGTTATATATATTTGATTTGGTTATTAATTTTTCCTTTCAAATCGTGGTTCAAACCGAACCGGAACCAATATTATACTTGTATATATATTATAATTTTTTAGGTATATATATACATACGCATAAATATATTATTACTTACAATTTTAATATGCTAGTTTTTGTTTATTTCTCTTTTGTTTTTGGTTATTACTATTCATGAACTCTTTTATTTTTAGACTTTTATGCACTATTGTTATACTAAATGGTCTATGTAATCTCGTTTGATGAGGTAGTCTATGAATTATTTTATTCTACTTTTATTTTAAGATTTGAAGCATTAATGAAGTTATGAGTTTATTTTAATTAACAAATTTGATTGTAATTTCATATTTTACGAAAATGTTAAGAAGTTAAATGTTAATTGGATAGAACCGAAACCGGTCCGATGCGACGGATTGGTCATGATCTGGTTTTATATATGTAATGGTTCGCTACGGTTCTTATTTTTTTAGAACCGTTAAAAATGGTTCGGTTACCGAATTCTTATAGAACCGGACTAATCCGAACCGTTGACACCCCTACTAATAAGATTTGAACTCGCTACATTTGAATAATAAAATACTCAAATTTTTCATCACACTAAATTTAATTTTCATTTATATTTTACATAGCTTTCTTAGTTATTTCTATCAATCGCACAAACAGCAATGAATTACATTCATTTAAGAAATTAAATATATAAAATACATATAATAGAAATTTTTTTATTTTTTATCAAAAAAAACTCAATAATTAGTATTCTTATTGTGGAAATACAACAATAAATATATAACTGCGGGAGAGAGTTTATCTTTAACCTCTAATCTCCAGGAGATCTGTAAAACAGAAGACGATCGGGTGAGGTGTCTCCTGCGCGAGCTATCCGTTGCTTAAGTTACTCTTAGTTGAAAAACATAGAAGTATTTAAGTAGTTTGTATAAAAATTCTTACATACCTCGAGAGAAGCTCTCAGGAAAGTCTCTCAAGGAAGACTACTCTGTTAAGAAGGTCTCCAGAGCTTCCCTTCTAAGCTTCTTTTGTCACTAGAATGCAAGAAATGCTTCCACATTCAGTTACTAAGGCTATGTTCTCTTTGTGTTTTTAATTTTTTAGTTTTAAGTTTTAAATTCAATTTCAATTTCCTGTTTTATAGTCTATTTTCAGAAAACTGAAAACATGTTCTTTTTGTCATTTTAAAAAATTGTTTCTTAAAACATAAAATTAAAAAACACATTTACTTTAGAATTTTTAGAAAAATTATTTTATGATATTTTATTCAATGAATTTGATTATTAAATGAAAAAATTAACTTTTTTTAATAAAATTTTACTATTAAAATAAAATAATAAATTATTGACATCTGAATGATAATTTACATTAAATATTATTATACATAATATGTGTAAGATATTTAATAATATACTATATCTTATCCTATATTTTTAATTATAATATAGATATACTATATTTTTAAATTTTCAAATAAATATATAATTTTATTTTTAAAATTTAAGAATAATTTTTTTCCCTTTTATTTTTTAGATCCAAGACATGAAAAATGGATTGTATTTTTCATGTTTTTGACTTTGAGATTGTTTTGATTGAAAATAATCAAAACAACATTTTATTGTTTCGAGTTTCCTTTACAAATTTTTTTTTTATTTTCGAAAATACATTTTTGAAAATGACAAAGTAAATATATTTTTATTGTTTTAAAAAATTTAAAACTAAAAATAGTTCGAAAACAATAAACAGAACGCAACCTAATAATTTTAGACTTTATGAATATGGAATGTAAATTACAAAAACAATCACAAACTTTAACCGCACTAAATGGAGTGCAAAAAGTATTTGATGCCAAAGTCAAAAAAGTCTGAGTAATCAATCTTGTGTAATACACACATTCTTTTTTTTTTTTCTTTCTTCTTTTTACTGTGCCCCAATTACAAAAGTATAAGGGCCACCTTGCATGACATGGCAAATCTCCATATTCCTAGCTAGGCTCTACATAGTTGTACTCCCCAGCCCACGGCCATAGAGTCAAAGAATTGTCTTCCTGAATATATATATTACACATGTTTCTGAATAACAACATGCTACCTCAGTACATAACTCATAATCAATATACTGATAAGGGTAATTTGTGTGGCTGGGTTGTTGCATGGTTTGCTTGTGTATAGGAGTGTTGCAGGTGGACGTGCACATAACTAAAGTAGGAGTCTTTTGTTTCTGTTGTTTCTGTTGCAAGAGAATAAATGTGGCCTATAATGTAGGATTGGCTAGATATAGGCTGCATAGAAATAGCTTGCATTTCCCATTTTCCCAATTATTTTCTGTTAGTTGATGTCGTGGGTATTATCTCTTTTTAATTCTTGTAATTTGGTGGCTGAGAAATAGTCATAGCAGGTTGAGAAGAAAGCAGGTTGAATTCTGCAAAACTACTCTCTCCCGTCTTCTTCTATTCTCCTATCTAACTTCCCTTAATTCTGTAAGTTCACCTATCATATAGACCTTCAGTCCACACCACTGGTTTATCATTAAATTAAGGTTTTACAATCTTCAAAATCATACATACAAGTTTTATTGCAACTTACTATCATGGATGTGAAATTGAGACAATAAAGGGTCGTTGATGAGTTTGAACTTTTTAAGGAAAATTCTAATCAACAACTCTTCTAAGTTGGCGGCTGAGGAGAGAAAACGCAGTCACTTTAGTTTCATGCATTTATTTGGGATCTTTTTATCGGGTAAATGAGTATTATGAAGGGCTATTAAGATTTTGGTTCATATCGAAAAATTAGTCTAGATTGATCAGACCTCGGTTCACCTATATCATTTAATCAATTTTTAGGTTAATTCGATTCGGGACCGATTCAAGGTAGAAAGTCAGTAATAATTATACAGAAATTATTATTTATTAATAATATATTAAATGTTAAAAAATCAAAAATATATATTTTATACATATTTAAAATTTAATTACACATAATATATGAGTGTTTTTAAAAATTTATATTAAAATAAAAAATATTCAAAATCGGTTCGGAAGGGACTAAACAGGTTTGGTCTTCAATTCGAAAATTTTAGGAATTTTAGTCCCAATTCAGTTTGATCTAGGGTCAATTTAGTTATATCCAAACCAAATGCACACTTTTAGTATTTTGTTTGGTTCCATTTGATCTAATTCTTTTATAATGGAATTAAATTGAGTATAAGATAAATTAGTGATGGAATTAAATAATATGAGACCGTGTTTGGTTTAAAAAAGATGTAAATTTAATATTATCTTGAAAAGTACATGTTGAAAATTAATAAAATTTTAAAGATATCAAGTGTAATTACTGTAAACAAAAATTTAATGAAATACAATTATGGAATTACTAAAATTTCTTTATCACATATAACCATATTTTACTCTATTAATTATGATGATAATTAGACCCGATCACTACTAGATCTGTCCAAAGATCAAGTATGTCTAATAATAGTTCATGACTTCGACCTATAAGAACGAGACTTGATCTCTTGGTATAACCTCTAATGATTAAGTCAGTCTCAGTATTAGAGGCGAAGCAGAGTATGGCATGCAACAAATGATGTACTATCTCCTGAAATTTATGCATTTATACAAGCATACTGTGACACAAGGGAAGGGTTGTGATTGTACTGCATAGACGATCAAATTGCAACCAATACAAATGGAGATCTAGTTCTGAATTGAGGCAAATTCAATTATTTGGATAGACCTTTGACCTTGACCAAAATTTGAGTATCCTAAACACATGTCATTTTTAAAGAACTTGTAAGAATTTAGGATAAAAAATAAACCACAATTAAACCATTAAAACACACAAAAAAATACAAAAAATTTATGTGAAAAATCTAATTTGAAAAAAATCACATGTAAAAGGAATAAAATATCATTACAATAATATTACTATAATAATTACAAGGTATTAAATATCTATTTATAAATTTACCACTTATCTATAAATATATATACAAAAAAGATAATGTTTGTTTCTTCATTTTTACTTTACAATTTATAATTTTGTTGACAGTGCGTAGATGCCCACTTGCTCTACCTCCAATATTTTTTTCCCCTCTTGTAGATAATTGAGAAATAAAATATAATGGAAAGGATGGTGTATTGGTGAAGCGTCACTTTAACTTAAATGGTTTGTTATTTGAAAAAAATAATGGCATATTGGTGAAGCGTCACTTTAACTTAAATGGTTTGTTATTTGAAAAAAATAATGGCGTATTGGTGAAGCGTCACTTTAACTTAAATGGTTTGTTATTTGAAAAAAATAATGGCGTATTGGTGAAGCGTCACTTTAACTTAAATGGTTTGTTATTTGAAAAAAATAATAATAAATGAACAATCAACTATTTGTAGATTTAATAAATAGAAAGAGGAGCAATATTGTTACCTTTTTAAAGGTTTGTTTGATATAAATATATCAGAAATGCTATTTTAGCACTTAATTATGATATTTTTTGTAAATAAAAATTTCATAAAAAATAAAAAACAACGTCTACTGCTTTAAGTTAAAGCATATTCTGAGTCTCACAACAAAAGATCAAACTAGAAAATCAAAATAACTAATAAAAAAATACAGTTCTCCTAACATGATGAAAAAAATATGTACAAACCTCAAGAGGAATCTTCATTAACGTCACCTTCTGAATCCATCCAACTTTCTTAAAAATTATATTGGCTTTGGTCGTACAAGATTAATAGTCGTGCTGTCAACTTCAGGGTACTCACCAATATAATCACTCAGGGAGCATAAGCATACTCATAGCTCAAGCTAATGTTATACTTGAGTATTGGCATTTGTGACATTAATCTCCAATTACTAAGCAGTTCAAACCAGTGGAGTAGACAACAAACACTAGAATGATCCTAATTATGATATTTTGATAACGTTCATATTTTAAAGTGTTATATTTTGTATCATATTAATATAAATGCACAACACATTTGTAATACCCCATGTTTGTGTAAGATTGTCACGTAATTTTAATAAATTTAGAATACCAAAAAATTGATTTTATAGCAATTTCAGGTACCGAATCAACTGCAGGAAATGCCTCAAAGTGAAATTGTCTAATAAAAATTATATGGTCTTGACGAGGGTATCAAGATAGGATTTATGGTATCGAAAGAAATCGAATTCGGAACAGTTTCCAGTACAGTAAAAATACAGCTATTGTTTAGGCTGTAAAACCGAATCATCGTAGGAGACTCCTGAAAAATTAACGGAACCCTAGGGGGGCTCCGATTTTACGTATCAAGCAACCCTTCAATGGTTTCGGGATGAAACGACAGCCCGATGAGGACACTGGGGCGAATCGTCATTTTCGACTAAGCTTTGAAGTTATTAATTTTGTGTTTTCAGTATCGAAATGTCAATTAATTCAGTGTTTGAGGGTATATTTGCAATTAGGGTATTTTACAAGTAAAATAGGAATAAATTTCAAATTAAAATTTATAATTTTTCTAGTTTAATATATAGTTATATATATATTATGTATATGGCGCGCGTATGATGAGGCCATTTTCACTCGTTCCTGCAAGCCCATTTCCATCCGAGAATTGCGCAAATGGGAAGAGGATGGACACGTGAATTCTGGACAGGTGGCGTATGAAATTTGGAGCATTTAATGTGTAATTAATGTGGAGATTTTTTGATATGCTTGGCGGCCAAGTTGCAGTGGGAATTTATGTGGTTGTTAAGGCAGGGCGTGGGCTATAAATAGAGAAGAAGTTGGAAGCAAATGGCAGGGAGCTCGAGAAAGAAGGCGAGAGAGAGAGAGAGAGAGAGAGAGAGAGAGAGAGTGAGCTTGGGCAAGATGCGACCATGGCTGCCATGGAAGCCACAGGCCGAGCGAGCAGTGGCCATCGAACGTAGCCACGGGTAGCACACCAACGCGAGGCAGCAAGTCGAAGCAGCCGTTGATGGTGGTCGTGTGACGGCAAGGATTGACTGGCGACGACAAGGGAGGCCGAGAGGCGGCCAAAGCCAGCCACTCAACAGTGGCGGCCATGGCCGCAAGCTGCTGCGGCGAGGCAGCAGCGGCCGCGAACGGCTGCCAGCGGCGGCGCAGCAGCCGGGGAGTTAGCAGGGACCGACGAAGGCGATCGTGGCGGCCGGCGAGTGCGGGAAGGATGGCCGGCGAAGCTCGGTCGTGGGCATCCATGGCTGGCGCGCGAGGAGTTGCAGGGGAAGGAAGGAAGAAAGAAGAAGAAAAAGAAGAAGAAGAAGAAGAAGAAGAAAAGAAGGAAGAAAAAGAAGAAAAAAAGAAGAAAAGAAGAAAGAAGGAAGGAGGAAGAAGTTGCAGGTGGCGGGCGCGGGAGGAAGAAACAGAGGAGGAGGAAGAAGGAGGAAGAAAGAAGAAAGAAAAAGAAAAAAAGAAAAGAAAAAGAAAAGAAAGAAAAGAAAGAAGGAAAAAAAAGAAGAAAAAATAGAGGAAATAAGGGAAAAATTCTAGAAAAATCCCGAAAGATAGGAAATCGTGTTTCGGTGATATCCCGGAGATTTTGGTGAGAAAAACGGCTCGGGCACGTTTTTCGGGAATATCGCACGCAAATCGAGGAAATCGGATATGCTAAGCCAAGGTGAGTAAAATTCTCTAAAAAATTTCAGAAATTCCAAAATATTATTTTATGAATTTTCGTAGTGAAATATTTGAGAAAATATTTCTAGAAATAATTAATTTGGAATTATTGAGGAAAAATAGGAAGAAATAGAGGAAAAATTATAGAAAATGCCAAAAATTATGGAAAAATAGGTTTTAATATTTATTTAAATGCCTATGATGATTAGGATGTTTTAAGGTCAAAGTTGAGATGTCTGGTGCGAATTTTGATGTTGGCACGCAAATCGAGGCAAGGCACAGATTTCGAGACAGCCTGATAAGCTCTAGAAGGTAAGTGGTACTTCCTCGAAAATGTTTTCATCATATTGACATGCCCTGATATGTATCTATCACGTAGAATGCATACATGATTATGAAATGCATGATTACACGTCGATGTCATTGATCACACGCATATGAGGCCGTAGGGAGTACGAACTGGCACCGCTGCCTTACCAAGGGTGCACCCATACACCCCGGCTTCGAAAGAGGTGGCCGCTAAAATGGTGGGTAGCATGAGGGGTGCAGTTGACACCTACGAGGAAAGACATTGCATACACTCATGACATAGCATTATGTACCCTTACTTAGATGGTTCATCATCTAACTTGGGTTCGCCCCTGGAACATTCAACGTTCCAGTCGGGACTTGCAGAGATGATTTCGAGATTGATGATATGTGGTGACGCGAGACGTCAGGAAACGAGGAAATGTGCCATGTTATGTTGTGATATGAATAGTTAAGGATTATGTACATTGTTTTACTTTTCGAAGGTTATGTAACAACGATTGTAATAAGTACTTGTCTAGTTATTCATGTATATATTGCCATGAGCAGGTTCGATTCAGCTTCCGCTTTGTAAATTGTATTTATCTCTAGTGTGTAAATTAAACACTAGATAGGCCTTAGGGAATTCCGGGATAATGTAATGATTAAAAAAAAAAAAAATAAGACCCAATTTTCCTAAGGTATAACACGCCCGAGAAAGCGGCCTGTTACAATTGGTATCAGAGCTTAAGATTATTGGAAGCCCTAAGTATAGTTGATTAGATCCTATTTGGAGATTAGGGCATAGTAATTTGGAGACTTTAGAGGATCCGGTAGAACCAGTTAGTAGGAACCTGAGGCTTAGGGGAAAGAGACTAAGGGTTCGTAAAACGAAATTCCTATTTGGAGATGTGGGAATGGACGATGAAAGTCTTAGAGGTTATTGATTTGAGGATCTAATCTTGCTAAGCAATAGAACGACCGGTCAAGATAATCTAGCTATTGATATTAGGATCTGATGATATGATTCGAGTGTAAGGATGACTCGGTAAACCATGAGTACAGATTCGAGAGATTTAGAGACTATTGATTTGAGGTTATTAGTCGAATCATGGCGTGATATGATAGGGTAACTGTGGTTATTAAGGATAATCGAATCATGGATGATTAGTCTAATGTGGCAAGACCTAGTTAAAAAGTTAAGATCAAATTATAAGTATTTCGAGTATCATTTAGTATCTCAAAAATAGGATGTGTAGATCAGAGATTCGACGAATTAAGTCAAGCGAGAGGTCGGAGATGGTCAAATGATAGCGTATGAAGCAATGAGCTGGCAGTGGTGTAACCGATGTGACTCGCAAGGACGGGATAAGAACCCTAGCAGCGTGATGACACTGCTGGTTCGGTGTTCTCAATGACAGATCTAGATCTAGGGACCCACGTGCAGATGGTTGAGGGATGACTTGTGATAAGGTACGGGAAGCCCGTCGATCGAAGCATCATGTCAGACTGCCTGGGAGACGATCAGATGCTGAAAATCTGGGACAGCCCAGTAAGGTCTGTACCTTGTATGGGTTTAAGTCCCAATGGTCTAGGAGCGAGGTGTGCCACTAGTTGTGATTGATCGAGGCCAGAGAATCAACCCAAAACGAAATTGAACTAAGTGTCCTATTTAAAGAAGTATATTAGGATTCACGGTCATCCTGCGAGTAGGGTGACACGACGAACAGTACGAGACTTGAGGAGTAGAATACCTTGATACCTAGTATGACAGTGGGGTCACGATAGTCAGCGAGATCTAAAGATCGAAATGTGAGGGTCAGTAAATTCTCGATAAATGAGATTTTGGGAAGTACAACATGGCCAGTTCAAGACCCCAACGATAAGTAGTAAGTTAGCAACCTCGATTCAATGTGCCAGGTAGGTTTGAGGAATCGAAGGTCTTGCAGATAAGTCATGCCTTGTGCATCAGTATGGAGATTTGAATCATTATTTAAGGTATCTTTAGGTAAAGAGTCCCGGGAAATTTTTGAGGTTCAGCTCTTTATAAGAAATGATTGAAGCCAATTAACATGATCTGGATAAAGATCTTCAAAGATGAATCGATTTGAGATTTTTGGGAATTTCCCTAAGGATTACCAGAGAGATGTAAGTACCTACCTACTCCAGTTAGCAAGATTGTTATGGATAGATGTCTTTGAGAAATCTTTGGCGTGCTTGAGAGAGGCAGATAATGGCAAATGGGCCAGGATGTCAGATTGCGATAGGAAACGTCGTGTATTGATAAATCAAATTGGAGATCTATAATTTTCAATTTTGGGAGAATGAAAATCTTGTTGGGCTAAACGATTAATCTAGATAACCCTGATGGGCAAATCGGGAGATGTATAGCTAGACGATCACTAAAGTGATGTAAGCATGTTATGAAAATGAGGAGCTTGTCAAAATGTGGTACGACCACTTGTGGTCAATGAAAAGCCGTGAGAAAGTTGAGGAAGTAAGAGAAATATCAGAATGTGCTCTCGGAAGATTTATCGGAATTATTTCGTAGTAATGAAATTGCCAATAAATAGCTTGAGGTTATAAGTAGTTCAATTGAGGACGTAAATTATTGAGCTTTGAAAAATGTGAGTCGATATCTTTACTTCAAATTTGATGAACAATTACAAGAGGCTGGAGTGCGATCGAGGGATGAGACATTCTAAGTATCAGTAATGGAATCATGATTTGATGATTTGACCAAAGTACTAATTGCATTAAAGTCACATGGTAATTGTGTCAATCAAGGATATATTGGTGTACTCCTTAGATAGGGAGGTGCATGAGAAACATTGAGGATAATATTCGGAACGTTGCAATAGATGTTAATACTGAGACTTGCTTGCTAGGTCGTGAGCCAATCGAGAAGGAAATGATGAGAGCATGAGGCTCCGTGTCGAGATCATGAAATCAAGGTCGGGGATTGAAAGTCGCGAAAGTCAGATGTCCCAGTAAGTTTCAAGAGACAAACAAAATGTTTTGAGTAGAGGTTGGTACAAGCAAAGGTTGGTAACTTGAGTAAGTAGCTCCAAAAAGGATCGAGCATGATTAAAATGAGTTGACATAAAACGTTATTACTAGAGGAGTAATTTGAGGATTAAATGATTAATTTGATGATATAAAATGTTATTTGAGGATCACTTCGAAAAGTTCGAGGAGCTACTTAAGTTATGGGTATATGGATAAATAGATATTAGTTTGGCAACCAAGTAACAAATGAACAAGAAATGCAAAGAAATTAGTGTTGCTAGACTTGGAAGACAACGTTAAATTTCGATCAAAGTTTTGGAGACCAATAGAATCTATTAATAAAGATTTCTTGAGAAAATAGTACAAGATTAGAAGATGATTGTGGTCAGTTGGCAGAAACTTAAGGTTTTATCGAGAAATGAATACCTACAAGAATGAGTAAACAATAGAAATCTCGAATGGATTAGCACAAGTAAAGATTAAGCAATGATTAAGTTTATGATGACTCAAGGTAAGGGTGATTTCGAGGACAAAAATCATTTGAGCACGAGATGATAGGATAGGACCAGTGACTTGTTATGACAGCCTATGAAACAACCTAGTAATAACAAGATTTGCGATGTTTGAGGATTCAAGGATACGTGAAATAGTTTGACGACATAAAAGTATTTCCTTGAGGATCGATTTGATAAAAGTTAAGATGTATCGAGATCAGAGACTTTGTGTTAAGGTTGGAAAATTATCAAAGCATGATTGATTAGTTCAAATGACATCATAGGAAATCGAAATTAGAAAAGTATCGTGATTAAGGATATCGATTGAATAACTTAGTGAAAAGCAAATTGAAAATTGATGATATGGATATGAGAGCTGCGAGCTCGTTACAATAATTTGTGTACCGATTTAGATAGAAGTTCAGATTAAGACTCATGGCCTAAGGATCGAATTATGTGGTTAGTGGCTTTGAAAGAGAAATTCGAGAGGATTGTGTGATTGACAAATGGATTATCTAGGGATTGATTAGTGTAGTCAGCCCAAGAGTTCTAATTTGAGATTTAGGACATGTGGCAAATTTCGAGGACGAAATTTTTGTAAGGAGGGGAGAATGTAATACCCCATGTTTGTGTAAGATTGTCACGTAATTTTAATAAATTTAGAATACCGAAAAATTGATTTTATAGCAATTTCAGGTACCGAATCAACTGCAGGAAATGCCTCAAAGTGAAATTGTCTAATAAAAATTATATGGTCTTGACGAGGGTATCAAGATAGGATTTATGGTATCGAAAGAAATCGAATTCGGAACAGTTTCCGGTACAGTAAAAATACAGCTATTGTTTAGGCTGTAAAACCGAATCATCGTAGGAGACTCCTGAAAAATTAACGGAACACTAGGGGGGCTCCGGTTTTACGTATCAAGCAACCCTTCAATGGTTTCGGGATGAAACGACAGCCCGATGAGGACACTGGGGCGAATCGTCATTTTCGACTAAGCTTTGAAGTTATTAATTTTGTGTTTTCAGTATCGAAATGTCAATTAATTCAGTGTTTGAGGGTATATTTGCAATTAGGGTATTTTACAAGTAAAATAGGAATAAATTTCAAATTAAAATTTATAATTTTTCTAGTTTAATATATAGTTATATATATATATTATGTATATGGCGCGCGTATGATGAGGCCATTTTCACTCGTTCCTGCAAGCTCATTTCCATCCGAGAATTGTACAAATGGGAAGAGGATGGACACGTGAATTCTGGACAGGTGGCGTATGAAATTTGGAGCATTTAATGTGTAATTAATGTGGAGATTTTTTGATATGCTTGGCGGCCAAGTTGCAGTGGGAATTTATGTGGTTGTTAAGGCAGGGCGTGGGCTATAAATAGAGAAGAAGTTGGAAGCAAATGGCAGGGAGCTCGAGAAAGAAGGCGAGAGAGAGAGAAAGAGAGAGAGAGAGAGTGTGAGCTTGGGCAAGATGCGGCCATGGCTGCCATGGAAGCCACAGGCCGAGCGAGCAGTGGCCATCGAACGCAGCCACGGGCAGCACACCAACGCGAGGCAGCAAGTCGAAGCAGCCGTTGATGGTGGTCGTGTGACAGGAAGGATTGACTGGCGACGACAAGGGAGGCCGAGAGGCGGCCAAAGCCAGCCGCTCAGCAGTGGCGGCCATGGCTGCAAGCTGCTGCGGCGAGGCGACCGCGGCCAATAGCGGCCACGAACGGCTGTCAGCGGCGGCGCAGCAGCCGGGGAGTTAGCAGGGACCGGCGAAGGCGATCGTGGCGGCCGGCAGGTGCGGGAAGGATGGCCGGCGAAGCTCGGCCGTGGGCATCCATGGCTGGCGCGCGAGGAGTTGCAGGGGAAGGAAGGAAGAAAGAAGAAGAAAAAGAAGAAGAAGAAGAAAAGAAGAAGAAAAGAAGAAAGAAGAAGAAGAAAGAAGGAAGGAGGAAGAAGTTGCAGGTGGCGGGCGCGGGAGGAAGAAACAGAGGAGGAGGAAGAAGGAGGAAGAAAGAAGAAAGAAAAAGAAAAAAAGAAAAGAAAAAGAAAAGAAGGAAAAAAAAGAAGAAAAAATAGAGGAAATAAGGGGAAAATTCTAGAAAAATCCCAAAAGATAGGAAATCGTGTTTCGGTGATATCCCGGAGATTTTGATGAGAAAAACGGCTCAGGCACATTTTTCGAGAATATCGCACGCAAATCGAGGAAATCGGAGATTCTAAGCCAAGGTGAGTAAAATTCTCTAAAAAATTTCAGAAATTCCAAAATATTATTTTATGAATTTTCGTAGTGAAATATTTGAGAAAATATTTCTAGAAATATTTAATTTGGAATTATTGAGGAAAAATAGGAAGAAATAGAGGAAAAATTATAGAAAATGCCAAAAATTATGGAAAAATAGGTTTTAATATTTATTTAAATGCCTATGATGATTAGGATGTTTTGAGGTCAAATTTGATATGTCTGGTGCGAATTTTGATGTTGGCACGCAAATCGAGGCAAGGCACAGATTTCGAGACAGCCTGATAAGCTCTAGAAGGTAAGTGGTACTTCCTCGAAAATGTTTTCATCATATTGACATGCCCTGATATGTATCTATCACGTAGAATGCATACATGATTATGAAATGCATGATTACACGTCGATGTCATTGATCACACGCATATGAGGCCGTAGGGAGTACGAACTGGCACCGCTGCCTTACCAAGGGTGCACCCATACACCCCGGCTTCGAAAGAGGTGGCCGCTAAAATGGTGGGTAGCATGAGGGGTGCAGTTGACACCTACGAGGAAAGACATTGCATACACTCATGACATAGCATTATGTACCCTTACTTAGATGGTTCATCATCTAACTTGGGTTCGCCCCTGGAACATTCAACGTTCCAGTCGGGACTTGCAGATATGATTTCGAGATTGATGATATGTGGTGACGCGAGACGTCAGGAAACGAGGAAATGTGCCATGTTATGTTGTGATATGAATAGTTAAGGATTATGTACATTGTTTTACTTTTCGAAGGTTATGTAACAACGATTGTAATAAGTACTTGTCTAGTTATTCATGTATATATTGCCATGAGCAGGTTCGATTCAGCTTCCGCTTTGTAAATTGTATTTATCTCTAGTGTGTAAATTAAACACTAGATAGGCCTTAGGGAATTCCGGGATAATGTAATGATTAAAAAAAAAAAAATAAGACCCAATTTTCCTAAGGTATAACACGCCCGAGAAAGCGGGCTGTTACAACATCAATGCATAAATGTCATTAGAAATGTTATAAGAAATTGTTGCTTAGAAAAATACCCAATAGGGGGTGAATTAGGTTTTTCAAAAATTTATTATTTTAACTCTTATTAAAAACTCTTAAATTGTGATCTTATTAAATGATGATTGCAATATGAATAAGAAAAATAAAATTAAGCAACCACAAGGAACACAAGAATTTTTATAGAGGTTCGACTCTTAAGAAGTCATCCCTTCTCTCCCAAAACTAAGCTTGAGGTTTTCACTACGAAAAATATAACAATAGCTTTTAATTAGAGGCAGAACTAACATACAATCCATTTGTTAAATAAAAATCACTAGTACACTGCTAGCAAATACAAACTCCTTACACAACAAGTGAGTAAAATAACAAACTTACAACCAGACAAAATTTCAAACAAATCATCAATGTAGAGCATTCACCAGTCAGCACACTTCCAATACTTGAATTTTTTTACTCTTATTTGAATGCTCTATCAACAATTATTTCTATGTCATTTAACCTCCATACTCACCCTATATATACATACATCTCCAGAGAACTAGATGTTACAAAGATAGGTAAAGAGTAATTTTGAAATTAAAAAATTCTTCAACTTTTTTAGGCTACAACTAAAGCATATCATCATCTGTGGGTATCTTAGTTTACAAGTATATCAGGAAAATATATTATACAAAAGACCAATCAGTGAAACTTGAAGAGACAACCTAATATCAAAATTAGTCATAAGCTTTGTGAGACAAAAAGATCATGAGTTAGAGACAAGAAAATTAAGATCTGTAAAAGTGAAGTCAAAACACTTTTTCTTCAAAAAGAGATTTTACTTTTTGTATGAGGAAATTAGGATATAATTTTATGGTACAAGTTGAAAAATATTTTGTATAAATATACCTTTGAGCGTGCAAAAGAAATGTTGAATACAAAGTACAACAAAGACGATCATTGGACTTCAGTCGACCGAAGGCACTATTTTAGTCGACCGAAGTTATCTAACAACCATTCGCACAACTTTAGTCGAAGGCTAAGTCGACCTAAGACAAGAGATCAAGATTCTAGCCAATTTCAATTGACTTAGGCTAAACTATCAGTCGACTTAAGATACATAAGCATGAAAAACACAACCTTTTCTACCTAAGGAGTTGATTAAAATATATCCATATCATAAAATATTTTTATTATTATCAAAATCATATTTTCTTACCTTTGAACTTAACAGGAAATATCCAAATAATATTTTTGTAAACATATGAACGCAATGAGCTATACACTTAAAATTAATCTAAACCAACCAATAATATAACTCTTGACCAAAAAATGAAAAAAAAAAAAAAACAATAGTAGTACTACTTAGGTAGCAAATAATCTTTTTAATTAATTATATATGCTTCAATAAACCTCTAGTGATAGAAAACACCCTTAAATTGTAAGGGTCGCTACACTATGACACCATTAATTTGTCAAGGGTCATTACATTGATTATCCAAAATTAATATTTGAGGAAACCTTTGCTAAAAGTATTGGAGGAATATCATCGATTTTTTTTATAAGTAAGATTCTTTTGAAACAAAAAATTTAAAACATCTACAACTTAAAGTTATGGTATACCTTAAGTCTCACAACAAAAAACTTAAAAAAAAAAAAAATCTATACTAACACATAAAAGAAACATACATCCGAACAAAACCAAAAGCTGAAAACCTACTTACAACTATATATAGGCGTCAGAGGATATCTTCAAATAGTTGCATTTCAAAAATGCAAACTTCCATTTTTCAAAAAGCCAAACCTCCCAAAGCACTCAAAAGTTTTTGAGTGAATGCTAATATTTATGATTATGATGTAACACTGGATTAGTCACTTAGAAATGCTAATGGAGGACACGAACATAAACAACAATCATCAATTAATACATCTCTAAACACTATAAGGTACATTCGCGAGTGTTGACATTTATGATGCCAACATTCTTACCCATAAGTGAATTGCATATTAGCTATCAAGTGATGATTCGAATAATCATTTGAAAATATACTTAAAATGAAAAACTCAAGTCTCGATGCAAAGTACGATTTTCAAAATTAATAAAAACTTGAAAAATAGTTAAATGTGTTATCCAATTTTTTTATTTATTTGAAATTTTAAAAACACAATTCTCCACAAATTTTTATTTTATTTTTTAATATAAGTCATACAAAAGAAGAACCCTTTTCCCTCTTAGAAATTAGTTTTTTGAATTTGTAATGTTTAAACACGTGTTCTCTAAATTTTTTTATGCTAAACAAAAATTATAAATTTTATAGAAAATTAGATATAAAAAATGAGAAAACATAATTTGAGTCTCCATAAATGACCTATATCATAAGAATGTATTAACAAAAATAATTTAGAATAAATTACACCAAACACCTCCAAGATCTAATAAAATGGCACAGACATCTCAGGAATGATATGTTCCTCCATTAAGGTTACTAATCCATACATCACTTTCCCCCCATATTGTGAATAAAGGTATGTTAATTTTAATAAAATATTTAAAATATCCTTCATCTTTTCTCTTACCTTTTTCTCTTATTATCTGTAGGTAGAGAAGATAATTAAAAGATTGAAAAGATTGTTCGTGGTGACCAACAACGAGAGAAGAACCACCATGGGTTCCTCCATCCAAGCTACTTAATTAAGGAGTCCAAATTTGGAATTCGACTTCAAAGGCATTGGGGGATAGGGAGGACAAAAAGAGAGACACACATACAAAAGAATAAAATGAAAGCCATTTGCGATTAGGTCTCTTTCAACCCAATCAATGATAGATTTTTGCTGATGGGGGATTTCTCTTAACCTCGTCAACTTAGAGAGAAAAAGAAACATTGAAGATAACAAGAGAAAGAAACGTACCCTTACGTTGGCGTCATGAAAAATTGCCAATATCATTATGTATTTCTCTTTCTATCCTTTTTTGTAGATAGCTAGCAAATCAAACCATAACATTTTGGGTTTGAGTTGCGGAGAAAACCCTTCTCTAAAAATTGAAAGGGCTTTGCAAATTGAAGAAACAAACCCTGTGATTTGCAAAAATAAAAAATAGAAATAATCAATTTGCTGCTACAATCTCCATCTGAAAATTTTGAAATAATCAATTTTTGAAATAATCAATTTTGTAGGGAGTACAATCAATTTGGGCTACATAACATACATTTCATTCATCATGCACTCTACTAAGTGTCATTTCATGTCTCATCCATCCTTGTTGCTGCTACAATCTCCATCTGAAAATTTTGAATATTCCTAGACAAAGCCCAACTTAGATGAAAAATCATCTAAGTAAGGAACAAAATATTTTATCATGCATGTATGCAATGTCTTACTTCATTATAAGAGTCAACTGCACCCTTCATGCTACTCACTATTTTTGCGGCCACCTCTTTCGAAGCCGGTGTGTATGGGTGCACCCTTGGTAAAGCAACGGTGCCAATTTGTACTCCCTACGGATATAATGCGCGTGATTAATGATATCAATGTGCACTTATGCATTTCATAATCATGTCACGTATGCAGTCTACGTGATGAATATATATCAGAGCATGTTAATATGATTAAAACATTCCGGAGGATCAGGTTTTTAAACATAAATCACCTACATAGTACCAAGTACCTAACATTTATAGCTGTACAAAACTTGTAGAAGTATACTTACCTTCTCAAGCTTATCAGGCAATCTTGATATTTGTGTATTGCCTCAAAATTCGTGCACTGCCTCAATTTGCGTGTCAATCTCAAAATTACACAAGTCACTTCAACTTCAACCTCAAAGCATCCTAATCATCATATTTATTTAAATTAGGATTAAAACTTATTTTTTCATAATTTCTTGCATTTTCTTTATTTTTCTCTCAATTTCTTCCTATTTTTTCTCAATAAAACCAAACTAAATATTTTTCAAATATTTTACTATGAAAATTCATAAAATAATATTCTTGAATTTCTAAAATTTTCTAGGGAATTTTACTTACCTTAACTTAGCCCATCAGAC
Source organism: Diospyros kaki (assembly GCA_036245055.1). NCBI lineage: Eukaryota > Viridiplantae > Streptophyta > Magnoliopsida > Ericales > Ebenaceae > Diospyros > Diospyros kaki. Next base: position 38,249,645 of record BSEG01000011.1, read on the forward strand.
TTCTTCGGTATGCGTGTCATATTCTCGAAACGCATGCTCGAATTGTTTTCTAGCCCAAAATTTCTGAAATATTAATAAATCTCCAAATCCTATTTTTTGAAATTTTTATGAAATTTTTTCGATATTTTTCCCATTTATTTTTTTTCCCTTTCTTTTCTTTTTCTTTTTTTTTCTTTTTTCTTTTTTCTTTTTTTCTTTTTTCTTCTCTTCTTCCTCCATTCTCCTTCTTCTTCTCCCCTGCAACTGCCTGCAACCTGCGCCTGGTCGCCGGCCACCGCCGACTCCCGCTGCCTCCGGTGGCTGCATCTCGCTGCCACACAATCCCCGTTACTCATGGTCGCCCCGCACCAGCAGCCACCACCTCAAGAATCACCACGGCCGACCCCTGACTCACAGCCAACAACTGCGAGCTCACGGCCATGGTCGCCGCAGCTGTGTGGCCGACTCCTTCGGCCACCATGGCGGTCGTCTCTGGCTGCATCTGCTTCTCCAGCTTCGCCGTTAGCCATCCTCGACAGGCCAGCCTAGCTCCCATCGCGGCCAGCCATGGTGTAATACCGGGGAATAATTTGAGGATAAAAGTGATATTTTATAAAGGGCATAAACGGAATTTTGGAAAAATAAGACTATAGGGTACACTAACACAGCTTTGGACGACCGAATTAGTCAGAGAGAGTACCCAGACCCTAGATAGCCAAAGAAAATGATTTAGTATCGACAAGTGATTTGAATTATGATTTTTAGTAATAAAATAAATTAGATCAGAAACAGTTTTCGGTACAGCAAAAATACAGCTGCCGATTAGGTCGTAATACCGAATTGTTATAGACGACGTCCAAAAACTCAATGGAGTGTATCTAGGACTAATATTTAAAGTATAGAACAACCCTTAAGTGGTTTCAGGTTGAATTGAGTGGATTTGAGATCAAATCGATCAATCGGGCCTAAGTGTAATTTTCTAAAATTACCAGAGGGAGGTCAAAACGGTAATTTTTTGGGAGTTTCAAGGGAGAAACGAAAATTACTAATCTTGAGGGTCATAGTGATGGTGCTAGAAAGATCAGGGGCTTGAGGAAAAGGGCCAAAATGTAAAAGAAAACTTCAAAAAGGGTCAAACTGCAATTTTCAAAAATCAGCACATGCATAGACGATCTGGCCGTTGAATTGGCCGAAAAATCCGAAAGAAATGGCAGTAAATCTCTTCAGGCAGTGGCCAAGGACAGTCCTGGTGGCGTGTAGGAGAAGAAATGGCTGGAAATCGGCCACGTGGGGGGTCGTTCTTGCCTATAAATACCAAGGGTTTTTGGCTGAATTTGGAGCATCAAATTGCTCGGTTTTGAGGGCGAATCAAGGGAAGCTAATAAGGGGCTTTTAATCCTTGAGGCAAGGGGAGAATTTCTGAAAATTTTGGTGAATTTTCGAGGCGTTTTGAGGGTAGTTCGAGGGCTGGCCGAAAAAGCTAGGCGGACCACCACGCCGCACCTGTAAACGCCCAATCGGAAGCCTTGCCGGTGTCCTTTCGGCCTGAAACCGGTGGCATCGTGATCGACCAGGGATGGGCTTTCGACCGGTGTAAGAAAATCGGGCATCGGAGCATCGCCGGCAATCGAAAAAAGGAAGAAGACGACCGGCGCGTGACTGCCACTTGCCAGTCCAAACCCTCCAGCCCACTCGCCCGCGCGTGGGGGCGCGTGCTGCATAGGTAATTTTTGATTTTTTTTCTAAAATTCTTAGAAAATTATTTTATGTATATTTATGTAAAAATATTTGAGAAAATAGTTGTGTAGATAATTATTTTGAATTATTAGTAAGAAAAAATAGGAGAAAAATGAGAAAATGTGAGAAAATTAAGGAAAAAATTATATTTTGATAATTATTGGATGATTAGGGTACCTTGCTGCTTGAGGTGAAATGACTCGTGCAAAGTTCGAAGAGGGCACGCAAATCGAGACTGGCACACAAATCGAGGCAAACTGCGCTTGTCAAGAAAAATTTAAAATTTCGCCTAAAGGTGAGTGGTTCTACCCGAAAAGACTTATAGTAGCATGTGAATGGTTTACTATGAGTGTTCATCCCTATGGCTTGGTTTATTGTGATGGTTTGTCCAAACGGTTATTTATACGTGTATTAAATTTCGTACGATAAATTGCATATATCGAAATATTAATTTTAAGTTATGCATGTTATGATTTCTGGCATTGACATGTTATGTGTTGTCCATGTGAGACGTGGGTTGTTAACCTGTGACGTAGCCTTGAGTGACAGCACTCGGGATGCGTACCAAGGATTAATGTTAGGTGACCCACTTGGGACGGGGTTGAGACGGACTTCACCCTATGGTACCCAAGTGGCGGGGCTAAGAGTGGACACTGCCCCTGTTGTTGGCTCAAGTGGCGGGGCTGCGAGTGGACACCACCCCAGGTTCCTTTGAGCAATAGCATTAATATCGAAGTGACGTCGATTCCGAGGATAGTGCTGATGTAATACTCTTGGGGCTAGGGTTACGTTGGGTTTTGGAATGCTTTTGAGTAGGAGCGTAAAGCCTAACAATGACAATGGGGTGATTCCCGGGTTCATATGTCGAGGTTGTCCCTCTTAAGCAAGATTGAGTTGCCAATGGGTCGGTGTGGTCGTGTCGCCTTTAGAGAGATTGCATTTTCCCCGGTTAGGGCTAAGTGCTTCGTGGGATTCTCTTAGGCTGGTGCATGTCGGGAATTGTCGGTTTCATACATGATTTTGCATATATTCATGAAAATGTTTTTGAACTCTCACTTAGATGATTCAGCATCTAATTTGGACTTTGTCCCTAAAATATTCAAACGTTCCAGGTGAAAGTAGCGGCGCCAAGGGAAAAAATGTCATCGAGATGTAGCTGTTATATTTAGATTTCGTAGGTTTTGTCTATGATTGCGATGTTCAGAGATTATGTAGTATTTTGATATTTTCATGTGAAACATCGATTTGGTAATGGTAAAAGGAATTATCGATTATATATCATTAGGGTTTCGATCTTGCTTCCGCTGATGTGATTGATAATACTTGTCTTAGTCTATTAATTATTAAATTTTGATATACTGAGAAGGTACAATCGGGATTGTCAGGAAATGACTATGATGAAGGTATCTATGTCAAGAGGCTTGTGTTGTGTATACGATGTTAAAAAAAAAAAAAATTCTTGAAATCTCGAGTTAACGCACGCTTGAGAAAAATGGGGCGTTACACATGGCTGTTGGTTGCTTCCTCCACTTCTGCCATGGCCAATCGGCCATCTCCCTCTCTCTCACTCGATCTGATCTCTCTCTCTCTCTATGCTAAACTCTCGGTGCTAAACTCTCGGCCTCCCTCAAGCTCTCTGCCATTCTCGGCAAAGATCTCTCTATTTCTCTCCTTCCCATTTTGCTTCATCTCTCAGCCGGCTATTTATAGGCAAACACCACACACTCAATTGCCTTGGCCATCCCTCGACCCATCCCTAATTGCGTGCGAAGCTTTCCAAACTTGCAGAGACGTGGCCATTGCGTGCCTGGGTTGCATTACAGAGGCGTGGCCTCTCTTATATGCATACACATATATATATTTATTTATTTATATATAATTATATATTACATAAATAAATATAAGAAATTACTCATTTAACCCCAATCTTCTCATAATATCACCTAGGTAATTCTCTTATTGCAACCATGTCCTCAAATATTCAATTAATTTGAATTTCAATATCGAAATTGTAAAATTAATAACTTCAAAATTACTCGATATTGGCGATTTTGTCTCAGTGTCCTCATCGAGCCACTATTTCATCCCAAAACCACTACGACAATTCGATTCTGCAGCCTAAATAACAGCTGCATTTTAGTTGTACCGAAAATCGTTCCCGATCTGATTTCTTCCGATACCATTAATCATTTCTCAGAACGCTCATCGAGACCATATCATTTTCCTTAGATAATTTCATTCCGAGGCATTTCTTACCGTCAATTCGATATTGATAACTGCTACCAATCCAATTTTCAATATTCTAAACTTATTGAAATTACGTGATAATCTCATACAAACATGGGGTATTATAACCACAATATTTTTCGTCAATAAATTTATTATGATATTCAAATAATAAGAAATAAATATTTAATTATCTAAAAGTTAGAAAAGTCTAGCCAATGCAAGTCTGACGTAATCAAGCTTATCTTCAAAATAACAAGTAACTATTGGTGGTTACGAAAATAAAATATCTTTTTAAGAAGGGTTTATTATCGAGTGCCATTAAGACACTTGTTAACATATATTTAATATATTTATTTTTAATATTTGTATTAATTAATAATAAATATATTATATTTTAAAATATTTTATTAAACAATAATATTTAGATATTAAAAATTAAGTACACAATTCAAACATTCTTTTGTAAATAAATTTTTTATTGAAAACAACCAAAAAATTGACTATAATTTTAAATTACAGCATATCTCGAGTCTAATAACCGAAAATCACACTAAAATATCTAAGTAACTAATAAAAAAATATATACAAATGTCAGGGAGTTCTTCATCAACATTACCTTCTGAATCCATTTAACTTTCCTAAGGATAATGTTGGGTTTAGTTGTCCAAAATTAACAATTGTGCTACTAACACCAAGATACTTATTAAAATAATCACTTAAAGTATATAAGCATATTCATAGTTCAAGCCATCATTTTAAGTGAGTATTAATATTTATAATGTCAACTCTTAATTACTAAGCAATCCAAACTAGCAAAGTAAACAACAAACACTAAAATATGATTGATTAATAATTTAATAAATTTTATTTGAAGAACTTAGATGAGGTTTTCCTTTTCACGTCTAATCATAATTAAAAAATAATAAAATATCTAATTATAAGTGATCCAAATACACCTTAGACATTATCTAAATAAAAAAAAATTATTATTATAACTAAATTTACCTCCTGACCACATCTAAGTCTAAATATGAACAGCTTGATTTGTGGATGTCAAAGGTGGGCGGGTCCAGCGGACCCAAGTTATCCGTGTCATACACAATATTAATCATAAGTATAAGAGGTTGGAGGGCAAGACTCTGGGCCCTCATTGAATGGGCTTGGAAAGCCCATTTGCGTATGGGCCTGAGCATCTGGCCCGCTCACCATGTTCTAGTTTCTTTTATTACTTCTCCACTGCTCATGTATTTTATATTTTTTATATAATTATTTAAATTTTTTATTATTTCAATTACAACTTAAATCTATAATTTTAAATTAATTTAATTCATATGCTTTTAACATTTTTTTCGTGTAACTCAAATTTTTTATTGTTTCAATTACACCTTTAAATTTATATTTTTAAATTAATTTAACTTATATATCTTGATATAAATAAAATATAACATGTATTTTGTTATCTTTTTTTTTATATATAAAAGTAAAGATATTAAATTGATTAAAAAATATAAGTCCATAAATGTAATCGAAATAACAAAAAATTCAAGTTACTACACAACAAAAAGGTCAAAAGTATACGTTAAATTAACTCGAAAATCAGGTTTATGAACGTAATCAAAACAACGAAAAGTTTGCGTAGCCACATAAAAAAAACGTGAAATTCCAGATACAAAAATATGAATTTAGCCAAATAAAAATGTACAAATAAGAAAAGAAGAAATAAGAAAACATCTTCAAGATAACTCAAGTTCCCATTAAAGAATTAGGTGGAAGAAACCATCTTCAAGGACCTATATGAACATGAAAAGGCTGACATTTACCATCCAAACAAACAGGCAAAGCAAACCAGAAGGAAACAAAATTGTTGCCCTTCTGCTACAAATTCTTTTTTCTAACTTCATGCAATCAGTTAAAGTAAGAGGGGATAGTGCATGAAAGAAGATAAAAATGAAAGCCTACCAAGATGACGATCGGGATTCTGGTTACTAATCTCTGTTCTTCCAGTAATCAGAATTCAAACTGATAGGGTAGAGGTCGCCAGCAGATGCAGAAGAACCAGTCCATGGCCCGTCAATTGACATACTTTGGATTTGGCTATCTTCTGTCATCTTTGTTTCCTGGCTGTGTTTCCATTCATCCAGCTTTCCCTCGAACTTCACTTGGTCATGGGATTCGATTCCATCTGAAAGAGGATCCTTAACAACTGTCCTGCCTTCGAGCATGCTTACAACTGAAGACATGGCAGGCCTAACTGATGCAGTGGCATTAGTGCACAGAAGAGCTACATTAATCATTACCATCGCCTCGTCTCTGTTGAAGGCTGATCCCAACTTTGGATCTACTAGCTCCATCAGTCTCCCCTCTGCCTTCAGTTCAAGTGTCTAAGGGAGAGACATAAAGCAATTTTAGAACTTAGATATATGCATGCAGATGTTGTAACTGCAAGTAAGGACCCTAAGATCTGTTTCCTCAACAAAGATTGGAAACACAAGAAGTGCTTTGCTACCTAAAAGAAAAACATAGTGGTAATCTGTAAATTTGCAAGCCAACTTGTTCGAGAAATTTTCACACTATTTCAGTGAAAAAAATTATTCTGAAGGCTCAGATAATTGTGTTCTTTTACTTCACAAAAGTGTCACTCTGCCCCTTATATAGTCACACAATTAATAGCATTTTTTATTTGACTCTGATATCAAGTTGAGGTTGATTGAAGAAAAGGAGATACTCGAGTAACCAACTAATGCAAGAAAGAAAGATATTCAAATTACCTTATCAAGAAGATTAGAACAAGACTCCTTCGCCCTGAAACTAGTGTTACTTCTCCCGCTGACTATTTCCAATGCAACAATTCCAAAGCTATATACATCTGCTTTGTCAGTTAAGTAACCATGCATTGCATATTCTGGTGCCATATATCCACTGCATATCCAAATTATTACATTATCATTCTATGAGAATAGTCCTTTCCCATGCTTTAGTTGTTACTATGAACAGTTATACATGGAAGGGGAAGAACACTTTGTTACCACTAGAAAAGATATGAAAATGATTTTAAGAAACAACAATTAATTCATCAACTGTGATTTAAAGCATATACTTACTAAGTTCCCGCAATTCTGGTGCTTATATGGGTATTATCCTCTTCGTCAAGTTTTGCCAAACCAAAATCGGATATCTTAGGGTTAAGATTCTTGTCAAGCAGCACATTGGTGGCCTTAATGTCTCTGTGAACTATCTTAAGTCTTGATTCTTCATGGAGAAAAGCCAAACCTCGAGCTATACCAATACATATCTTGTACCTTGTCTGCCAATCCAATTTCAACTGAAATTCTTCTGGGCCTTCAAATTTAAAAGGAACGCGAATGCAGAATTATTAGTTAAATGGTGTATGCTCAAATATGCACATATATTTTCCGATGTAAAGATAAAAATAAAAAAAAAATTATGGTTTGAAATTTACCAAACAAAGCACGAGCAAGACTATTATTTTCCATGTACTCATATACTAGCAACAATTGACTGCCTGCAATGCAACATCCATACAACTTCACAAGATGAGGGTGTTCTAAAGCAGAAACCATCCCTATTTCATTAACAAACTCGCGGTTCCCTTGCTTTGATTTGGAAGATAGCTGCTTTACAGCAATTATGGTGCCATCTGCTAGAAGTCCCTGGAATTTTAAGATGCAAACATGGGGAATTTTTGCATCAGAAGAATTTTGTCGAAACATGTGATTATGAAAGTTCAAATGTGATTACGGATCCATTATCCATTTTGAAAATACCTTATAAACGGATCCAAAACCACCTTCTCCAATCTTATTAGCAGCATCAAAGTTGTTTGTGGCAGCTTTAATTTGCCTCAAGGTGAATGAACCTGTCTGTAGGTCTAGACCCTTCAGGTCTACAAAAGATGACAAGTGAGATAAGTAGCAGTTTTAGATATAATAACCAAACACAATCATAATATTCTTCAGACTTATGAATATTTGATTCCCACAAAGTATATTTACACCTGAAATTCTAGTAAAATAGCATCAAGCTATTTTTCACAAGATGGAGTGCTAAATAATTTAACGTTTAAATAATATTTTGCAGGAAAAAAAAAACAAACTTATATAGCTGAGGTTGATAAAGAGAAATTTTAAAATTGCGCGGGCTTAATTTGCCAAAAGAGTCTAGCAAACAGAGATCCCTCCTTAAGCTTAGAAAGCATATAAATGGCAATAAAGAACAATTATTTATTTACAATTATAAGCCATAAAGTACCTTCATCCATTCTATCTTTGCGTCTTAGGCAGCCTCTCCACCAAAGGATACCTAGAAGCAAGATAATAACAAAAGCTACAGCAGCCACAATCCCAACGACTGCACCAGCGGACATGCCATTTCCACCTTCTGATGGCGGGATATAATCTGCATGAGAAAAAAAAATGAAAATTATAAGAGATTACTTCATCAGAACTCGAATGAGTTTAGTTTGCATTATGATTTTGGAACCATTGTATGTTAACACTCCAGAAACAACATACGTGTGAGCATGCTCCACTAGGTGCCTCATGATAACTTGCATCTCACGATTTTTTAAAACAGAATTGAATTGTTCCTCTTTCAAAATTTGGAAAAGAAAAAATAAACAAAGATTAAGACAGAAGAAGAATAGAAGAACTAGTATGTCACATAACAACCTATGAAAACAGATTCAGCATATGTAGACAGAATGAGATGATTCTATTTTCAAGGTCTCTATTCATCCCTGATAAAACAGGATTAAATACCCTGAATCAATTCCCTGAACAATAATCAAACTGTAGCTCAAAAAGAATAAAGGGAACTATGAGAATAGTTTTCTTTTTCTCTGCCATGAAGTGAAGGAACAAAATCCAGAGGAATACGGCTTACTCGGATCCACAGATATAGCTGAAATGAGAGGACCATATACGCCTCTAACAGGGACAGCGGTTGTCCCTCGTCCAGCCCAATAAAAGCGGATTTCCAGTGTGCCATTGGTCACAGTTGCATTGTATGGCATTGTGATACTCCTACCAGCCCCACCCGCTTTGTCCACAATGCTGAAATCTTTTTCCACCAACTTTCCCTGCAACAATTCCTTATGGTCATGCTCTTACTTGGTCTCTTGCTTGGGTTAGCTTTCTTAAATTTTGAACAACATCAGTGTCAAATGATGAATTACATGGAAGCAATATCTCCCAATAAGAATCACATATAAAATAGAATATACCATCAGTATCCATTCTTAACAAAGAACTGAAAGACAAACAAATAAAAAAGGGGAAATTTTTCATACATCAGCTCTATTGGTGGTAGTACACAGCAAAAATCTACCTGAATGTAAATATCAAATACACGCCTTCCAAGGCTGCTGTATGTCTTGTCATCAGTAAACATGATTTCTGCAAAATGAAGGTTCACTGTGTAGTTTTCATTCTTCAGGCAGAACCCATAATAGACCAGAGACAGGGGGGAAAGTCGTGCATCCATGTACAATTCTGGATCCTTCACAGAAAGGACTGAAGTATTTTTCTGAATAAAGGACTTTGAACTGCGATCATCATCCATGAAGTAACCTGTGCTACTAAATGCCCAGTTACTATTACTTTCAATGAACTTCAAACTCGTAGCCGGGGTTGTAGTATCAGCTTCATATTTGGGGCCACTGCCAACATTTACTTCTTCGCCACCACAGTTTATGCGGAAGGAATACCAAGCTGATATAAAGCATAACCAGATTAAGAGATGAAGAAACAAGCAGACTAACAACCATCCCCCTCAATTTCAAAATCAAGTCCACACTTATCTATAGTTGCAATTTATATCTGAGATATAGGCTTGGCTTATGTTGTGTTTCCATATTGTACTTGTTGGTTTCACCATGTCAACTAAGTTATGGAACACAACTATATCAATTATCCTCATTCACCACCATCTCATGAAATTTCTCCATGTGAAGATGGTGTTCAAACTTCATTTCATCATTACTCCGCCAGGGGATATTATCTACTGCCGGTCCCAAGCCCGGATAAAGGAGGAGGGTTGCGTTAGGTAGCCGACAGCCAGCGTAAAACCTAGTCGGATCCAAATATGAATTCTAGACAAACTATCTGTTGGGATGTAACTCACATAGAAGTCTAGAATTCATGTAGCCAACCCCACATAGTGGGATAACGGCTGGATATGCATATAGGCTTGGCTTGTTTTAACATAAAACATTTTACTTTGGAAAACAATTTACATGTGAAAATGCTTAGGCAAAAAAAATATTGTTCATCTTAATTTCCAGTGTCTGGTTTGGATGTAAAATAGTTTAGCTAAAAAAAAAAATGTTTTCCATATTTTTTGTCACTCAAAACCGGAAAATATGTAACTTCTAAAAGAAAACAGAGCCATAATATTTATGTTTCGAGTAAAGACTATCAAGTGTTTCTTAGCAAATAAATAAATAAAAAGACTGACCTCTCCCCCAATGCAAACTTTGTGATCCACAGTAAAGATCACAAAGGGAAAGGCCAAACAGAATTTTGAACAAGTCAAACACCTCACATTGCTATTGTAAGTCCAACATTTCAACTGTACACATTATATTCAACAAATCTAGGTTTATCAACCAAGGCATGTTAAAATTTTATGCCAAAATCACATCAATACTAAGTTACAATTACCCAAAGAATTTTAACAAAAAATTGAACAATTCAGATTTCAAACAACAAACTTATTCAGGTATTGGACTTAAGGGCATAGACCCTACCAAGGGCTTTAACCATTTCATATAGACACATCTAATTATTCGATGTCAAACAAATATGCCTGAGGACAGTCACTTTTTAATGACTGTAACCATTTCTTCAGAAATAAGTAACACAGCACATGTAATGTGTAGGAATATTACATATAAGTTTATAGGGCCTTCATAAATTTTTGGATCTATTATCTCTATCTATTCATTCAAGGCCCTACGCATTTACTGTGTCAATTTCTTTCATACTTGTCACTTTTCACAGAACTCTCACATCAATATGGAAAATCAAAAGGAGAGAACAAAACTTACTTTTACTGCAATGATTGCTTGTCAAGCAGGATGAAATTGAACTGACAAAACAATTTGACATCATGAAGTAGTCAGCATCCTATCGTTATACTAACATGGGAAGGGAACAAACTGAAGAAATTTCTTATCAAGCTTAATGTAATTCTTCAAAGGTTTAAAACTTACGTGCTGCCATTCAAAGAGCTGCCAAACAAGTTCCTGTATAAAAATACAATAACAAGGTTACAGTAAGATCTTGAAGAAATTATAACAATTTCAAGTTGTATGTATTCTTACACTTCACTCTCCTGACAACCTTGGGAGCCCGGGGTAAAGTTGTTAAATGAAAGATCACTGCAATAAAATTCACACCACAATTTCATCAACTCTAGAAATTTTACACTCAGTTGCTAATCCATGACCACTAGATTTGTTATTAACAAATCAATGGTAATAAACATTATAAGTGAGATACCTATCAGTTTAATCTGGGGTAAGGCTATATATCTAGAAATGCCATCTTTATGTGGTAAGTTCGAATATTGTTCTAGGTAATTATGCAAAAGAGACAGGTTAGTGTACAAGTTCCTTGCCACTGTGGGATCCAGGGGATTAGACATGTGCAGCTTACACCCCCCCCCCCCCCAAACAAGAAAACTGTTTTTGCAATTTGAACCCCTGACACCAGGTCAAGATTGAGAGGCCCTAACTCTGGCCATTGAAATTTTGTTTTAGGTTATTAGGCAACAAAAATACTTTTCACAGATGTTGGACAGTATCAACTTAATAACTTATTCACACTAATTAAAAATCAAGATACAGCAATAATATTCTTATCCATTTTTTTTTTCTCAAGGCCACACAAAGGTAGCATCATCAGTGTATAAAATTTAATCTAAGAGTATTGAGATGGCCATAGAAATAATCGTGGGACACATTACGGTAAGAAAATTAAATTCTTGACAGCTTTTGATGATCCAATCCAATTCCACAGACTTGCATGATAATTAAAGATTCATGATACTAAATGACAGAAAGTACCCCATTTGCAAATGAACATTAAGTAGCCTAGACAGTAGGAGACTAGGGTGTGGAAGATAACTTACACATTCTCTGATTTTTTCAGGATCCAATCAGGCACGGGTCCACTTAGTAAGTTCCCAGTTAAGAAGCTAAGGAAAACAAATATCACAAAAATTAGTCTGGTTATCAGTTCCTCACAATACAATATTGCGACAACAAACTCATCCAACATTCTCACACAAATATTACACCAACAACAATTCAAAAACACTGTATCCCACTTGACACATGAACCCATCCTGCTGATTCAAGTGGTACAACCGGGCATGTGAAATCTAGCAACCAAAACATAGAAAATATTGGCGTCCATACATGTTATCTGTTTTTGCCAGACTACTAAAGCTGTCCGGAATTTCTCCACTCAACTTGTTGAAGCTCAGGTCTCTGCAAGAGAAATCACAAACAAGTTTCAAAATGAAATTTTTCTTATTAACAGCTTCAGCTTTATTTAGCAAAATGCAAAATTCAGAACCAGATATTAAGCATTATAAATTATAATGCTTGGAACATAAGTAACATTTTGTAGCATAACATATCTAAAGCAAACACAAATTTTGGAAAAAAACTGTGATTGGTTTAAACTCTTCCAAATGAGAAGTTTCAGCTGCCACCTTCAAATGTTCGCAACTTATCAGTCATATTCTTCCGCTTAATTATACATAAGAAAGTTGTCCACAAACGGCATGGAAAATTATGTACCGTCACATGGTACTGAATTTGTGAGATGTGTAATGACAAAAGACAATTTATCACACCACATGCAGTAAAAAAACCTTCCAAGAGATGTTAATAAATTAGATGCAAAGAGAAATACTAACAAAGTCTTCAAACTTGTCACTCCCCCAAGATATTCAGGTAAAGATCCATTAAGATTGCAATTCCGCAATATACTGCAACAAAATGAAATGTGTACCACATAAAGTTAGCAGAAGATGATAATATATTCTTTAGTGATGCTATATTACATAAACAATCAACTTACAGATACTTCAGGCTTGTCATATTATTAAGGGGGGGAAAAGGGGCTTGGGTTCCATTTAAGTCAGTGATTCTCCTGCATATTTTAGTCCAGCTTAGAACAGCATTAATCATCGAAAATTGCTAAACGGGCAAAAGTCAGAAGTCATGGGAGTAAAAGGCTTTACTGACAAGTCAGACATTTTTGTCAAAAGAGCAATGCCAAGAGGAATTGGACCTTCCAAGCCACTAGCATGCATCACTCTGCATAACACGGTTTTAAATGAAAAAGTAGCTGAGAGAAAACTATAGAATTGAACAATGGCTAACCAAAGCAAAAGACAGGTCAAGCTCTTACATTTTTTGAAGATTTGTCCAGCTCTGGATGAAATTGGGTATCTTTCCAGTGAAGTGGTTGTCGCTAAGCCGACTGCATCATTTCAAATAATTATTCAATAGCCTTCTGAAAATGGATAGGCGGATAACTAGAGAAAGAAATTCAAAAGACCCGTGAAAGAAAAATAAACTTACATGTCCTTCAAGTTGGTCAGCTTTGAGAGTGTTTCGGGCAGCTCCCCCGTGAAATTGTTTGAACTCAAATGCCTTCATCAACAAAATGGTGTCAACCATTAAATCAGTTGTCCTTCAACTTAAGAACATTTACTCCGAAAACTTAAGTTGATAGAGAGAAAGATACAGATGGAAATATAACATTTCTGCACTATTTCTCATGTGAAGCATCTAATGAACAGCCTATCAAAGTATTGGAAACCTCAACCAAATTATAAAGAATGCCAAAAAGGCTTGGAAATTGTAAATGATTCTACCAAAAACAAGATCTTACAGTTTCTCTAAGCGAGAAAGATTCCCAATCTCTAGAGGAATGAGTCCTGACAACTGATTGAACTCCACAGTTCTACAAACATCAAAATCAAATTCTTAGAAACAACAAGATGCATTTCTTTTTTCCGAATTCATGCAGATAAGCAAATGGGTATTTAGGATTTTACAGATTGGCAAGCGCGCTGATGTTTCCAAGTTCCTTTGGGATTGGACCGGTTAGCCGGTTTACAATGAGAGAGCTGCAAATGACATGCCCCCACTATCATTAGAAACATAGAACAAGAAAGAGATTGAACACCGTTACAACATAAAGGAACAGCAATTGATAAGCACACATACATGTTTATTAGTTGCGTGGTGCCCCATTCTGGAGGGATAGTACCGTTAAGGTAGTTGCGGCTAAGATCACTGCCCAATAATACCAATAACATACAATACAGTGAAATGGGTAATCAGGAAAATTTAAAAAAGAGGGCAATGAAGTGTTGAATTGAGGAGGAAGTGGTTTTTACTTACATTTCTTGGAGGTAAGGGAGATTGACCAATTCTGTTGGGAGAGTCCCGTTAAGATTCTGGGCTTTGAGAACTCTACAATTCAGTAAAGAAAAAGAAGAAGAAGAATTCAGGCTGCGTTTGAAGAATTCAGGGATTGACAGAGAAATTGATTTATAATATTCTTATAGAGTAAATGTATCCAGAAATCTGATAATTGTTATTTAAACCCCATAGTTTAATTTAGTATTTAAAGTCCCTATAATTTATTTTTGCTTTTCAAATATCCCCTATGTTAAAGGAACTTAATAGATCCGAAAATACCATCCCTAACACCATATAGCGATCCAATAAGAACTCTTAAATTAACATAAGAAGGTATTTATAAAAATAATAATATACAAAAATAATCTTAAATAGTAAAAAAAAAAAAATTTAAAGTTTACATAAAAATAACTCAAATTATAAGAGTTAGATGTAATTTATCCTTTTATTTTTTTTTTTTTTACTTGTAACAAAAAATAGCGTGAAATTTTAATTTTTATTCTTTTACCCCTCAAGTTTTATTTATTGTAATAGTTTCACTTGAGTTATCTTAATTCTTTTATGAGAAATACAAATAATTAAAGTTAAGTAGGTTACAAATTGAATATATAAATTATAATTTTAATAAAAATTAAAGTGAAGATGGTGTTATGCTAAGACTTGAAGTTTGAATTATTTTAAAAAAAGAACAATTCAAATATTTTAGACCAATTGTTCAAAAAAAATCTTTATTGAAGATGTTACAATGTGTACAAAATATGAATATAATTATGATAAAGATATAGGTATATGGCTATATAAGAAAAAAATAATTAAAAAATAAATTATTCAGAAAGTAGAGATGTTTATTGTCGAGAAACAAGATTACAATAGCTTAAAGTTAGTTAATGTAATTTATGAAAAAGTGAGTGACACTTCTGTATTTATACAAAATCCTAGGGTGTCTAGTGCAATTTATCCAAATTTTTAGCAAGTAAATTAACCACAATTGAGGGGGAGGGGGGAGGGAAGAAGATGATGAAAGCAGAAGATTCAGACCAGGAACAGATGATTCCCATTTTTTCCAAGAGGAGAGAAGATTTTCCCGAGAAAATAAGAAACATACATGCTAATGACATGGCAAACGGTGTTGTTGGAGAAGGAGCAATTACAGGTGACTGCATTCTCAAACCCTGGAGCAGTTGTGTTGGCCCAGCCCTTCTCTCCACTGCATGGATCCACACTGAAATCCCAATTCTTCCCCAACGTCTCGCCAATTTGCTTCAGAACTTCCACTGTAAACACCACAATTAAACTCAAACAAATAAATTCGCGGCAACTGCAATCAAAATCCACAAACAAAAGATCCCAAAGTAATGAAGAAATCACATCCTAAAGTTTGTTCGGTGGTAAGAAACTCCAGTTCCATACTCTCCGTTTCTAGGCTATTATATATGTCTAATTGTGAATTTAGCCAGAATACACTGGATCAATTGTGATTACGGGTTCTTATCGTTATTAAAAGAAACAATCATCACATGGGGTTTACTTTCTTTCATACATATATGTGGGTGTGTGTGTGTGTGGGTGTGTAAATATATACCTTCATCGGCTGCGAGGCTGGCTGCAGATACAGAAACTGGGAAGAAATTGGATATTGCGCAAATGAGGAGTACCAAAGATAGAAGTGATCTTGAGAAGAAGATCATCATGTTCATCAGAAGAGCTCGATTGATGAGCTTAATTGGACGAAGAGCAAGTGACTGTGCGAGCTGAAGGGCTGCGGGCAGAGGCAGAGAGAGAGAGAGAGCTGAAGACGACGACGACAATGAAATGCAGGTATGCTGAAACCCTGAGGCACAGCGAGGGCCAGCTAATTGTGTTGACTTTGAAAGATGTGAAGGCCACAAGCGGACACCGCTCCCCAATTGATTTAATCGATTTGCCATATCCCACTGACAGAGACAGAGAGAGGGAGAGAGTATGGATATGAAAATTGATTGAGACAATAAAATAAAGGGTCGTTAGAGAGCTGTACTTTGAAGGAAAAAAAATTCAAATCAGCGACTCTTCTAAGTAGGCGGCTGAGGAGTGACAACGCGGTCACTTCAGTTTCATGGATTTATTTTGGATCTTTTTACAGAGCAAACGAGTATTACAAAGGGCTATTAAGACTTTAGTTCATATCAAAAAATTAGTCTAGATTGATCAGATCTCGGTCCACCTATGCATTCGATTTAAGGTTAAAAGTCGATTGTAATTATATAGAAATTATTATTTATTAATAATATATTAAATATTAAAATTTTAAATTAATATTACATACATATTTAAATTTTGAATACACATAATATGAGTATTTTTAAAAAATTTATATTAAAAATAAACAATATTCAAAATCGATTAGAAATGGACCGAACCGAACCGATATGGTCCCCAATTTGAGAATTTGAGGAATTTTAGTCTCAGTTCAATTTGGTCTAGGGTCAATTTAATCCAATCTAGACCAAATGCACATCCCTAGTATTTGGTTCGATTCAATTCGATTCGATCTAACTTCTTTTATAATGAAATTAAATTAAGTATAAGATAAATTAGTGATGGAATTAAATAATATGATATTATATTTGATAGAGGAGGTATTACTCGATAAAAGTACATGTTGTAAATTAATAAAAATTTAAAGATATGAAGTGTAATTACCCTAAATAAAAGTTTCATGAAATATAATTATGAAATTATTAAAATTTCTTTATCATGGCCATATTTTACTCTATTAATTATGATGATAATTAGACCCGATCACAACTAAATCTGTCCAAGGTCAAGTATGTCTAGTAACATTTATTGACTTCGACCTACAAGAACGAAACTCAATGTAACATCTCGCATCGAGCGATAGGAAGGATCGAAACAACTTACCTTAATGGACCTACGTGAACTTTTCAGGAGATCACCCATCCTTGAACTGCTCCCAGCTCAAGCATGCTTAACTCCGGAGTTCCTTACCTATATTCAGCCCAAAAGATATCCAGGTAGTGTTGTTTTTTTTTCTTACATTATCCTCAATATATCTTAACTTCTCTGGACTCTTGGGGTATTACACTCAATCTCTTGGTATAATCTTTGACAATCAAATTAGTCTCGATACCAAGATGAAGTAGAGTACGGCATGCAATAAATGATGTATTTATATCTTAAAATTTACGTATTTATATAGGCATATTATGAGGCAAGGGAAAGGTAATGATTATACAATAGACGATCAAATTGCAACTAGTACAAATAAAGATCTGGTTATAAATTGAGGTGAATCCAGTTAGTTGCATTGAGTCTTTCATCAATATTTGATATAACATTGAGTCTTTTATTACGTCATCTTTAAAAAACTTGTAAGAATTTAAGATAAAAAATAAATCACGATTAAATTATTAAAACACATAAACGAATACGAAAATTTTACGTGAAAAACTTAATTCAAGAAAAATCACAAATAGAAAAATAAAATATCATTACGATAATATTACTACAATAATTACAAAATATTATATATCTATTTATAGATTTAATCCTCATCTATGAAAAATATAAAAAAAAATCTATTTCTTGATTTTTACTTTACAATTCATAATATTTGTTGAGTATTCCTAGATGCCGACTCTTGCTCTACCTTCATTATTTTGTTCCCTCTTGTAGATAATTGAGGAATAAAATATAGTAGAAAGGATGGCGGATTGGTGAAGCGTCACTTTAACTTAAATGGTTTGTTATTTGAAAAGAATAATAATAATAAACAAACAATCAACTATTTGTAGATTTAATAAGTAGAAAAAGGAACAATATTGTTACCTTTTTAAAGGTTTGTTTGATATAAATGTATCGGAAAACGCTATTTTAGCACTCAGTTATGATTTTTTTTGTAACGACTTATTATTGGATCTAGAATTTTAGAATGATGTATTAATTTATTTTAGTTATTATATAAGTTGAGCAAATTTAATTCTTAATGTTGAAATAGATCTATGGGCTTGTATGTATGGGTTTAAATTAAATGAATGGGATAATGAGTTGAGTTTCAATTAATTAAAGTAAGTGGGCTAAGAGTTGGGCTTGGGCCTTTAAGGAAATAGAAGATGGACCATTTATTTGGGCTTAAGCCCAATACAATATAAAAAATAAATAAATAATAATAATAATAAATAAAATAATAACCATAATAATAATAATAATAAATAAAATAATAATAAATAAATAAAATAATAATAATAATAACAAAATTTAAATAAAAACACCCACCATCTACGCATCATTACTTCCCAACCCCCATTTCTTTTTATTCTTTCACCTTTTCTTTCACTTCTTCTTTATTTTTTCACTCCCTCTTTTACTTCTCCTTTCTTCTTTCACTTCTCCTTTTACTTCTTTTTCCTTTTACTTCTACTTTCTTCTTTCACTTCTTCTTTTACACCTTCTTTTTCTTCTTCTTTATCTCCTTTTCTTCTTCTCCCTCCCGACTTCTTCTTCTTCTTCTTATTCTATTCTTCTTCTCTTCTTCTTCTTCTTCTTCATCTGATACGCATTCTTTTTCTTCTCTACTGCTTATATTCTGTTAAATTTTCTGTGACAATTAGAGCTTCTGTGTGGGTGCTTCATCTTGATTTATTCATCCTCAGGCAAGTATCCTTCTTCTTCTTCTTTTATTTTTCTCCCCTTCCATGTGTAGCATCTCTATTAATTTTTTTTTTTTGTATTCACATAGTATAAAATCCCTAAATATTGTGAGTCTATTTGATGTCTCAAAAGAGGATTGATTCACCCCAATATTATTCTGTGAATGGCATTTTTCACCTCCATTATGATGGGAGTTTGTTCACTTTCATTGCTCATTGTAGTGTATTTATTGGTATATCTTATATGTGAATGATGTCTGGATAATTAATGTCTATACCCGAATGTCCCATGAAATTGTGAAAAAATATCAAGTTAATGTGTGAAAAATTCAGATGCTACAGTACCATACAGTACCTATATAGTATATCGATACAGTACCATACAGTACCTATACAGTATCTCAATACAGTACCTATACAGTATCTCGATATAGTACCTATATAGTATCTCAATACAGTACCTATACAGTATCTCAATACAGTACCTATACAGTATCTCGATACAATATCATATAATATCTCGCTATAGTATAATACCGTATCTGTACTGTATACATACAGTATCTTGCTACAGTACCATACCATATCCGTATAGTACCCCGCTACAGTACCCATCCGAAATTTTTATTAATATTAATTAAACATTTACTTAATATATTAGAGCGATTGTATGGTGGAAAAATAACATTTTTTTTGCCATAACATTCTTCAATGGTATTAAATGTATATTGAGAATGAGAATTTAAATTTTACATTGTTGGTAAATGCATACATGATGCATACATGTACATGATGCTCATATATATGTTCTTACCGCACTTATTATTTTGCGCGGAAATAAAGGGTACCTTAGGAGCGCCTGATGCGGGATGAGGTGGCCATAGCCCGGCAGGTTGTGCTCGATACGTTATGTGTTAATTTATTGATATGATGATTAACGCATATTTTGCATCGTGGCTTATGAGCCTATGGGATTTATACTTATGATGTATGCACTTGATGATTATACATGAACGAAAATTGAAATTTATAATTCTATGAGATATGATTTCTTGACTTATATAATTGAATATTGATATGAAGTCGTTGTGTAACAGCCCACCTTATCAGGGCGTGTTATGCCTTAGAAAATTTGGTCTATTTTTTTTTTCCGTTTTATCATTACAATATCCCGAAATTCCCTAAGACCTTATCTAGTGCGAGATATCTACACTAGAAAATAAATACAAAGCGGAAACTGAATCGAACCTGCTCATGGTAATATATACATGAATAACTGGATAAGTATTTATTACAAACGTTGTTACATAACCTTTGAAAAGTAAAACAAATGTACATAATCATTAACTATTCATATCACAACATAACATGGCACATTTCCTCGTTTCCTGACGTCTCGCGTCACTATACATCTCCAATCTCGGTATCATCGCTGCAAGGCCCGACTGGAACGTTGAATGTTCCAGGGGCGAACCCAAATTAGATGATGAACCATCTAAGTAAGGGTACATAATGCTATGTCATGAGTGTAAGTAATGTCTTTCATCGTAGGTGTCAAATGCACTTCTTGAACTATCTACCAATCTTACGGCCCCTCTTTCAGAGCCGGGGTATCTGGGGGTACCCTTGGTAGCGGTGCCAGTTCGTACTCCCTACGGCCTCATATGCGTGTGATCAATAATATCAACGTGTATTTATGCATTTCATAATCATGTATGTAATCTACGTGATAGATACATATCAAGACATGTCAATATGATGAAACATTTTTGAGAAACATAAATCACTTGTAAACTAAGCATTTTTCATAAAACTAACTTTAATTGAGGAGTACCACTTACCTTCTCAAGCCTATCGGGCTACCATAAAATCCGTGCCTTGACTCGTGCATCGCCTCGATTTGCGTGCCAACCTCAAAACTTGCACCAATTACTTCAACTTAAACCTCAAAGCATCCTAACCACCATAGATATTTAAATAAATATTAAATCCTATTTTTTCATAATTTCTGGCATTTTCTTTAATTTTCTCTCTATTTCTTCCTATTTTTCCTCAATAATTCCAAATTAAATATTTTTAAAAATATTTTCTCAAATATTCCACTACGAAAATTCATAAAATAAAATTCTATAATTTCTGAAATTTTCTAGAGAATTTTACTCACCTTGATTTAGCATCTTCGACTTCCTCGGGATGCGTGCTGTATTCCCAAAACGTGTACCCGGGCCATTTTTCTCACCAAAAACTCCAAAATATCATCGAAATATAGTTTCCTATCTTTTGGGATTTTCTATTTCTCATCATTTTCCTATTTTTTCTTCTTTTTCTTTCTTTTCTTTTCTTTTTTCTTTTTCCATTTTTTTTCTTTTTTTCTTTTTTTTTTTCTCTCCTATTCATCTTCTTCTTCCTCCTGCTGCAACCCCCCTGCGCCTCCATCTTCCTCTTCTTCATCTTTCTTCTTTTCCTTCTTTCGTCTTTTTCTTCTCTTTTTCTTCTTCTTCTTCTGCCTTTTTTTTCTTCTCCTTCCTGCGCGCGTCTTCCGCGCACTCGCCCAGCCACCACCTGCAACCCCTCGCCGCCGACAACGCCTGCCTCGCCGTCCTCGCCGGCTGCCCACGTTTCTCGCTGGCCAAGCACCGGCCTCCGCCCTGGCTGGAAGTAACTCGCGGTTGCTGCAGCCGCGGCTGGTTGCTGCTTCAGCGCACCAGGTTGCGGCCATGGCCGCACCTAGCTACTGGCCTCGCTTTGGGCTGCTTCTGACTCGCGATCATGGCTCATTTCGGCCACCTCTGGTCGAACTCAAGGCCGTCTCCAGCTCGCGCGCAGCCATCGCTGCTCAACCCGTTGACCTCCCCTA
This sequence comes from Diospyros kaki, assembly GCA_036245055.1. Lineage (NCBI taxonomy): Eukaryota > Viridiplantae > Streptophyta > Magnoliopsida > Ericales > Ebenaceae > Diospyros > Diospyros kaki. The sequence continues at coordinate 38,271,561 of BSEG01000011.1, forward strand.
CTCGTCGCGATTCCTTTATGGCTGCCATGGCCGACTTCGGCCGAGCCCTCTTTCTCTCCCATGCTTCTCTCAGTCTCTCCCTCAATCTCTCATTCTCGGTTTAGCTCTCTCTCTTTCTCAATCAAGCAAGCTTTCTCCTTCCATCTCTGTTCTTGGCCATGCTCGGCCAAGCCCTTTGTTGCCATGTCCTTCTCTTCTGCAAAAACTCCTTATTTATATCTAAATGGTAGCTTGGCCGCCACTCGATCAAACTTGGCCACCACTCCAACCAACTTTGGCGTATAAGACACTCAAATTGCTGCCATTCCCTCCTACAACTTGGCCCCCAAGTTTGCTCACCACCACGCGCACACAGCCACGTTTACACATTCATATGTATATATAATTATATGTTACACTTAATTTAAAGGAATTTACATATTTTAAATCTAAAAATGTATCCCTATTTCACGTATAAAATATCCTAATTGCAAATATGCCCTCAAACACTGAATTACATTGCATTATAATACCGAAAACATAAAATTAATAATTTTAAAGTTACTCGATAATGACAATTTTGCCCCAGTGTTCTTACCAAGCTATTGTTTCTTCCTGAAACTACTGAAGGGTTGTTCGTTACGCAAAACCGGAGCCCCCTAGGATTTCGTTGATTTTTTGAGAGTCTCCTACAACGATTTGGTTTTACAGCCTAAATGGCAGCTATATTTTAGCTATACCGAAAACTATTCCCGATCTGATTTCTTTCAATACCATAAATCCTATCTTGATACGCTCGTCGAGACTATATAATTTTTCTTAGACAATTTTACTCCGAGGCATTCCCTGCAGTTGATTCGGTACTTGAAATTGTTATAAAATTAATTTTTCGGTATCCTAAACCTATTAAAATTACGTGGCAACCTTATCTAAACATGGGGTATTACATTCTCCCCTCCTTACAAAAATTTCGTCCTCGAAATTTGCCACATTCTAAACCTCAAAATTAGAACTCTTGAACTGATCACATTTATCAATCCCTAGACAATCCACTTGTCAACCTCACATTCCTTTCGAATTTCTCTTTCAAAGCCATTAATCACATAACTTGGTCCTTCGGCCATGAGTCTCTACTCGAGCTCCTATCTAAGTTGGTACTCACATCTTCATAGTAAGCCTGCAACTCTCATATCCACATTATCAATTTTTAATTTGTCTTTCACTAAGTTATCCAATCGATATCCTTAATCACGGCACTTCTCTAATTCTGATTTCCTACGATGTCATTTATCTTAAACTAATCAATCATGCTTCGATAATCGCCCAACTTTATCATAAAAATCCTTGATCTTAATACATCTTGACTTTTATCAAATTGATTCTCAAAGAATTTTTTTTTTTTTTTTTTGTCATCAACTATTTCACGTATCCTTGGATCCTTAAACATTACATATCTTGTCATCACTAGATTGTTTCATAGGCTTCCAGACTGCCCCAACAAATTAGTGGTCCTATCATATCATCTCGTTTATCAAATGTCCTCAAATGATTTTTGTCCTCGAAATTAACTACGTCTCACCTTAAGTCATCACAAACTTAAATCATTGCTTGAATTTTTTTTTTTTTTACTCGAGCTAACCTATTCAAGGTTCCTTATCGCTGTTGTTTCTTCATTCTCGTAGGTATTCATGACCTGATATGACCTCAAGTTTCTGACAATTGACTATAATCATCTTCTAATCATGTTATGTAACTATTTTCTCCAGAAATCTTTATTAATAAATTCTATCTGTCTCCAAAACTTCTTTCCGTAACTTTACTTTTAATATTACTTCAAATTTTACGTTGTCTTCCAAATCTAGCAGAACATCCTACTTTTCGAAACTTCATAAGTTTATGGTGCTTACGACAACCAACTTTGATCTCACGTTCCTGACACGGAGCCTCATGCTTTCATCATTTCTTTCTTGATTCGCTCATGACCTAGCAAGCCAACATCTATCGTGATGTTCCCTAACATAATCCTCAATGTTCCTCATGCGTCTCCCTATTCGAGGAGTACACAATTACCACGTGAGTTCAATGTAGATGGTACTTTGGTCAAATCATCAAATCATGATTCCATTGCTGATTTTTAGAATGTCTCATCCCTCGATCGCACATCAATCACAATTACCCCAGCCTCCTGTAACTGTTCATCAAATTTGAGGTAAAGATATCGACTCTTAATTATCACATCTTTCAAGCTCAATAATTTATGTCCTCAATTGAGCTACTTATAACTAAGCGTCTAATAACCTCAAGCTATTTATTGGCAATTTCATCACTAAGAAATAATCCTGATAAATCTTCCGATAGCACATTCTGATATTTCTCCCACTTCCTCAATTTTCTCACGGGTTTTCATTGACCACAAGTGGCCGTACCACATATTGATAAGCTCCTTGCTTACATCACTTTAGTGATCGTCTAGCTACACATCTCCTGTTTTGCCTATTAAGGTTATCTAGATTAACCGCTTAGCCCAACAGGAGTTTCATTCTCCCAAATCGAAAATTCCCGATCTCCAATAGATTTCGATCTATTACTAACATCCTGACACATCTGTCATTACCTGTCTCTCTCAAACACGCCAAAGATTTTTAAAAACATCAATCCGTAATCATCCCGCTAACTGGAATGGGTAGGTACTTACGTCTTCCATGGTACCCCGATTCTTACTAATTCATCAATCTCTATTTCTTTAACGAGATTACCTAAGGACCTTCCAAATCCTTTTTTTTTTTTTTTGGAAAACTTTAAAGTCTCATCACAAATTCTTAGATTCTCATCCCTTAGGGGAAATTCCTCGAAAATTCCAAATTGATTCATCTTTGAAGATCCCGAATCAAATCGCGTTAATTGGCTCCAATCATTTCTTATAAATAATTGAGCCTCAAAACTTCCCTGGACTCTTTACCTAAGGATACCTTAAACCTCAAATAATGATTCAGGTCCCCACACAACCCATTCACATGTCCCTTCTCACAAACTTTCGAATCCTCAAGCCCACTTGGCACACTGAATCGAGGTTGCTATCTTACTACTCATCGTCAGGGCCTTGAACTGGCTATGTTGTACTACCTGGAATCTTGTTTACCGTGAGTCCACCGACTCTTGCATTCCGTTCTTCAGATCCAGTTGACTATCGGCACATGATCATTCATGACCTCATTGCTATCTTAGATACCGAGATATTCTATCCCTCAAACCTCACATTGTTCGTCGTGTCACTTACTCTCAAGATTACTGCGAACCCTTATACAATTCTTTAAATAGGACACTCAATCCACACTCAATCCATTTCATTTCGGGTTGATTCTTCGGCCTCAATCAATCACAGCTAGTGGCACACCTCGCACCTCAGACTATTTGAACTTACTTATATTGCACGTACTGTTAAGGTTCCCTGTCCCGTCTCTGTGGGTCTCATCGATTGCACCACTGTCACCTCATCAATTGGCGCAACTCATACGCCATTATTTGTCCATCTTCGGCCTCTTGCTTGACCCAATCCATTGGATCCTTGACCTTTATATCTCATTTTCGAGATACTAAATGATCCTTGAAAAATTCTTTATCGTTTGATCCTAACTCTTTAACTAGGTCGTGTCACATCAGACTAATCATCCATGATCCGATCATCCTTGACAACTATAGTTATCTTATCTTATTATAAAGATTTCAACTAATGACCTTAAATTAACAGTCTCCAAATCTCTTAGATCCATAATCATGGTTATCGAGTCAACCTTACACCCGAATCGTATTATCAAATCCTAACATCAATAGTTAGATTATCTCGACCGGTCGTTCTATTGCTTAGCAAGATTAAATCCTCAAATCAATGACCTCTAAGGCTTCAATCGACCATTCCAAAATCTCCAAATAAGGATTTCGTTTTACGAACCCCTAGTCTCTTTCCCCTAAGCCTTCACTTCGGGTTTCTACTAACTGGTTCTACCAGATCCTCTAAAGTCTCCAAATTACGATTCCCTAATCTCCAAATAGGGTTTAATCAACTATATCTGAGTCACTTAGGATTTCTAATAATCTTAAGCTCTGATACTAACTGTAACAGCCCACCTTATCAGGGCGTGTTATGCCTTAGGAAATTTGGTCTATTTTTTTTTTTTTCCTTTTTACCATTACAATATCCCGAAATTCCCTAAGACCTTATCTAGTGCGAGATATCTACACTAGAAAATAAATACAAAGCGGAAGCTGAATCGAACCTGCTCATGGCAATATATACATGAATAACTGGATAAGTATTTATTACAAACGTTGTTACATAACCTTCGAAAAGTAAAACAAATGTACATAATCCTTAACTATTCATATCACAACATAACATGGCACATTTCCTCGTTTCCTAACGTCTCGCGTCACTATACATCTCCAATCTCAGTATCATCGCTGTAAGGCCCGACTGGAACGTTGAATGTTCCAGGGGCAAACCCAAGTTAGATGATGAACCATCTAAGTAAGGGTACATAATGCTATGTCATGAGTGTATGCGATGTCTTTCATCGTAGGTGTCAACTGCACTCCTTGAACTATCTACCAATCTTACGGCCCCTCTTTCAGAGCTGGGGTATCTGGGGGTACCCTTGGTAGCGGTGCCAGTTCGTACTCCCTACGGCCTCATATGCGTGTGATCAATAATATCAACGTGTATTTATGCATTTCATAATCATGTATGTAATCTACGTGATAGATACATATCAAGACATGTCAATATGATGAAACATTTTTGAGAAACATAAATCACTTGTAAACCAAGCATTTTTCATAAAACTAACTTTAATTGAGGAGTACCACTTACCTTCTCAAGCCTATCGGGCTACCATAAAATCCGTGCCTTGACTCGTGCATCGCCTCGATTTGCGTGCCAACCTCAAAACTTGCACCAATTACTTCAACTTAAACCTCAAAGCATCCTAACCACCATAGATATTTAAATAAATATTAAATCCTATTTTTTCATAATTTCTGGCATTTTCTTTAATTTTCTCTCTATTTCTTCCTATTTTTCCTCAATAATTCCAAATTAAATATTTCTAAAAATATTTTCTCAAATATTCCACTACGACAATTCATAAAATAATATTCTATAATTTCTAAAATTTTCTAGAGAATTTTACTCACCTTGATTTAGCATCTTCGACTTCCTCGGTATGCGTGTCGTATTCCCAAAACGTGTACCCGGGCCGTTTTTCTCACCAAAAACTCCAGGATATCACCGAAATATAGTTTCCTATCTTTTGGGATTTTCTATTTCTCATCATTTTCCTATTTTTTCTTCTTTTTCTTTCTTTTCTTTTCTTTTTTCTTTTTCTATTTTTTTTTCTTTTTTTTTCTCTCCTATTCATTTTCTTCTTCCTCCCGCTGCAACCCCCTTGCGCCTCCATCTTCCTCTTCTTCTTCTTCCTTCTTTTCCTTCTTTCTTCTTTTTCTTCTCTTTTTCTTCTTCCTTCTCTTCTTCTTCTTCTTCCCTTTTTTTCTTCTCCTTCATGCGCGCATCTTCCGTGCACTTGCCCAGCCACCGCCTGCAACCCCTCGCCGCCGACAACGCCTGCCTCGCCGCCCTCGCCGGCTGCCGACGCTTCTCGCTGGCCAAGCACCGACCTCCGCCCTGGCTGGAAGTAACTCGCGGCTGCTACAGCCGCGGCTGGTTGCTGCTTCAGCACACCAGGTTGCGGCCATGGCCGCACCTAGCTGCTGGCCTCGCTTTGGGCTGCTTCCGACTCGCGATTGTGGCTCATTTCGGCCACCTCTGGACGAACTCAAGGCCGTCTCCAGCTCGCGCGCAGCCATCGCTGCTCAACCCGTCGACCTCCCCTGCTCGCCGCAATTCCTTCATGGCTGCCATGGCCGACTTCGGCCGAGCCCTCTTTCTCTCCCTTGCTTCTCTCGGTCTCTCCCTTAATCTCTCATTCTCGGTCTAGCTCTCTCTCTTTCTCAATCAAGCAAGCAAGCTTTCTCCTTCCCTCTCTGTTCTTGGCCATGCTCGGCCAAGCTCTTTGCTGCCATGTCATTCTCTTCTGCAAAAACTCCTTATTTATATCTAAATGGTAGCTTGGCCGCCACTCGATCAAACTTGGCCACCACTCCAACCAACTTTGGCGTATAAGACACTCAAATTGCTGTCATTCCCTTCTGCAACTTGGCCCCCAAGTTTGCTCGCCACCACGTGCACATAGCCACATTTAGACATTCATATGTATATATAATTATATGTTACACTTAATTTAAAGGAATTTACATATTTTAATTCTAAAAATATATCCCTATTTCACGTATAAAATACCCTAATTGCAAATATGCCCTCAAACACTGAATTACATTGCATTATAATACCGAAAACGCAAAATTAATAATTTTAAAGTTACTCGATAATGACGATTTCGCCCCAGTGTTCTTATTGAGCTATTGTTTCTTCCTGAAACCACTGAAGGGTTGTTCGTTACGCAAAACCGGAGCCCCCCTAGGGTTCCGTTGATTTTTCGAGAGTCTCCTACAATGATTTGGTTTTACAGCCTAAATGGCAACTGTATTTTAGCTGTACCGAAAACTATTCCCGATCCAATTTCTTTTAATATCATAAATCCTATCTTGATACGCTCGTCGAGATTATATAATTTTCTTAGACAATTTTACTCCGAGGCATTCCCTGTAGTTGATTCGGTACCTGAAATTGTTATAAAATTAATTTTTCGGTATCCTAAACCTATTAAAATTACGTGGCAACCTTATCTAAACATGGGGTATTACACGTTGTACACTCCTCTGGGTGTCATCATGATTTCTCTTTCTTCATATTGCTCCTTTGTACTAGAACTTGCTAAGCCTTGTGGCTCACTTGATCTTTTATGCCTTTCCAAGTAAAGGTAAAGCAATCATTAAGGGCGAGTCCAATAGGACTACAACCTAAGGGTAGTGGTGTACAGAGACACTCAACTCGGAGATCTTAGTTGCGTTTTGGTGAGATAGATTGATGAGATTTTAATTTGTTATTTTACATTAGAGCCTCATATTCAGTTTGTATGGCCTTAGAGCCTAGATGTATCAACATTGGTTTGTAACGAAAGTTATTGATATTCTGCTATGTGAAAATAGATAAATGTGTGTGTTTATTATGAGGTATTGTTCTATATCATCCTTGTGATGACCTCCTTTCGAATGTCTTATGCTAGCGAGCACATTCGAGAGTAGGCCCTTACATTTTTAAATAAAAATTTTATAAAAAAATAAAAAAAAAGCATATATTGATTCAAATTAAAGCATATTCTGAATCTCACAATAAAAGATAAAATTAAAAAAAACGAAGCAATTAATAAAAATATATGGTCCTCTTAACATGAAAATATATATATATAAATGTCGAGAAATTTTCATCATCACCACCTTCCGAATCTATCCAACTTTCTTAAAGATTATGTTGGTTTTGATCATACAAGGTCAACAATTGTGCAAGGGTTTGTTTCTATTTTTGCTGTGCATTTGTTTTGATTTTGAAAATATTTTAAAACTAGTATACCCTTGTATGGATCCATCAAGAATTGACTTTTTAGCTTCGATCCTTGTCCTCTTTCAAAGATAACAAAAGAGGGAAACGTACCTTTACATTGCCATCATAAAAAATCGTCAATATCACCATGTACTTCTCTTTCTATCGTTTCTTGTAGATAGCTCACAGATCAAACCATAATATTTTGACTTTAAGTTATGGAAAAAACCCTTTTATAAAATTTGAAAAGGCTTTGCAAATCAAAGGAGCGAACATGAGATTTGTGAAACACAATACAATCAATTTGATTTTCAAAAATAACGACAAAAAATTAGAGAAATAAACGGTCAGCAAAAAAGATGAGATTGTCATCGCCTATGAGAAGGGATGGTCGCCAAAGAAGACTCAATGTGCAATCGAGAAAGTGAGATAAAAAAATTTAAAGATAAAATAATAAATCCATATAAAAATAGTGAAAACAAAAGAGATTTTTGTTATTCTTAAAGTAATAAAAAATGCACGTCATTTCATTAAACCTTAAATATGAATAATTTATCGAATAATTCGTGGTTTCGGGACTATACATATATATGATATCATTTTTAATTTAAAGTATTTTACATAAAAATATATGATTACAATTCTTTTATGAGGCCATCTCATGTGGCGTCTCCCTGGGCCTATTAATTATTCCAATTTCTGAAAAATCATTTTCAATAAAAGAGGATAATAATAAATTATTAATAATTATAATATTAGGTATGTTGCCGACATTGACTGATAATGAAGTCAAATGTCCTCTAGATTGGGTTTGTCTGACCTCCTCCCACCCACGCTTCCTTACGTATTAATTATTTTTAACAAAATTTAATATTTATTAAATAATACAAATTATAAAGGACAAGTCCATCCAATTTTTTATTGAGTACGGTAATTATTGTTCTTTAAGGTAAGATTAAGTAATAATAAATATATTTTATTACAATAATATAATAATTAAAATTTATTATTTCTAGAAAAGAGTTTTAAAAATCGATAGAACTTGATGAGAGGACAAGAATTATTCAAAAGAACTCGATAAGACTTTAAAAAGGTCTTGATCTACTATTTGAGAGGGTTGTTCGAAGAAGTTAGTTATAAAAATAAAGGTGATCTGCAAGACAGAAATAGATTATAAGTACCACATCCTCTGAAAAACGTATCAACTATCCTAGACAATAGGGTCTCTTCGGAGCAACCTTTCTTGCACAAACTCTACATTTCTAGAATAGCAAATCGAGTCAGCTTACAACTGTCGTTGGTTTCTCCTAAACAAGTCTTGCTTTTCCATAAAGTTATATTGACTTCTTATTGAGTTTTCATGAAACAAATAAATTTTAGTTATTGTATTCAAGCAACAATAAGAGTATTATGAATATTTGGTTAATTATTAAAAATAAATTGATGGGTTTTTTAATTTTAAATTATTTAATTTAGATAATTCTTAAATTTAAAAATTTGTTCAATCAATTTTTAGTTTTTTTTTTTCAAAATTAACCACAATATTTAAATTAGTCGCAAAATTTTATATACTTTATCCCTTTAAAAGATATCATAACTAATTATAAAAAATCAAAACTAATTAGACAAAAATTAAAATCCAAAAATACGTCTGAACCAAATGACTAAAATTTACGATGGTACTTATTTTATCCATCATGAACTTTTAAAAGTATTATATATAAAGTAATTATAATTCATAATAATAATACATTAAAATTAACCAACATATCAAGTTTTAATTTCTTTTTGTAGATCTCTTAATATGTATTTAATTTGTTAATCGATAATTAATTAATATATAATTATTTTGTTACACAAAAAAAAATTATATTTTCTTATATTCTCTCATAATTTATGTAATCTTTGACATATTCACTAAATATGGAAAATACTTACAAAATTAATTCATTATTAAAACAACACAATACATTGAACTTACACATGGATTAGGACTTGGAAAGGGCAAAAAGTCTTTTTTTCAACTTCTTTTTAATGCCTTTTGATTTTAGACCTAGTCACCTATTTCTGTGGTCCAATGGCATTTAAAAAATAAAAAATCAAAAAAAGAGAATTGTCTAAACCGAAATGTTATTTGAATACGTAAGAGTGACATCTTATATGATATTTTTATATTAATATATTATATTATGCCTTTAATTAATATAAATATATAATAAGAGCTTATTATATAAAAGACGTCCCTAGACCCTTATATATCATTGTTTATAGTTTGTTTCTTTATTTTGTTTATAGAGAATTTTTTCTTTGCTAATTTTTTTTTATGAAATTTGTTTTTTGTTATAATTTTCGAGATATGTCCTTGTAGATGGTTGTAGACTCTTTTATGATTTTTCGTTTAATGAAATTCTTATTTAAAGAATATATATATAATATTAATATAAAAATATCATATCAAATATCACCCTTAAATAATCAAATAAAACCATTTAAAGTCGTCTTATTAGCTCTTTACCTTAACTTCGTGAATAGTATTATGATCTTGAGATTTTTATTTCATTATTTTGTTGTAAACTTTGTTTTAGCATAATAAAATTTATTGCTCTTCTTTCATCGGTTAGCATTTTGCTTATAGTAGTGGATAGACAAATAAGGTATCTTAATATTGTGAAATCTTATTAATAAAGTGAATTTTTAAAATATTCTTTATATATTTTATTTAAAAAAATAAATAAATTTAACTAATAAGATTTGAATTCGCAATGTTTGAATAATAAAATACTCAAATTTATCATCACACTAAATCTAATTTTCATTTATATTTTACATAGCTTTCTTATTTATTTTCATCATAATGGCACAAAAACCAATGATATGAATTGCATTCATTTAAGTAATAAAATATATAAAATGCATATAATAGAAAAATGTTTGATTTTTTTAATCAAAAAACTCAATAATTAGTATTTTTATTGTGAAAGTACAACAATAAATGTATAATTGCGAGAGATTATTCATCTTTAACCTCTAATCCCCGGGAGATCTGTAAAATAGAAGACGATCGGGAGTAATGTGTCTCCTACGCAAACTATCCGATGCTTAAGTTATTCTTAATTGAAAAATAAAAAAGCATTTAGATAATTTATGTAAAAGTTATCACGTATCTCAAGAAAGACTATTAGGAAGGTCTCTCAATGACTATTTTGTCAAGAAGGTCTCCAAGTCCTCCCTATTTAGGCTTCTTCTTCTTAAGCTTGAGTTCATTTTCTCACTACACACAATTATCTGACACCGTGATCATGGTCTGCTTCCTAAAAATAAATTTTTTGTTTAAGATTCGATCCCTTTGACTTAAGAAAACACGAAAAACCTATTTACTACCTAAGCTATTGGCTTAGAGTATACATTATTCTTAAGTCAGAGCGATATATAGTCCGTGCTATGCATGTGTAAACAAAAAAAAATAAAAATAAAAAGTGAAAAGTTTATTAGGTGACATTTGACCATAACTACTTAAATTTTAATATTTTTAGATAAAATTTTAAATAAAATGCATTTTGGCATATAGTAAAATTATTTTAAAAGTTAATTATTATTTAGAAGCGATGCATTCAAATCTGATTAATTTTTATTTTTCAAGCAAGATGCATAAAGGGTACTTTAGAAAGATATTTTTTTAACATAATTTCATAAAGCTAAAATCGAATATGTACTTATTTAATAGTATAGCTATATTAATTTATAGATATAAATAAACTAATCAAGAGTGAACTCTTATTTAAACTATTTAAATTTTAATTACTCACACAATAATTAAGAAAAACCTAAGTAGCTAGTGTAAATCAGTTGCACTTTAATTTTGTTTTCTTGACAATTAAAACACGTGCAATAAAAAAATTAACACGTGCCGTAGGATTAAGGCGAGGGTAAAAGTTGATTTGTGGTGTTGAACCTTTGAAGATTGAATAATTTGAATCAGTAATACTTATATTAATGTTAATTAAAATGGATAAATTTATCTAAAACTTTCCCGGATTCCGCCATTACCAATTTACCATGCTTTATCAAATGGTTTAAATCTATAGCTCAAATGAATTATATTTGGTGTTGAATTTTAATTATAAATATTGAAATAATTGATAACGATTTTGAGTTGATCTCTGCCAAATCTGTTTTAAGTTGAGTGGTCCTAAGCGTGTCCAAAGCCTGTTCACCCTACAAGGACTCAATCTCTCTACGTAACTTTGAACGATCAAGTTAATTTAGATAACTAATTTGAAGTCAAGCAATCAATATATGTAGTAATGTGTGATAAATTACTTATTTAACAATTATAATTGTGTCACATGAATGATCTTATTATGATTATCTTTAATTAAGTATCTCTTCATTTTATAAACTTCCATGATGGGCTCAATTGGTCTTATTGAGGAGAATCACCAAGCACACCAAACACGATAATTAAACCTTTATCTTTAATATATTTTTTGATCAAAAATTAGATAAGGGAGTTAGTATGGGGCATTACCTTAAAAAAAAAAAAAATCGTATTCGATAATGAGTTAAAAAAAAAACATTAAAAATTTTATGTACTTAAAAGTATGAGGAAAAATTCAATTTACAATTATACTTTTTGTTTTCCATAACCCACTTTTAATATTTTTAAAATACTTTGAGATGAAAACTCATATTTGCCATTCATTTAAATCTTTGACGCTCAACTATCCACCATTACTCCTCAAGCACGTGCACTCACTTTCTCATCTACCATCGCCATAGCCATTTTACTCACCCACAATTGAACATCGCGCAACAACTATTATTCAACACCAGGCATTACGCAGCCACTATTATTCAACACCGAACATTATTCAGCCCAGTTCTCTTCACCATAGTCAATTACCAGTTATTGTCAGAGATGAAAAATTATTATCCGCAAATGTTTACGCCCAAGTTTGACGAAGAAAATAACGAGTATTCATGTTCCGACGAGAAACAATACAATTTACAACATCGATCACTAGTTCAATCACATAATTTACATACACTGAATTAAAAAAATAAGATTAATTAAAAAATAAAAAATACCCCTTCCTTGAAGCCTCGAACCTCAGAATTCGGGGGATGGGCGATGCCCCGAACCCTAACATTTTGGGTGTTCAGGGAACCCCGAACCCTAGGGTTTGGTGGCAGTCAGCCTCCCCAAACCTTGGGGAGGCTAACCAAATTTAGAGGCATTCTCGCCAGTTGCTGTCGGAGCCGTTCGATGCCTCCGAATGCTAGCGATCGAACACAAACCCTAAAGTTCAAGAACTTTGAAAGTACCCCGAATCCATGAATTCGGGAAAAATCAATTCTCCCAAACCCATGAATTTGAGAGAATGCTATATGTATTTCGAACCCACAGGTTGAAAAACTATTATATACGTTAAATATTATAACTATATGCATATTATAACTATATACATATATATATAATAGATACGTGATTTTACATATAAATTATTTCAAATGAAAGAATCTTGTCATGTGAGGATTGCAAATGGTCAAACCCAATCAAATGCAATAATATTGTATAAGAATGACTTCATATTACATACATATATATGTTGTGTTTCTCCTGAATCCATTGATTTAGAAAAAAATATTTTTCCCGAATTCATGGGTTTGGGAGAATTATATTTTCCCAAAGTCATAGATTCGGGTGCTTTCAAAGCCCCTAAACCTTTGAGTTCGGGTGCAATGATGAGTAAAATATTTGGTTGCAAATAGAATTTTTCAAAATTTTTCTTACTTGGCTTATGTGATTCCGACGAGAAAGCGAGGGACTCCAGCAAAGAGGGCAGGTGAGGCAAACGCCTCTAGCAACAGCGAGATAACAATGGTCTGAAAAGAATTTGATGTGAGGAGTGATGTGAAGATGGTTTGTTACGCATGGAGAGTGTCTTTTGAGCGATGAGTGTTTGGAGGGTATGTTTGAAATATAGATGATTGTAAAAAGTAATTACTCTGATTGTAAATAATAAAAATTAAAATTTTAGTTACATTATAGAGAACAAAAATTATGGTTGAAAATAGAATTTCTCAAAATGGGAGAATTGTGTGTTTTACCCTACTTGAAAGTATAAGAGAAAATTGTCTCTTTTACCCTTCATATAAGTAGAATCTCAGATGATTGAGCGAGATTTTCTCAGGTTATTATGATTGACAATAACAGGAGACGTGTAGTAAAACACATGAAATGTGAAATGACCCTCCAATATTAACACTTTGGCCTTTTCCGTACCTCATCCTTTGAGTCAAATCAAAGTTTGAAAACATTACTTAATAGGCTATTATTTTTTTTTTAAATTACGTCTAATTACGAGCATCCTTAATCACTTCGCCTCTAAAATTATATTAAAAAGATAAATTGAGAAATGCGTCTAAGTAATTAAAGTGATAGATTTTAGCATCACTAATATCACTCTCAAGATCCTTCTCAGAAAGAAGTATTCTGCTTCTTCTAAAAATCAAACCTACATTAAAAACTTCTAGACAAGCTTTTAGGCTGTCCCTTTGCTACTTAGTTATGCCCCTAGGGGCTTAATAGGCTATTATTCATTATATTATGGGCGGCTCTTTGGAGGCTTGGAATATTGAATGGGAGGGTTGGACCACGCAGTAGTCAGCAAAATGAAATACGATCCTCTTTCTCACTATGCTGGGTTTTGGATTGATAATGATATTTAGTTATGATGATATCAAATATAATATGTTAAATATTATTTAAAAAACTAAATAATTACTTTATTTAGAGATGGGTAACTGTCACTTCGGATAGTTTGATTACTTTGTCACTTTGGATAGTTTGATTACTTCTTAAACTATAACTAAATCACCATGTATTTTAAATCGTCTAAATCATAGTCTAGCAATTTCACAAATGTCTAAATCATTGAAGTTTCGACTAAAATCATCATATATTTTTAATCATCAAATATTAACATTTGTCTCAAAAGTCTAGATAATACTTAACATATATGAATTAACAATTCTCATATTAAATACGTTGTCTGTGCCTTTATCTTAAATCACTTAGTAATTGAGAGTTTGACATTACTAATGCCAACTTTCATGTCAAATAATTGTTCAAGTTATGAGTATACTTTGCACTCTAAATATTTATTTTGGTGAATAATCAGGAGTTATTAGTAGTACAACTATTAACACTCATAAATGCTTAGGAAAATGTTATATTTGATGGATTTAGATAGTAAGGATCAGAGGCTAATTTATGTGTAAGCTTATTATATAAAAGACATCCCGAACTCTTATATATCATTATGTAGAGTTTGTTTCTTTATTTTGTTTATAGAATTTTTATTTTTGCTAATTTTTTTTTACAAAGTTTATTTTTTGTTATAATTCTCAAGATATGCCCTTGTAGATGGTTATAGACTATTTTACGATCTTTCATTTAATAAAATTCTTATTTAAAGAATATATATACATAATAAAAATATCATACAAAATATCACTCTTAAATATTAAATAAAACCATTTAAAGTCGTCTTATTAGCTCTTTGCCTTAACTTGGTGAATAGTCTAATTAAGGACCACACAATAATCAATAAATAAGCATAAAACTCAAACTTGAGACTTTAGGCCTTGGTGTAAACATATTAATGGCAAGTTGGACTATCCGCTTCAGTTGCTTTTAATATAAGCTATCTCTATACATAGTATTATGATCATGAGATTTTTATTTCATTATTTTGTTGTATACTTTCTTTCAGCATAATAAAATTTATTGCTCTTCTTTCATCCGTTAGCATTTTGCTTATATTATAGGATAGGAAAATAAGGTATCTTAATATTGCGAAACCTTACTAATAAAGTGATTTTTTAAAATATTATATATATATATATATATATTTTATTTAAAAAAATAATTTTTACTAATAAGATTTGAATTTGCAACGTTCGAATAATAAAATACTCAAATTTATCAACACACTAAATCTAATTTTCATTTATATTTTACATAGCTTTCTTATTTATTTTCATCGTAGTCGCACGAAGACCAATGATATGAATTACATTCATTTAAGAAATTAAATATATAAAATGCATATAATAGAAAATGTTTGATTTTTTTTTATCAAAGAACTCAATAATTAGTATTTTTATTGTCAAATTACAACAATAAATGTATAACTGCGGGAGGGTACTTATCTTTAACCTCTAATCTCAGAGAGATATATAAAACAGAAGAGGGTCGGGGGCAATGTGTCTCCTACGAGAGCTATCCGATGGTTAAATTATTTTTAGTCAAAAAATAAAAAAATATTCAGATAGTTTGTGTAAAAGTTATCACGTATCTCAAGAGAGACTATTAGGAAGGTCTCCCAAGAACTATTTTATCAAGAAGGTCTCCAAATCCTCCCTATTTAGGCTTCTTTCTCTTAAGCTTGGATTTACTTTCTCACTACACACACAATTATGGGTCACATATCTGACACCGTGATCATATGGTCTACTTCCTAAAAATAATTTTTTTGTTTACGATTCGATCCCTTTGACTTAAGAAAACACAAAAAACCTATTTACCATCTAAGCTATCGACTTAGGTAACGTTTGTTAAAATGAGCAAGATAAGAGAGTATCAAGATAAGATTGAAATGCTTTCCGGACCAAGATATGGAATAATCAAGATAATGTTAGGAAGCATTCCAAAATTTTTATCAAGCTGTTTGTTAAATTTTTTAAAATGCACTAAATGACACAATTGTCATTTTTTTCTTATCTATAAAGACCAAGATATGTTTATCTTGAGGGGAGGGAGAGATAAGCATATCTTGAACAATCAAGATAAGAAGTTATTAATAACGATTTCAAGAATTGTTAGATAAATTTAACAAACATGTTGGAAAGTATAGAAGTCCGAGATGTATCCTATATCTTGGCTTTTCCATTCCATATCTTGATTAACAAATGCCCCCTTAGAGTATACATTATTTTTAAGTCAGAGCGATATATAGGTCGCAAGTGCAAACAAAAAAAAAAATTAATTGAAAAATTTATTAGGTGACATTTGACAACAACTGTTTAAATTTTAATTTTTTTAGATGAAATTTTAAATAAAATGCATTTTGGCATATAGTAAAATTATTTTAAAAGTTAATTATTATTTAGAAGCGATGCATTCAAATCTGATTAATTTTTATTTTTCAAGCAAGATTCATAAAGGGTACTTTAGCAAAATATTTTATTAACATAATTTCATAACACTAAAATCGAATATTTACTTATTTGATAGTATAGCTATATTAATTTATAGACGTATACTAAATAAACTAATCAAAAGTGAACTCTTATTTAAACTATTTCAATTTTAATTACTCACACAATAATTAAGAAAAACTTAAGCAGCTGGTGTGAATCAGTTGCACTTTAATTTTGTTTTCTTGACAATTAAAACACGTGCAGTAGAAAAATTAACACGTGCCGTATGATTAAGGCGAGGGTAAAAGTTGATTTTTGAAATAATTGATAACGATTTTGAGTTGATCTCTGCCAAATCTGTTTTAAGTTGAGCGGTCCTAAGCGTGTCCAAAGCCTGTTCACCCTACAAGGACTCAGTCTCCCTACGTAACTTTGAACGGTCAAGTTAATTTAGATAACTAAAGTGAAGTCAAGCAATTAATATATGTAGTAATGTGTGATAAATTACTTATTTAACAATTATAATTGTGTCACATGAATGATCTTATTATGATTATCTTTAATAAAGTATCTCTTCATTTTATAAAGTTCCATGGTGGGCTCAATTGGCCAAGCACGATAATTAGATTTTTATTTTTAATATAGTTTTTTGATAAAAAATTAGGTGAGGGTGTTAGTAGATGAGTGCACTCGCTATGGGCATTACCTAAAAAGAAAAAAAAAATAGTATTAGATAATGAGTTAACAAAAAAAACATTAAAGAGTTTATGTACTTAAAAATATGAGGCGAAATTCTATTTACAATCATACTTTTTGCTCTCCGTAACCCACTTTTAATATTCTTAAAATACCTTGAGATGAAAACTCATATTTGTCTCTCATTTAAATCTTTGACGTTCAACTGCCCACAATTATTCCTCAAACGTGTGCACTCACTTTTTCATCTACCATCGTCATAACCACTTTACTCACCCATAACTGAACATCGCACAACAACTATTATTCAACACAGAGCATTACGCAACCATTATTATTCAACACTGAACATTACTCAACCCAGTTCTCTTCGCCATAGTCAATTACCAATTATTGTCAGCGACGAAAGATCATTATCTGCAAATGTTTACGCCCAAGTTTGACAAAGAAGATAACAAGTATTCATGTTCCAACGAGAAACAACACAATTTACAACATAGATCACTAGTTCAATCACATAATTTATATACACTAATTTAAAAAAATAAGATTAATTAAAAAATAAAAAATACCCCTACCTTGAACCCCAAACCCTAGCGTTCTGGGTATTCGGGGAACCCCGAACCCTGGGGTTTGGTGGCAGACAGCCTCCCCGAATCTCGGGGTTTGGGGAGGCTAACCAAATTCGGAGGCATTCTCACCGGTTGTTGTGGGAGCCGTTCGATGCCTCCAAATACTGGCAATCGAACGCAAACCCTAGGGTTCAGGAACTTTGAAAGCACCTCAAATCTATGAATTCGGGAAAAATCAATTCTCCTGAACTCATAAATTTGTGAGAATCCCACATGTTGAAAAACTATTATATACATTAAATATTATAACTATATGCATATTATATACATATTATAACTATATATATATATCATTGGGTTCAGGATAAACTATTATATAGATTACATATTATAACTATATACATATATATATATAATACAAACATGATTTTGAATATAAATTATTTCAAATGAAAGAATCTTGTCATGTGGGGATTGCAAATGGTCAAACCCAATCAAATGCAGTAATATTGTATGAGAATGACTTCATATTACATACATATATGCTATACATATATATTACTTACATATATATATATTGTGTTTCTCCTGAATCTATTAATTTGAAAAAAAATATTTTTCCCGAATTCATGAGTGCGAGATAATTATATTTTCCCAAAGTTATGGATTCGGGTGCTTTCAAATCCCTTGAACCTTCGAATTCAGGTGCAATGATGAGCAAAATACTTGGTTGCAAATAGAATTGTCCTAAATATTTCTTGTTTGGTTTATGTAATTTCGACAAGAGAGTGAGGGACTCCGGGAAAGAGGATAGGCGAGGCAAGCAACTCTGGCGACGACGAGATGACAATGATTTGAAGAAAATTTGATGTGAGAAGTGGTGTGAAGAGAGTTTGATATGCATGGGTGTTTGGGGGTATGTTTAAAATATAAATGATTATAAAAAGTAATCACTCTAGTTACAAATAATAAAAATTAAAATTTTACTTATAAAGAACAAAAATTATGGTTACACACATAATTTCTCAAATATGAGAGAGAACCGTCTGTTTTACCCTACTTAAAAATATAAGAGAAAATTGTCTCTTTTACCCTTCCTTAGAATCTCAAATGATTGAGCGAGATGTTCTCGTGTTATTATGATTGACAATAACAGGAGACGTGTAGTAAAACACATGAAATGTGAAATGACCCTCCAATATGAACACTTTGGCGTTTTCCGTTCCTCATCCTTTGAGTCAAATCAAAGTTTTAAAACATTACTTAATAGGCTATTATTGAATATATTATGGGCGGCTCCTATGGAGGCTTGGAATATTGAATGGGAGGGTGGGTTGGACCACGCAGTACTCAGCAAAATGAAATACCATCCTCTTTCTCACCATGCTGGCTTTTGGATTGATAATGATATTTAGTTATGATGATCTAAAATATAATATGTTAAATATTATTTAATAAACTAAATAATCACTTTATTTAGAGGTGGCTAACTGTCACTTCGGATAGTTTGATTACTTTGTCACTTTGGATAGTTTGATTACTTCTTAAACTATATCACCATGTATTTTAAATGGTCTAAATCATAGTTTAGCAGTTTCACAAATATCTAAATCATTGAAGTTTAGACTAAAATCATCATATATTTTTAATCATCAAATATTAACATCCATCTCAAAAGTCTAAATAATACTTAAAGACGTATATGAATTGACAATTCTCATATTATATACGTTGTATGTACCTTTATTTTAAATCACTTAGTACTTGAGGGTTAATATTACTAATGCCAACTTTTATGTCAAATAATTGTTTAAGTTATGAGTATACTTTGCACTCTAAGTGTTTATTTTGATGAATAATTGAGAGTTATTAGTAGTACAACTATTAACACTCATAAATGCATAAGACAATGTTCTATTGGATGGATTCAGATAGTAAAAATGAGGGGCGAATTTATGTGTAAGCTACTCGGGGTAGTCCACAATGAAATTTAAATTTTGAAAGTAATTTTTCAATCCAACTTTAATTCAACACACCCCAAGTTCAATCCAATAGAGTCCAATTCTTTTCAACTCACCTCACCTAAATTCGTAGATCGACCCCCTAATAAGGATGATGAAGATCTTCCATAACATTTGCGCGCGTATATATATATTATTAATGTTTTAAAGACTGTATGTAAATATTAGTAGTTTAAAATTCTAAAGACACTTCATCTCAAGAATCCAAATTAAAAAGATATGGGTGGTAAATTTATCGAATTAGGAAACTAAAATCAATTGCGATAGCCATTGACCGCTCATATCAAAGACCCACATTTGAGAGTTTAGGTGAATTTGATTTGGGCGATTTAAATTTTGTGCACATCCCTAATTTTATTTATTTAAGTTTTATTTTTAATTTTATTTCTTTTTTTTCTTCTTTCTTGACCCTTCATCTCTGATGCATGGGGAACCAACAAATTTTATGAGTGGACAAAAATTAAATAAAATTTTAAAAAATATATCGATAAAATGCTATAATTACTCTCGACCCGTTTTCATATTTTGATAACGTCGTATAATGACATTATTATTAATTTTATTAAATATATAATTTTTAATATACACAACTAAAGTGTCATTCAATCATTAATCTCTAATTTAATTGTGTAGTCGGGTCTTGACAAGTTTCATAACAGAAAATACTCTTTCTACCATAGCAGTAGCAATAGGAAAAATTAATGCTAGTGTCACATTATTTTTCTTCGTCACTACTGATTTTTATGTAAGATTTTTAAGACCCTGTAATCATTCAAAAACACTTTTGATTTAAATTTTATCTATCCAAATAAAGAGATTATAGAGATAAACTATGAGTAATGAGATCTAGACAAGTAGAAATAAAAAATACTTTTAATTCACAATTCACATCATTTATTAACAAATCAAAATTAAGAAAATAAATTAAATCACTTTTAATCTACTTTAAAGACATCAAAATGTCAAAAAATAAATGAACTAATTAATAAGGAGATTTTGGATGTAGTTAATGGTGTTAAAAAAAATGGCAAATTGCAAAAACCGATCGCACCACACAACATTGCAAGGTTTTTTGGGAAAAGCGGTTCAGCACAATTTAAAGAAATCCTCAAATCCTATGATTTGCGATTTGAAAATTTCTCATTTTGGTTAAAAATCGAACAACCTGAGTAGTGTACTTCAAAAAATTAAGAAAAATGAAAACCCATCTTCAATACTCCCTAAACCTATTAACAAAATTTGAGAGATAAAAAGAATACAAAATGCAAACCGAAAGAAATAAAAATGGACGAAGGGTTAGAGAATGTGAGAAAAATGAGAGATGATATTTAGGATGAATTGCAATAAATAAAATTACCATAATAACCTAAGTCTTCGAAATTTTTTGAGCCAAAAGATTATAAAAATATAAACTTAAAATAAATATAATAATTTTTTAAAAAAATTGTTTGATCAGGGGACAGCTGACCTCTCTGCCCCCATGGTGGATCTACCCCTCTGCATGGGAACAAGGTTGTATGGAAACGACTTAGAGGAGTCATTTTTTCGTTTTTAAAATATTTTTCGTTTTCGTTTCAGACCTTATTTATGTCTATTTTTTTAGAAGAATGTCAATTTTGGCGTTTTTATGTAACCTAGTATGAGAATATTGAAATGATGTCGTTTCAACATTTTTGAAATACTTCTTATCTCAAAATGCTAAGAAACAAAAAAAATAAAATAAAATTTTGGACCATTTTTATAATTTTAGAATCGTTTTTAGGATATTTTTATTATATTAAAAAATATTAAAAATATGTTTATATATCACTACTACGTTAGAAACAAAAGTAATTGTGTTTCTATTGTCTTGACAACTACATTAGAGATAAAAATAAGTTGTATTTGTAACACCCGAGAAAATTTTTAAGGATAAAATGAAATTTGATAAAGGGTAAAATTGGAATTTTGAGAAAAATAAGACTTTAGGGCACACTAACATAGTTTTGGACGACCGAATTAGCCAGAGGGAGAACCTCGGACCCTAGATTTTCCAAGAAAATGGTATAGCATCGACAAGCAATTAAAATTATGCTTTTTAGTGGTGAAATAAAGAAGATCGGGAACAGTTTTCGGTACAGCAAAATACAGATGCCATTTAGGTCGTGTTACTGAATTGCTGTAAACGACGTCCAAAAAGTCAACGAAGAGTGTCAGGGAATAGTATTCGATGTGTAGAACAACCCTTAAGTGGTTTTGGGTTGAATCGAGTGGATTTGAGGTCAAATAAATCAGTCGGGCTAAAGTGTAATTTTCTAAAAATGCCCGAGGGAGGTCTAAACGGCAATTTTTTGAAAGTTTCAAGGGTGAAATGAGAAATACTAACCTTGAGGGTCTTGGTGATAGTGTTAGAAAGATCAAGGGTTTGAGAAAAGGGGCCAAAATGCAAAAAGAAAAATTTCAGGGGCCTAACTACAATTTTCAGAAGTTGGCCGCGCATGGCAGATCTGGCCGCACGATTTGGCCAGAAAATCCGGCCATTTGGCCGTCAAGTCTTGTCAAGTGATGGCCAAGGACTGTCCTAGAGGCGTGGAGAGGAAGCATTGGCTGGAGATCGGCCACGTGGGGGTCGATTTTTGCTATAAATAGCCGAAGGGTTCGGCCAAGAAGAAGGCACCAAATCAAGCTCGATTTCGAATGAGTTTTGGAGAGTGGATAGAGGGCTTTTGGTCTCCAGGAGGTGAGGATCATTTTGGGAGTGGTTTGAGGCATTTTGGTAAAGGTTTGAGGGTGATTCGAGCTTGGCCGAGGGCTTGAGGCGGTCCGCCTACTGCCGCCTGTAAACGGCCGTTTGGACCACTTTTCGGTGGCCTTTCGGCCTGGTTTTGGTGGGGTTGGGATCGACTTCTCAAGAGCTTTCGGGGGGTACCGGTTTCGAGGCAAACGGAGCAACCGCCGGCGGCCGGCTAGAGGTAGAAGACGGTGGCGCGTGACTGGCACGCGCCAGTTCAATCCATGCTATCCACGCGCCGCGCGTGAGGGCGCGTGGCAAGTCAAGTATTTTTGAAATTTTTTTATTAATTTTGGAAAATTATTTTATGTATTATGGTGCAAGAAAATTTGGAAAATTTTTTGAGAAAATGGTCATTTTGCAATTTTCAAAGTGAAAAAGGCTTATGAAAAATAGGAAAAGGTATTGAAAAATCCTTAGAAAATTTTGGGAGATAGGAATTAATTAGTTATGAATTATTATGAAAAGAAATCAAGGAAAAATCTTGAGTAGGTATTTATTAGAATTTTTGAGAAGAAATATAAAGAAAATAGGAAAAAATTATGGAAAATTAGAAAAATAGATATTGATATGATTTTGGACAAATGTGATGATCAGAGGCTCGAGGTTGAAGTACAAGAGCGTCAGGTGCGAGAATCGAGGCTAAGCACGCAAATCGAGATAAGCGCGTAAATCGAGGCTGACCGCGCTTGACAATTGAAAATTCGTCTAAAGGTGAGTGTTCGCCCAAACCTTGTTGCCTTTGGATTCTTGTGATGAATTGACCAAATGATTGTTTACACGTGCATTAAACATTGATTTTAAGTGTTGAATTTAAGTGACGCATGTTATGATTTTAAGTGATGCATGTTATGATTTTTCGACCATTGGCTTGTTTTGTGTCGATCATGTGGTATGTGGGTTGTTGACCTGTGACGAAGCCCGGAGTGGCAGCACTCGGGATGCGTACCTAGGATTAATGCTTGGTGACCCACTTGGGACGGGACTGAGACCGAACTTCACCCTACGAGACCCAAGTGGCGGGGCTGCGAGTGGACACCACCCCGGTTGTTGGCTCAAGTGGCGGGGCTGCGAGTGGACACCACCCCAGGATCCTTTGAGCAGTAGCATTAATGCCGAGGTGACGTCGATTCCGTGGATAGTGCTGACGTGACACTCTTGGGGCTAGGGTTGTGTTTCAGAATGCTTAAGTGGGAGCATAAAGCCTGACAATGACTGTAGGGTGATTCCTGGGTTCATGTGTCGAGGTTGTCTCTCTTAAGCAGGATCGATTTGCCAATGGGTCGATTTGGTCGTGTCGCCTATAGAGAGATTGCGTTTTCCCCGGTTAGGGTTAAATGCGTTGGGATTCTCTTAGGCTGGTGCATGTTGAGATTTTATCGATTTTGTGTATACATTCATGAAAATGTTTTCGAACTCTCACTTAGATGATTCAGCATCTAATTTGGACTATGTCCCTGGAATATTCAAACGTTCCAGGTAAAAGCAGTGGCGTCAAGAGAAAGAATGTCGTCAGGATGTAGCAGTTGGTTTTGTCTATGGTTTCAATGTTAAGAGATTATGTAATGTATTTTCATGTGAAACATCGATTAGTTATTGTAAAAGAAATTGTCAGTTATATGTATATTTGAGGTTTCGATCTTGCTTCCGCTGATATGATTGATGATGTCTGTCTTAGTTATTAAATGTTGTACGATCGAGATTGTCGGGAAAACGGTTTTGATGGCTATCGAGGGATTTATGTGGTGTTTGATTTAAATTATCTCGAAATCTCGAATTAACGCACGCTTGGGAAAAGTGGGGCGTTACAGTATTTATGTTTGAATGAAAAAATTTATATTTATGTTTAATAAAATAATTATTTTTATATTAATAAAAATAAGTTGTACTTTATGATTGGAAATTGGCGAGTGCGATTTTGTTCACTCCCTTTAACGGGGTGACCATCACCCTCACTGTTTTTGTGAGGGTGAAAAGCAACGGAATGGTATGAAAATAATTTTTGATTTCCGTTTCGTTACTTTTCACCCTCACAAAAACAGTAAGGGTGATGGTCACCCCCATTAAAGGGGGTCAACAAAATTGCACTCGAACTTGGCCGGCTTGAAAGTGAATAAATGCAATTAAATAAGTCTTTTTTTAATTTTAATTTCTAAAATTTTAAAAATAAATAAAACCCCGAGATTTCCCTTTTAAGTTCCAAACAGAGCCTCGTTTTCTGGTCGCTTTCCCATCAAACCATTTCCATTCACCATTTTCTTTCCCGCCTTTTCCGAATATAGTGCGTAATCGAAGAACGCAACTGATAAGGTGTCGGAATCGAAGCAGAAGATCAGTTCGATGGACTGTCTCTGCGCGAAAGAGACGAAGATGTCCAAAGCGTTCTCTTGCCTTCTCTTCCTGTCTCTGCTTTTGAACTGCTTCGGTGAATTCCGATCGGACGCTAAAGTTCTGCCCCAACAAGAAGGTAGGATCGAATTTGATGTCCGGTAACTCTCTTTTTGTGATTAAACAGTTTTTTTTTTTTTCTGTTTTTTTTTTACGAATTTTGATGTCTCGAAGTTCATGCATGCTGCTGTGGCCGAAATTTGCTTGACATGAACAACTGTTTATGGCTTTATCTGTGTTTATTTAGATAGAAAGAAGATTTTGAGGATAGGAGAGAGAGAATCGTAATATATATATATATTATCTTATTTCTTCTTCTCAATTTGGTAGTTAGAGTTTAAGAGCAAATTAAAACCGCCAGAGTACTCTTCTTGAACTTGTAGTTTGTTCAATTCCTTCGTTTCCTTATCCCTTCTTTGATTCATTTCCTTTTCCCCCTTCCACAAATCCAAATTACAATATAATTCAAGGATGTAAAGGATTTCCCTTCCTCTATCTTTTCCTAATTAACTACTCTTTTTGTTTTATTTTTTGTTTTGTTTTCTCCTCCATTGTCTGAATGTAAGGCAAGGAAACGCTATTTTTCTTTTTCTTCTTTTCATTTCTTAAAACGTAACGAAGAGAATTACTTCCGCATTTTCCTATAATTTTTCATATAATTGTTTCTTCCCATAAAATCCCAAGTCGAAACACAGTCTAAATCTGAAAAGGAAAACTAAATTCCATTTTTCTTACAAAAAAAATAAAAAAAGATGGAGAGAGAGAGAGAGGGACAAAGAGAGAGAGCAGTAATTAATTCCATGTTCAATTCCAAGTCCTGGTTATGTTATCGGTTGGTATTTTATTATTTTTGCGAAGTGGAGGAGAACGACTTGATCTTGGCAACTTGCATGCATAATTGAAGTGGGCCCACCAGTACTTGGTCCTTTTTATCAGCTGCCTGCATGCAATTAGCCATCGCTGTCCATCTTGTTGCACTTTCTTGTAATTTTAAATTGTGTTAGCGATGGGAAAAAGATTCTGACACAGTGAATTGATTTGAATTTTATGTTTAACCTGAATTTTGTATGCCTCATAAATATTTTTGATGATATTTATGAATTAATATATTATATTATACATTATATTAATATAAAATATCAAAATTAAATATGCAAGTATCATTTTAGTATTTTATATCCATTTTGTCTTTTCTCCTGATATTTTCAATCAGTGTATTCTGATGTTTGCCTATTGGGGAGAAATGGACAGTTTTTGTTCTATGGCCACAAAGTCCTAAACTAGGGGGCAGGGGCAATTAGCGGCACTTGGTAATTTTATTTTAGTATTTTGAACTCCTAGGAGTTACTTTCATAATCAATCCAATATTAGATAATTTATTTAAATTATTCTTTTTCTGTAAATAATTTATTTGAATTATTCATCTAATAAAAAAAAAGAAAGGAAAAAACACCAAAAATCTATTCAAACCTTATCTATGGTATTTATCCTATTGGTAACCGGGTAGATTATAAAACTCTCTACTTTGTGTTTTTTTTTTTTTGTCCTGTTTATTTTTCTGTTTCGATATCTTTGTTTGTGGGGATAGAGGTGCATTGATTTCGTCAAAGAGCAAGTTTCGTCAGATTGACAAGGTTCCGATCTTGTGCTGGTACATGTAAATATTTGTTAATAAGGACACTCTTGCTTGAGTCTCTCTTTTACTGAGAGAACAAAAAAAAGAGTCAATCTTTGATTTAGTCCAAGGGAATGTGCTGGCACCGTAAATCTTAATTAATTTGGAGCATAAGTGACCGTTTCTTCCCCGAGAGAGTCGGACTTTGATCAGCATTTACATTGTGAACATTAATGGGCTACCCGTTGACTTCATGACTACATTTTAACATGTCAAAGGTAGAGTTTTATAGAGTTGTCCGCTGGTTTTACTTAATTCTGTGTTCAAACACAGGCTACACAAATAGTGAAGTATGAGGGAAGGAAACAAAGTCAATGACAAACTACCTGGGTTCTGTGTGACTGTTTGGCTTGTTGGTCATGTAGAGACATTTTAGTTATTGTGAATGGAACTCATAATAATAATGATAATAATAACATATTAAGTTATTATTTTATTATATGTGAAATAGATTACATGAATTTTAATTTGTTATTTATAATCTTATTTTTTTATAAAACTCATATAATTAATCAGATAACCTTATTTACCCAACTAGAGCTATCGTTGTTGCTTATAAAAATTTTGTACCTTCTTGTGTACAGTGCAAGCTCTTGATGCGATATCAGAAAAGCTGCAGATCAAACATTTGAATATCAACGAGAGTTTCTGCAGCAGCGGTAGATTTCTGAATGAGACGATCCCTAGCAAGATTGTGGTCAATGTTACTTGCAACTGCAGCAGCACTCTTTGCCATGTGACAAACATGTCTGGCCTTGCTTTCCTATTAAAGTTTACTCGTCATATTCATTAAAAACATATATTAATACGTAGTGCTTGATCCCATGGAAATTGATGGAACAAAGTTTGCAAGTAAATGACTTTGGTTTAAATTTCTACCAAAAGTTTCAAAGCGTACGTAGTTCTCCTACTGGGAAAAGGCCTAATGCTCTGATGACTGATGTCTGATGTCTGACCATACTAAATTCTTGAGCCTATGTATTAAGTTTCTGATATGAGAACGAAAACTGACTTGCATTTCATTGAAGTGAAACTTGCTTATATACAATCTAAGAGAAGAAATAACTGCCTACAACTGTAACAGAAGAAAATATCTTCTAATACTATGTATGAATTATATATGATCTCAAGAGTTTTCCTTTTGCTGATTTCTTTCTACTTTCTCTAATTGGCTTGCTTGACAGTCAATTGAAGGGCCAAAATTTAACAGGAACTCTGCCACCAGAATTTGTGAATCTCAGTTTTCTTCAAGAAATGTAAGTGGAATATTTTAGGTACATTTAGAAGTCAATTGGCATAAGTTTGAGGTAAACTCTTTGGTTCATCTTACAGTTCTGCATGCTATTCACATACAAATGCAATTTATGTGTTCCCTGTAACATGGAAGAGGAAATCATATGATAAATTGGAGTCTTTTGGTACTGTTTGAATCTAAGAAGGTTTTTTTTTTTTTTTTTTAACTCAGAGATCTCTCTCGCAACTATATCAATGGGTCAATTCCGACATTTTTTCCTCAGCTCCCGCTCACAATTTTGTAAGTTTCTATTTTCTACTTTATGCTTTTGATTTATAAGAGCCTTTTTTCCTTTATCTGTATATTTAACAGTTTCTAAAAAACTGGTTTTCCATTAGCTTATTCATTTAGCAGTTAGTTAAACTGGTTGCACTGCACTACAGGTCCCTTTTGGGTAACCGCATTAGTGGTCCAATTCCTAAGGAAATTGGGGATATTGCTACTCTTGAGGAGCTGTAAGTCCTAAAAAACTATCTGGTCTTCCTGAGTAATGCATAAACCTTGGCCTTGTTTTAACTTGTAATTTATCATCCAGGATCCTGGAGGATAACCAGCTTGGAGGAACCCTTCCACCAAACCTTGGAAATTTGAGGAGCTTAAGGAGGCTGTAAGACTTCCAATCCCTTTTTTCTACTGATTCTGCACTTGCAGTTCCTTGGAAGTGTACCTCAAAACATATCATGTTATATATGCGATGCTATACTACCAAAGTTTCTTATCTGAAAAGGTTTTCCTAATGGACATAAAATATTCTAGTCTGGCTCCGGTCGCCAAACATTGAATCAGAGTCCTGGGTGAAAAATCGTTAAGAAATTAAATTTGAACTGGGAAAATTATGCTTTCATTTTTCTCGATAAAATCTTAACAACTTGATGTAACTACCTTATGTAAATGCCGCAGTTGATATTTAAGTATTGTGATCTCTTTTGAGGTACACCTGCAGTCTAGTTGCAAGTATACCATCTAGTTGTAATTTCTCTTGTCCTCTTCTGTTTTATTTTCAAGAATCAGTGAGGGAAAGCAAGATTATTTTGAATATTAAATATAAGAATCATAAATTATCTCCAACTTAGAAATCTCTAGAGAATGTATGGGAAAGTAAAACAGCCAGATAAATTTGAAATTTAATATCCCATTATCAGTGTCATTATAAGATGTTATGCCCCTAATTTGAGTCTCTTCATTATCTTGTGCCACTTAGGAATTCATATTATTTGCTGCTAACCATATGAACCTTCTCTACTGATTTTCTTTATTTGTCTTTATTTATGGAAATTTAATTGTTATGGTTGCATTTATGCTGTTAATGAAATTATTCAATTCAATGTAATCCTTAAATAAAAAAGGATGTTAAATGAATGGAGAAATAGTGTCTAGATGTAAGAATAAAGGAGATATTCAAAGTTGTCAAACTTATAGAGGGACCAAGTTAATGAGACATACTAAGAAACTTTTGGAGAGGATGGTTGAGCAAAGGTTAAGGAGAACCCAAGATCTCTAAAAAAGGATTTGGTCTTACGGTAGTAGGTTGACAATGGAAGTAACCTACCTATTAAGATGTCAAGATAAAAAAAAAAAAAAAAAAAGAAGAAGATTTCCATTTGGTAGTTAGGTATTTGGAAAAAGCCTATGATTGAGTTCCCGGTATTGTCCAGTATTAGTACCATATTGTACCATTCCAATGACAAATTCAATGCCTTGTTTGGTATGGTACTTTCAACTACTTAGGAAATTTTAAACATGACCCTGTAATAGCATTATAGAGGATATGACCATGGTTGGAGGTTTAGAATTCATGTAGCCAACCCCAGATAGTGGGATTAAGGCTTGTGATTATTGTTGTTGTATGGTTGTATTTATGTTCTCTCTTTCTATATGAATGTGACATATAACAGCAGCGTTCCTTTTGTTGCATTTCTTGACTTATGTATATATAGGCATTATTTATTTGAGGATATAGTGTCAAAAACCTCTTACATGTATTCAACATTGCTTTGTGATATTGTGAAAAAATGACATATCAAGTCACAATCATTATTGTCACTTGTGATGCTGTCTTTCTCTTGTTGTATCAAATGAATTCATAACAGATGGTTTCCTGCAGTCTCCTTTCTGCAAACAACTTTACGGGAACAATTCCAGCCACAGTCGGCAACCTTACGAACTTGGAAGATTTGTAAGTTGTAATCGTTAGGACATTTATTAGTTTTAATTTGAGTAATTCTAAAACACATTGATTGATCTCAGTAGGATAGATGGGAGTAGTCTATCTGGGAAGATACCAGATCTGATTGGAAAGTGGACAAAAATTCGTATACTGTAAGTATTATTTGTTAGTTTGCTAATATTGTTTCGTTTTTTCGTAGAAATTTATTTTTAATTAAGAACATTTCAGATAATGTCGAATTCAATTTTTCAGGAACATGCAAGGTACATCTATGGATGGCCCCATTCCTTCTACCATATCTCAGCTGAAAAACGTCGAAGAGTTGTGAGGAAATTTACACTCTATATAGCATTTTGTAATTTGTTTCAGCCATAACTAGTTCAGGGGTCTATAATGCTTTATGGATGTAGAATGGAGAAAGATAAAGCAATCTGATATGGTGTATTTTGATTTTCAGGAGAGTCTCAGATTTAAAGGGACCAGATATGCAGTTTCCTGATCTTCAGCAAATGAAGAAGCTGGTGTATCTGTAAGTTAAATACGGATGTAATTTATGGCAATAACTCAATTCTATGCTCATAAATTTGTGTCTCAATGACCTTATCTAGTTGCTTTGACTTTTGGTCCACAGGATACTTAGAAATTGCCTAATTACTGGCCCAATCCCAGATAACATTGGTGAACTTCCTGCACTTAAAACTTTGTAAGTTCATTCTAACTAGTACTCGTACTGAGATATATTGTTTTTTAAAAGTTTTAGGTACTCAATTACTGATTTGATATCTCTTGACATATAAAACCAAATTTATGCTTGTAACATGGAAGTACAGTTTAGCAAGTCATTTCAGTTGCATGTCACATTATCTGTATCATCTAGTTCAGGAAAACTAATTGCCACAAGAGAGAAACCCTACAGATAATTAACTGTAGAGTAATTTTTTCATAATTCTAAATAAAAAAGAAAAAGAAATTAACTTTTAGGCCCTTAAACCTCTATAGGTTATAGTGAACTGGATATGCAAATTGTTGAGAGTAAATTAACATAGAAGATGAGTTCTATCTAACAACTTAAGCTTTAGATGAAATAGTAGTAAACAATTTAGCCCAAATACATCAGCTAATGTTTTAGATGAAATAGTAGTAAACAATTTAGCCCAAATACATCAGCTAATGTTTACCAATTATTGAGCTGAATCCGACATCTTAAGATTTTTTGAAGTTCGTGTATGGTGTTACTAATCTAAACCTCTTTCCTCAGCTGCATGTACAACATCTTTTACAGTTTTGAGAAACATAAGTTTTGCTCAGACAGTATGATTTTTCCTCGCACCTTTACTGTTCCATGAGTTTCCATCTATAGTAGGTCTGTTTGGTTTGGATATGCGTTCTATTTTTTCCCTTCTCTGGAAGGTAACTCCATTTCAAATGGATAACTGGTGTTTCTTACTTGCAGAGACCTAAGCTTTAATAAGTTGACCGGTCGAATCCCGGGAACATTTGGGACTTTGAATCTGAACCAGATGTCAGTAACTACTTTTGGAATAATTTAATGTCTAACTTGTCATAGTCTGCAACTCTTTTGCTACTTTCTCTAGCTGCTTGTGGATAATTTATTTATGGTGAATTTGAGACATAATATTGACTGTGGATGTAGGCTTCTGAGCAACAACTCACTAAGTGGAGCAGTACCCAATTGGGCCATGAATGGCCAAAGATATATGTTAGTACTTTTCAACCTTTTTCTATTTTCTTTTCCCTCAATCCAAACATGCATCTCAAAGCGTAGTAGGGTTCACATTGATCAGTAGGAAATTTGTATCAAATGTCTTGCCAATCTCTGTTGCAGAGATCTATCTTACAACAACTTTTCAGAGTCGCCCGTGTCTGGTTGCCAGTCATCAATGCTGTAAGTGCTTTTCTGTTATTTGTCTTCTATTCTTTCCAATCAGCCATAAGTTAACTCCGTTCTTTAATTGCCTGACAGGAATTTGGTTTCCAGCCAGTCATATGCAGAAAGCAACTCGTAAATTTGTTACACCCTACGAAGCATTACTACTTTATTCATTTAAACACCATTAGATAGAATTTTCATGTCTATTGAACCTAAATTTATTATAGGATTTCTTGGTGCTTCAAGAAGGATCTTCCTTGCCCAACGACACCCCGACGTAAGTATCAAATGCGACAAGCTCTACCATGATGACATGGCGCAAACATCTAACTGTTTGCTTCTATATTTTTTGCAAAAATATCGGTTTTGATTTTGGTTTTGTGCACAGAATATTCCTTGTTTGTCAACTGCGGAGGCAGCAAAATGAATATTGATGGGAATGAATATGAAGAGGATTCAACCCAAGGGGGTCCATCTTACTTCTTCTCTTCAGCAAATTGGGCTTACAGTAGCACAGGACTTTACATGGGCAATGATAAAGCAAGTTATAGAGCCGATAACTCATTTGCTTTGAATATAACTGGTGCAGACTTCTATAATACAGCTCGCCTTGCCCCTAATTCACTGAAGTATTATGGGCTTTGCTTGCGTAAGGGCAGTTATAAAGTGCGCCTCCATTTTGCTGAAATAATGTATTCCAATGATCAGACATTTAGCAGTATTGGGAAACGCATTTTTGATGTATCAATCCAAGTAAGATGCCAGCATGTCAATGTCACATGCATGCATGATTTTGTATCTATCTACTCTATATAGACATGAGTTCCCTTTTGGACTATTTCCCTTTCAGAAACATTGGGAGTGACTGTCTGAAAATCATGTTAGCTATTATTACGAGCTTTAATTTCTCTTCTTCCTTAGGGAAATGTGGTTCTCAAAGATTTCAATATCATGGAGGAAGCTAAGGGTGTCGGCAGGGGCATCACCAAGGACTTTAACGATGTTTATGTTAATGGTAGCACTCTGGAGATTCACCTCTACTGGTTAGGGAAAGGGACTACTGCAATACCTGACAGAGGTGTATATGGACCTCTTATATCTGCAATTTCAGTGACACCAAGTATATCTTCTATTCTGGATTGCTCTTTTCTTTTATTAGCTTGTAAAGAGACTAATAATTGTCATTTTTTTAGATTATGACCCTCATACTGGTGGATTATCAGTTGGAGCAATTGTTGGCATCGTGGCTGCTTCATGTGTGCTCCTCGCTTTCGTCCTGTTTGTACTCCGCATGAAAGGTTACCTTGGTGGAAAGGACCCTGAAGATAAAGGTGACATCTGAATCCAGAATCCCTGCATATCCAACTCCTCTCTTGTAGCTATATCATTTCTAATGGGAGTTTGGTTGATGACTTTGGTTAGAGATTTGAACTTAATTTGAGAATTCACACTGACAAGAGTTTATACAAAATCATAAGCTTTTCTTCCTTCGTAACACATAAAACAGAGTTCACACTAATGAGAGGAATAGCTGAAATTTGTCCTCTGTTTTTGGCTACTTCACATACAATAATGCAAATTGGAAAATTTGATTATCAACCGTCTCTCTCCTTGCAGTAGTTCTTCTTCTGGAGTATCATCTATAATGTCAAAAATTACAGGATACAAACTGGTACATGCATATAAATTGGCATGTGGATAGTTCCTGGTTATTAGCAATAAGATAAATGCAGGTCAAAAAAGTTCATCACTGCATACAATTTGATCTTGTAGAATGCCATAGGAAAATGGGGAAAACTAATTTTCTATAAATGAATTTTTGTGAAGCATCTGCTGATGAAATGTAACAGTGGAATAACGCATATCTACTCTAAGCAAATTTTTGAAATGATGACTTCATTTCCATGTCTTCCAGCTACTTTATGGCTTACTCTTGGCATGAATTGTTCTTGATTATAACTAGAACTACCTCTTTTTTAGGTCCATCTCATATCAGTAATTCAGACCCCTACTGCCAGTAGGTGGTTTTAGGCAAGTTTCCTTCAAAAGTAGATACTTGAAGGCCCAATATGGGTTGTAATAATCTACATTTGGAGTATACGATGATTTTTTCATAACCCAAGTGTGTTAATTTACCTACTAAAATGTCACCTTCCTCTACCAGCCTAAAACTAGTCATGTCATGCCTCATATAGCATTGACTTCATGATTAATGGACAAAGTTGAACACTCTTACATAGTTGTACTTCTACTTTATAGTCATTTTCTAATGACTTTCAGCGTCTCGGAGTTACTTATTACCTATCCTTCTTGTAGATCTTCAGGCTCTCAAATTGCAAACAGGATATTTCACCTTGAGACAGATCAAGGCTGCAACCGGTAACTTTGATCCTGCAAACAAAATTGGTGAAGGGGGATTTGGGCCTGTTTACAAGGTTATAATCCTTCAAGTTATTAATTTTCACCCCGGTGCCAACTTGACAACCTTGGCATGTAACATTTATGTCATATTTCCTTCAAGCATACTTGCTAAAGGCTGCACTAAAGTGGAAAAAGATTTCTTTTATTCGTTATATTTAAATTACAATCCTGTCATTTGTGCTGCTTGATCTCAGGGAATACTATCAGATGGTGCTGTAATTGCTGTTAAGCAGCTCTCCTCCAAATCGAGGCAAGGAAATCGTGAATTTGTCAATGAAATAGGCATGATATCTGCATTACAGCATCCAAATCTTGTTAAGCTTTATGGATGTTGTATCGAAGGAAACCAGTTGCTGCTAATATATGAATACATGGAAAACAATTGTCTTGCCCGTGCACTCTTTGGTAAATGTTTCATTTTATCTACACCATTCTATTGTGGTTATGGCTAATTATACTAAAGTGAGTCCCAAACCCCACCCCCCCTTTCTCAAGGTCGAGAGGAAGGCCGGATAAAACTGGACTGGCCAACAAGAAAAAGGATATGCCTGGGAATAGCCAGAGGGTTAGCTTATCTTCACGAGGAATCCAGATTGAAAATTGTTCATAGAGACATTAAGGCCACTAATGTGCTGCTAGATAAGGATCTGAATGCAAAGATATCAGATTTTGGTTTGGCCAAGCTTGATGAAGAGGAGAACACCCATATCAGCACTCGAATTGCTGGAACAATGTGAGTATTTATCCTCCATTTCACCCCTTCTATGTGCCTTTTCAAGATTTTTTAGTCTGGAATTTGAAGTGTTAATTGGCATCAAGCACAGCTGTAGTTAATTTTTCATTTAAAAGGTATAAGTGAGATTGGTAGCCATGTGGGTGTTAGTTGACATAAACTAGCTTATAGCTAGCCATCGCCATCCTCTTTCCCAAATATGCAAGACTTGTCCTTTGAACCCTAGGGCGGGGTCATTGCTTTAGTAAACCATATTGGTATATGAAATAAAGGGCCAAAATATTTATGTTTTTCTTTCATCTCTTCGGAGCAATGTGGTTTTCTTAATGTTGAATTAAACACTCAAATAACACTTACAAAACACACACCCTCTCACATGATTGTTACAGAATACAGAAAATAGAACAATAAGGGAATTAAGAACAAAACAATAACTCTCAAGACACAAGCAATTATCTTGGTTCAGATCACCATAAGAATGATGACCCTACGTCCAACCTTCAACTGAGAGCCAATCTTTCACTATTCTTGAACGAACAGTACACAAGAGCTTCACACGAGTACAAACATCAAAGATTACAAAGACTATCGCTTTCTAGGCTTTCCTCTCGTGATTCACTCATTAGTTTCTATCTAATAATCGCGCAATCCAACCCTTTATTTATAGAACATAGGGGCGGACATTACAATATTAGAAACACTGGTAGTTATCGTTACCAGTTTGTCTAACTAACTAACTAAAGCTTGACTGATTTTGAATGCGCCTTTGGGCTTACTTGATGCAAACATATAACACTTAAAAATCATTTCATATCTAAATGCACCACTAGAGGATGCGCGGTTCTAAAGGATATGAAGATTCACTTTTTCCTATGAGCAACATGGCAGATAATCTCTTTTATTTATTTATTTATTTATTTTTTTTTTGGGGGAGGGGGGGGTGGTGTTGACTTCAAAGCAAAACATGACATTTTTTACGAACTTCTTGGAAGCAAAATTACTAATAAATCCAGCTCATTAAAATGATTGGAAAATTATTGCATTTAAAATTAAGGGTTCTGATTTCTTCTTTTTCTCTCCCTTGCTAACTGTTCTAGTATAGGGATCCATTTTGCTTTGTGGGCCGTGTTTCTTTGTGGACTTTGTATGTGACAAATTATAACCTGCTTGTCGCCTGGAAACCTTGTTTAAACATTAATTCTGCTTTGTAAATAGGATTTGGGGAAGGGGAAAAAAGGAAAGGAAAATGTATGTTCTTATGAGCATGTAAAAAATACATGCGCGTAACTTATTATTTTTATTTCCTGTTTTCCTGTCCATCAAAAATCCTTGTTCCAAACATAGCCCAAATATATTATGGAGGCAAGTTGAAAGTTGCTAAGGATAATTTGCATGTACCATGTACTGGTAATTGTATTTTTTAGACACCGTTAGTATTGATAAGTCGGTATAAGAATGTGTATAGCTTATCTCTGTGCATTGTTTGTACCATATATGTCCTAAAGCTAAAAAAGAGGTGGGAATTACTTTCTTTGTTGTGTTTGATACACCTGATATTGAAATACAGTGTTTATCTTTGTCGTTAAGACCTTGGTCAGTTGTGTGCTGAGCTTCAGGGCCTTAACTTTTGCCTGTTATGTACTTTCTGATTTCTGTTATTTTCCTTTTCTCAGAGGATATATGGCTCCTGAATATGCAATGAGGGGTTATTTGACAGACAAAGCAGATGTGTACAGCTTTGGGGTGGTTGCACTAGAGCTTGTAAGTGGGAAGAGCAATACAAATTACAGGCCAAAGGAGGAGTTCGTTTACCTTCTTGACTGGGTAAGTTTTGCTTTTCAGTTTGTCCTTTCTTGAGTATCTTTTGGCTTACACATACATGGTAATAAGTTACTTGTTATTGTATTACCACATGTGATGAAGAGCATTCAGGAAAAGCTTAAAAAAAAAAAAGAAGTAAAATATCAATGTCACCTTTTCAAGAAATAAATTCAATAAAAAAAAATAATTTAGCTGAAACAATGAAGCCGTGTCTTGTATGTTATCAGAAATCAACATTCATTTGGATCTATAACATGATTGCTTAGAACACCATTTCACAACATAAGAGTTTATAGACAAACCTGATTTAGAATCTATGATAGTCTTTGCAATGGATTTGTGCAAGAAGTTGCACTAGGGGCATCCCTTTCTCTCTCAAGTCTCAAGTGCTCTCTCTAATGGGGTAAGAGGGTGTAGCCACCCTTAAGTACACTCACAACTAGGGTTTTAGCTTTTATGAGAGGGAAGAAGAGGCTTAGCCCACCAACATATAGAAGGCCCCCAATTACCCCATCACTAACTCGTGGGTTTACACTAATTTGACCTACATTAATTTAATTTTTGAGTGTTAACCTAATAATCTACATTAGTTATTTATGGGTTTCTTGATGTCTCACCATAAGATCAATATATCTCAACTGGATTTAATATATAAAATAAAATTTACAATTAATGCAAGCCCACATAATAGGCTCATTATAAAGTGAAATTGTTTTCTCTGTAACCTCTCTTCAAAGACACAGTGAAACCAGAGGTTATGCATTCAAATCTTTCCTATGTATTAATGTGGCATCCAAAAAAAAAAAAACAGAGTTAACAAATACTAGGGAAAAGGAAAGATGCAGTATTAGTGTAATTTTCCAATTGTAAGTGCTTTAAGATTATGTAGAGTTGCATGAGATAACTAAAATGGCTCCTCGTTCTGCATTTTGCCAAAGGCTTATGTCCTACAAGAGCAGGGAAGCCTTTTAGAACTTGTGGATCCAAGTCTTGGTTCAAACTACACTGAAACGGAGGTAATGAACATGTTAAACATTGCTCTCTTGTGCACCAATCCATCTCCCACCCTCAGACCCTCCATGTCTTCGGTGGCGAGCATGCTTGAAGGGAAAAGCCGGATACAGGCACCACTGATTAAGCGACAATCAGTTAACGAGGACTTGAGGTTTAAATCTTTCGAGAGGCTATCGCAGGACAGCCAGCCCGAAATCTCTACATTCTCACAGGACAGTCAGGTGCCGAGGAGCATGTCAATGGACGCACCGTGGTCTACTTCCTCATCTTCTTTCCCAAGTAAGGATGGCCCCGGGGATCATTCATCATCAAGCAAGCAGCGTCTACCTCCCAATGATGGCAATGTTTAGAATGAATGTACTTAGAATTCTGATGCTTTCCCAACTACAAATTTTCTTTCCTTTTCCATTTCTTTCTCTTGTGTTGATTTGTGTAAAGGGTATTTGCGTTACAATTTAGAGAGAACAAATGATAAGATATAAGGAAATTGGTTTGAAGTTTTGATTCAGTCTCTCTGTTCCTGCAACGAGTTGAGACTGCTAAAAACTTTTAGAGATGCTTCTTTATGTGAAAGAAATGCCAAGTGTAATTGTGACATAACAATCATTATTGCTAGTGATCAGGTTATGTGCTAGATCCAGTCTACATGGTGAACCAGCATTTGCATTTTGGCATACACGTCCAGGAATTCTGTCTGAATCTTCTGCTGTGGTTCCAAGTTATTTATATCCTTGGGATTTTCTTGTCCAGCTGCTTTGGTTGGTCGAAAGAAAAATAGCACCATTGCAGTAGAAGAGTCTTGAATGTTCATTTATAACGATATCAAAATTGTTGAACTATTGTTTTATATTTATGTTGTAGGGGAACTTTGCTCTTGAGGTAAAATATAATATCCTCAGCTCCTTTACACGGTGAAAATTGGGTTATTTTCTTCTCTTGATTTGCTAACGATTTTGTTCCTTGCAGGTAACTCTTCTACCATTTCTATGGTGGTATCAGCTCAGTTTGAGCTGTCAATGGGCTACAATTCATTTATTAGCAGATAGAGTATATCTTGTTGTGTTTATAGAAGAAGGCCATATTCATATTTTGACATCTCTCTCTTAAAGAACAGTTTTGTCTTCTTCTCAATTTGTGCTTGCCTTTAGGTTGATTTGGGATCAGGAGGGTAGGTATGCTTGCCTGGGTGCTGCGTCGCAGGTATGATACATACATTCCTTTGGGAAAGCTTCAGCATATCGATTCGTTGAATTATTAATCATCCATACGTAACAAGTTGCGGTCCAACTTTTAACATGGTCCACCTTGGGCCCAATTTCCACCCGGCCCTCTTTGAGGCCCATGTCTGACCCATTTGGGCCCACTTTCAGGCCCAAATGAACATCCCCCAACCTCTAGTACCAGCCCAATCAGGGACACCCTGAACAATGCGACCCCACCCACTGGCAACGTATGAAGACAAAAGAAGAGCAGGATAGCTGTCATGTCAAGTCCTTACAAACTTGGAAACCTACAAGAAAATGAGTGACACAGAATGTAGGAGTGTAGGACCCACCAGTAAGTTTCAAACGCACAAGAAAAGATAAGAATTGATGGGTTTGGATCCAGGATGTGAACACCTTGCCTGAAAAATCATTATATATGAGTTTGTTCACCCTTTTCATCGGGGGTAAACATGACCCCTCTGGTTAGTTTTTACTAACGAGAGTCTCTCTTTCTAATAAATTTATCCACCCTATTTTTTTCTCTCATCACTCTCGTCTTCCCTTGCCTTGCTCCAACATCTTTCCCTCAACTCTCTCAAGCAACTGCATCTTGTTGCCCTCACCTCACATTTTGTTGCCTTGCCACTCACCTCTTGAGCGCGGACTATTACTACATCCTTGCTGATCGTTATTGGAGAAAGGTGACGAGAGCAAATGAATGAGAAAAAGAGAAATATGGTGGATTTTTTGAAAAAAAAATAACCTTAAAAAAAAAGAGTTTTTTATCCCCTAAATTGGCGAGAGATTATGTTTACCTCTTTTAAAGGGAATGAACAAAATCGCACTTATTATATATGAAGGATGTCATGACCTTGCTTGAAATACCATTATATAATCAAACCACATAAATTTTCTTATTATCTACCAAAAAATTCATCATTTTTAGTTCTTAATTAGCTAAGTTTCCATTTCCATTTTAAAGAATAACATGATTTGTCAATTTACATTTATTTTACTCATCTTTAACATTCATCATGGATGTTATCTACTGTCGGTCCCAAGCCCAGATAAAGGAGGAGGGTTGTGTTAGGTAACCGACAGTCAATGTAAAATTTAGTCGGATCCAAAATATGAACTCTAGACAAATTATGAAAAATCGTTTAAAATATGTTATTTATCCTTAAATTTTCAATATTTAATATTCAGTATTAAATGAGGGAGTACAAAGTAATCAGTGAATAAAAAATGTCCATCTTTATTTTATAGGGATTGTATTATCTATATAGTTAAATACCTTATTGTCTAACAACCTTTTAAATTAAGATATTTTTTTGGGTTAAATATAGTGTAAGACTAGTGGGTTGTAGGGGTTTTTTGAGTTTTAATTAAAAAGGTATGGGTGGTCAATTTATTAAATTATGAAACTAAAATCAACTACCATAGCCCCCGACTGCTCATAAAACGGCATTTGACAATTTAAGTGAATTTGATTTGGGCGATTTAAATCTTTTGTAGATCTCTAATTTTATTTATTTTAGTTTTAACTTTAATTGTTTTACTTTTTTTCCCTTTCTCTACCCTCCACCTCTAATACAAGAAAACATTAAAACGATGTCGTTTCAATATTTTTGAAACATTTCTCACCTCAAAATGCCAAGAAACATAAAAAAATATATTTTTGGACTATTTCTATAATTTTAAAAATATTTTTAGAGCTTTTACATAATATTAAAAAATTATTTATATTTCACGATCACATTAGAGACAAAAGCAATTATGTTCTATTGTTTTAGCAACCACATTAAAAATAAAAATAATTTATATTTACGTTTGAATGAGTGAATTTATATTTATATTTAATTAAATAATTATTTTTATATTTAAAATTATATTTATAAAAAATCTATATTTTTTATTTATATATTTCTCTTATTTTTTTAAAATATTATTTTTTTTTTCATTTCATGTTGCATATTTTTCTCCATGCAAACTATTCTTTCAGTCTTAACAAA
Organism: Diospyros kaki; assembly: GCA_036245055.1. NCBI lineage: Eukaryota > Viridiplantae > Streptophyta > Magnoliopsida > Ericales > Ebenaceae > Diospyros > Diospyros kaki. The sequence continues at coordinate 38,312,979 of BSEG01000011.1, forward strand.
TGTAATTAAGTCCAGTGTTCCAAAATGCGGCCAAGGCGGCCGCTACGATTGAGCCCTAATCGGGCTCGGTTGGCACCCTTAGGTGTTAGGCCTAATTAATCAGGCTCGATTGATGCTTAGGTGGCCCAAACGATGCCTGGTCGCTGCCTGGGCCGAGCGTGGCCTAGGCCTCTTACCCGCCTAAGCCGTGCACAGCTTGATCGCGGTGATTTCATGCCAATAGGCATCCTAAGCGCTAGGCCCTTTGTAGCTCATTCTTGATGCTCTATTCTCTTTGGATTTCATCATCGTCCCTGATTAGTGCAAAATTCGGCGTTCGTCACAACCGTGTAGAGATGGTCGATAAAAGTCCAACGAGTGTCCTTGCCTCGAAAGCTTAAGAACACGTCATAATTATCGTTGCTCTAAGAAGCGAAAAAGGAGGCAGGTTCTTTGTCTCTTCTAGTAGTAGTCATTGAACAAAAAGAGTAGAGACAAGTGGATTTATTAAAAAAATTTAGGGGAGAGAAATTTTTGAAGTAGATGAAAGTGGACTCGTCTAGAAGACGAGAAATTTAGGGGGGGGAGAAAGAGCGCAAAGCGAAATAAAGCATAGCATTGGTCAAAAATCATATATTAAATGGGTAACTGGTAGAAAACTTTGAAAAAAAAATTTGAGAAAAAAATTAAGAAAAGTAAAGCATCATGGGTGCCTTAGGCACTAGGCTCCTGTCTGGTGGCGGACTAGAGTCTAATGTGTTTTAAAATATTAATTATGTTTAAAAAAATTTATTTAAAAGTTAAAAAAATAAAACGAAGTATTGATCAAAAAACACATATTGAATAGAGCAACTCCAGGGAAATTGGAAGAAATTTCTTGAGAAAAAGAGTTAGGAAAATTCTATTCACAGCCTTAAAATTGCTTTCCACAATCGACTCCTGCCAAAATTCACTAACATTTTATAAATTTCCTAATTTACCCTCAACAACCCCACACTCATTTCTCTCTCTCACTCTCTCACACCCATCTCCCTAAATATACACACACATATATACACGAATATACAAACACAAACACATCTCTCTCACACCCATCTCTCTGAATATACACACACATATATACACGAATATACACACACAAACACATATCTGTATATATATATATGTACATACACTCACACACACACACCTATATATATATATATACACACATAGACCGCGGCCATGGTAGTTACAGCCAACCATGGCCGCGACCATCTTTCGCAGCTGACAGCGACCGTGATGTTGCCATTGTGGCCAGGAAACTCCCGAAGGGTGTCAGAGGCCATGAAGGCTGTCCCTGAACCCCAAATATATAGGCGCACACACATGATATATATATACACACACACTCTCTCTCTCTCTCTCTCTCTCTCTCACACACACACACACACACACATATATATACACATGGTCGCGACAATGGAACACTTTCCCTAGCCCCAACGGTCGGGGAACGCTCCATTCCTCGATCTCTGGGGATCGGGGAATGCTGGGTTCCCTAATTCCCAACTTTCGAGGAACCCAACTTTCCCTGACCTTTAGAGGTCGGAGAAGTTTTTTTATTTTATTTTAATTAATTTTTTATTATAATAAAATAAAATAGAAAAATACAAAAAAAAATTCTTTTTAAAAAGATACATATATCTTATTAGTTGAATTTATTTAATAAATTATTTTTAAAAAAATACATATATCTTTAAATAAATTCAACTAATTTTTAAAGATATATATCTTATTAAATTAGTTAATTGAATAACTAATTTTAAGTATATGTATTTTTAAGTAATTTAATAAGATAAATTAACTAATTTTAAATTTTTTTTTGAGTATCAAAAATTTAACTCACAATAATTTAAAATTTAAAATTAGTTAATTTATAATTATTTAAAATACAGATATTTAAAAATAATTTATTTATTTATATATTTAATTTTATTTTATTATAATAAATTATCTATGTGCGTGTGTTTGTATATATATATATTTGTGTGTGTGCATTGGGAGAGAGAGAGAAAGAAATAGGTGTAATGAGAGAGAAAGAGAGATGGAGTGACTATATGGAGTAAAAAAGTAAAAAGAGAAGGAAGATGATATGATGTTGGTGATTGAAGGGTAAAATATAATTTTTTTTTTATAAAAAAAAGACTGTAAAGAGTAATAATAAAGTTATGAATAGAATAACAGAGTTAAAAAGAAAAGTAAATCACCATGGGGCATTTAAAACACTGATTACAACGTCTAAAGTCTTTTGTATAGGCCCAGTCTGGCGGCTTACTAGGGCCTGTCTAGCATTGTCCTTATTACTTCTACAATTTTTTTTTCTTAATTTTAATTTCTAAAATTTTTAAAAAAATACAACCACGAGATTTCCCTTTAAGTTCCAAACGAGCCTCGTTTTTTGGTTCGCTTTATCATATCAGACCATTTCCATTCACCATTTTCTTTCCCGCCTTTTCCGAATACAGTGCGTAATCGAAGAACGCAACTGATAAGTTGCCGGAATCGAAGCAGAAGAAGATCAGTTCGATGGACTGTCTCTGCGCGAAAGTGACGAAGATGTCCAAAGCGTTCTTTTGCCTTCTCTTCCTCTCTCTACTTCTGAACTGCTATGGTGAAATTCGATCAGATGCTAAAGTTCTGCCTCAAGAAGAGGGTAGGATCGAATTTGATTGACATGAACACTCTCTTTTTTGTGATTAAACAGTTATTTTTTCTGTTTTTCTTTTCGAATTTTGTTGTCTCCAAGTTCATGCATGTTGTTGTGGCCGAAATTTGCTTCACATGAACAACTGGTTATGGCTTTATCTGTGTTTATTTGGATCGAAAGAAGATTTTGAGGATAGAAGAGAGAGAGGGCGAGACACCAGAGATATTTTTAGCAGTTAAGAGTTTAGAGTGGGAGAGCAATAATTAATAAGAAAAATACTATTGTCAGATTATAGTTTACATCTAAGACTATATAATATAATTAAAATATTTAAAATATTTTTTATTTAAGATAACGAGAGATGCAAGATCTAATCGAAATCTGTTGTCCCATTTTATTGTCCTCTTTTCTGTCCAACCAATGAGAAGCAGTCACATCAACCATTTTTAAATAGTAATTTTTATGAAAAAATTATAAAATCAAACTCATTTTTATAATTTTTTATAAATTTTTTTTATAATTTTTATAAAAATATAATTTTTTATTTGATTTTATAACTGTTTTACAAAAATTACTATTTAAAAATGAGTGATGTGACTGTTTTTCATTAGCTGAACAAGAAAAGAGATAACAAAATGAGATAACAGATCTTGGCGCTGCAAGATCATGTGACATCAGAAATATTTTTATTATTTATAATATATTATATAATACAAAATGTTGTAAAAAAAAATACCAATAACATGATACATCAATAAATATCATGTTCAAACATTCCTCGTCCTTGTCATGTTATTGGTTGGTGTTTTATTATTTTTGCAAGTGGATGAGAGCGACTTGATCTTGGCAACTTTCATGCATAATTAAAGTGGGCCCACTGGTACTTGGTCCTTTGTATCAGCTGCCTGCATGCATTAATTAGCCATGGCGTCTTGTTTCTCCTTTCTTGTAATTTTAAATTGTGTTAAGCGATCGGAAAAAGATTCTGACAAAGCGAATTAATTTGAAATTTATGTTTATCCTGAATTTTGTATGCTTAATAAATATTTTTGATGATATTTATGAATTAATATATTATATTAATATAAAATATCAAAATTAAATATTCAAGTATCTTTTTAGTATTTTAAATTCATTTTTTCTTTTCTCGTGATATTTTGAAAAAGTTATTTTAAGAGTTTTTTTTTTTTATGACCTACTCGATTTATTTCTATTCTCTCTTTTCTTCCCTTGTTCTCTTCACCTTTCTCTTTTCAATGCATCTTCCCGTGGAGTTACTTTCAGTTAAAAAGCTTTCAATAGATCATTTTAATTTTAGTGTTTTGAACTCCTGGAGTTACTTTCATAATTAATTCAATATTAAACAATTTGTTTGAATTATTTTTTTTTGTAAATAATTTATTTGAATTATTCACCTAAGCAAAAAAAGAAAAAAAAAAACTAAATTTTTTTTCAAACCTTATCCATGGTGTCTACCCTATCAGAAATGGGTGGATTATAAACTCTCTACTTTTTTTTTTTTTTTGTTACGTTTATTTTTATATTTCCTTATCTTTGTTTGTGGGGATAGAGATGCATTGATTTTGTCAAAGAGCAAGTTTTGTAAAATCGGCAAGGTTCTGACCTTGTCTAGTACATGTAAATATTTATTAGTAAGGATGCTCTTGTTTGAGTCTCTCCTTTGCTAAAGTTATGTTTATTAAAATAAGTAAAAATAAAATTTTATTAAGATAATTTATTAATAAAATTTAAAATAAATTATTAAAAGAGAAAGAATGAATAAATTTATTTTGAAATCTCAAGATAAGAAATCATGTAGACACATTTTAGTTGATAATGATAATAATAACATATTAAGTTAATATTTTATTATATATGTGAAATAGATTACATGAATTTTAATTTTTTATTTATAATTTTTTTTTATAAAACTCATATAATTAATCAGATAGCCTTATTTACTCAACTAGTGTTATCATTGTTGCTTATAAGATTTTTGTACCTTCTTGTGTTAACAGTGCAAGCTCTTGAAGCGATATCAAAAAAGCTGCAGATCAAACATTTGAACATCAATGAGAGTTTCTGCAGCAGCGGTGGATTTCTGAATGAGACGATCCCTAGCAAGATTGTGGTCAATGTTACTTGCAACTGCAGCAGCACTCTTTGCCATGTGACCAACATGTATGGTCTTGCTTTCCTATCAAAGTTTACTCGTCATATTCATTAGAAACCTATATTAATACGTATATGTGCCTGATCTCATGGAAATTGATGGAACAAAGTTTGCAATGACTTTGGTTTCAATTTCTACCAGAAGTTTCAAAGAGTAGTTCTACTACGGGGAAAAGGCCTAATATATACTCTGATGACTGATGTCAGACCATATTAAATTCTTGAGCCTATACGTATTAAGTTTCTGATATGAGAATGAAAATTGGCTTGCATTACATTGAAGTGAAACTTGCTTATATACAATTTAAGAGAAGAAATAACTGTCTACTGTATACGTAAATCAACCTGTTAACAGACTTGACAAAATAACTAACCCTACAACTGTTACAGAGGAAAATATCTTCCAATAGGCCCCCCTCTAGCTGACTTGCATTTCATTGAAGTGAAACTTGCTTATATACAATCTAAGAGAAGAAATAACTGCCTACTATACACATAAACTAACATCTGACACACTTAACAAAATAACTAACCCTACAACTGTAACAGAAGAAAATATCTTCTGATACTATGTATGAATTATATGATCTCAAGAGTTTTCCTTTTGCTGATTTCTCCCTACTTTCTCTAATTGGCTTGCTTGACAGTCTATTGAAGGGCCAAAATTTAACAGGAACTCTGCCACCAGAATTTGAGAATCTCAGTTATCTTCAAGTAATGTAAGTGGAACATTTTAGGTACATTTAGAAGTCAATTGGCATGAGTATGAGGTAACCTCATTGGTTCATCTTACAGATCTACATACTATTCACATACAAATGCAATTTATGTTGTCCTTGTAACATGGAACAGGAAATCATACGATAAATTGGAGTCTTTTGGTATTTTTTGAATCTAAGAAGGGTTTATTCTTTAACGCAGAGATCTCTCTCGCAACTATATCAATGGATCAATTCCGAAATTTTTTTCTAAGCTCCCGCTCACAAATTTGTAAGTTTCTATTTTCTACTTTATACTTTTGATTTATAAGAGCCTTATTTTTTCCTTTCTCTGTATATTTAACAGTTTTTTAAAAACTGGTTTTCCATTAGCTTATTCATTTAGCAGTTAGTTAAACCGGTTGCACTGCACTACAGGTCCCTTTTGGGTAACCGCATTAGTGGTCCAATTCCTAAGGAAATTGGGGATATTGCTACTCTCGAGGAGCTGTAAGTCCTAAGAAACTATCTGGTCTGCCTGAGTAATGCATAAAGCTTGGCCTTTGTTTTAACTTGTAATTTATCACCCAGGATCCTGGAGGATAACCAGCTTGGAGGAACCCTTCCACCAAACCTTGGAAATTTGAGGAGCTTAAGGAGGCTGTAAGACTTCCAATCCCTTTTTTCTACTGATTCTGCACTTGCAGTTCCTTGGAAGTGTACCTCAAAACATATCATGTTATATATGCGATGCTATACTACCAAAGTTTCTTATCTGAAAAGGTTTTCCTAATGGACTTAAAATATTACTGTGTCAAGAAACAGCTTGTAAACAAGATCTAGTCTGGCTCCGGTCGCCAAACATTGAATCAGAGTCCTGGGTGAAAAATCGTTAAGAAATTAAATTTGAACTGGGAAAATTATGCTTTCATTTTTCTCGATAAAATCTTAACAACTTGATGTAACTACCTTATGTAAATGCCGCAGTTGATATTTAAGTATTGTGATCTCTTTTGAGGTACACCTGCAGTCTAGTTGCAAGTATACCATCTAGTTGTAATTTCTCTTGTCCTCTTCTGTTTTATTTTCAAGAATCAGTGAGGGAAAGCAAGATTATTTTGAATATTAAATATAAGAATCATAAATTATCTCCAACTTAGAAATCTCTAGAGAATGTATGGGAAAGTAAAACAGCCAGATAAATTTGAAATTTAATATCCCATTATCAGTGTCATTATAAGATGTTATGCCCCTAATTTGAGTCTCTTCATTATCTTGTGCCACTTAGGAATTCATATTATTTGCTACTAACCATATGAACCTTCTCTACTGATTTTTTTTATTTGTCTTTATTTATGGAAATTTAATTGTTATGGTTGCATTTATGCTGTTAATGAAATTATTCAATTCAATGTAATCCTTAAATAAAAAAGGATGTTAAATGAATGGAGAAATAGTGTCTAGATGTAAGAATAAAGAAGATATTCAAAGTTGTCAAACTTATAGAGGGACCAAGTTAATGAGACATACTAAGAAACTTTTGGAGAGGATGGTTGAGCAAAGGTTAAGGAGAACCCAAGATCTCTAAAAAAGGATTTGGTCTTACGGTAGTAGGTTGACAATGGAAGTAACCTACCTATTAAGATGTCAAGATAAAAAAAAAAAAAAAGAAGATTTCCATTTGGTAGTTAGGTATTTGGAAAAAGCCTATGATTGAGTTCCCGGTATTGTCCAGTACTAGTACCATATTGTACCATTCCAATGACAAATTCAATGCCTTGTTTGGTATGGTACTTTCAACTACTTAGGAAATTTTAAACATGACCCTGTAATAGCATTATAGAGGATATGACCATGGTTGGAGGTTTAGAATTCATGTAGCCAACCCCAGCTAGTGGGATTAAGGCTTGTGATTATTGTTGTTGTATGGTTGTATTTATGTTCTCTCTTTCTATATGAATGTGACATATAACAGCAGTGTTCCTTTTGTTGCATTTCTTGACTTATGTATATATAGGCATTATTTATTTGAGGATATAGTGTCAAAAACCTCTTACATGTATTCAACATTGCTTTGTGATATTGTGAAAAAATGACATATCAAGTCACAATCATTATTGTCACTTGTGATGCTGTCTTTCTCTTGTTGTATCAAATGAATTCATAACAGATGGTTTCCTGCAGTCTCCTTTCTGCAAACAACTTTACGGGAACAATTCCAGCCACAGTCGGCAACCTTACGAACTTGGAAGATTTGTAAGTTGTAATCGTTAGGACATTTATTAGTTTTAATTTGAGTAATTCTAAAACACATTGATTGATCTCAGTAGGATCGATGGGAGTAGTCTATCTGGGAAGATACCAGATCTGATTGGAAAGTGGACAAAAATTCGTATACTGTAAGTATTATTTGTTAGTTTGCTAATATTGTTTCGTTTTTTCGTGGAAATTTATTTTTAATTAAGAACATTTCAGATAATGTCGAATTCAATCTTTCAGGAACATGCAAGGTACATCTATGGATGGCCCCATTCCTTCTACCATATCTCAGCTGAAAAACGTCGAAGAGTTGTGAGAAAATTTACATTCTATATAGCATTTTGTAATTTGTTTCAGCCATAACTAGTTCAGGGGTCTATAATGCTTTATGGATGTAGAATGGAGAAAGATAAAGCAATCTGATATGGTGTACTTTGATTTTCAGGAGAGTCTCAGATTTAAATGGACCAGATATGCAGTTTCCTAATCTTCAACAAATGAAGAAGCTGGTGTATCTGTAAGTTAAATACGGATGTAATTTATGGCAATAACTCAATTCTATGCTCATAAATTTGTGTCTCAATGACCTTATCTAGCTGCTTTGACTTTTGGTCCACAGGATACTTAGAAATTGCCTAATTACTGGCCCAATCCCAGATAACATTGGTGAACTTCCTGTACTTAAAACTTTGTAAGTTCATTCTAACTAGTACTCATACTGAGATATATTGTTTCTTAAAAGTTTTAGGTACTCAATTACTGATTTGATATCTCTTGACATATAAAACCAAATTTATGCTTGTGACATGGAAGTACAGTTTAGCAAGTCATTTCAGTTGCATGTCATATTATCTGTATCATCTAGTTCAGGAAAACTAATTGCCACAAGAGAGAAACCCTACTGATAATTAACTGTAGAGTAATTTTTTCATAATTCTAAATAAAAAAGAAAAAGAAATTAACTTTTAGGCCCTTAAACCTCTATAGGTTATAGCGAACTGGATATGCAAATTGTTGAGAGTAAATTAAGATAGAAGATGAGTTCTATCTAACAACTTAAGCTTTAGATGAAATAGTAGTAAACAATTTAGCCCAAATACATCAGCTAATGTTTTAGATGAAATAGTAGTAAACAATTTAGCCCAAATACATCAGCTAATGTTTACCAATTATTGAGCTGAATCAGACATCTTAAGATTTTTTGAAGTTCGTGTATAGTGTTACTAATCTAAACCTCTTTCCTCAGCTGCATGTACAACATCTTTTACAGTTTTAAGAAACATAAGTTTTGCTCAGACAGTATGATTTTTCCTCGCACCTTTACTGTTCCATGAGTTTCCATCTATAGTAGGTCTGTTTGGTTTGGATATGCGTTCTATTTTTTCCCTTCTCTGGAAGGTAACTCCATTTCAAATGGATAACTGGTGTTTCTTACTTGCAGAGACCTGAGCTTTAATAAGTTGACCGATCGAATCCCAGGAACATTTGGGACTTTGAATCTGAACCAGATGTCAGTAACTACTTTTGGAATAATTTAATGTCTAACTTGTCATAGTCTGCAACTCTTTTGCTACTTTCTCTAGCTGCTTGTGGATAATTTATTTATGGTGAATTTGAGACATAATATTGACTGTGGATGTAGGCTTCTGAGCAACAACTCACTAAGTGGAGCAGTACCCAATTGGGCCATGAATGGCCAAAGATATATGTTAGTACTTTTCAACCTTTTTCTATTTTCTTTTCCCTCAATCCAAACATGCATCTCAAAGCGTAGTAGGGTTCACATTGATCAGTAGGAAATTTGTATCAAATGTCTTGCCAATCTCTGTTGCAGAGATCTATCTTACAACAACTTTTCAGAGTCGCCCGTGCCTGGTTGCCAGTCATCAATGCTGTAAGTGCTTTTCTGTTATTTGTCTTCTATTCTTTCCAATCAGCCATAAGTTAACTCCGTTCTTTAATTGCCTGACAGGAATTTGGTTTCCAGCCAGTCATATGCAGAAAGCAACACGTAAATTTGTTACACCCTACGAAACATTACTACTTTATTCATTTAAACACCATTAGATAGAATTTTCATGTCTATTGAACCTAAATTTATTATAGGATTTCTTGGTGCTTCAAGAAGGATCTTCCTTGCCCAACGACACCCCGACGTAAGTATCAAATGCGACAAGCTCTACCACGATGACATGGCGCAAACATCTAACTGTTTGCTTCTATATTTTTTGCAAAAATATCGGTTTTGATTTTGGTTTTGTGCATAGAATATTCCTTGTTTGTCAACTGCGGAGGCAGCAAAATGAATATTGATGGGAATGAATATGAAGAGGATTCAACCCAAGGGGGTCCATCTTACTTCTTCTCTTCAGCAAATTGGGCTTACAGTAGCACAGGACTTTACATGGGCAATGATAAAGCAAGTTATAGAGCCGATAACTCATTTGCTTTGAATATAACTGGTGCAGACTTCTATAATACAGCTCGCCTTGCCCCTAATTCACTGAAGTATTATGGGCTTTGCTTGCGTAAGGGCAGTTATAAAGTGCGCCTCCATTTTGCTGAAATAATGTATTCCAATGATCAGACATTTAGCAGTATTGGGAAACGCATTTTTGATGTATCAATCCAAGTAAGATGCCATCATGTCAATATCACATGCATGCATGATTTTGTATCTATCTACTCTATATAGACATGAGTTCCCTTTTGGACTATTTCCCTTTCAGAAACATTGGGAGTGACTGTCTGAAAATCATGTTAGCTATTATTACGAGCTTTAATTTCTCTTCTTCCTTAGGGAAATGTGGTTCTCAAAGATTTCAATATCATGGAGGAAGCTAAAGGTGTCGGCAGGGGCATCACTAAGGACTTTAACGATGTTTATGTTAATGGTAGCACTCTGGAGATTCACCTCTACTGGTTAGGGAAAGGGACTACTGCAATACCTGACAGAGGTGTATATGGACCTCTTATATCTGCAATTTCAGTGACACCAAGTATATCTTCTATTCTGGATTGCTCTTTTCTTTTATTAGCTTGTAAAGAGACTAATAATTGTCATTTTTTTAGATTATGACCCTCATACTGGTGGATTATCAGTTGGAGCAATTGTTGGCATCGTGGCTGCTTCATGTGTGCTCCTCGCTTTCGTCCTGTTTGTACTCCGCATGAAAGGTTACCTTGGTGGAAAGGACCCTGAAGATAAAGGTGACATCTGAATCCAGAATCCCTGCATATCCAACTCCTCTCTTGTAGCTATATCATTTCTAATGGGAGTTTGGTTGATGACTTTGGTTAGAGATTTGAACTTAATTTGAGAATTCACACTGACAAGAGTTTATACAAAATCATAAGCTTTTCTTCCTTTGCAACACATAAAACAGAGTTCACACTAATGAGAGGAATAGCTGAAATTTGTCCTCTGTTTTTGGCTACTTCACATACGATAATGCAAATTGGAAAATTTGATTATCAACCGTCTCTCTCCTTGCAGTAGTTCTTCTTCTGGAGTATCATCTATAAATGTCAAAAATTACAGGATACAAACTGGTACATGCATATAAATTGGCATGTGGATAGTTCCTGGTTATTAGCAATAAGATAAATGCAGGTCAAAAAAGTTCATCACTGCATACAATTTGATCTTGTAGAATGCCATAGGAAAATGGGGAAAACTAATTTTCTATAAATGAATTTTTGTGAAGCATCTGCTGATGAAATGTAACAGTGGAATAACGCATATCTACTCTAAGCAAATTTTTGAAATGATGACTTCATTTCCATGTCTTCCAGCTACTTTATGGCTTACTCTTGGCATGAATTGTTCTTGATTATAACTAGAACTACCTCTTTTTTAGGTCCATCTCATATCAGTAATTCAGACCCCTACTGCCAGTAGGTGGTTTTAGGCAAGTTTCCTTCAAAAGTAGATACTTGAAGGCCCAATATGGGTTGTAATAATCTACATTTGGAGCATACAATGATTTTTTCATAATCCAAGTGTGTTAATTTACCTACTAAAATGTCACCTTCCTCTACCAGCCTAAAACTAGTCATGTCATGCCTCATATAGCATTGACTTCATGATTAATGGACAAAGTTGAACACTCTTACATAGTTGTACTTCTACTTTATAGTCATTTTCTAATGACTTTCAGTGTCTCGGAGTTACTTATTACCTATCCTTCTTGTAGATCTTCAGGCTCTCAAATTGCAAACAGGATATTTCACCTTGAGACAGATCAAGGCTGCAACCGGTAACTTTGATCCTGCAAACAAAATTGGTGAAGGGGGATTTGGGCCTGTTTACAAGGTTATAATCCTTCAAGTTATTAATTTTCACCCCGGTGCCAACTTGACAACCTTGGCATGTAACATTTATGTCATATTTCCTTCAAGCATACTTGCTAAAGGCTGCACTAAAGTGGAAAAAGATTTCTTTTATTCGTTATATTTAAATTACAATCCTGTCATTTGTGCTGCTTGATCTCAGGGAATACTATCAGATGGTGCTGTAATTGCTGTTAAGCAGCTCTCCTCCAAATCGAGGCAAGGAAATCGTGAATTTGTCAATGAAATAGGCATGATATCTGCATTACAGCATCCAAATCTTGTTAAGCTTTATGGATGTTGTATCGAAGGAAACCAGTTGCTGCTAATATATGAATACATGGAAAACAATTGTCTTGGCCGTGCACTCTTTGGTAAATGTTTCATTTTATCTACACCATTCTATTGTGGTTATGGCTAATTATACTAAAGTAAGTCCCAAACCCCACCCCCCACCCCCCCTTTCTCAAGGTCGAGAGGAAGGCCGGATAAAACTGGACTGGCCAACAAGAAAAAGGATATGCCTGGGAATAGCAAGAGGGTTAGCTTATCTTCACGAGGAATCCAGATTGAAAATTGTTCATAGAGACATTAAGGCCACTAATGTGCTGCTAGATAAGGATCTGAATGCAAAGATATCAGATTTTGGTTTGGCCAAGCTCGATGAAGAGGAGAACACCCATATCAGCACTCGAATTGCTGGAACAATGTGAGTATTTCTCCTCCATTTCACCCCTTCTATGTGCCTTTTCAAGATTTTTTAGTCTGGAATTTGAAGTGTTAATTGGCATCAAGCACAGCTGTAGTTAATTTTCATTTAAAAGGTATAAGTCAGATTGGTAGCCATGTGGGTGTTAGTTGACATAAACTAGCTTATAGCTAGCCATCGCCATCCTCTTTCCCAAATATGCAAGACTTGTCCTTTGAACCCTAGGGCGGGGTCATTGCTTTAGTAAACCATATTGGTATATGAAATAAAGGGCCAAAATATTTATGTTTTTCTTTCATCTCTTCGGAGCAATGTGGTTTTCTTAATGTTGAATTAAACACTCAAATAACACTTACAAAACACACACCCTCTCACACGATTGTTACAGAATACAGAAAATAGAACAATAAGGGAATTAAGAACAAAACAATAACTCTCAAGACACAAGCAATTATCTTGGTTCAGATCACCATAAGAATGATGACCCTACGTCCAACCTTCAACTAAGAGCCAATCTTTCACTATTCTTGAACGAACAGTACACAAGAGCTTCACACGAGTACAAACATCAGAGATTTCAAAGACTATCGCTTTCTAGGCTTTCCTCTCGTGATTCACTCATTAGTTTCTATCTAATAATCGCGCAATCCAACCCTTTATTTATAGAACATAGGGGCGGACATTACAATATTAGAAACACTGGTAGTTATCGTTACCAGTTTGTCTAACTAACTAACTAAAGCTTGACTGATTTTGAATGCGCCTTTGGGCTTACTTGATGCAAACATATAACACTTAAAAATCATTTCATATCTAAATGCACCACTAGAGGATGCGCGGTTCCAGGACCGGCTCAAGGGCTTTGGGGGCCCTAAGCCATCACTAATTTAGGGGCCCCAACCCTTAATAAAAAATTAAAAATTTATTTTATTAAAATAATTATTTATTGAGCTGAAGGGGTGGGCCCTAGGCAATTGCCTCACCAGCCTATCCCTTCAGCCGGCCCTGCGCGGTTCTAAAGGATATGAAGATTCACTTTTTCCTATGAGCAACATGGCAGATAATCTCTTTTATTTATTTATTTATTTTTTTGGGGGGGGGGTGGTGTTGACTTCAAAGCAAAACATGACATTTTTTACGAACTTCTTGGAAGCAAAATTACTAATAAATCCAGCTCATTAAAATGATTGGAAAATTATTGCATTTAAAAGGGAGGGTTCTGATTTCTTCTTTTTCTCTCCCTTGCTAACTGTTCTAGTATAGGGATCCATTTTGCTTTGTGGGCCGTGTTTCTTTGTGGACTTTGTATGTGACAAATTATAACCTGCTTGTCGCCTGGAAACCTTGTTTAAACATTAATTCTGCTTTGTAAATAGGATTTGGGGAAGGGAAAAAAAGGAAAGGAAAATGTATGTTCTTATGAGCATGTAAAAAATACATGCGCGTAACTTATTATTTTTATTTCCTGTTTTCTTGTCCATCAAAAATCCTTGTTCCAAACATAGTCCAAATATATTATGGAGGCAAGTTGAAAGTTGCTAAGGATAATTTGCATGTACCATGTACTGGTAATTGTATTTTTCAGACACCGTTAGTATTGATAAGTCGGTATAAGAATGTGTATAGCTTATCTCTGTGCATTGTTTGTACCATATATGTCCTAAAGCCAGAGCCGGCTCAACCACATTAGGGGCCCTAGGCGAAAAACAAATTTGAGGCTTTTTTTAAGAGTATTAATTTTTTATAAAAAAAATAAAAAATATATCTTTTTATGAAAAATTTTATGATTTCCTTAAATTAAAAAAAATTAAAATTCAATCAACTATAAAATTCGATAATCTCTTAACAACAATGAATTTTTAATTAAAATATAATATCTTAGAAATAAAAAAAAAAACCAAACAACCTATTACAATAAATAAAGAAAAATAAAACTATTTTTTCTTAAAATTCTAAGAAGATCGGTGTAAGTCGAGCAAAAAATTATATATTTCTAATTTTCCTATAGAATGAAATAAAACAAAACATTAAACTAATAGTATTAAAAAGATAAAGTTCGTCAATAATGAACAAATTTTAATTCTACAAACATGTGTTGAACTATGTTCAACTTTATATAAAATTAATTTTTCTTGCCTTTTGAGATGCAAAATTATTTATTAAATCTTCATAATCAAGTTTATCTAATAAATCATGTTCAATGGATAATATAGCTAATCCATTTAATCTTTCTTGTGACATAGTTGACCTCAAATATGATTTTATCAACTTCAATTTTGAAAAACTTCTTTCTGCAGAAGCTACTGAAACTGGAATTGTGAACAATATTCTATAAGCAATATATGCATTCGAAAAACAATCAACTCTTTTGATATATTGAAGAATTTCCATTGGACTATTTTTTTTCTCTTTAAACGTTTCTCTTAACACTCTTAATTCTAAAAATAAATCTAAACCATCTATATCAGAAAGTTTATCAAATTTAAAAATATTTTCAAGATTCAAACAATACTCTTTTAAAACATCTTCATCCATTGATTTTAATTTATTAAAATTGCATAGAAATCCAAATTTTTTTTCATATATTTCAAATTGCTCAAACCTATTTCGAAGTGAAGAAATGACTTGATCAATCATGTATATAAAATAATCAACTCTAAAGGATTCTTCAGCAGATTGTGTTTTATCATCATCGATATTTTCATCAAATTGTTTTTTCCTACGAATAACACGTTTTTCACGAAATATGGGTTCTACTTCCATTTCATTTGCAAGTTTTTTGGCAGAAATCATAGCAGATTGAAATCCATTTTCCCTATAAGTTTCAAAAAAAGAAAGAAGACCTTTTAATTGATCTATAGCAACATCAATATGCATATCTTCACTTTGAAAGCTCTTACTAACTGAATTAACTGCATACAAAATATCATACCAAATAGTCATGCCTAACAAAAATTCAAAATTTTCTAATTCATACATTGCAAGACATTTAGCTTCACTCTTTATTTTAGGATCATCACTACTTTCTGCTAATTCAAACAAAGCATCTCGTATTTTTGGAGCTTGAAATCTAATTGCCTTGACACTTTCAATACGACTTTCCCAACGAGTTTGTGACAATGATTTGACAGTTAAATTAGAAATGTTATCCTTTAATATTTTCCATCTTTTGGGTGAAGAAGAGAATAATGAATATATACGTTGTAAAACTCCAAAAAAAGATACAGCTCTAACACAAGAGGCGGCAACATCAGAAATTACTAAATTAAGACTATGACAACCACATGGTGTATATAATGCTCTAGAATTTATCTCTAATAGTCTTTTCTGCACACCTTGTTGCTTTCCCTTCATGTTAGACCCATTATCATATCCTTGCCCTCTTATATCATTGATATCGAGATTCAAATTTTTAATTTCTTTTATAAGTTCACTAAAGAGCCCTTTTCCAGAAGTGTCATCCACTTTTAAAAATCCTACAAAGTATTCTTCAATTATTATTGGACTAGTTGAAATATCCACACACCTTAATATGAGAGACATTTGTTCTTGGTGACTTAAATCTGGAGTACAATCAAGTATAATAGAAAAATATTTTGCCTCTTTAATTTTCTTCAAAATCATACTCTTGACTTCATGTGCTAACATCTGTATCAATTCATTTTGAATATTATGTCCCAAGTAATGATTATGAATTTCACTATTTTGAATACGCCGAACATGTTCTTGTAATACTGGATCAAATTCAGCTATCATCTCAATAAGACTTAAAAAATTTCCATTATTTACATGATAGATCTTTTCATTAATTCCACGAAATGCCAAATTATTTTTAGCTAGAGCTTTTACCACAGCAATGATTCTTTTTAAAACATTTCTCCAATGTTCTTTTTCTTTACTAATTCTTATTTGAACATCCCTATCAATTTCTTTACTCTTAGAAAATCTCAATTCTAAATCAAACCAAGCATTCATGTTAAGTAAGTGTTCATTACATGTTTCATGACTTTTCAACTTATTACTAAGATTTTTCCAATCTTTACTTCCTTCATTGCCAAATTGGCTCCCACTAGGTTTTGTACCAAATAGTTTGCAACAAAAGCAATAAACTTTGTCAAAATTCTTTGAATATACCAACCATCTTCTATCACGAGTTTCCCCATTTGATAGTCTCTTTGTATAATAAAAAGTAGAGAAATGTCTAGAAGTTTCATCCTTCGGAAAATCTATATCACTTTCTCTAATTGGACCTTTTTCGACTAACAAGTCTCTTAATTTAATATCAATATTTTCCCATCTTCCTGGATCATAAATATTAATAGAAACATTACTCGGGTTATTGTTAATATCCTTAGTTTCCATGTTAATTTCTTCCTCTTCTGTATTTTCTTGACATTCTCCACCAACCATATTATTATCACAGTTTTTATCGTTGTAATTTTCTATGGTTTGATCTACTATCATTTCATTATCTCCTATTTCATTTAAAGTTGTTTGTTCAGTTGTTTCAGTATTTTGGTTATTTAGATCTCTCTTATTACTCGTAATAAATTTTTCAAGAGCACCTTTTTGAGATTGAATCAAACTATCGATTCTCTTTTTTTTTTTAAGTTTCTCATACCCTGATGCATATTTTCTATTAGACATATTAATTTGGCAATAAAAATTAAGCAATTGAGTAAAATGAAAGGTATCACCTGGAAAGTCTTATAAGCTCCAAGTAGTAATCTTAGACTCTTCAAGTGATTTTCCCCAATGAAGATTAAATCAATTGAATCCTAACATAAACAAAAATAAATTTTTGAGTGTTAATTGAACAAAAATCAATTGAATCATAGCATCCAATTTTATAGAAGAATATAAATACAAATTGGAATTCAAAAAAAAAAAAAAAATTGACAATAGACAAAGAGGGTTGATGATACCTACACTCTTCCAAAGTTCTTAAATTTAAATCATAATAGTATAATAGCCATTTTTTTAACAAATATCAAATCCTACATTTAAACCATAATAGACAGTCTTTATAACATAAAAGTTAAATTATAGATTATTATATTTACAAATTACACACAATAGACAAATATATATTTGCATGCATTTATATATATGACTATTTCAAGCATATTGAGCATATATACATTATATATATATATAGTCCCATTATAATGTCTCGCTGTTCCACCTCATTTTTATTTGCTTAGAGCTTGCTGCTTGCCTTATTGAAAACATAAGCATAATTAATTAAAAGAAATTACATTTTGATCCCTCTTAAAAATTATATATGAATGGTCCTGAGAATAAAAAATATATAACATTAATTATATTATATATGCTATTTTTGTTTTTTTATCATCCATAAGCAAACCTATTCAACTTTAATATCATATATCATGCTATATATTTTTGCCGTTAAATGCTAGCTAATAACTACCTCCCAAATTTGCTACACCAAATGGCAATAAGCATGTAAAAATATAAAGCAAAAATACTAAAAATTGGATAACATCTAATTAAAACAGTAAACACCCAAAACTGAAAACTTCTCATTTCATTCTCATTTTTCAAATTAGTTTTCACAAACAGAATATAAACAAAGCATAAACATACACTAACAACTCAAAATTAGTTAATCATATAGCCAAAATGAGACACAACTAATCACAAGTTCACAACAAATCAAAGTAAAAAAAATACCCATACAAGAACACAAACACCTGGAATGTCTAAAAAATAACAAACCCATAAACAAAAATTAAAGTAAAAATAAATCAAAGACTCAAAGTGCATACCGAACAAACAACATAGATGCTGAATCTTGTTGCTAAATCGGTGAAGTCTGAAGGCAGAAGAAGCGAGAAGAACAAAAGCGATCCTCACGCCGTCAACAGTCGGCCCAATAGTCACACTCACTGAGTCACTGTAAGTGAGGAGAAAAAGATAGAGAAACAGAGATTACAAAGATGTTGTTGAGCACTTGAGCTTAGTGTTGATCTTGATTCTGTCGATTGCTGAAGGTGAAGTGAAGTGCACAAGAGAGAAAGAAAGGGAAGTGAGACTGTGAGAGAGAGAGGGAGAAATGAAAATGGGTTTAATGATGGGATTATGGGAAATTGGGAATTGGGAAGCGTGAGGCTGAAAACAACGGTACAAAAAAATTGGGCAGAGAGAGGAGGAAGGGGAAGGGAAGAGAAGTGAAGTGACTGTAGCAAATTTTTTTTATAAATTTAATATTTTATATTTAATTAATAAATATAAATAAATTATAATTTTTTTGAAATAGGGGCCTATCAAAACTTGTGGCCCTAGGCAGCTGCCTATTTTGCCTTATACTTGGGCCGGCTCTGCCTAAAGCTAAAAAAGAGGTGGGAATTACTTTCTTTGTTGTGTTTGATACATCTGATATTGAAATACAGTGTTTATCTTTGTCGTTAAGACCTTGGTCAGTTGTGTGCTGAGCTTCAGGGCCTTAACTTTTGCCTGTTATGTACTTTCTGATTTCTGTTATTTTCTTTTTCTCAGAGGATATATGGCTCCTGAATATGCAATGAGGGGTTATTTGACAGACAAAGCAGATGTGTATAGCTTTGGGGTGGTTGCACTAGAGCTTGTAAGTGGGAAGAGCAATACAAATTACAGGCCAAAGGAGGAGTTCGTTTACCTTCTTGACTGGGTAAGTTTTGCTTTTCAGTTTGTCCTTTCTTGAGTATCTTTTGGCTTACACATACATGGTAATAAGTTACTTGTTATTGTATTACCACATGTGATGAAGAGCATTCAGGAAAAGCTTAAAAAAAAAAAGAAGTAAAATATCAATGTCACCTTTTCAAGAAATAAATTCAATAAAAAAAAATAATTTAGCTGAAACAATGAAGCCGTGTCTTGTATGTTATCAGAAATCAACATTCATTTGGATCTATAACATGATTGCTTAGAACACCATTTCACAACATAAGAGTTTATAGACAAACTTGATTTAGAATCTATGATAGTCTTTGCAGTGGATTTGTGCAAGAAGTTGCACTAGGGGCATCCCTTTCTCTCTCAAGTCTCAAGTGCTCTCTCTAATGGGGTAAGAGGGTGTAGCCACCCTTAAGTACACTCACAACTAGGGTTTTAGCTTTTATGAGAGGGAAGAAGAGGCTTAGCCCACCAACATATAGAAGGCCCCCAATTACCCCATCACTAACTCGTGGGTTTACACTAATTTGACCTACATTAATTTAATTTTTGAGTGTTAACCTAATAATCTACATTAGTTATTTATGGGTTTCTTGATGTCTCACCATAAGATCAATATATCTCAACTTGATTTAATATATAAAATAAAATTTACAATTAATGCAAGCCCACATAATAGGCTCATTATAAAGTGAGATTGTTTTCTCTGTAACCTCTCTTCAAAGACACAGTGAAACCAGAGGTTATGCATTCAAATCTTTCCTATGTATTAATGTGGCATCCAAAAAAAAAAAAACAGAGTTAACAAATACTAGGGAAAAGGAAAGATGCAGTATTAGTGTAATTTTCCAATTGTAAGTGCTTTAAGATTATGTAGAGTTGCATGAGATAACTAAAATGGCTCCTCGTTCTGCATTTTGCCAAAGGCTTATGTCCTACAAGAGCAGGGAAGCCTTTTAGAACTTGTGGATCCAAGTCTTGGTTCAAACTACACTGAAACGGAGGTAATGAACATGTTAAACATTGCTCTCTTGTGCACCAATCCATCTCCCACGCTCAGACCCTCCATGTCTTCGGTGGCGAGCATGCTTGAAGGGAAAAGCCGGATACAGGCACCACTGATTAAGCGACAATCAGTTAACGAGGACTTGAGGTTTAAATCTTTCGAGAGGCTATCGCAGGACAGCCAGCCCGAAATCTCTACATTCTCACAGGACAGTCAGGTGCCGAGGAGCATGTCAATGGACGCACCGTGGTCTACTTCCTCATCTTCTTTCCCAAGTAAGGATGGCCCCGGGGATCATTCATCATCAAGCAAGCTGCGTCTACCTCCCAATGATGGCAATGTTTAGAATGAATGTACTTAGAATTCTGATGCTTTCCCAACTACAAATTTTCTTTCCTTTTCCATTTCTTTCTCTTGTGTTGATTTGTGTAAAGGGTATTTGCGTTACAATTTAGAGAGAACAAATGATAAGATATAAGGAAATTGGTTTGAAGTTTTGATTCAGTCTCTCTGTTCCTGCAACGAGTTGAGACTGCTAAAAACTTTTAGAGATGCTTCTTTATGTGAAAGAAATGCCAAGTGTAATTGTGACATAACAATCATTATTGCTAGTGATCAGGTTATGTGCTAGATCCAGTCTACATGGTGAACCAGCATTTGCATTTTAGCATACACGTCCAGGAATTCTGTCTGAATCTTCTGCTGTGGTTCCAAGTTATTTATATCCTTGGGATTTTCTTGTCCAGCTGCTTTGGTTGGTCGAAAGAAAAATAGCACCATTGCAGTAGAAGAGTCTTGACTGTTCATTTATAACGATATCAAAATTGTTGAACTATTGTTTTATATTTGTGTTGTAGGGGAACTTTGCTCTTGAGGTAAAATATAATATCCTCAGCTCCTTTACACGGTGAAAATTGGGTTATTTTCTTCTCTTGATTTGCTAACGATTTTGTTCCTTGCAGGTAACTCTTCTACCATTTCTATGGTGGTATCAGCTCAGTTTGAGCTGTCAATGGCTACAATTCATTTATTAGCAGATAGATTATATCTTGTTGTGTTTATAGAAGAAGGCCATATTCATATTTTGACATCTCTCTCTTAAAGAACAGTTTTGTCTTCTTCTCAATTTGTGCTTGCTTTTAGGGTGAGGTGAGACCAGGAGGGTGGGTATGCTTGCCTGGGTGCTGCGTCGCAGGTATGATACATACATTCCTTTGGGAAAGCTTGAGCATATCACTTCGTTGAATTATTAATCATCCATATGTAACAAGTTGCGGTCCAACTTTTAACATGGTCCACCTTGGGCCCAATTAGTTAAGTTTCCATTTCCATTTTAAGGAATAACATCGTGTCACGATTTGTCAATTTACATTTATTTTATCCATCCTGAAATTTTCAATATTTAATACTCAGTATTAAACGAGGGAGTACAAAGTAATGAGTGAATAAAAAATGTCTATCTTTATTTTATAGGGATTGTATTATCTATATAGTAAAATCCCTTATTGTCTAACAACCTTTTAAATTAATATTTTTTTGGGTTAAATATAGTGTAAGACTAGTGGGTTGCAGGGGTTTTTTGAGTTTTAATTAAAAAGGTATGGGTGGTCATTTTATTGAATTATGAAACTAAAATCAACTACCATAGCCACTGACTGCTCATAAAACCGCATTTGACAATTTAGGTGAATTTGATTTGGGCGATTTAAATTTTTTGTACATCTCTAATTTTATTTATTTTAGTTTTATCTTTAATTGTTTTACTTTTTTTCCTTTCTCTGCCCTCTACTTCTAATACATGGAAATACTAAAACGATGTCATTTCAGTATTTTCGAAGCGTTTCTCACCTCAAAATGCCAAAAAACATAAAAAACATATATATATTTTTAAACTATTTTTATAATTTTCAAATTTTTTTTAGAGTTTTATTATAATATTAAAAAATTATTTACCTTTCACAACCATATTAGAGACAAAAGTAATTATGCCTCTACTGTCTTAGCAACCACATTAGAAATAAAAAAAATTATATTTATGTTTGAATGAGAGAATTTATATTTATATTTAATTAAATAATTATTTTTATATTAACAATTATATTTACAAAAATTTTATATTTTTTATTTATATATTTCTCTTATTTTTTATTTTTTTTAAATATTATTTTTTCATTTTTATTTCATGACATCTTTTTCTTCGTGCAAGCTATTCTTTCACTCTTAGGGGCAGTTTGTTAATCAAAATATGAGAAGGAAAAGCTAAGATATGGAATGCATCCCGAACTTCTTTGCTTTCCAATATATTTGTTAAGTTTATTTGAAAAATTTTGAAAAAATCATTAATGACCCTTTATTTTGATCTTTTAAGATATGCTTATCTCTTCCCCTCTCAAGATAAGCATATCTTGGTCTTTATAGATAAAAAAAAAAAAAAAGACATTTATGTCTTCTAGTGCATTTTAAAAAATTTAACAAACAACTTGATAAAAATCTTGGAATGCTTTCCAGTTTTATCTTGATCATTTCATATCTTGATTCGAAATGCATTTCAGCATTATCTTGATGCTTCTTATTTTACTCATTTGAACAAACGCTCTCTAACAAGAATAGTTGGAAGTTGGCGGGCTTGAAAGTGAATAAATGCAATTAAGTCCAGTGTTCCAAAATGCAACCAAGGCGGTCATCGCGATTAAGCCCTAATTGGGCTTGGTCGGCACCCTTAGGCGTTGAGCCCAATTAATCAGGCTCGATCGGAGCTTAGGTGGACCAAGCGACGCCTAGTCTCCTGGGTCTCTACCTGGGTCGGGCATGGCCTGGGCCTCTTACCCACTTAGGTTGTTCATGCGCAGCTTGGTCGTTGCAATTTCATGCCAATAGGCATCCTAGGCATCAGGCCTTCTGTAGCTTATTCTTGATGCTTTCTCTTTTTTGAATTTCATCATCGTCCCTGAAAGTACAAAATTCGTTCTTCGTAAGAGTCGTGTAGAGATGGTCGACGAAGGTCCAACGAGTATCCTCGCCTCTAAAGCTTAAGAACACATCATAATTGTCATTGCTCTGAGAAGTGGAAGAAGAAGAGGCAAACACTTTGTCTCTTGTAGTAGTAGTCATTGAACAAAAGGAGTAGAGAAGATTGGATTTGTTGGAAAAATTTAGGGGAGAGAAATTTCTGAAGTAAATGGAACTCGTCTTGAAGACAAGAGAAATTTAGGGGAGGAGAAAGAGAGAGAGCACAAAGCAAAACAAAGCATTAGTCAAAAAGCACATTGAATGTGCAACAACTAGGACACTTGGAAGAATTTTTGTGGAAAAAAAAGTTAAGTAAAATAAAGCACCGTGAGTGCCTTAGGCATTAGGCCCCTGTCTGTCGACTGACTAGGGCCTAGTGCGTTTTAAAACACTGATTACGTCTAAAGTCTTTTTTCTTTTAAAAAGTTAAGAAAAGTAAAGTAAAGCATTGATCAAAAAGCATATATTGAATAGAACAACTGCTAGGAAAGTTGGAAGAAATTTCGTGAGAAAAAAAGTTAAAGAAAAGTAAGGCACCATGGGCTACGGCATTTAAAACACTGATTACATCTAAAGTCTTTTGAATAGGACCAGTCTGGCAGTTGATTAGGGCGTAGTGCGTTTTAAAACACTGATTTTGTCTATAATTTTTTTTCTTAATTTTAATTTCTAAAATTTTGAAAATAAATACAACCACAAGATTTCCTCATAAGTTCCAAATAAAGCCTTGTTTTCTGGTTCGCTTTATCATCATCAAACCATTTCCATTCAGCATTTTCTTTCTCGCCTTTTCCAAATATATATATAGTGCGTAATCGAAGAACACAACTGATAAGTTGCCGGAATTGAAGCATTCGATGGACTGTCTCTGTGCGAAAGTGACGAAGATGTCCAAAGCGTTCTTTTGCCTTCTCTTCCTCTCTCTACTTTTGAACTGCTTCGGTGAAATTCGATCAGACGCTAAAGTTCTGTCTCAACAAGAGGGTAGGATTGAATTTGATTGACATGAACACTCTCTTTTTGTGGTTAAACAATTATTTTTTCTATTTTTCTTTTCGAATTCTGTTGTCTCCAAGTTCATGCATGTTGTGTTATGGCCGAAATTTGCTTGGCATGAACGGCTGTCTATGGGTTTATTTGTGTTTATTTGGATCGAAAGAAGATTTTGAGGATGGGAGAGAGAGAGAATCGTAAAAAATTATTTAGCACTAAGAGTTTAGAGATAGAGACCAGTAATTAATAAAAGGAAATACTATTAGTACATCATAGTTTACACCTTAGACTACATAATATAGTTAGAATGTCTAAAATATCCCTCATCTAAAATAATGAGATAAGGCGATGAGGTGTATGATTAAAATATTTCTCACCCAAAATAGTGAGGCGATACGAGATGATAAACCATGAAAAATATTTTTATTATTTATAATATATTATATAGTTCAAAATGTGATACAAAAAATACCAATAACAATAACATTAACATTAACATGATCCAATTAATAAATATCATGTTCAATTCCTCGTCCCTGTCATGTTATTGGTTGGGGTTTTATTATTTTTGCCAAGTGGATGAGAGCGACTTGATCCTGGCAACTTGCATGCATAATTAAAGTGGGCCCACTAGTACTTGATCTTTGGCAACTTGCATGCATAATTAAGATTTTTCTCACATCTTGTTTCTCTTTTCTTGTAATTTTAAATTGTGTTAGGCAATCGGAAAAAGATTCAGACAAAACGAGTTATTTGAATTTTATGTTTATCCTGAATTTTGTATGCTTAATAAATATTTTTGATGATATTTATGAATTAATATATTATATTAATATAAAATATCAAAATTAAATATTCAAGTATCTTTTTAGTATTTTATATCTATTTTGTCTTTTTTCATGATATTTTCAATCGGTTTATTCTGATGTTTGCCTATTGGAGAGTGCGATTTTGTTCACCCTTCTAACGGGGGTAACGTAACCCCTCGTTAGTTTAGG
Organism: Diospyros kaki; assembly: GCA_036245055.1. Taxonomy (NCBI): domain Eukaryota; kingdom Viridiplantae; phylum Streptophyta; class Magnoliopsida; order Ericales; family Ebenaceae; genus Diospyros; species Diospyros kaki. Next base: position 38,338,504 of record BSEG01000011.1, read on the forward strand.
AGGTTAAAAAATTATTTTAAGAGTTTTTTTTCATGACCCACACTATTTCTCTCTTTCCCTTTCCCTTGCTCTCGTCGCCTTCCTCTTGTTGTTGCATCTTCCCCCTTTATCGCCGCCTTGCCTTACTGCTACATTCTCGACGGTTGGCATGCAAGAAGCAACGAGGCAACTGCAACAGTGACGAAAGGAAGGCGATGAGACATTTGTTGGAGAAGAAGAGGGAATGAGATAGAGGAGAAGAGAGGAAAAATGCCCTATTAGTTTTTTGACGGGGGTGATGTTAACCACTGTTAAAAGAGGTGAACAAAATCGCACTCTTTATTGGGGAGAAATAGACAATTTTTTATCAATGGCCGCCTACTGGGGAGAAATGGACAGTTTTTTGTCCATGATCGCCTATTTAGAAATAGATAGTTTTTGATCTATGGTCACAAAATCTGAAACCTTGTTAGTTGAATAATTAGCATATAATTCTTGAATAGTAAAATGTAGACACCACAAGGGAAGGGGAGCGAGAGGAATAGTTATTAGACTAGAAAAAAAGAGTAAAGGCATGCGTAGCAAGGGAAAGAGAGAGAGAGGGAGGAATATTTGACACATTATCTATATAAAATATATTAATTTTTTTAATTTAGTCAAAACGTATTAAATATGAACTAATTATATTTTGAATATTTTTCATATGACGAATGTTTGACTAATTTTTTGATCGCATTTTGAAATATGTCAAGTCAAATAATACTCATACCTTTATCGTCTCAAATTTTTTTTGTACTTCAAATTACTAACAAGAGTATGAAACTAGGTACTCAACACTTGGTAATTTGATGGGTGTATTTGTATATGAGTTATTTTTTGGTATACTATGACAAACATAAATTTATAATAATTTTATTTAAAATTAATAATAATTTAAAATAGGGAGTATATTTATTATTAATTTTTAATATTATAAATTTGGATGGAACTATTAAAAATTTATATAAAATTACTATGAATTTGTGCATAAAAAATTAATTTATGAAAATTATTTGTCAAACGTATTTATGGTATAACATTTTCTCAAGTTAAAAAGCTCTCAATAGATCATTTTAATTTTAGTATTTTGAACTCCTGGAGTTACTTTCATAATCAATCCAATATTAAACAATTTGTTTGAATTATTATTTTTTAACTAATTTATTTGAATTATTCACCTAACCAAAAAAAAACCAAAAATTTATTCAAACCTTATCCAAGGTATCTACCTTATCGGAAACGGGTGAATTATAAACTCTCTACTTTGTTTTTTCTTATTTTTGGTTGTATTTTTTTTTTTTTTATATTTCCTTATCTTTGTTTGTGGGGATATAGGTGCATTGATTTTGCCAAAGAGCAAGTTTTGTCAAATCCGCAAAGTTCTAACCTTGTCTGGTACATGTAAATATTTATTAGTAAGGACGCTCTTGTTTGAGTCTCCCCTTTACTAAAGTGATGTTTATTAAAATAAGTAAAATAAAATTTTATTAAGATAATTTATCTATAAAATTTAAAATAAATTATTAGAAGAGGAATAATGAATAAATTTATCTTGAAAGCTCAAAATAAGAAGTGATGTAGACACATTTTAGTTGATAATGATAATAATAACATATTAAGTTATTATTTTATTATATATGTGAAATAGATTACATGAATTTTAATTTTTTAATTATAATCTTTTTTTTTTTTTTTTATAAAACTTGTATAATTAATCAGATAACCTTATTTACTCAACTAGTGTTATCATTGTTGCTTATAAAAATTTTGTACCTTCTTGTGTTAACAGTGCAAGCTCTTGAAGCGATATCAAAAAAGCTGCAGATCAAACATTTGAACATCAATGAGAGTTTCTGCAGCAGCGGTGGATTTCAGAATGAGACGATCCCCAAGAAGATTGTGGTCAATGTTACTTGCAACTGCAGCAGCACTCTTTGCCATGTGACGTACATGTATGGCCTTGCTTTCCTATCAAAGTTTACTCGTCATATTCATTAGAAACCTATATTAATACGTATATGTGCCTGATCTCATGGAAATTGATGGAACAAAGTTTGCAATGACTTTGGTTTCAATTTCTACCAGAAGTTTCAAAGAGTAGTTCTACTACGGGGAAAAGGCCTAATATATACTCTGATGACTGATGTCAGACCATATTAAATTCTTGAGCCTATACGTATTAAGTTTCTGATATGAGAATGAAAATTGGCTTGCATTACATTGAAGTGAAACTTGCTTATATACAATTTAAGAGAAGAAATAACTGTCTACTGTATACGTAAATCAACCTGTTAACAGACTTGACAAAATAACTAACCCTACAACTGTTACAGAGGAAAATATCTTCCAATAGGCCCCCCTCTAGCTGACTTGCATTTCATTGAAGTGAAACTTGCTTATATACAATCTAAGAGAAGAAATAACTGCCTACTATACACATAAACTAACATCTGACACACTTAACAAAATAACTAACCCTACAACTGTAACAGAAGAAAATATCTTCTGATACTATGTATGAATTATATGATCTCAAGAGTTTTCCTTTTGCTGATTTCTCCCTACTTTCTCTAATTGGCTTGCTTGACAGTCTATTGAAGGGCCAAAATTTAACAGGAACTCTGCCACCAGAATTTGAGAATCTCAGTTATCTTCAAGTAATGTAAGTGGAACATTTTAGGTACATTTAGAAGTCAATTGGCATAAGTATGAGGTAACCTCATTGGTTCATCTTACAGATCTACATACTATTCACATACAAATGCAATTTATGTTGTCCTTGTAACATGGAAGAGGAAATCATACGATAAATTGGAGTCTTTTGGTATTTTTTGAATCTAAGAAGGGTTTATTCTTTAACGTAGAGATCTCTCTCGCAACTATATCAATGGATCAATTCCGAAATTTTTTTCTAAGCTCCCGCTCACAAATTTGTAAGTTTCTATTTTCTACTTTATACTTTTGATTTATAAGAGCCTTTTTTTTTCCTTTCTCTGTATATTTAACAGTTTTTTAAAAACTAGTTTTCCATTAGCTTATTCATTTAGCAGTTAGTTAAACTGGTTGCACTGCATGCACTACAGGTCCCTTTTGGGTAACCGCATTAGTGGTCAAATTCCTAAGGAAATTGGAGATATTGCTACTCTTGTGGAGCTGTAAGTCCTAAGAAACTATCTAGTCTGCCTGAGTAATGCATAAAGCTTGGCCTTGTTTTAACTTGTAATTTATCATCCAGGATCCTGGAGGATAACCAGCTTGAAGGAACCCTTCCACCAAACCTTGGAAATTTGAGGAGCTTAAGGAGACTGTTAGACTTCCAATCCCTTTTTTCTACTGATTCTGTACTTAACAGTTCCTTGAAAGTGTACCTCAAAACATATCATGTTGTATATGTGATGCTATCGCTACCAAAGTTTCTTACCTGAAAAGGTATTCCTAATGTACTTAAAAGTATTACTGTGTCAAGCAACAACTTGTAAACATGATCTAGTCTGGCTCCGATTGTCAAACATTGAATCAGAGTCCTAGGTGAAAAATCGTTAAGAAATTAAATTTGAATTGGGAGAATTATGCTTTCATTTTTCTCGATAAAATCTTAACAACTTAATGTAACTACCTTATGTAAATGTCGCAGTTGACATTAAAGTATTGTGATCTCTTTTGAGGTACACCTGCAGTCTAGTTGCAAGTATACCATCCAGTTGAAATTTCTCCTGTCCTCTCTGTTGGAAAATCAGAGATCAATAAACAATGAAACAAGAGATAAAATGAGAGAAAAATGAATCTATTTCTCATTGAATAAATTCACAAAGAATTACAATTAGAATTCTGCAAAAACTCTCATTGATCTCACTCTCTCTGGATCATCTCTGATCCTCTAACTTGGGATACAATTATAAGGAGAGAGCATGGCTATTTATAGGAGAATGAAGGTAAGCAAAGTCAACAAGGTTAGGCAAATTTGCCTAACCTGCCTGATGCAGCCAAAGCATGCCAAACTTCCCACTGCCTGACAAAGCCAAAACAACCTTTTTCCTGCCAAACCCACTGCTGCTTGATACAGCCAAGATTGCCTAATGGTGGCTTGACTTCTACAATTCCCCCCCTCAAGTCACATCTGGATCTATTATCATCTGACAAACATCCCAACTATGTCTCTGCATAGCTCTACCTTTTCTCGAGTAACCACTTTAGTTAACATGTCGGCTGGATTCTCCTTTGTATGGATCTTCACTAGTCTCAACAGTTGTTGATCCATCACTTCGTGTATCCAATGATAGTGAATGTCTATGTGCTTTGTACGAGAATGATACATTGAGTTCTTACTCAAATCCAGAGCACTTTGACTATCACAATGTATCTTGTAGTCTTCTTGCATGATCCCAAATTCTTGGAGAAAACGCTTTAACCACAACATCTCTTTCCTAGCTTTTGCTACTGCAATGTACTCAGCTTCTGTTATGGATAAAGCAACACACTTCTACAATCTTGATTGCCATGACATGGCTCTCCCTGCAAAAGTGTAGAGAAATCCCAAAGTAGATTTTCTACCATCAAGATCTCCTTCCATATCTGTATCCGTATAACCTTCCAAGATTGGATCAGCTCCACCGTAACAAAGACATGTTTTCAACGTACCTTTTAAGTACCTGAGAATCCATTTGGCTGCCTCCCAATGTTCCTTTCCAGGGTTAGAGAGAAAACGACTCATTATACCCAATGCATGAGCAATATCTAGTCTGGTACATACCATTGCATATATCAGGCTTCCCACTGCTGAAGAATATGGTATTGATGACATCTCCTAGATCTCTTTCTTGGATGAGGGACACGAACTCTTGCTCAATTTGAAGTGATTGGCTAATGGAATGCTTACCGGTTTGGCATTGTGCATATTGAACTTCTTGATCACCCGTTCAATGTATTTTTTCTGAGATAACCATAACTTTCTGCATTCCTAAAATCTGTTGAGCAGGTCCTAAGTCCTTCATGTCAAAGGACTTGGAGAGTTCCTTTTTCAGCTGTCTGATTTTTGTTGCATCTTGTCCCACAATCAAAATATCGTCTACATATAGTAAAAGAACAACGAAGTTCCCATAAGGAAATCTCTGAATATACGCACATTGATCTGCAGCAGTTCGCTTGTACCCTCGACTCACCATGCAAGAGTCAAACTTCTTATACCACTGCCTTGGTGCTTGCTTTAGACCGTACAAGTTATTCTTTAGCTTGCAAACGAGGTTCTTACCTAACACCTCAAAACCGTCTGGCTGCTGCATGTAGATTTCTTCATTCAGATCTCCATGAAAAAATGTTGTCTTGACATCCATCTGTTCAAGCTCTAGGTTCAACTTAGCCACCAAGCCAAGAATGACTCTTATTGAAGTCATTTTTACAACTGGTGAAAAAATCTCATCAAAGTCAATTCTCTTTTTTCTGCTGGAATCCTTTGACTTCCAATCAAGCTTTGTGCTTCACCACCTTTCTGCTACCATCTTTCTTCAGCTTGAACACCCATTTATTTTTCAAAGCCTTTTTCCCGTGTGAAAGATTGACTATCTCATAAGTGTGATTCTTCTGCAGAGAATCCATCTCATCCTACATTGCAAGCAACCATTTTTCTTTATCCTTATGAGATACAGCTTCTTAAAAATTTTTTGGTTCTCTATCTTCAGTAAGGAGAATGTACTTGGATTCTGAATATCTCGTTGACGGAATTCGACCTCATTCAGATCTATGAACTTCTGGGTTCGGAGGTTCACCATCATCTGATCCTTGTGACGGTTCAACAGCTTCTGGTGGAGGGGATTATGGCTCCCCCTGCTCAACACCCTTTGTTTTTTCCTCCTCTTCTGCTTCTGGCATTTCCTCAGGTACCAAATCGTCATCAATGGAAAATTGTGTTGGTCATTGTCTTGAAATGTCTTCACGGGTACTAGAATCTGGATTCTGAGACATTATGGGCTTTTCAATGTCTGTTATCGTCTGGCTTTCATGGAACACAATGTCCCTGCTTCTGATCACCTTCTTCTTTTTTGGGTCCCATAACCTGTATCCGAATTCTTCATCTCCATAGCCTATGAAGATACATGGGGTTGTCCTTGCATCTAACTTTTATCTAAGCTCCTTGGATACATGTGCAAACGCTATACAACCAAATACTTTCAAGTGAGAATATAAGGGGTTCTTACCAGACCATATTTTCTTGGAGACTTCAAAATTCAGCGGTGCTGACGGTGATCTGTTGATTAGGTAGCAGGCGGTTCTGACTGCTTCTCCCTTGAATGGCTTTGACAGCTTAACCATACTGAGCATGCTTTTGACTCTTTCCATAATGGTTCGATCCATTCTCTCGGCAACACCATTATGCTGTGGGGTGCGTGGGACTGTCTTCTCATGTCGGATGTTGTGTCTCTTGCAGTAGGCATCGAACTCCTTAGAAGAGTATTCGCCTCCATTATCTGACTGAAGGCACTTCAACTTTTTTCCTGTTTCACGCTCTACCATGGTATGAAATAGTTTAAAGTGATCAAATACCTGGTCCTTTGTCTTGATGAAATACACCCACACTTTTCAAGAAACATCATCAATGAATGTCAGAAAGTACTTGTTTCCACCTAATGATTCAACTTCCAAGAGACTGCATGTTGCAAATCAGTGCAACTTACTGATATCATAGACGTTAGATATTTTTAACTTTGCTGAATAAGTCTTATTCAGTTTCAAGTCTTCCATTTATTTAGGAAGTGAATTGTGTCTTTCTCTTTTTTAGGAGTTAGTAGTTTTCAAGAAGATAACATGTTGGTGTTAGTTGAGATATTTTTGGATAATATTTAGTATTTATAGAGTCAATAATCAGTGTGTATTTTTACACTTCTTCGTTCAGCTATTCCTTTGAGTAATAAAATTCCTTCTACTCCTCTGGTTTTGATTTGTTACTTGTTCTGTTATCAGTTACTGTTCTCAGTTCTGTTTTTGTTACACCGTAAACATCAAAGTGTACTAGACTGAGCAACTCTGATCTTCTTTTTGAAGAGTAACTGAAAGATACTCTATTTTATTTTCCAAACAAACAGTGATTGCAAGGATCTGGAGCAGTACCTTTGGCAACAGTAATAAGCTCCTTCTTTTCCAGGGTTGACAAACCCTTCTCACTCATGTGACCATTGAAAAGCCTTCGTTTCAACTATGTTGAGACTATCTGTACATATCTTCACATGAGTCTTGTATAATGTGCCACAAATATGTCCTTAGCCAACTACTATAGTGCTTTTTATCAACTTCCATATGCCATTGCTAAATTGATTACCATAGCCCTATTTGTCAAGAGCTACACCTGAAAGTAGATTCAACCGAAGATCTAGCACATGTCTGACATCCTTCAAGGTGATTGTGATCCAGACATTCGTTCGTATCTGAACATCACCAATTCCAACTATCTCAAAAGAACTAGAATTTTCCATCTTCACTACTCCAAAATCACCTGTTTTGTATGTTGTGAAGAAATTTTTGTGGAGAGTCATGTGGTAAGATGCTGCAGTATCTACCACCCATTCAGTGTCTTTTTTTGAGACGTGAAGACATGTCTCATCTTGGATGGAACAGTAGGCTACCTCTCCATGGATAGTAACTAGTGCATCTTCATCATTCTTCTTCGGCTGAGAATTTCCTTGACCCTGCTCTCGTTACAATTTTCGGCAGTTTTTCTTCAAATGACCCTTAATGCCATAATGGTAGCACTTGTAAGTTGACTTTCTTCCATCTGTGGATTTACCCCTACTTTGCTCTTTCCTCTACACTTGCCTCGACTACTTCCTTGTTGTCTTCCTTGATTTTCTGTTACAAGGGCATGAGTCTGGTTTGTGCTCATGTCCTTTCTTCTGGCCTCCTCGTTGAACAGGGCATTCTTAACCATTGTCATGGTAAGTTTTCTTTCTGGGACCGAATTGTTGAGAGAGAAGACTAGCGTTTCCCAGCTGTCAGGAAGAGAACTGAGAAGTAAGAGCGCCTATGTTTCATCCCCAAACGACATCTCCACAAACGACAACTAGTTTACTAGGCTCTAGAACTCACTGGTGTGCTCGGCAACTGAAGTTTCACTACTCAGATTCAAATTAACTAACTGCCTCATTAACAGGGCTTTGTTCTGAGCGGTCTTTGCCTGGTACATACCTTCCAGGTTCGTCCATAGGGCATGTGCGTTTGTCTATTGTGCGACATGGTGGAAGACACTATGATTAATCCATTGCCGGATCTGACCAATAGTTTTTCTGTTTAATTTCTTCCACTTTGCTGGTTTGGAAGGATCAGGGTTTACACCCAATAGTTTTAGGGGATCGTACAAATCTCTACTACTGAGAAGATCTTCCATTCGAGGTCTCCATAGTGTGTAGTTGGTGGATGTGAGCTTTATCGTGGCTCTTGATGATGTTCCTTCCTCCATTTTCTATAACTTGTTCAAAAACAAAGTTGAATCTTCCAAAACGGAGTGTACCGTTGCGTTCGGAAGGGTCGAAAATGGTATATTTGACTCTTATAAGGTCAAATTCTAGTTTGTAAAAAATTAAGGGGCTCAAATGTAATTTCAAAAAGTTTAAGGGGTTAAAGTGCAATTTCAAAAAATTTAGGGGTTAAATTGCAATTTCTAAAAAGTTCAAGGGCTAAATTGCAATTTTAGAAAAGTTTAGGGGTCAAAATGTAATTTTTGAAAGTTTTAGGGGTCAAACTATAATTCTAGAAAACTTCAAGGACCAACTTGCAATTTTTCCAAAGTTTAGCTATGCGCTGACGTGGCAGCCACGTGGCAGATGATGTGGCGTTGACCGGATGACGCGACATTGACCAGATGACGTGGCGCCATGTCGGTCGTCTTCAACCTCCAAACGGTGCGTGGGGCGCGTGGTACTAGTGAAGCCCACTCGCAGATCTTCAAGCGGCACGTGTGGGCCTGTGTAGTGTCCATTCGGCCTCCGAAAAATTTTAGCGTGCTAGACTTGGCACTAGGAGTCTTTTGGTATGATCAAAATACCAATTGGATAATTTTGAAAAATCAAGTTTGAAGAACAGAGGCTCTGTTCTTCAGATTTTCTTCTCCTGTACTCAACCTAATGATCTGATACCACTTGTTGGGAAACCAGAGATCAATAAACAATGAAACAAGAGATAAAATAAGAGAAACGAAATCTATTTCTCACTGAATAAATTCACAAAGAATTACAACCAAAATTCTACAGAAACTCTCACTGATCTCACTCTCTCTGGATCCTCTCTGATCCTCTAACTTGGGATACAATTATAAGGAGAGAGCATGGCTATTTATAGGAGAATGAAGGTAAGCAAAGTCAACAAGGTTAGGCAGATTTACCTAACCCGCCTGATGCAGCCAAAGCATGCCAAACTTCCCACTGCCTGACAAAGCCAAAACAACCTTCTTCCTGCCAAACCTACTGCTGCCTGATACAGCCAAGATTGCCTAATGATGGCTTGACTTCTACACTCTTTATGTTTTATTGTCAAGAATCAACGAGGGAAAGCAAGCTTAGGGGTGTTTTGACCACTTATAAGCTATCAATGAAGTTTAAATATTGTATAACTTATTTAGTTATACGTTTATTAAAAATTAAATAACTTAAACGCTATTTTAACAATGTTTTGGAAAACTCCCCCCTTCTAGATTTTCTCAATCTGGCGAAAACGGTAGCCCTTCTCCTTTACGATTTCTAGTGCCTTCCGTCTTCTTCCTCCGTTCGTTTTGTCCGTCTAAAACACATGGCAACCTCTCCTTCCCAATTAATCTCTCTTTCTCTCTCGGACCTCTCGCATACAAACAGGTATATATATGTATATATGATATATATATATATATATAAATTATGAGAGATAGTGGAAGGAGATGGAGTGCTCAGGCAGCTTGTTCTTTTCCCTCCGTTTTCCTGCCGTCCGATTATGTATATATATATATGCGTCAGGTAGCTTGTTATCAGTCACCGAAAAAGCCCCCGCGACGTTTCACAAATTATAGAAATGGTCTGAAAAACGTTTTGGGCCATCTTTCTCGTTTCTGAAACTGAAAATTGTTTGGAAATGACGAAACGATATCTTCGAGCCGTTTCCGTGCTTCAGAGGTTTTAGAAAAGCTCCCCCAACTTTTCTTAAAATGCTGTCTATATCTTATTTAGTTGATCAAATATTTTGCAATTTTGTCATCGAACAACTATCATATTTATAACTTTATCCCTCTTTTTCATTCCTTTGCCTTCTCTCTATCATCGCCTCCCTTCAACTCCTTCATTGTTGTCGATCGCCACCTCTATCTCCTCCATGGCAACAACCAACTTTAGCCCTATCTCTATCTGTCGCCATCACCTCCTCCTCCATCTTTGCCCATCGTCGTTGCCTCTATCTCTATCCACTGCCTCCTTTATCTCTCTCTCTCTCTCTCTCTCTATATATATATATAACATATATATTTAACTTTTTTATGAATTAAACCTAAATTTTAACATAAAATATTATATTAATATATTTTTTAATAATTATATATAATTTATTAACATTTAAGGGTAAAAATTTTATTAGACATTAATTTATAATTTATTTTTATTAAAAATTAGTATTTTTATGAATTTTATTTGTATTATTCAGTAATATGTTTATTTTAGTCTTTTTATTAAATTCTAATAGCTCATTAGTTTTTTCAAAACAAACGCAAAACTATATAAATGATAATTTAAAAAATATTTATCCAAATACGTTATCAACTTAAACGCTAACCAATTTTAAACCTTTACACAATTTTTAAGTAGGTGGTCTTAAAAGTCATATTAAAAAAAAGGGTAAGCCAAACAGGTTGACCAAGTGTTTTACAATTTTACCCTCTAAGAACTCTAATATTTCTAACTCTCTCTATCTTTAAACATTACAAACTCCAACCCATCGCCGCCTCCAGCCCACCACAATCGTTGTCGCCTCCATCTCCTCCTTTATCATCGCCTCTAGCTTCCATCGCAACACCGCCCGTTGTTGTTGCCTCCGCCTCCATCTCTTCCTTCGTCGCCTCCTTCATCTCCGTCCATCACCATTCTCTGTGTGTATGTGTATATATATAATGTATATTATATATAATATTTAACATTTTTATAAATTAAACATAAAGCAATGTATTAAAATAATTTTTTTAAATTATATATAATTTATCAACATCTAATGATAAAAAATTTATTAATTGAATATCAATTTATAATTTATTTTTATTAAAAAAATACTATTTTTATAAATTTTATTTGTATTATTCAACAACATGTTCATTTTAGTTTTTTTGTTAAATTCTGATAATTTATCAATATTTTTAAACCAAATACATAATTATATAAATAACAATTTAAAACACATTTATTCAAATATGTTATTAATTTAAACGCTAGTCAGTTTTAAATTTTTACACAACTCTTAAATACAAAGACTTAAAAATCATCTTAAAAAAGGGGAAGTCAAACACCTTCTTATTTTGAATATTAAATATAAGGATCATAAATTATCTCCAACTTAAGAAATCTCTAAAGAATGTATGGGAAAGCAAAACAGATAAATTTGAAATTTAATATCCCACTATAAGTGTCAGTGTAAGATGTTATGCCCCTAATTTGAGTCTCTTCATTATCTTGTGCCACTTAGGAATTCATATTATTTGGCTATTTGCTGCTAACGATATGAACCTTCTATACTAATTTTCTTTATTTGTGTTTATTTATGGAAATTTAATTGTTATGGTTGCATTGATGTTGTTAATGAAATTATTCAATTCAATGTAATCCTTAAATAAAAAAGGATATTGAATGAATGGAGAAATAGTATTTTAGTGTCTATATATAAGAATTAAGGAGATATTCAAAGTTGTCAAACTTATAAGAGAACAAATTAATGAGACATACTAAGAAACTTTTGGAGAGGATGGTTGAAAAGAGGTTAAGGAAAACCCAAGATCTCTAAAAAAGGATTTGGTTTTATGCTAGTAATGGAAGTTATCAACCTATTAAGATGTCAAGATAAAAAAAACAAAAAAACAAAAGAAGATTTCCATTTCGTAGCTAGGGACTTGGAAAAAGCCTATGATTGATTTTTCGATACCATTCTCACATTGTACCATTCCAATAATAAATTCAATGCCTTGTTTTGTATGGTACTTAAAACTACTTGAAAAATTTTAAACATGACCCTGTAATAGTATTATAGAGGATATGATCATGGTTGTAGGTTTAAAATTCATGTAGCGAATCCCAATTTTGAGATTAAGGCTTGTGATTATTGTTGTTGTATGGTTGTATTTATGGTCTCACTTTCTTTATGAATGTGACATATATATAACAACAATGTTCTTTATTTATTTGAGGATATAGCGTCCAAAACCTCTTACATGTATTCAGCATTGCTTTGTGATATTGTGAAAAAATGACACATCAAGTCACAATCATTATTGTCACTTGTGATGCTGTCGTTCTCTTGTTGTATCAAATGAATTCATAATAGATGGTTTCCTGCAGTCTTCTTTCCGCAAACAACTTTACGGGAACAATTCCAGCCACACTCGGCAACCTTACGAACTTGGAAGATTTGTAAGTTATAATGGCTTGGACATTTATTAGTTTTAATTTGAGTAATTCTAAAACCACATTGATTGATCTCAGTAGGATAGATGGGAGTAGTCTATCTGGGAAGATACCAGATCTGATTGGAAACTGGATACAAATTCGTAGATTGTAAGTATTTTTTTTTTAGTTTGCTATTATTGTTTTGTTTTTTCGTGGCAAATATTTTTAATTAAGAACGTTTTAGATAATGTCAAATTCAATCTTTCAGGGACATGCAAAGAACATCTATGGATGGCCCCATTCCTTCTACCATATCTCAGTTGAAAAACGTCGAACAGTTGTGAGGAAATTTACATTCTATATTGCATTTTGTAATTTGTTTCAGCCATAACTAGTTCAGGTGTCTATAATGCTTTATGGATATAGAATGGAGAAAAATAAAGCAATCTGATATGGTGCATTTCGATTTTCAGGAGAATCTTAGATTTAAAGGGACCAGATATGAAGTTCCCTGATCTTCAGCAAATGAAGAATCTGAAGTATCTGTGAGTTGAATATGGATGTAATTTATGGCAATAACTCAATTCTATGCTCATAAATTTCTGTCTCAATGACCTTATCTAGCTGCTTCGACTTTTGGTCTACAGGATACTTAGAAATTGCCTAATTACTGGTCCAATCCCAGATTACATTGGTGGACTTTCTAACCTTAAACTTTTGTAAGTTTAATCTAACTGGTACTTGTAATGAGATATATTATTTTTTAAACATTTTCGGTACTTGATTACTGATTTGATATCTCTGAACATATATATAAAGAAAAGTGTGTGAGAAGTAATTTTTGTATATTTTACACCAAGAATACAAGATTTACAGAGAGATATATATAGATACTTGAATAGTACAAATTTGCCTTTGGATGAGCTGAGAAATGCCTACAATTTGGCTACAACAACGGCTAGGAATTTGACTTTAGTGTGCCAATTAGGTTGGCTACAACAATGGCTAACAGATGGCCCTGACACGCCCCCAAAAAAGTGGTGTGCCCTCGAGGACACCAATCTTATTTTTGAGATAGTGATGACGTTGCCTGGATAAGGGCTTTGTGAGACAGTCAGCAAGTTAATCCACGGTGGAGATATGTTGCACTAGGAGAGGACTTTGTTGGACAAGATCACAAACAAAGTGCACATCAATTGCTATGTGTTTCATCCAACTGTGCATTACCGGATTAAGGAAAAGATATGTGGTATTGAGATTGTCATAGTAGATGATTGGGACATGTGGAACTTTGATATAGAGTTCAGAGAGTAAAGAGCGAATCCACGTGAGTTTAGTGGAGGTTGTTGCTAAGGGTCAATATTCAACCTCGATAGATGAACGAGCCACTGTATGTTGTTTGGAAGACATTCAAAAGATGAGATTCCACCATAGAAAACAAGATGAGCAAATGTTGAAGTGTAATCATCCTTGTTGTTGGCCCAATCTATGTCGCTAAAGGCATAGAAAAAAGAGGGACGATATGTATAAAGATGAATGCCATGAAATACTGTAGGTTTGAGGTAGCTAGAAGGCGTTCAAGGGTTGTCATGTGCATAGTAGTGGGTTTGTGAATGAACTGGGCTAGGTGATTTACTAAGAAGGCAACGTCTGGCTTTGTCATGGATAAATACTGGAGAGCATAAATAATACTTTGATATTCAGAGTAGTCCACAATTGCAGTACCATCATGCAAGGTGAGAGAGGTATTGGTTGAAAGTGGAGTTTGAACTTCTTTTGCTTCTGCCATTTTTGTCCGTTCAAGAAGGTCACGAATGTTTTTATGTTGACTGAGAAAAAGACCAATCTTGGTAGGAATGGCCTCGATGCCTAGAAAATAATGAAGAAAGCCCAAATCTTTGATGTGAAATTGTGTGGCTAAAGAAAAGATGCAACGATCGATGACAAAAATAGAGGAGTTAGTAATTAGAATGTCATCCATGTATACAAGAGCATAAAGGAGCTAGTTACCTTTATTGAGAATGAAAAAAGACGAGGCCAATTTTGAGGTATGAAAGCCATATGAGCATAAAAATGGGTGTAGTATGATTTCTCAATTTTATGTTGATTTATTAAATCTGATTGCATGCTGATTATATGAAATTGTTGAGTTGCATTTGTTATTCATTTTATTTTGAATTTAAATGTTGTTTAATATATACATATTCTGTTGATATGTTTATGGGCTATTGGTTATATGTGGGTTGCTGAATTTGTTATGGGCCGAGCCCATATCCGTTTCGTGTTGCATTTTCTCTGCTAGCCTAGCCCATTCGTTGGTCCATGTTAGCATTGCTATATATAGGCAATTTGATGCCCTAATCTCCAGAATGTTCTAATATTTTCTCTTGTGCTCTCTCTTTCTGAAATCCTAAACGGCTGTAATACCCAAAAAATTTGGATTATTTGAAAATATGCGTTTTATTAGAAAAACAAAATTTCAGGAAGGTTGGTATCTAAATAGCTCGAAAAATTGATCGAATCGATTGCAGGGAGTGCCATGGAATCGAGATGCCAAAGGAAAATGATATGGTCGTGATGAGTATTTTGAGGCATGATTTATAGCATCGAAAGAAATGAGATCGGGAACAGTTTTCGGTACAGTTAAAATGCAGCTACCAATTAGGTTGCAATATCGAATTGTTATAGACGACTTCTGAGAAGTCAACGGAACCTTGAGGGGGCTTCAGTTTTTCGTAAGGAATAACCCTTAAGTGGTTTCAGGAAGAAACAAAAAGGTTTAAGGCCAAAACGAAGATTCGGGCCTAAGTACAGTTTTTAGAAATTGCCAGAGAAAGGTCAAAATGATGTTTTTTCGAAATCTTCAGGGGTTAAATGGATGTTTTAAAACTTGAGGGACTTATAAGCAATTATCAAAAATCGAGGGGCTTGGTGAAAGAAGGCCAAAATGAGAAAACCAAAATCAATGGGGTAAAAGTGCAAAAACTCAAAAATGGCAGCATGGGAAAATCTGACTAGCACATGGCCGATTTTGGCTACAGGGATGGCACAAAGGATGGGCGGGGAGCATCTTTTGTAAGGGTAAGAGCCGACAAAGCCCACGAGAGTGGCCAAAAGTTGAAAAAAACCAACCGAAAGTTGGCCAATTCGTAACACACTTGCAACTCACTTTTGCGGTCGGGTGAGGGTGATTCAAGGTCGATCTAGGGTAGGTAAATGCTCCTAAGACAATGGGTTGGCTAAGCAATAGCTTTTGGAAGCTTGATTTTGCCTATAAATAGGCTTTCGAGAAGGTAAAAAATGGTAGGGATAGAGACTTCGAATCGGTCACGAAATCGAATGAATTGAGCCTCCAAAATAGATGGCTTTTTTTGCCCATGGCCTAAGGATGATTTCTGGAGAAAATGAGGCGTTTTGGTGTTGGTTTGATGGCCGTTCGAGGCTTCACCAGAGATGGAGACGGGCGGCCGATCCGAGAGTTTGGCCGGCCAAACGGAGGTCTTCCCGAATTCCTTTCGAGCCAAGAATGGTACCATAGTGATCGACTAATGGAGGGGATCATCAAGGTGCAAAGAACCAGAAACGCCAGCACGGCCGTCGTCGGAGAAGACGACCGGCGCATGCCGGTCACGCACTGCTCTCCACACGCCATCACTCGCCCTAGGCACGTGCAAGCGCGTGGGGCGTTGGAAAAATCTGGAAAAAATGCTGAAAAATAGAGAAAAATATTTTATAGAGGTTCGTGCAAAAGTTTTTGAGGTTTGTCTTCTGGATGTCTCGGTTTTAGCATCAAAGAGCCTCGTGTTACGTGAAAATGCACCATCCAGGTAAGTCCAGTATTTTTCCTTTGAAGTTCATAGTCTATTATAAATTGTTCTGGAATTAGATTTGAGAAAATAGTATCGATGGTATTTATTGAGATTTTTAGAAGGAAAAATGAAAGAAAATGAAGGAAAAATGAAATAAATAGAATATTGAGGATATTTAGTAATTAAATATCATTTTTATGATTGAGGTGATCGAGCTGATGTGATTGGTGCAACTTTTGAGAGTTGATACGAAAATCGAGGTCAGACACGCATATCGAGGCGACGCACGCTTTTCGATGTGTCCTGATCTTTGGGCAAAGGTGAGTAATTTTATCCTAAACATGGTTTTGTGAGTGGTTTTCTCACAAGAACTTATATTCATGATATGTTTGTTATATATGCATGTTGTTATAAATGCAATATTCATTTTGTCATATTACATGGAAAGTTAAGAAAATTGCATGGCACGATATTATTGTCACATTGATATTTGTGCATAGGAATGGGATGTCACCCCAGAATGTAGTCGTAATTCCCGTAGGGCAATGATGGAATAACGTTAAGCTCATCCTTCAGAGGTTCGGAATTTGCGTAGGATTTCGTGCCGGACTGATGGGCCTGAGAAGTTACATTAAGGGCAAATATTGTTCATGTTATTGCATCATACATTCATATATATGTTTTTGGACCCTCTCTAGAAGTTTCATCTTCTAATGGGTTATGCTCCTAGAACATTCAACGTTCCAGCTTAAACTTGCAGCTCAGGCAAAGAGTAGGTTGAGATGAGACGGCACGTGATAGCGTGGCCAATGGACTCAGCGAGCTGATTCGAATATGTTCTAACTTATGCTTCATTGATGATTAGTCTTGTTAGAATGTTTATGGAATCTCCATGTATTTTATATCTGAGAAGATGATGTAATATATGGTACGGATTCTTTATGATGTAATATAAGGTGAATTCAGGCATGTACTAAATCAGGTTTCGATTATCATTTCCGTATATTGTGAACGATTTGCTGGGGGCTTTGTTTGGAATTCAGTACTTAAGGTTTAAGTTATGTACCGAGAAAGAAATAAAAAAATAATTTATGTATATTTTGGGTCCTAGCATAGTGACACGCTCGATAAGAGAAAAGTGGGGTGTTACAACGGTGATTATTGAAGCGAGACACATCCTGTGAATCCTTCTCTCCTATTTCGATCGAATTGATGTTTCTATGGTAAGATCAATTGGTAAGTTTTTGTAGTGCTTAATCTCTATGTTGTTTTAAACACCTAAGGCGTGAGAGATTGGTTGGCTGAAAGAACAGATCCTTATCCTTGATCGCGAGATCGGTATAGAACAGATCTACACTTGTTCTTGTTTTGGTTTCTGTTTCAATTGTATTTTGCAATACTGTTTTACTTCCGTTTGATGATCTTGTAATCGATTGTAAACTTGAGAAATCTAGTGGATTAACTAGAGGCGGAGCCTCTGCCGTGAGTAGGATCTATTGATCCGAACACGTATATCGCTGTGTCTTTATTTGTGTGAGTGAATTGTGGTTTAAATATTTCATTTTCTATTTTACTGCGCTTGATCTATGTTTGGCTGAGAAAATAGGTTGGTTAATACCTACAATATATGTGCATTTGAACATTACAAATCTGACTTTGGATGAGTTGGGAAGTGCCTACAATTTGGTTACAACAACGGCTAAGAGATTGCCTTGGCACACCCTCGTAAGAGTGGTGTGCCTTCTGGGACACCAATCTTGTTTTTGAGATAGTGATGATGTTGCCTGGATAAGAGCTTTGTGAAGTAATCAGCAAGTTGATCCGTGGTGGAAACATGTTGCACTCGGAAAAGACCTTGTTGGACAAGATCATGAACAAAGTGCACATCAATGGCTATGTGTTTCATCCAACTGTGCATTATCGGATTAAGGGAAAGATATGTGGCATTGAGATTGTCAGAGTAGATGATTGGGACATGTGGAACTTGGATACAAAGTTCAGAGAGTAAAAAGTCTAAAGAGCGAATCCGCATGAGTTTAGTGGAGGTTGTTGCTAAGGACCGATATTTACACTCGGTAGATGAACGAGCCATTACACGTTGTTTGGAAGATTTCCACGAGATGAGATTCCCATCATAGAAAATAAGATAAACAGATGTTGAAGTGTAATCATCTTTGTTATCGGCCCAATCTGCGTCGCTAAAGGCATAGAGAAAAAAGGGACGACCTATATGAAGGTGAAGGCCATGAAATACTGTAGGTTTGAGGTAGTGTAGAAGGCGCTCAAGGGTTTCCATGTGCATAGTAGTGGGTTTGTGCATGAACTGGGCTAGGCGATTTATTGAGAATGCAATGTTTGTCCTTGTCATGAATAAATATCGGAGAGCGCTAATAATACTACGATATTCAGAGTAGTCCATAGCTGCAGTACCATCATGCAAGGTGAGAAAGGTGTTAGTTGAAAGTGGAGTTTGAACCTCTTTTGCTTCTACCATTTTTGTCCATTTAAGAAGGTCACAAATGTATTTATGTTGATTGAGAAAAAGACCAATCTTGGTAGGAATGACCTCGATGCCTAGAAAATAATGAAGAGAGTCCAAATCTTTGATGTGGAATTGTGTGGCCAAAGAAGAGATGCAATGATTGATGGTGGAAATGGATGAGCTAGTAATTAGGATGTCATCCACATATATAAGAGCATAAAGGAGCCAGTTACCTTTATTGAGAATGAAAAGAGACGAGCTCGATTTAGAGGCATGAAAGCCATATGAGCATAAGAATGAGTGCAGAGTAGTAAACTAGGCCCGGAGGGCTTGCTTGAGCCCATAAATTGATTTCTTTAAATGACAAACATGGGTAGCAAATTCAAGAGTGATGAATCCAGTTGGTTGAGCCATTTACACTTCTTCATTCAAATAACCATGAACACATTGTTCACATCCAATTGTCTAATGACCCAACGACGTTAGAGAGCAATAGAAAGTACCAAGAAAATTGTGACAGGTTTAATAATCGGATTGAAGGTTTGTGTGTAGTCAAGGCTTGGTCGTTGATGGAATCCCTTGGCCACTAGTCTCATTTTATATCTGGAAATTAAGCCATCTGGGTTTCTTTTGATACGGAAGACCCAGTTGCATCCAATAACATTTTGGAACTGATTTTGCAAAACTAGATCCTAAGTACCTTGTGCAAACAGGGCATTTAATTCATTTCTCATAGCCTCATGCCATTCAGGAGACTTCATTGCCTCAAAAACATATGTTGGTTCAGCAGAGAGTGGAAGAGCATATTTGGTGGTTAATAGGAATTTTTTATTAGGCTTATGAATATTATGCATGGGACGAGTAATGGGCCTTGCGGGAATTATTGGTGAAACGCGAGCAATTAGTGGCAAAGCGCATGGGATGATGATAAGTCATTGTGTAATACCCTATGTTTTGATAAGATTGCCACGTAATTTTAATAAGTTTAGAATACCGAAAAATTGAATTAATAGCAGTTATAAGTACCGAATCGACTGTAGGGAGTGTCTTGGAGTGAAGTTGTCTAAGAAAAATGATACGGTCTCGATGAGCGTTCTGAGTTAAAATTTATGGTATCGAAAGAAATCAAATCGGGAACGATTTTTGGTATAACTAAAATACAGTTGTCATTTAGGATAAAAAATCGAATCGTTGTAGGAGGCTCCCGAAAAATCAACAGAACCCTAGGGAGGCTCTGATTTTGCATAACGATCAACCCTTCAGTGGTTTCGGGATGAAACGACAACCCAGTGAGGACACTGGGGCAAAATCGTCTATATCGAGTAACTTGAAGTTATTAATTTTGTGTTTTCGGCATTGAAATGCAAATTTAATCAATGTTTGAGGGCAGGGTTGCAATAAGAAAATTACCCAAGTGATATTATGATAAAATTGAGATTTAATATGTAAATTTTCTTAACTTAAAGTGTAATATATAATTATATATATGTATTTACATGTATCCGTGCGCATGTGTGCGTGAATGGCAGCTTCCATGAAGTTTCATGTTGCTGCAAATGGGATTATTCAAATGATGGAGTGATGGACCTTCTACAAAATTTTCTTGGTCGAGCGAGATTCGCGCAATTTGAAAGATAATGGCAGCGGGATTTAAGGAGGATATGGCAGTAAGAATATGGTCCGAATTGAGATTGCGTGTGATATAATTTATACATTTATATAAATATATATATATATATGTAATTGAGTGGAGTAGCGACCAAGGCAATGGAGGCTATAAATTGGGATGCATTTGGCCGATTGAGAGCAGCAAGCAATGGAAATCGAGAGAAAGAGGGAGCTGGAGCTAGAGCCAAATGGGGAAGTGGGTCGTGGCCATGGCTGCCGCAAGCAGCAAGCTCGAGTGAGCAAGGTAGCCGCGACCAGCACACGAAGGAGCTTCTAGCAAGGTACAGCGACGACCTTCGAGCTCGGAGGAGGCCGTGAGGCAGTCGGGAGAAGCTAGCGCGACCATGGCAACCATGGCCACAACCAGCTACAGCAGAATCGCAACCAACCGTGGCCGCGGGCAGCTCCAGTGGCAGTGCGGCGATGGCGAGCGGCGCGGAGGCGACCAAAGGCTCGAACGGCGGCAGCAAGGACGGACGAAGGCGGCCTGGGCTGGCTAGTTTCAGCCATGGCAGCGCGCAAGGCTGGTTGCAGGCACGAGAGGAAGAAGGAAGGGAAGAAGAAGAAGAAGAAGAAGAAGAAAGAAAGAAAGAAAGAAAAGAAGGAAGAAGAAAAGATAAGAGGAAGTTGCAGGCAGGCGCTGGAGAAAGAAGTAGAGGAAGAAGAAGGTGAATAGGAAAAGAAAAGAAAAAAAAAAGAAAAAGAAGAAAAAATAGGAAAAATTCTCGAAAAATAGGGTTTGGATATTTACTAATATTTTGGAGATTTTGGGCACGAAAAATGGTTCGAGTACGCGCTTCAAGATTAGGGCACGCATACCAATGAAGCCGGAAAGGCAAAGTCAAGGTAAGTAAAATTCTCTAGAAAATTTTAAAAATTCAATAATATTATTTTTTGAATTTTCGTAGTGAAATATTTGAGAAAATATTTTAGAAATATTTAGTTTGGATTTATTGAGGAAAAATAGGAAGAAATAGAGAGAAAATTAAAGAAAATGCAAGAAATTATGGAAAAATAAGTTTTAATGTTTATTTAAATAATTATGGTGATTAGGATACTTTGAGACTTAAGTTGAAGTGATTTGTGCAAATTTTGAGGTTAGCACGCAAATCGAGGTAATGCATGAATATCGAGGTAAGTGGTACTTCCCAATTAAAGTTAGTTTTATGAAAAATACTTGGTTTGTAAGTGAATTATGTCCATCGAAAATGTTTTCATCATATTGATATACTCTGATATGTACTCATCACGTAGACTACATACATGACATGACTATGAAATGTATAAATACACGTTGATATCATTGATCACTCGCATTGAGGCCATAGGGAGTACGAACTGGCATCGCTGCTTTACCAAGGGTATACCCATACACCCCGGCTTCAAAAGAGGTGGCCGCAAAAATGGTAGGTAGCATGTGGGGTGTAGTTGACACCTACGAAGAAAGACATTGCATACACACATGATATAACATTATGTACCCTTACTTAGATGGTTCATCATCTAATTTGGGTTTTTGCCCCTGGAATATTCAAACGTTCCAGATGGAGATTGTAGCAGATTCGAGAATAAATGAGGCATGAAATGGCACTTAGCAGAGTGCATGAAGAATAAAATGTATGTTATGTAGCCCATGTATTTAAATTCTGCTACTTTGAATTTTGAACATTTTGAGAAATGTTGAAGATGCAAGAATTTATTTATGATTAATGTTAAGATATTAGGTTTCGATCATTGCTTCCGCATTTGATGTGTATAATGATTCTCTTTCGAGATTAATGTATGAGAATTCTGTGATAGATTCGAGAAATGATGTGGTTTAGTTTTAGTGTTTGAAAGAAAAATTTTATTATCCCGAAATTGTCCCAAGTTATAACGCTCTCGAGAAAGTGGGGCGTTACACATTGGCAGGTAAGGAAAAGGTATCAACAAGCATGGGGTCGGAGGTTAGTTGGCTTGGAATGGATGTTGTTTGAAGGTGATTGGTTGAATGAGGAAGGGACATGCATGTGGGTAGAGAATTAAGGGATAAGTGACGTTGAATTAGGGGATGAGATCCAAGAGTTTGAGTGGGATTGGAATCTTGATGTGTCGTGGAGGATGGGAACATTAGTGAAGTAGAAGTAGGTATGGGCCCATGGGGTAAGCGAGTGGATTTTGAACGAAGAGAGAATGGAAATTCAATTTCAAAAAATACCACATGTCAAGGAAGGTAAATTTTGTGGACTTGATTAAGGCATTTATAGGCATGGTGCTAAGGAGAATAGACAAGAAAGATACAAGGAGTGCTATGGTGATCAAGTTTATGATTTGAATAAGGACGAAGCCAAGGATAATAGAGACATTTGAATACCTTTAGGGTAGTGTATGATGGTGATTTGTGAGAGAGTTTGGAAAAAGGGCTATTGTTTTGTAGAGTTGGGGTAGGCATGCGATTGATGAGGTACACAATTGTTTGAAAAGCATAGCACCAAAATTTTGGAAACATTGAGGCATGAGTAAAGAGTGCAAGGGTAGTTTCAATAATGTGGCGATGTTTGCATTTGGCATGACCAACATAATTAGGAATGTATAGTGAGGAAATGTAATGTAAAATGCCATGGGTTTAAAAGAAAGATTTGAGTTTTGTGTATTCAATGCCTCCATAAGTGTAAATAGAGAGAATTTTGTGAGAAAAGAAAGATTCCACTTGAGCACAAAATTTTGGAAAAATGTTAGAGATTTCACTTTTGAATTTTATCAGAAATAACTAGACATATCGAATGAAATGATCAACAAAAATGAGATAATAACAGAAGCTATTGATTGAAGTAATTGGGGAAGGTCCCCATACATCAGAATATAGAAGTTCTAATGGTGAGGTTGATGTGACAGAGGATTCAGTAAATGGTAATTTATGGATCCTATTCAATTGGCAAATAGAACACTGAAAATGAGTTTTGGACTTGATGAAGTCATTGTCCTTGAGAACATGTTGTAGAATTTTTAGGGATGGGTGGCCAAGGCGAGCATGCTAGAAGAGTGGAGTGAGCGGTTGAGAGACTAGTTGGTCTCGAAAGTGGTGAATATTTTGGTGTAGATTGAAGGGTGTAGGGATCGCCGTTACTTTAACCGTACAGCAATGTCGTTTCCGTTGTATAATCCTTTACACAAAAAGAAAAAGGGTGAAATTCAATAGAAACGTTATTGGTTTGACAAAATCTAGAAATAGAGATCTGATTATTACAAGGTTTTAGAACACACAAAACATCATGCAAGTTAAAGACAGAATATGAATGGAAATTTTTGCAGAACCAACATGAATGATAGGCAAACTTGTAACAACCCCTATTGTTACTTCATCACGGCCATCATAATGAGAGTGGAGACTGAGATTATGGAGATCACTTGTGACATCCCCTATTGTTACCATTAAATGTTAATAATTGTTAACAACTAGACTATAACAGTTGTCAGATCCGGTGGTGGCTGTGACTAGAAGTTGTAGATCTGGAGATGGCAACGGCGTAGAGTCGAGGCCGTGATCTGAAGGTAGCTGTCAGATTTGGCAGCGACAGTGACTGAAAGACGGCTGTGGAGCTGCAAATCTGGAGGTGTTAGCGATGGCAACCTGGGACGGTGAATTTGGTGGATTGTCCTCCGATTAGCGCCGGACAGCCGAAGGCGACAGTGGTTGATTGATGTGAAAATGGGAGCCGCTACGATCGTACACAGTGGGGAGTTTCTTGGTTATGGCAGAGAGATGAGAGCATCCTAGTATATCACAAGGATCTTCTGTTGCAGAACAGAAGCGGAGTTTAAGAGGAAGTAGCTGGAGTAAACAACAGTTCTTCTAGAAACCCATATAACAATCGTTCCCGAAGAACACCGATCTTGTATTATTAGTGTGAAACATACAAAAATTACTTCTCACACTTTTCTTCTATATGGTATCGGAGATATACATAGACATTTGAACAATACAAATTTTACTTTAAATAAGTTGAAAAGCGTCTATAGTTTGGTTATAGCAACGGTTAAGAATTTGACTTACAAATTGGCCACAGCAACGGCTAAGGTTACGTTCTCTTTGTTGTTTTCAAGTCATTTTTAGTTTTTTATTTTTTAAAATAAAAAAAACTCGTTCTTTTTAAAAATGTATTTTTAAAAACAAAAAAAAAAGTTACAAAGAAAACTCAAAACAACAAAAAGTTGTTTTGAGTTTTTTCATCCAAAACAAACTCAAAACTCAAAACACATTTATTTATTTGTATTTTATTATTATAATAGAAAAAAATATTACAAAATTCATTAACTTTAAAATGTATATATTTTTTTAATAATATATTAACATTGAATATTTTTAATTTACTAAATAATCAAATTTATTAAATAAAATATCATTAAAAAATTATTTTTAAAAGTTCAAAGAGAACGTGTTTTCTAATTTTCTGTTTTGAGAAATAGTTTTTCAAAATGATAAAGAGAACGCATTTCTAATTTTCTAAAAATAGACTATCAAAACAGAAAATTGAAAATAAATTCAAAACTCAAAATTAAAAATTAAAAAGTAAAGATAACGCAACCTTAGAGATTGCCCCGACAATATAAAACCAAGTTTATGCATGTAACATTGAAGTACAGTTTAGCAAATCAATTCAGTTGCATGTCACGTTATCTGTATCATCTAGTCTTGAAAAACTAATTGCCACAAGAGATAAACTCTACAGATAATTAACTACAGAGTAATTTTTTTATAATTTAAAAAGAAAAGAAAATTAATTTTTTAGCACTTAAATCTCTATAGGACTAAGTGGACATGCAAATTGTTGAGAGTAAAATAATATAGAAGACGAGTTATATCTAACACCTTAAACTTTTTAGATGAATACATCAACTAATGTTTACCCATTAGTGAGCTAAATCAGACATCTTAAGATTTTTGAATTGCATGTATGGTGTTACAAATCTAAATTCTTTCCTCATCTGCATGTACAACCTTTTACAATTTTGAGAACATAAGTTTTGCTCAGTATGTTTTTTCCTCGCACCTTTACTATTCCATGAGTTTCCATCTATGGTAGGTTTGTTTGGTTTGGATATGCGTTCTATTTTTTTTTCTTTCTGGAAGGTAACTCCATTTCAAATGGGTAACTGGTGATTCTTACTTGCAGAGACCTGAGCTTTAATAAGTTGACCGGTCGAATCCCAGAAGCACTTGAGAGTTTGAAACTGGACTATTTGTCAGTAATTACTTTCGGAATAGTTTAATGTCTAACTTCTCATAGTCTGCAACTCCTTTGCTTCTTTCTCTAGCTGCTTGTCGATAATTGATTTATGGTGAATTTGAGACATAATATTGACTGTGAATGTAGGTTTCTGTCCAACAACGCACTAAGTGAAGCAGTACCCAAATGGGCCATGAATGACCTAAGATATATGTTAGTACTTTTCCAACTTTTTCTATTTTTTTTTCCCTCAATCCAAACATGCATCTCAAAGCGTAGTAAGGTTCACATTGATCAGTAGGAAATTTATATCAAATGCCATGCCAATTTCTATTGCAGCGATCTATCTTACAACAACTTTTCAGGGTCACCGGGGATTGGTTGCCTGTCATCAACGGTGTAAGTGTTTTTCTGTTATTTGTCTTATATTCTTTCAAATCAGCCTTAAGTTAACTCCGTTCTTTAATTGCTGACAGGAATTTGGTTTCCAGCTATTCATATGCGGAAAGCAACTCGTAAGTTTGTTACACCCTACGTAGTATTGCTATTTTATTTATTTAAACACCATTAGATAGAATTGTCATGGCTATTGAACCTAAATTTATTTATAGGATTTCTTGGTGCTTCAAGAAGGATCTTCCTTGCAAAAAAACACCCCGACGTAAGTATTAAGTGCGACAAGCTCTTCCCGGTTGACATGGTGCAAACATCTAACTGTTTGCTTCTATATTTTTGGGCAAATATATTTCTCATGATTTTGGTTTTGTGCACAGAATATTCCTTGTTTGTCAACTGCGGAGGCAACATAACGAATATTGATGGGAATCAATATGAAGAGGATTTATCCAAAGAGGGTCCATCTTACTTCTTCCCTTCAGAAAATTGGGCTTACAGTAGCACAGGACGTTACATGGACAAGGAAAATGCAAGTTATACAGCCGATAACCCATTTGCTTTGAATATAACTGGTGCAGACTTCTATAGAACAGCTCGCCTTGCCCCTAATTCACTGAAGTATTATGGGCTTTGCTTGCGTAAGGGCAGTTATAAAGTACGCCTCCATTTTGATGAAATAATGTACTCCAATGATCAGACATTCAGCAATATTGGGAATCGCATTTTTGATGTATCAATCCAAGTAAGATGCCAGCATGTCAATAGCACATGCACGCATGATTTTGTATCTATCTACTCTACATAGACATAAGTTCCCTTTTGGACTATTTCCCTTTTAGAAACATTGAGTGTGACTGTCTGAAAATCATGTTAGCTATTATTACGAGCTTTAATTTCTCTTCTTCCATAGGGAAATGTGGTTCTCAAAGATTTCAATATCATGGAGGAAGCTAAAGGTGTCGGCAAGGGCATCCCTAAGGACTTTAACGATGTTTATGTTAATGGTAGCACTCTGGAGATCCACCTCTACTGGTTAGGGAAAGGGACTACTGCAATACCTGACAGAGGTGTATATGGACCTCTTATATCTGCAATTTCAGTGACACCAAGTATATCTTCTATTCTGGATTGCTCTTTTCTTTTATTAGCTTGTAAAGAGACTAATAATTGTCATTTTTGTAGATTTTGACCCTCATACTGGTGGATTATCAGTTGGAGCAATTGTTGGCATCGTGGTTGCTTCATGTGTGCTCCTCGCTTTGGTCCTGTTTGTCCTCCGCATGAAAGGTTACCTTGGTGGAAAGGACCCTGAAGATAAAGGTGACATCTGAATCCAGAATCCCTGCATATCCAACTCTTCTCTTGTAGCTATGTCATTTCTAACGGGAGTTTGGTTGATGACTTTTGTTAGAGATTTGAACTTACTTTGAGAATTCACATTGACAAGAGTTTTTGCAAAATTAGAAGCTTTTCTTCCTTTGTAACACATAAAATAGAGTTCACACTAATGAGAGGAATAGCTCAAATTTGTCTGTTTTTGGCTACTTCACATACAATAATGCAAATTGAAAAATTTGAACATTAACCATCTCTCTGCTTGCAGTAGTTCTTCTTCTGGAGTATCTTCTATAAATGCCAAAAATTACAAGATACAAACTAGTAAATGCATATAAGTTGGCATGTGGATAGTTCCTGGTTAGTAGCAATAAGATAAATGCTGGTCATAAAAGTTAATCACTGCGTACAATTTGATCTTGTAGAATGCAATAGGAAAAAGGGAAAAACTATTTTTTTGTAAATGAATTTCTGTGAAGCATCTGCTGATGAAATGGAACAGTGGACTAGCCCATATCTACTCTAAGCAAATTTTTGAAATGATGACTTCATTTCCATGTCTTCCAGCTACTTTATGGCTTACTCTTGGCATGAATTGTTCTTGATTATAACTAGAACTACCTCTTTTCTAGGTTCATCTCATATCAGTAATTCAGATCTCTACTACCAGTAAGTAGTTTTAGGCAAGTTTCCTTTAAAAGTAGATACTTGAAGGCCCAATATGGATTGTAATAATCTACATTTGCATACGATGATTCTTTCATAATCCAAGTGTGTTAATTTACCTACTAAAATGTCACCTTCCTCTACCAGACTAAAACTAGTCATGTCATACCTCATATAGCATCGACTTGATGATTAATGGACAAAGTTGAACACTCTAACATAGTTTTATTTCTACTTTATAGTCATTTTCTAATGATTTTCATGTCTCGGGGTTATTTATTACCTATCCTTCTTGTAGATCTTCAAGCTCTCAAACTGCAAACAGGATATTTCACCTTGAGACAGATCAAGGCTGCAACCGGTAACTTTGATCCTGCAAACAAAATTGGTGAAGGAGGATTTGGGCCTGTTTACAAGGTTATATTCTTTCAAGTTATTAATTTTCACCCTGGTGCCAACCTAACAACATTGTCATGTAACATTTATGGCATATTTCCTTCAAGCATACATCCTAAAGGCTGCACTAAAGTGGAAAAAGATTTCTTTTATTTGTTATATTTAAATGACAATCCTGTCATTTGTGCTGCTTGATCTCAGGGAATACTATCAGATGGTGCTGTAATTGCTGTTAAGCAGCTCTCCTCCAAATCGAGGCAAGGAAATCGGGAATTTGTCAATGAAATAGGCATGATATCTGCATTACAGCATCCAAATCTTGTTAAGCTTTATGGTTGTTGTATTGAAGGAAACCAGTTGCTGCTAATATATGAATACATGGAAAACAATAGTCTTGGCCGTGCACTCTTTGGTAAATGTTTCATTTTATCTACACCATTCTATTGTTGTTATGGCTAATTATACTAAAGTAAGTCCTCCCCCCAGGTCGAGAGGAAGGCCGGATAAAACTGGACTGGCCAACAAGAAAAAGGATATGCCTGGGAATAGCAAGAGGGTTAGCTTATCTTCACGAGGAATCCAGATTGAAAATTGTTCATAGGGACATTAAGGCCACTAATGTGCTGCTGGATGAGGATCTGAATGCAAAGATATCAGATTTTGGTTTGGCCAAGCTTGATGAAGAGGAGAACACCCATATCAGCACTCGAATTGCTGGAACAATGTGAGTGTTTCTCCTCCATTTCACCCCTTCTATGTGCCTTTTCAAGATTTTCCAGTCTGGAATTTGAAGTGTTAATTGGCATCAAGCACAGCTGTAGTTGATTTTTCACTTGAAAGGTATAAGTCAGATTGGTAGGCATGTGGATGTTAGTTGACATAAACTAGCTTATAACTTGCCATCGCTATCCTCTTTCCCAAATATGCAAGACTTGTCCTCTGAACCCCAGGGCGGGGTTATTGCTTTAGTAAACCATATATTGGCATATGAAATAAAGGGCCAAAACATTTATGTTTTTCTTTCATCTCTTTGGAGCAATGTGGTTTTTTTAAAAATCATTTCATATCTAAATGCACCACTAGAGGATGTGTGGTTCTAAAGGATATGAAGATTCATTTTTTTCTATGAGCAACGTGGTAGATAAACTCTTTTATTTACTTATTTATTTTTCTTTTTGAGAGGAGGGGGGGTTGTTGATTTCAAAGTAAAACATGATATTTTTTAGGAACTTCTTGGAAGCAAAATTACTAATAAATCTCAGCTCATTAAAATGATTGAAAAATTATTGCATTTAAAATTCAGGGTTCTGATTTCTTCTTTTTCTCTCCCTTTCTAACTGCCCTAGTATAGGGATCCATCTTCCTTTGTGGGCCGTGCTTCTTTGTGGACTTCAGATGTGGCAAATTATAACTTGCTTGTCGCCATGGAAACCTTGTTTAAACATTAATTCTGCTTTGGAACTAGGATTTGAGGAAGGGAAAAAAAAAGAAAGGAAAATGTACTTATGAGTATGTAAAAATACATGTGGGTAACTTATCATTTTTATTTCCTATTTTCCTCTCCATCAAAAATCCTTGTTCCAAACATAGCCCAAATATATCATGGCGGCAAGTTGAAAGTTGTAAGGATAATTTGCATGTACCATGTATCTGTTATTGTATTTTTCAAATACCGTTAGTATCTCTATGCATTGTTTGTACTTTATATGTCCTAAAGCTAAAAAGGAGGTGGGAATTACTTTCTTTGTTGTGTTTGATACATCTAATATTGAAACACAGTATTTATCTTTGCTGTTAAAGCCTTGGTTAATTGTGCTTTGAGCTTCAGGGCCTTGATTTATGCCTGTTAAGTACTTCTTGATTTCTGTTTTTTTCCTTTTCTCATAGGATATATGGCTCCTGAATATGCAATGAGGGGTTATTTGACAGACAAAACAGACGTTTACAGCTTTGGGGTGGTTGCACTAGAGCTTGTAAGTGGAAAGAGCAATACAAGTTATAGGCCAAAGGAGGACTTCGTTTACCTTCTTGATTGGGTAAGTTTTACTTTTTAGTTTGTCCTTTCTTGAGTATCTATAACAATGAAGCTACATACATGGTAATAAGTTACATACATGATAATAAGTCACTTGTTATTGTCTTACCTACATGTGACGAAGAGCATTCAGGAAAAGCTTTAAAAAAAATATATATATATCAATGTCAGCTTTTCAAGAAATAAATTCAATAGTGAGAAATAATTTAGGTGAAACAATGAAGCTGTGTCTTGTATGTTATCAGAAATCAACATTCATTTGGATCTATAACATGATTGCTTAGAACACCATTTCACAATATAAGAGTTTATAGACAATATGATAGCCTTTGTAGTGGATTTGTGCAAGAAGTTGCCCTAGGGGCTTCGCTTTCTCTCTCAAGTCTCAAGTGCACTCTCTAATGGGGTAAGAGGGCGTAGCCACCTTAAGAGGCATCTATACACTCACAACTAGGGTTTTAACTTGTATGAGAAGGAAAGGGAGACAGCCCACCATCATATAGAAGAAGGCCCACAAATTACCCCTTCACTAACTCGTGGGTTTACACTAATTTGACCCACATTGATTTAATTTTTGAGTGTTAACCTAATAATCTACATTGGTTATTTATGGGTTTCTTGATGTCTCACAATAAGATCAATATATCTCAACCTGATTTAATATATAAAATAAAATTTACAATTAATGCAAGCCCACATAATAGGCTCATTATAAAGTGAGATTGTTTTCTATGTAACCTCTCTTCAAAGGCTCAGTGAAACCTAAGATTATGCATTCAAATCTTTCCTATTTATTCATGTAGCATCCAAAAAAAAAAGAGTTAACAAGTACTAGGGAAAAGGAAAAATGCAGTATTAATGTAATTTTCCAATTGTAAGTGCCTTTAAGATTATGTAGAGTTGCATGAGATAACTAAAACGACTCTTCGTTCTGCATTTTGCCAAAGGCTTATGTCCTACAAGAGCAGGGAAGCCTTTTAGAACTTGTGGATCCAAGTCTTGGTTCAAACTACACTGAAACGGAGGTAATGAACATGTTAAACATTGCTCTCTTGTGCACCAATCCATCTCCCACCCTCAGACCCTCCATGTCTTCGGTGGTGAGCATGCTTGAAGGGAAAAGTCGGATCCAGGCACCACTGATCAAGCGACAATCAGTTAACGAAGACTTGAGGTTTAAATCTTTCGAGAGGCTATTGCAGGACAGCCAGCCAGAAATCTATACATTCTCACAGGACCGTCAGGTGCCGAGGAGCATGTCAATGGACGCACCGTGGTCTACTTCCTCATCTTCTTTCCCAAGTAAGGATGGCCCCGGGGATCATTCACCATCAAGCAGGCTGCTTCAATGATGGCAATGTTCAGAATGAATGTACTTCTGAATTCTGATGCTTTCCCAACTGCAAACCTCTAAAATTTTCTTTCCTTTTCCATTTCCTTCTCTTGTGTTGATTAGTGTATGGGGTATTTGTGTTACAACTTAGAGAGAATAAATGATAAAGATATAAGGAAATTGGTTTGAAGTTTTGATTAAGTCTTTGTAGTATCGCAAAAATTTGGAGTCAAGTAAAAATAAATTAATTTGGATGTTTGTAGATATTTTAGAATATTTAAAAAAATTTGAGAAATATTCATTTATGATATTTTAAAGAAATAGGAAATTAAGGTGATTAATTAAATTAATTGAAAGTATTTATGAAAATAATAAAATAAACTATAATAAAATAATGACAATAATAACAAAAATAATAATAAACATAGTAAAAGAGTTGATCAAATGAAATGAAATGAAATTAATTAATTAATATATATATATATATTTGTATGTGTATGCGTGGCTGCTTTCCAGGCAAGTCCTTTTGTGGCCTTAATGCCACTTGAGTGGTGTATATATATATATATATATATATATATATTTGTATGTGTGTGCGTGGCCCATCCTTGGTCGTTTCTCCTTGTGGCTTATAGGCCACTTGAATTTGGTATAAAAGGCAATCTTGGGCAGCAAGCAGAACGTGTAGATTGAAGCCTAATTAGGGTGGAGAAATTAAGGGATTGAGAGGGAGAAAAAAGGGATCGGCCAATAACAAGCGAGGAGGATTTTGAGAAAGAACACGTAGCAACTGAAAGGAAGGAGAAGAAGGGAAAAAGTAAGGAAGTTTGGGATTTTTCGGTGTTTAAAATATTTTGATAAGTAAGTAAAATTATTAGAAGTATTATATATTAAAATTATAAGTTTTTCGCAGTTAGATTATACAGATTATGTGACTAGACTTAATTTATTGAAGCCGCTATCTTGCTATTTTATGTAGAACGTTTTAATTCGCATCGGGAGCACAAGAGAGGCTGAAATCAGTCGTTTTCAGGCAAGCTCTTAACCCTCTCCTCGCGTTATTTATTTCCCGTGAAAGTCTTCGAGGTTTCTTATATTTTATTCCCTCCCTCACCATGATTCGATTCCACGCACTAATAATGATAATCCGCGTGGTACCACCCTACGACTTTTATTTATTTAATGAGATTATTGTTAATGGAAAGAGTTAAACAGAGATGTTTTGGTGTCTTTCATTCCGTCCGTCACGGGGCCTTGTACCGCTCCACTTTCATTGGGAATGATGCCGAAACCGTTGGGGCTAGGTTCTTAAAAAATGGATGTGGTCAAGATCATGTGATTATGTTAGTAGTTTGTTATAAATGTGAAAATGGTTTCCTGTGTTTGAGAAGAGCAGAGAATGTGAATGACATAATGATGTCTATGTTGTTATGGATAAAGTAAGAGAAATGTTGAGCTTAAGAGACTGAGTTTGATGTTATCTATGTGTGTCTTAAGGGTATGGGGTACAAAGCCACTGACTGTCGACCGTGGGTCGTGGCAGTTGATGGCTGGATGTATGGGTGCCAGTCATCGACTGATACGATAAGTGCTAGACGGGCCAGAAGAGCTGGTACTGCCAGATTCCCGCCTTGGCTTGTGCATATCATGATGTGTGTGCTACAAGGGGCTGGGTTGCATTCACTTGGGGACATGCTTTGTGTGTGATAGGATGTATGAGCATTTACATGACCCAGTGGGTCTAAGAGCCAATTTGGGTACCCTAGGTAAGCATATGCATTTAGAGCATGCTGCATGTGTGTATTTCTATGTGAGGCGTAGCAGGGCCTGATGCTTGATTTATGGGGGCCTTGTCATCGTGTTTATGCTACAAAAGCCGTTGCATTTCTTATTTGTTGCACTGCATGGTGAGAATGTGCGGTTTTAAATGATGAGAATGGGTGGTGGATGTGGTCACGATAAGACCGGGGGTTAGAGTCCCACGACGGCGTGGTCCACGACGTGGCCATGGTAAGACCGGGGGTGTAACGCCCCACTTTTCCCAAGTGTGCGTTAATTCGAGATTTCGAGAAAATATAAATCAAACGCCACTTAAGTCTCTCGATAGCCATCATTTCTCGACAATCCCGATCGTACCTTCTTAGTGTAACAACATTCAATAAATAGACTAAGACAGGTGTCATCAATCACATCAGCGGAAGCAAGATCGAAACCTCAAATATATACATATCACTGACAATTTCTTTTACAATAACTGAATCGATGTTTCACATGAAAATACATTACATAATCTCTGAACATTGTAATCATAGACAGGACCTACGAAAACCCAACGTAACTGCTATATCCTGACGACATTCTTTCTCTTGACGCCACTGCTTTCACCTGGAACGTTTGAATATTCCAGGGACATAGTCCAAATTAGATGCTGAATCATCTAAGTAAGAGTTCAAAAATATTTTCATGAATGTATGCAGAATCATGTACACAAAATCAATAAATCTTAACATGCACCAGCCTAAGAGAATCCCACCGCATTTAACCCTAACCGGGGAAAACGCAATCTCTCTAAAGGCGACACGACCAAATCGACCCATTGGCAAACCGATCCTGCTTAAGAAGGACAACCTCGACACATGAACCTAAGAATCACCCCACAGTCATTGTCAGGCTTTACGCTCCCACTCAAAAGCATTCCAAACACAACCCTAGCCCCAAGAGTATCACGTCAGCACTATCCCCGGAATCGACGTCACCTCGGCATTAATACCACTGCTCAAATGATCCTGGGGTGGTGTCCACTCGCAGCCCCGCCACTTGAGCCAACAACCGGGGTGGTGTCCACTCGCAGCCCCGCCACTTGGGTCCCATAGGGTGAAGTCCGTCTCAGCCCCGTCCCAAGTGATCACCAAGCATTAATCCTAGGTACGCATCCCGAGTGCTGTCACTCTGGGCTTCGTCACAGGTTAACAATCCACATACCACATGAACGACACGAAACAAGCCAATGGTCGAAAAATCATAACATGTATCACTTAAACTCATAACATGCGTCACTTAAATCAACACTTAAAATCAATGTTTAATGCACGTGTAAACAATCATGTGGCCAATTCATCACAAGAATCCAAAGGCAAACAAGGTTTGGGCGAACACTCACAGTAAAACAGGTTTAGAGGAGTACTACTCACCTTTAGACGAATTTCTGATTGACAAGCGCGGTCAGCCTCAGTTTGCGCGCCTGCTTCGATCTGCGTGCCTAGCCTCGATTTGCGTGCCAAGCCTCGATTCTCACGCCTGACACTCTTGTACTTCACCCTCAAGTCTCAACGATACCTTAGTCATCACATTTGTTCAAAATCACATCAATATCCATTTTTCCAATTTTTCATAATTTCTTCCTATTTTCTTTATATTTCTCCTCAAAAATTCTAATAAATACCTATTCAAGATTTTTCCTTGATTTCTCTTCACAATAATTCATAAATAATTAATTCCTATCTCCCAAGATTTTCTAAAGATTTTCTAATTCCTTTTCCTATTTTTCATAAGCCTTTTTCACTTTGAAAATTACAAAATGACCATTTTCTCCAACATTTTTTCAAATTTTATTGCACCATAATTAATCATTTATTTTTCTAAAAATAATCAAAAAATTTTGAAATTACCTGGGGTCTCACGCGCCCTCACGCGAGGGCGCGTGGCTGGCTGGTTTGGGTTGGCGCGTGGCAGTCACGCGCCACCGTCTTCTACCTCTAGCCGGCCGCCGGCGGTTGCTCCGTTTTCCTCGAAACCGGTACCCCCGATAGCCCTTTGAGAATCGATCCTAACCCCACCAAAATCAGGCCGAAAGGCCACCGAAAGTGGTCCAAACGGCCGTTTACAGGTCGGCGGTGGCGGACCGCCTCAAGCCCTCGACCAACTTCGAAACACCCTCAAATCTTCACCAAAATGCTTCAAACCACTCCCAAAATGATCCTCATCTCCTGGAGACCAAAATCCCCCTATCCAAGCTCCAAAAATCGATCGAAAATGAGCTCGATTTGGTGCCTTCTCCTTGGCCGATCCCTTCGGCTATTTATAGCAAAAATTGACCCCCACGTGGCTGATCTCCGGCCAATGCTTCCTCTTCACGCCTCTAGGACAGTCCTTGGCCATCCCTTGACAAGACTTGACGGCCAAATGGCCGGATTTTCTGGCCAAATCGTGCAGCCAGATCTGCCATGCGCGGCCAACTTCTAAAAATTGCAGTTAGGCCCCTGAAATTTTTCTTTTTGCATTTTGGCCCCTTTTCTCATACCCCTGATCTTTCTAACACTATCACCAAGACCCTCAAGGTTAGTATTTCTCATTTCACCCTTGAAACTTTCGAAAAATTGCCGTTTAGTCCTCCCTCGGGCATTTTTAGAAAATTACACTTTGGCCCGATTGATTTATTTGACCTCAAATCCACTCGATTCAACCCGAAACCACTTAAGGGTTGTTCTACACATCGTATACTATTCCATGACACTCTTCGTTGACTTTTTGGATGTCGTTTACAGCAATTCGGTAATACAACCTAAATGGGCAACTATATTTTGCTGTACCGAAAACTGTTTCCGATCTTCTTCATTTCACCACTAAAAATCTTAATTTTAATTGCTTGTCGATACTATACCATTTTCTTGGGCAATCTAGGGTCCGAGGTACTCCCGTTGGCTGATTTGGTCGTCCAAAACTAGGTTAGTGTGCCCTAAAGTCTCATTTTTCTCAAATTTCCAATTTTGCCCTTTACCAAATATCATTTTATCCTCAAAAATTTTCTCGGGTGTTACAGGGGGGTTAGATTCCCACGGCGGCGTGGTCCACGGTAAGACCGGGGGTTAGAGTCCTACGGCAATAAAAAGACCGGAGGTTAGAGTCCCACGGCAACAACAGGATAAGACGATAGCGACTAGGAAATGGATATGTAAGAGAAATGGTATAGTAGCCTATAAGAGGCTGATAACAGGTTTGTATGCCGAACTTGGGTGCCATTGTGTGTTTTATGTGAGCCCCAATGACCGTTATGTGAAGTTTATTATATGTTTATGCATTTAGAAATAAGGCAGGTATTGGGCATGGCATGACATGACGTTGCATTGGCATGAATTGCATGGGGTGTTATGGGGAGAGTCCTACCTTTAACCTTCAGCCTTTCTTTCGTGAGCTTGCTGAGTCTCGCGACTCACGTTTGCTTTACATCATTCCAGGTTAGCATATCTTGAGATTGTAGGTACGCTCGTTAAAGTCGAGTCATGATAGCAAGTGCAGAGCTCCCCCAAACCTAGATCCTGGGTGTCGTGTGTTTGGATCAGGGTAACGTTTTATGTTTTTGAGATTAACGTATGATATGTAAGCCCAGGTGGGCTCAAGTGATGAAAGGTTTGTAAAGACGATTATGAGATGTATAATTAAAGAAAAATTATGATTTCTAAAAGAGTTGTGACTATGTTATAGTTGTGTCATTGTTCGATATCATTTTAAGTAATGACCTTCTCACGGATCCTCTATTCGCGGTTGGGGCTCCGAGAGGTGGGCCGTTACAGTCTTTGTGCAGAAGTGTTGCTTCTCGCATTTATGCTCTTCAATTACTGCAAAAATAATATTTTTATTTTATAGGCAAATAGTGGTATATTTTGGAACCAAAAGGTGAAATCCCTCACCGGGGTTCCCGCAGCTCAGCCCAAAATTTCTATAATGGGGTTAAATCACGAAATTCAATAGCGGGATTTGAACACAGAAGCTGCAACGACTATATAATGGCTAAATTTAAAGCTCTTTGAAACCAATGCGTGTATGATCTCAACCGTTAGGTTATGCCCGTGGGGGCGCAAATAGTGATATATCGATCCATAGTAATGTTGTTAGGAACTAAAATCTGAAACATCAAGTTTTTCTCTTAGGAGACTAGGACTTTTGTCATTTAAGGTAGACTTTGATGATTAAATTAATACTCAGTATTAAAGGAGGGAGTACCAAATTAATGAATGAATAAAAAGTGCGTTCATCTTTATCTTATAAAAATTATATTATCTATATAATTAAACCCTTTCGATGACAAATGAGTTATCAACAAAATTATCTTTCATGAATCTCAAGTGAGGTCTAATCGATGTCCAACCTGAAATTCTTAGATTAAATTAAAGAGTGCTTAAGATGTAGACAACTTTTCTTATAAAATGGGGAGCAGAGTGATATGCAACACCCATTAATTGAGTAGTCACATAATAATTCTTAATTATTTTTTTATAAAAATAATATAATATATAAATATAAGACCCCTCGTCATATAGCACAAATTATGCTTTTACATGGTACAAAATTTTATGAATAAAGAATAGATATCATTCAATGGAAAAACTAAATTTATCTAGCAAAGAAATCAAAAACTAGACATTAAAATGATGAATTTTCTCAATTCACTAGACTAATGGATGGCTTGATGGTTGCATTATTATTATGAAACTGTTAGCTTAGTGTGTGTGTGTGTGTGTTTTTTATAATTATTGGGTTGTAATTTAGTGATTGGTAGTAGTGTTGATGAACCTAAAATCTTAAATTTGAATTTTGTGAGTTTTAATTGTTTTTCTATTAAGTATCGAGTAGCATAATTTTATATATCGAAAAATTATATTCTTTTTTACTTTATAAAATAAAATACGTATCACCTTTCATATTTATGGTATATTCATTTTTACAACAAAGTCATAAATTATTGTCCCACTAAATGATGACAACTATATAAATTTTAATTCTGTAACAATTTTTATATATGATTTTTTTTATAAGATTATTCATGTCATATCATCATATCTATTTATATATCTTAATATATATTAAAGTAGAAGAGTAGCTGCAAAAACTTTCCCTCCCAAAATCAGTTTCTATTTTTTTTTTCTTTTTAAGAAATAAATTAATATTTAAAAGGTATACACAATTTTTTGGGATAATCACTAATCAGTTGGAATAATAATTAATGTAATGATAGTTTCTATACCATTATATTAATTATTCACTATTATTATTAAGTAGTTGGAATAATTAGATAATTAATATTTTAAATTTATGCTATTATTAAAATGAGACATCATTTAGTTTTTAATATGACATTCACACTTCCTAACAGTCACATATTTTGGGATAATCAAATAAAATTAATTTAATTATAATTTTTATGCAATTAAATTAATTATTCACTCTCATTATTAATCAAATAATTAATATTTTAAATTTCTATTGTTATTAAAATGAAAACATAACAAAAGTATGCTCCATATGAAGCTAAAGCACTAGAAAGGTAAACACAGCCATAACTCTCACGTCCAATAGCTTCACGTTTTTTTTTTTTTTTTG
The DNA here is from genome assembly GCA_036245055.1 of Diospyros kaki. NCBI lineage: Eukaryota > Viridiplantae > Streptophyta > Magnoliopsida > Ericales > Ebenaceae > Diospyros > Diospyros kaki. The sequence goes on from BSEG01000011.1 coordinate 38,377,813, forward strand.
CTCTTTTGTTTTTTTATTGGTTTAATTTTTTTTCTTTTTCAATAAATAAATTAATATTTAAATTTTCTACTGTTATTATTTAAAATAACATTTCATTTAAAAGGTATACGCAATTTTTTTGAGATAATCACTAATTAGCTAGATGCAGCTTTTATGCCATTACGTTAATTATTCACTACCATTATTAATCAGCTAGAATAATCAGACAATTAATATTTTAAATTTATATTGTTATTAAAATGAGACATCATTTAATTTTCAATGTGATATTCAGATTTCCAAACAGTCACACATTTTGGGATAATCAGCTGGTCAACTTCTATGCAATTACATTAATTATTCACTGTCATTATTAATCAGATAATTAATAATTAATATTTTAAATTCCTACAGTTATCTTAATATATAAAATAGTAAACTTCCTACACATTTTTCCTCCAAAACGTTGCCTCTAAAATATGCATTAAATTTACATGAGTTTTCCAATACTATTAATTAATCAAAAATAAATATTTTATGTCATATATTCTCATCAATTAATCTCTCAATCAATTAAAAATAAATATTATTTCTGATAAATATGAATAGACAACTTAAACTATTAATTATGTTATAAAAAATCGCCCATTTGTATAAAATCTTATATTTTTTATATAATATATTAAATAAATTATAATAGTTTACAAATATTTTTTCCCCCAAAAAATTAATCTGCCAAACTATTTTTTATCTCTAAAATTTGTATTAAATTTGCAAGGGCTTTTCAATACTATTAATTAATAAAAAATTAATATTTTATGTCATATCATTTCATCAATCAATCAAAAATAAATATTATTTATGTAAAATATGAATAGACAATTTAAACTATTAATTAAATCGTAGAAAATCGTTCATTCGTATAATATATTAAAGTAGGATAGTCAGCCAAAGTATTTTGTTAAATGACAATCAATAGTGAATTTTTTTCTTCAAAAACTTGCATCAAATCAAAGGTAGTGTTTAATTAATTATTAATTTTAATTTAATAACTATCTTATAGTCTTCAAAATATGATACTTTGAATTTTTTAATGCTAATTAATATTTAAGGTATCACATTTCCAAGACTATGAAAGAAATCAAAATCCATATATCATATTTTCAATACTAATGCATGGGTTTTTCGATACTAATTAGGATGTAAGATATTACATTTTCAAGACTATGGAAAAAAATTAATGCATAGTAAAAGAAAAATAAGTCAAAATCTATATTTTTAAAGTTTTGTTATCATTGCAAAAATTAAATTTTAACATCAAAAATTAAAAATTTTAAGAGAATTTTTAATTAGCATTGGAAAACCCATGCTTCCTCACATTTAGGAGTTTTAATTTATATTTATATTTATTATAAATTTATAAATAAATATATAATATAATAAATAGTTTTACTTTAATAATTAATTAATCATTACCTTTAATTTAATGCATGAGTTTTTCAATACTAATTAAGATTTAAGATGTCACATATTGAAGAATAATTCATGAATTTTTCAATACTAATTAAGATTTAATATATCATATTTTCAATACTAAGGAAGAAAATTAATACATTGTGAAAGAAAAATAAGTTAAAATTCATATTTTCAATATTTTGTTATCATTGCATAAATTAAAAATTTTAAGAGAATTTTTAATTAACATTGAAAAACTCTTACTTCCTTACATTTAAGAGTTTTAATTTATATTTATAATTATAATTTATAAATAAATATATAATATAATAAATTATTTTACTTTAATAATTAATTAATCACTACATTTAATTTAATGTAAATATTTAATGATTTATTGTTTAAATATAATAGCTTTTGTGTATAAATAAGAAGTTTATGTCAAGATTTTTCATTTTTTATAATGCTATATACTTTAATGAAAGCCTTTTTAAAGTAACTTTTCAAAATATGGACGTTAAATGTTCGAGTTGTGAGACTTTGAGAGATTTTATGCTTTGAATATAGTAAAAAACTTATAACATTCCCATTGAAATTATTTTCATGGATAAACATTTTTTCCCCTAATAAATTTATTGTTAATTATTTATATAGATTTTACCATCAAATTTATAGGGTGAAAGGATTCATGCAACAATCAAGCGTTAGTTGGTATGATCTTTCAAAATATTGATTTGTGATGAATAATTATGTTTTATGTCCAATTTTATACTTAGATATAACAATATAAAATAAAAGACTATAAGTCACAAGTACAAACTAAACTTAATATTAAATACTATTGTTGTAGATGTTATGAAAGAAAGTTTTTTAATACGAAATTTTATCTTTGGGTCATTTGCTAATATTTTGAGTGTAATTGAACTTGATGAACATGAATTATTTGATAAATATAAAGTTGATTATGCAATTATTTATGCATTTATAACTGATAATTTTTTTTATTTTTATTAAAGATATAATTGGAGAGGTCATTGACAAAGACAATGTTAAGTGCCAAGAATCTTGTGAAATGACAAGCGAAAAAATATGACAATCTACTTAATGTGTTAATTATTCTTGAGCATACTGAATGACGGTATATTGATTTAAGAACGTTCTCTATTAGCACATTAAATAGTAAATAATTAATTAAATTTAAATTTTGATAAAAGATTGAGTATTAAAATAAAATAAAAAACTGTATTTATCGATTCTGTTATGATTATTTAAAATAACGAGTTTAATTTTTTATTTTTAAATTTATAAATTTGTTTTAATTATATATTCCGTGCATCGCACGGGCTTAACACTAGTATATATATATATAAGAGTTTTGCAAAAAAAAAAAAAACATGTATCTTTTGTTTTTTTTTGTTACAAACTCTTTCTAATTCAATCATATACTTCACATATTCATTTGTTAGTGTTATTATCTTCAATACCTTAATAGAAATGATCTTTTGTAACATTGTTAATATTTTTATTTAAACTCATAAATCTTATGAAATGTGACAACTCTAAGGGTTATTGCATAACAAATTTCTTCAATTTCTAAAAAAAATTATTTATTAGAAATGTTACACTGAATTTGCTTAGGGTAAGCACTTGCTCGATTTGGTTATCAAACCGATTGAAATGCTGAAACTCAATACATCAAAATTGTGTAAAAAATCGAATCCAACCAATCAAACAAACCGAAAACCCAAAAAATAAAAATTTAGACACCCCTAATTTTGCCGTTCAAGTTTGAACTGCACCCCTGTACTGGGCCAAGGCCGGGCCTTGGCTTTGATTGGACTCACCGACTTAGTTATATGCTGATTTGGGCCATATTGACATCTCTCCTCTTTCAGCCTCTGGCCCTTCGGCACGCCGCGCTCCTCCTCGCCCGTTCGTCCTCTACCTTTTCCGGCCGTCCGATCAGCCCGCTCTCCGCTTTGTTCTTACATCCTTCGGTTGTGGTTTGCGTCACCAGCCTCGGATCCATCTGATCTCCGTTCTCTTGGTCAGATTGGCGATAGTTTGCGCTTACACCACGTTTAGCGTTCCGGAGGACATGTTTCTTGACGACCGACGGCGGTCGACGCAGAATCTTCTTGTTCTTGGAGAATCAAAAAGTCGTGTTTTCATTTGGACCTTGTCTGATCTGGTTCGATACGAGGGTAAAACGAATCCTGATCTGCTGCATCTGATTTTAGTTGGTTAGGGTTTTAATTCTTCTTTAATTTGGTTTGATGTGTAAACTGCAACTTCAGATATGTGTTTGTTGTGTCAGATTAAACTGATTCATCGGTATTGGCTCCTTGTAATGCTGGTTTGATGTAAACTGCAACTTTAGATCTGTGTTTGCTCATCATTTTACGTTTAGAAAATGCATAAGCTCTAAGCGTATGTTTTGAGCTACAATCTTTTGTTTCAATTCTCTTTTCCATACCAAAGCAAGCGTTGCTTTGGCAGGTGAATTGGCAGAAGAAGTGTTGAATCACGAACAAAGAGAACTGGTCCGAGTTGAACAAGGAACTCGTCCGAGTTGAACAAGGAACTCGTCCAGCTGAGTCGAGTTCTTCTACACTGCCCGAAGGAATTATACCGAAATCTTACCCAAGCTCATTTGATTTGACAAATTTACCCCACACTCTCAACAATATTACAAATCTGCCATTGAAAAGTTTCGGGTGTCTAGACTTTTCCTTGTTGCCTCTCTCGCATCTTCTTTCCTTGCAGCCAATCAAATTAAAAAGAAAACTCTCACTCTCTCTCTTTCTGGGTTTGGAAATGGAGGTGGAACCGAACCCACAGGAAATAGCAAAGAAGCTGTGGAGCATAGCTAGAGTCGTCTTCTTCATGCTAAGAAAAGGTGTATCAAAGAGCAAGCTAATGGTTGACCTCCACATGCTCCTCAGAGAGGGAGAGAGACAGAGAGCGAGCGAGCGAGAGAGAGAGAGAGAGAGAGAGATGTCGAAGGCGAAGCTTACAGGTGATTCTATATGGAGTCAGCTACCAAGTGTGCGAGAGCTGGCTAAAAGGCCACTGAATTCCATCCCAGACAGATACCTGCATCCTCAACAAGATCCTCAAATTCTATTCAATTCGTCTTCTTTAAGCTTGCCTCAAATCCCTGTTATCGACTTGCAGAGCCTTTTTTCTGCAGATTCCATGGCTTCCGAGCAGGGGCGGAGCCAATGTAGGCCCAGTGAGGGCCTTGGCCCGCCATTGAGTTTGGCCTGCACTCGGCCCGCTAGAAATTCAATTTTGGGAAAAGCCCTACCTGGCTCCCTCAATCAAACCCTCTCTCGCTCGCCCGTCGCCCACGCCCTTTGTTCTTCTCCCTCTCTCGCATGGTCGTGACTCGCACCAGCTCTCGCTCGGTGCCGCTGGCTTCGGGCTTCCACTTCCTATCGCTCGCCCTCACTTGCTCCGGCCTTCCTCTGTGCTTGCGTCGGATCGGACGATTGGAACCATCGCTGAGGTCGCCGCTGACTCGCTCGCCTCGTCCTCGCTCACCCAATCACCCTCCTCCTCGGTCGCCCACTGCTCGCCTTGCTCAGTCCGTCAGTCGCCGTCGCGCCGACTCGCTCGCCCTCCTAGACCAGCGACGCTGAGGCTGAGCTAGCCTCTCTAAGCTCTTTCTGGGGCCTGGGCCTCTGTCTCCGTCGCTCGCCACCTCTGCCTCGGCCCTCGCCCAGTCGCCCTCGTCGCTGGCTTGCCCATCCAGCTCCGGGCTCCAACCCGGCGACCCGACCCGACCCCCCAGTCGCCCTCACTGAATATTTTTTCTGGCTCCGCCCCTGCTTCCGAGCTCCACAAGCTCCACTCTGCTTGCAAAGATTGGGGTTTCTTTCAGGTATATATGTTTTTTTTTTTTTTTTTACCCCCAATCACATGCTTGAACTGTATCCACTCCCAGGGGGATACAGCTTTGATATTCATTAATCGCAAATTTGCGAGAATCAGAGCGACAATCGAACTAAAAAGGGAAAATGTAAACAAATTCACGAAAAGTCCAAATTAACTTGAAATGTGTTCAATCTTTGAAAATAGACTTTTTGAAAATAGTTAAGTTTAAGCAAATGCATAATATATATTGCAGGTGATCAATCATGGAGTCAGCTGAGTTGCTAGAGAAGGTGAGGGTAGAGATTCAAGGACTATTTGAACTCCCATTGGAAGAGAAGCAGAAGTACGCAAACATGCATCGCTTCTTTAATTAATTAATTAACTTATTGTAACTTTGACGTGAACATAAGGACGAGGAGGGTGAAAAGACAAATGAAAAAGATGAGCCGTGAAGAGTGAAAATGGCGACCATTGAAGTTTTGATTTTGAAGGTTGGTGGGCGTGGAAGCTTGGATTTATTAATGGGGTTTCGTCCGCCCAACGCTGTGCTTTGTTTGGGCCTTTCCTCCACCTCCAGCTCTCGTTGCAATGGTTGAGACGTCGGTTTTCGACGCTCTATATACAGGAACAAAAGGGCATTCGGAGAGGGCGCGTTTGTTGATAAACCCTTACTCGAATTTGTTCTTCAATTTGGTGCCAATTTTGTAGTCAATTTCTCACACAATTTTAGTGTCGGTAATCTCTCGGTGCGAGTCATTCGGGCAGTCTAGACTTTTCCAGCTCAGTATACAGTGTTTGTCCTCAATCAATCATTTTCATCACTTGAGTGTGAAAACCATCCTTATCAAACTGATATGTATATCATCATTTTTTAATTTAGAATCTAAACTATTATCCACACCACTACTATTTATTGAAACATCGACAGCTAGCGTTTGACCATGTTAACAAAATAGGTTTAAAAGTACACTTGTTTTGTCTACATACTCATCATCTGCCCCACACCGACACGCCTCCTCAGAGTAACTCTCGTTACTTTCAGATTCATCCACACCGACTGCCCCACACTCCTCAGGGCAACTCCCATCACTTTTAAATTCATCAAGTGTATCAAGATTGAAATCCTCATCACTTTCAGATTCATATTATGTTTTTAATTTAATTTTATTTTTTTCCCTTTCTCTGCCCTTCATCTCAAATGTCGTTTTAACATTTTCAAAGCATTTCTTATCTGGAAATATCAAAAAATATATAAAAAAAAATTATTTATAGATTATTTTTATAATTTTAAAAACGTTTTTGAAGTTTTTTTATAATATTAAGAAAATATTTTTTTTCTATGATCATGTTAAAAATGAAAGTAATTATGTATATTCTAATAAAATTTATATTTATATTTATTTAAATAATTATTTTTATATTAAAAATTATATTTAAAGAATTTTATACTTTTTTATTTACATATTTCTTTAATATTTTTGTTTCTTATTTTTTCATTTTCATTTGATATTGTGTCCGTTTTCATCATGTAGTTTATTCTTCTATTTTTTAAATTATCTTTCTTGTACAGTTTCCTATCGTTTGTGTCTTCAATTTTGATAGAAGAATTAAATTATATATAAAAATTTTATCTCACTATGTAAGGTAAAGAATCGAACTTAGGATCTTCTCATATAAATTTTATTTTATCATAATTTAATCACTTAATTGGACCTTAGAACAAATGAACTTGTCGAAGTATCCTTTCACTTTTAACAGCCCAGCTTGAAAGTGAATAAATGCAATTAAATCTGAAGTTTTTTTTTTAATTTTAATTTCTAAAATTTTAAAAATAAATAAGACCACGAGATTTCCTTTAAATTCCAAACGGAGCCTCGTTTTCTGGTTCGCTTTCCCATCAAACCCTTTCCATTCACCATTTTCTTTCCCGCTTTTTCCGAATATAGTGCGTAATCGAAGAACGCAACTGATAAGGTGTCGGAATCGAAGCAGAAGATCAGTTCGATGGACTGTCTCTGCGCGAAACTGACGGAGATGTCCAAAGCGTTCTCTTGCCTTCTCTTCCTGTCTCTGCTTTTGAACTGCTTTGGTGAATTCCGATCGGACGCTAAAGTTCTGCCCCAACAAGAAGGTAGGATCGAATTTGATGGCCAGTAACTCTTTTTTGTGATTAAACAGTTATTTTTTCTGTTTTTCTTTTCGAATTTTGATGTCTCGAAGTACATTCATACTGCTGTGGCCGAAATTTGCTTGACACGAACAACTTTTTATGGCTTTATCTGTGTTTATTTGGATCGAAAGAAGATTTTTGAGGATAGGACATAGGAGAGAGAGAATCGTAATATATATATATATATATATATATATATTATCTTATTTCTTCTTCTCAATTTAGGCTTCGCAACGCGGCTTGACCGATTATAAGTTAGTTATGTAACTTATAAGCCATCCAGCGTTTTTTGTTAACAACACTAAATAGCTTAAAAACTTCTGCTCTCCAACTTTTACAAAAACGTTACCAGCTTATTTTGCCCTCCAATATTTTCAATATTCACACCCCTTATCCCTGCTATCTCTTCTCCAATCTTCGCATCTGCCATTACCGCCGTCAGAGTACTCTTCTTGAACTTGTAGTTTATTCAATTCCATCGTTTTCTTATCCCTTCTTTGATTCCTTTCCTTTTCCCCCTTCCACAAATCCAAATTTCAATATAATTCAAGGATGTAAAGGATTTCCCTTCCTCTTATCTTTTCCTAATTAACAACTCTTTTTGTTTTATTTTTTCTTCTGTTTTTTCCTCCATTGTCTGAATGTAAGGCAAGGAAACGCTATTTTTCTTTTTCTTCTTTTCATTTCATAAAACGTAACAAAGAGAATTACTTCCGCATTTTCTTATAATTTTTCATATAATTGTTTCTTCCCATAAAATTCTAAGTCGAAACAGTCTAAATCTGAAAATGAACACTTAATTCCACTTTCTTAACCCCCCCCCAAAAAAAAAGATAGATAGAGAGAGAGAGAGAGAGAGAGAGAGAGAAAGAGCAGTAATTAAATCATGTTCAATTCCAAGTCCTTGTTATGTTGTCGGTTGGTATTTTATTATTTTTGCGAAGTGGAAAAGAGCGACTTTACGTTGACAACTGGCATGCACAATTGAAGTGAGCCCACTAGTACGTGGTCCTTTTTATCAGCTGTCTGCATGCATTGAAAAAGATTCTGACAAAGTGAATTGATTTGAATTTTATGATGGACGGTACATTATTATGGATATTTTAGATTATATAATTTATTATAAATTAACAAAAATACTCTTAGTGTCTCACCATCGTCATCTCGTCTCACCATTTTAGATAAAAAATATTTTAGTCATGTGTTTCACCACTTTACTTAATCGTCTTAAATGAGAGATATTTTAAGATCATTATGTAGTTCAAAATATATACAATGATGTACCAATAATTTTTTTTTATGTTTATCTTGAATTTTGTATGCTTAATAAATATTTTTTATGATATTTATGAATTAATATATTATATTATATTATATATTAATATAAAATATCAAAATTAAATATGCAAGTATCATTTTAGTATTTTATATCCATTTTGTCTTTTCTTATGATATTTTCAATCAGTTTCTTCTGATGTTTACCTATTGGGTAGAAATGAACATTTTGGTCTATGGACCGTTTTTGGTCTATGGCGGCCCAATGGACAGTTTTTGGTCTATGGCGGCCTAGTGGGGAGAAATGGACAGTTTTTGGTCCATGGCCACAAAGTCTTAAACTAGGGGGCCCGGCACTTGGTGATTTGATGGGTGCATTTGTATATGAGTTATTTTTAGGTATATTATGGTAGTCATAAATTTATAATAGTTTTATTTAAAATTAATAATAATTTAAAGTAGGGAGTATATTTATTTTTAATTTTTGATATTATAAATGTGAATATAATTATTAAAAATTTATATAAAATTATTATGAATTTGTGTACCTAAGATCAATTTATGAAGGTTATTTGTCAAACGTATTTATGGTATAGTATTTTTTTAAGTTAAAAAGCTCTCAATATATCATTTTAATTTTAGCATTTTGAACTCCTAGGAGTTACTTTCATAATCAATCCAATATTAGACAACTTATTTGAATTGTGCTTTTTTTTGTAAATAATTTATTTGAATTATTCACCTAACCAAAAAAAACACCAAAAATCTATTCAAACCTTACCCATGGTATCTATCCTATCTGGATTATAAAACTCTCTACTTTGTGTTTTTTTTTTTTTTTGTTCCGTTTATTTTTTTATTTCCGTATCTTTGTTTGTAGGGATAGAGGTGCATTGATTTCATCAAAGAGCAAATTTTGTCAGATCGGCAAGGTTCCGACCTTGTCCTCGTACATGTAAATATTTATTAGCAAGGAGGCTCTTGCTTGAGTCTTTCTTTTACTAAGAGAGAAAAAAAAAAAAAGAGTCAATCTTGATTTAGTCAAAGGGAATGTGCTGGCACCGGAAATCTTAATTAATTTGGAGCATAAATGACCGTTTCTTCCCTGAGAGAGTTGGACTTTGATCTTCATTTACCCTGTGAACATTAATGTTGTGGTAGACTGCCCGTTGACTTCATGTCTACTTCTTTAACATGTCAAAAGGTAAGTGTTTTATGGAGTTATCCGCTGGTTTTACTTAATTCTGTGTTCATACGTACACAGGCTACACCAGTAGTGAAGTGTATGAGGGAACGAAACAAAGTCAATGACAAACTAACTGGGTTCTGTGTGACTGTTTGGCTTGTTGCTCATGTAGACACATTTAAGTTATTGTGAATGGAACTCACAATAATTAATAATGGTAATAATAACATATTAATTTATTATTTTATTATATATGTGAAATAGATTTCATGAATTTTAATTTTTTATTTATAATCTTTTTTTTTAATATAAAACTCATATAATTAATCAGATAGCCTTATTTACTCAACTAGTGTTATTATTGTTGCTTATAAAAATTTTGTACCTTCTTGTGTTAACAGTGCAAGCTCTTGAAGCGATATCAGAAAAGCTGCAGATCAAACATTTGAACATCAATGAGAGTTTCTGCAGCAGCGGTGGATTTCTAAATGAGACGATCCCTAGAAAGATTGTGGTCAATGTTACTTGCAACTGCAGCAGCACTCTTTGCCATGTGACGAACATGTATGGCCTTGCTTTCCTATCAAAGTTTACTCGTCATATTCATTAGAAACCTATATTAATACGCAGTGCTTGATCCCATGGAAATTGATGGAACAAAGTTTGCAAGTTAATGACTTTGGTTTAAATTTCTACTAGAAGTTTCAAAGAGTAGTTCTACTACTGGGAAAAGGCCTAATGCTCTGATGACTGATGTCTGACCATATTAAATTCTTGAGCCTATGTATAAAGTTTCTGATATGAGAATAAAAACTGACTGGCATTACATTGAAGTGAAACTTGCTTATATACAATCTAAGAGAAGAAATAACTGCCTACTATATATGTCAACCAACCTCTAACTGACTTAACAAAATAACCAACCCTACAACTGTTAAAGAGAAAAATATCTTCTAATAGGCCCCCTCAAGCTGGAGCATACACATTGTGGATGCCCAGCTTGGAGATAGATTGTTGAAATGCAGTAACTGATAGAGGTTTAGTAAAGCAATCTGCCAGCTGACTGGGGGATGACACTGGTAACAAACGAAGCATGTTAGATTGGACTTTCTCCCTCACTAAATGGCAATCGAGCTCAATATGCTTAGTTCTCTCATGAAACACTGGGTTGTGAGCTATATGCGCAGCTGATTTGTTGTCTGTGAACAGCAGGGCAGGCTGGGAGTGAGTAACTTGTAAGTCACGAAGGAGATAAAGGATCCCTTGAATTTCACAGGTTGCAGCTGCAGTGGCGCGATATTCAGCCTTTGGGTAGGATCGGGATACAGTTTGCTGCTTCTTGGACTTCCAGCTAATTAGAGAATTGCCAAGAAAAATACAAAAAACTGTGACTGATCTTCTAGTATCAGTGCAAGCGGCCCAGTCTGAGTCTGAGAACCCTTTATAGTTCTAGCTGATTCTTGGTAGGAAAGAAGATACCTTGGCCTAGGGAGGATTTGATGTATTTCATCACTCTGTGTGCTGCAGTTAGGTGTGCCTCAATGGGATGATCTAGAAATTGTGAAAGGCTTAAAGCTGTTGTAAAGCAAATGATATATCAGGCCTAGTGGTGGTTAGGTAAAGTAGTTTGCCAATCAATTTGCAATAGGAGGTGATGTCTGCCAATGGATCACACTATCATTCTTAAAGAGTTAGATGAAGGAAGCATAAGTGTGGATATTCTTAAAGAGTTTTGAATATTGCGCCATTGCAGCTGCAACCTGTGAAATTCAACGGATCATTTCTCTCCTTCGTGACTAACAAGTTACTCATTCCTAGCCTGCCCTAGCTGAGTGAGATGCAAATGAAGGTGAAAGTGAATGAAGGCGAAAGTGAGTTGGCCTGTGCATTGTTAATACTAGGAAGTTGTTTTGGCTGAACGAGAGACAACAACGGTTGGCATTGCTCGAGTGAAAGACATCATAGATTGCATATTGTCATTTCCTTGTGCTAAGCTCAAGGGTAATTAAATATGATTTTGATGATAACAAAAATATTTTTATGATATAAATGTATTTTTTACTCATGCAAAAAAGTAAATTTATTTTGAATTAAAGGTGAATTGTCTTTAAACATGTTTTCTTGTTTTTATCATTTGTCTCAAAAACTGATATTTGAATTTTCATATCTTGATAAATGTATTTCTTTCTCATGCAAAAAGTAAATTTATTTTGAATTAAAGGTGAATTACTTTTAGACATGTTTTCGTGTTTTAATCATTTATGTCTCAAAAGCTTAATTTAAATTTTCATATCTTGATATATGTGTTTTTTTCTCATGCAAAAAGTAAATTTATTTTGAATTAGAGGAGAATTGTTTTTAGACATGTTTCCTTGTTTTAATCATTTATATCTCAAAAATTTATATTTGAATTTTCAAATCTTGATTTCTCATGCAAAAAATAAATTTATTTTGAATTAAAGGTGACTAATCTTTAGACATGTTTCCTTGTTTTGTTCCTTGTTGTTTGAGAAAGAATAAACAATTTTTGAATTTTAAACTTTATATTAACCTTTTCTTTAATGGCTAGTTTGTTTGGAAGATGTATATATATAGGGTAAGTATAGAGGTTCACAAAAAAAGAACAAACTTGATAGAGCATTCAAACAAGAGTGAGAAGCTTTGAAGTGCTAGAAATGTGCTGGCTGATGGAATTCACAACCATTTGTGACTTGTTTGTAATTGTCTCTGATTGTAAGTTTGTTATTTTTACTCACTTGTTGTGTGAGGGGATTCTATGTTGGTTCTAGTTCCAATTAAAAGTTAGTGTTGATTCTCTCTAGTGGAATCTCAAGCTAAGTCTTGAGAGAGAGGATTAGGCTCTTTAGAGCCAAACCTCTATAAATTTTTCTTGTTCCTTCTGGTTGTGTGATTTTATTGTTATCAATCCTACTGCAATCACCACATATTAAGATCACAAATTTAAGAGTTTTCAAAAGAGTTAAAATTATTAATTTTTGAAAAACGCAATTCACCCCCCTCTTGGGTATTTTTTTTGGATAACACCTTGAAATTCTAAAATAGGTTTCTTTCTAGCAGCATTAGGTTCCCCAAGGTTGTTAGATATGGGATTATCAGGAATAGAAATACAAGAGAGATCCCCTTCAACTTGATTGACAAGAGAAGCAATATTCTTGTTTTTAGGCTTATAGCGAGGTGTATATCCATGTTTTTTGTAGCACCTGTCAACGATGTGTCCTTGCAGTCCAGAATAGCTGCAAATGGACCTTTTGTTGGTGTTAGAGAAAGAACCAAATTTCTTTTGCCCAACACCACGTTATTGGAATTAGTATTGGATGCAAAATTTCCTTTTACAAAGAAGGCTCTTGATTCAATAGATTGAACAACCCCTCCCCCCAACTGTCTTTCATGTTGCACAACAAGAGAGAGAACTTTGTTTATAGTTGGTAATGGCTCCATTAACATGATTTAGGACTTAACAGTGTTAGTTCTCATTCAATCCTTTCAAAAACCTAATCACATAATCTGAGTTCTGATAATCTCTAATAACTTGCAAAGCTCCACAGTTACATTGAGGGTTACAAGTGCAGGTTGGAATGGGTCTATGATTAAGCAATTCATCCCATAGAATTTTCAGTTGAGTAAAGTACTTTGTCACTGAAAATGTACCTTGTTGGAAGGAGTAAATCTCCTCTTGAAGATCTAAGATGCGAAGCGAGTCTCCTTGGGAGAATCCATCCTTCAAGTCTCTCCAAACCTCAAGGGCTATATCAAGCCAGATAACACTTTGAGCAATTGAGGTGGAAACGGAGTGAATCAGCCATGAAAGTACCATGGTGTTGCACCTCACCCATGCTGGTGTCAAGTCTCTTACGTGAGACTTGAAGTGCAAAGAATTAGAAAGATCGAGAGAGAGAGGGAAAAAAGAAAGAGATTTTGAGAGGGAAAGAGAGAATTCAAGAGGGAAACATCTTCTCATTCAACATAGAAGTCCCATCCTCCTACATCTAGCCTTATATAGGCCCTTCCCACGATTTCATAACCATGGGGAACATTCTAGCTGCTCATTACAAGTCGCCCATCTGGGCTACGGTTATTACAGGAAATACTTAGAAATTATCAAAGACAATATCTTGTTTGAATACCAATGAATGTGTACAATATCCCTTTTTAAGGAGAGGATTATTAGCAAAGAAGGAAAGAAATAATAGACAACATCCTACCATCCTAATTTACATTATTGCCTTTCTATATTTACATAAAACACTGATCCTAGAGATCAACCTCAATTGAGTATAATTCCAGCACTCCCCCTCAAGCTGGTTTGTAGATATCTTCCATAGTCAGCTTGCCAATAAGTTTATCAAACTGCTTCTTGTGAAGACCCTTAGTTAGAACATCAACAATTTGTTCGGTTGTTGGAAGGTATAGCATGCATATTACTCCACCATCGATCTTCTCCTTGATGAAATGTTTGTCCATCTCTATATGTTTTGTACGGTCATGCAACACTGGATTATGAGCTATAGAGATGGCAGCCTTGTTGTCACAGTAGACTTTTATAGGTACTGAATGAGAAAACTTCAGCTCTTCAAGTATTTGTTTGATCCACATTCCCTCACAAATTCCATGGGCAATAGCTCTAAGCTCTACTTCTGCATTACTTCTAGCCACTATATTTTGTTTTTTGTTTCGCCAGGTGACTAGGTTACCCCCAACAAAAGAACAGCAACCCGAAGTAGATCTCTTATCATCAACACTTCCTGCCCAATCTGCATCAGTGTAGATCTTAACTTGCAAGTGACCATGTTTCTTGAACAGTAACCCTTTGTCAGGTGTCCCTTTTAGATATCTTAAGATTCTGTAGACCACCTCGAAATGCTCTGGCCCTAGTGAGTGCATAAACTAACTTACCATACTAACTGCAAAAGCAATATCAAGCCTCATATGAGACAAGTAGATTAAGCTGCCCACAAGTCTCTGATATTGTTCTTTGTCCTTCACTTCGTCAGCTTTAGCAGCCTGTAGTTTCACATTAGGCTCAATGGGAGTCTCCGACATCTTGCAACTGATTAAACCTGTTTCTCCAAGAAGATCAAGAACATATTTTCTCTGATTGACAAAAATACATTCTTTGGATCTTGCAAACTCCATTCCAATAAAGTATTTTAGAATTCCCAGGTCCTTAATCTGGAACTCCTTTGCAAGTTTCTGCTTAAGGGTTGCTAACTGTCTCATCATCACCAGTTAAAATAATGTCATCAACATAAACAATCAAAATTGCAACTTTACCATCTTTTGAGTGTTTATAAAATATAGTGTGATCTGCCTGACTCTGAAGGAAGCCATAACTAGTAACTGCCTTTCCAAAGCGTTCAAACCATGCTCTTGGTGATTGTTTGAGACCGTACAAGGATTTCTTCAGCCTACATGCTTTGTCACTCCCAAGTTTCTTTTCGAATCCTAGAGGCAAACTCATGAAGACCTCCTCTTTAAGATCGCCATTAAGAAATGCATTTTTGACATCAAGCTGGTGTAGAGGCCAATCTGAATTTATTGCAAGAGACAATAGGACTCTGATAGAGTTTATTTTAACATCAGGAGCAAAGGTCTCCTAGTAATCAATTCCATAAGTTTGGGTGAAGCCCTTAGCCACAAGTCTGGCTTTGTACCTATCAACACTCCCATCAGCCTTACACTTTATTCTAAATACCTATTTACACCCTATTATTTTCTTGCCTTTGGAAAAATAAACTATCTCTCAAGTGCCACTTTTCCTTAGAGCATTCATCTCTTCTATGACTGCCAATTTCCAATTCGGATCATCCAAAGCTTCCTGTATATTCCTTGGAACAAACAAGTGTGAAATCCTAGATGTGAAAGCTTTATGATTTTTTGATAGTCTATGGTAAGAGAGATATTTAGCAATAGGATGTTTAGTGCAATTTCTGACACCTTTCCTAATGGCTATAGGATCAAGAATAGTGGGTAAATAATTGATAATAGTTAAAGAATCAACGGGGGAACTATTGGGCACAGTTGGAGGAAGTAAACTAGAAGTTGAAATGGGATTTCTTGAACTTACAGTGCCATTGCTTGGGTTTTCAAACTGGTTTTGTGCAGAGTTGATATTCAGGTCTTTGTTCCTTTGATGAAATCTCTGCTTAGTATAAACCTGAAGCTCAGAATTTGGATCATGATGATCAGTCTGTAGTACTTATCCCCCTACACTAGAAACCCTTTCACTAGACACCAAAGAACTAGAACCAAAATCTTCTAAGTGACCATTATTAGAACCATGTGGTTCTTGAGTAGGACAAATTGTGTTTGGAAGTGAGATTGAAAGATCCCAAAAATTATCTTCAACTCCATGTTTTTCCTCCTGAAGAGAATTTTGGGTAAAATATGGTTGTTTTTCAAAAAACGAAACATCCATACTGATAAAGAATTTTTTTGTGTGAGGATCATAACACTTATAGCCGTTTTGATGTGAGGCATAACCCAAAAAAACTCATTTGACAGCCCTAGGGTCAAGTTTGGAACGAAATTGATTAGGTATATGAACATACACAGTACATCCAAAAACTTTGATAAGAAAATTCAAATATAACCGAGTGTTGGGAAAAACTTCTTTCAAGCACTCAAGAGGTGTTTTGTACTTTAATACTTTAGTGGCCATCCTGTTTATCAAATAGGACACCGTCAAAACAACTTCACCCCATAAATATTTTGGAATATGCATAGAAAACATTATGGCACGTGGGACTTCGAGTAAATATTTGTCTTTACGTTCAGCAATGCCATTTTGTTGAGGAGTATTCCGACAAGTAGATGTGTGGTGAATACTATTTGTTTTCAAAAAATCTCCCAAGTGCTCGTTAAAATACTCAATGCCATTGTTAGAGTGTAAAATACCAATTTTGGTTTGAAATTGATTTTCAATCATAGTGCAAAAATTTTTGAATAAGTATTCCACTTTAGATTTTTTTTGCATCAAATAAATCTAACACAAACGTGTATGATCATCAATAAAGGTAACATACCATCGTTTTCCAGAAAGAGTAGAAATTTTAGATGGACCTCAAACATCATTATGAATTATATAAAAAGGTTTGGATGCTTGGTAAGGTCTCGATAAATATGTATAATGATAATTTTTTGCCAAGATGCAACTGTCACATTGAAAAAATGAATAATCTATTCCTTTAAACAAATAAGGAAATAAATGTTTCAAATAGGCAAAACTAGGATGGCCAAGTCTAAGATGCCATAGCATAATTGTGTCTAAAACAGAAATTGAACTAGTACTACTAAAGCCCTGAGCTTTTTTATTACCAACAGAGATATCATCAAAGTAGTAAAGACCTTCAATCATCCTACCATGCCCAATCATCGTCCCCAAGGTTTAGTCCTGAAATTCGCAATGAGAGTCAAAGAAAGTAACACGACAATTAGAATATTTGCACAGTTTACTAACAGACAAAAGATTGCAAGCTAAGTTAGGAACATGAAGGACAGAAGTGAGATTAATATTCTCAATTAGTTTAATAAGCCCTTTGCCTACAATGGGTGAAAAACTACCATCAGTGATTTTGATTTTTTCATTGCTAGAGCAAGGAGAATAGGTATTAAAGAAATGAGAAGAACTAGTCATATGATCGGAGGCTTCGAAATCTATAACCCATGGAGAGAAATGAAGACAAGAAAGGGCGTTAGGTTTTCTATCTGTGTGTGCGAAGGAAACACCAGGAATACCAGATGAGGAATTGGATCTTAACGGCGGCAAGAGTTGATCAATTTACTCTTTGTTGAAGGGACCAGTGTCAACCTCATTGGCAGTAGGGACCCCACGATGGCTCTTTTCTCCTTGCTTACTGCTCTTCCAATTAGTCGGTTTGCCATGAAGTTTCCAGCAAGTCTCAGTCTCACGAGTATGGCGTGGCTTGTTGCAATGGTCACACCAGACCCGAGGTCACTCATCGCTCCTACGCTGATAATTTTCAGCCTTGTAGGCTGTAATTAGGGTAGAATTTTCAAGGGACTCACCAGTGGTCTTTTTTCCTAGCATGACACTCCTTCGGCTTTCTTCTCTTCTAACTTCAGCAAATACGTCACCAATAGGAGGAAGGGGAGACCGGCCAATGATCCTTCCTCGCACTTCATCGAATTTGATATTGAGACCAGCAAGAAACTTGTAAATACGGCTATCTTTAACCAGTTTTTTGTTGTGGTGGTTGCAATTATCTGTAGATTTCCACTCATACGTGTTGAAGAGATCAAGATCTTGCCACAATCACTTCAAAGAATGGAAGTACTTAGTGACAGAATCATCTCCTTGTCGAACCTCTCTAAGTTTCAGAGTCAATTTAAAAACCTGAGATTGGTTCTCCAGGTCTAAGTATATTTGATTCACATTATCCCATAATTCCTTTGCAGTAGGATAGCCCATATAATTGAAACCGATATCTTCATCCATGGAATTGACCAGCCCTGTCAATGGATCCCAAATGGAGTGCAATGGAATTGACCAGCCATGTCCATGGAGTTTTCAGTATCCCAAATGGAGTGCAATGGATCATCTGCTGTAGGTTCCTTCTTCTCCCTTGTGATGTAGCCAATTTCCCCTTGCCTGCGAATATACATCTAGACAGATTGTGACCAGCGAAGAAAATTATCACCATTTAAACGAATGGTGGTGATTTGAACAGAATGGGTACTGGAATGGGTCGTTGGAATTCTTGTCTGGATGGCAACGACAGGATTTGGGATGGATTCAAATGTAACTTCTGACATAACTGAACTAGTTGGAAGCGAAAGAACAGGAAGAGAAACACGGTTAACAAAACCTGGGAGGTGGTTGCTGGTGTAAGGACAGCAGCAACTCTAGGATGCAATGGCGACTTTGGGTTGTGGTGGCTGGTGGTCGGATGGCATCTGAAACGGTCGTGTTGGGTGTGGCGGTCAACGGCAGTCAACAGCGTTTGAACCAGCCGCGTTGACGAGCTCTGAAGAGGCCGCGATTGATGGCTATGGAAGACCGATGGCTTTGAAGCGGTCGCCTTAATGGGTATCGGACCTAAGATTGGCGGTTGCTAGGGTGGCCGATGGCAGCGACGGTTAGGAGGGCTGATGGTAGCGGCTAGGGATGGCCGTATCGGATCTAATGGATGAAGGGGCAGCTTAGGGTTTCACAGGAAATGGAAGGTTGTGATTAAAAGGCTGACTAGGGTTTTTCACAGTGTAAGGCTGTGATTTAATCCTGCTCTGATACCAACTTAGAAATTATCAAAGACAATGTCTTGTTTGAATACCAATGAATGTGTACAATATCCCCTTTTAAGGAGAGGATTATTAGCAAAGAAGGAAAGAAATAATAGACAGCATCCTACCATCCTAATTTACATTATTACCTTTCTATATTTACATAATATTTACATAAAACATTGATCCTAGATATCAGCCTTAATTGAGCATAATTCTAGCAAAAATCATACACAAAAATTTCAAAATTGCCACGGGGTCATAACATTCCCCACCCCTAGAAAGCATTCTTGTCCTCAAGAATCAATAAAGTCCCGCAAATCGTGGAAATTGGGTTAGTAATTTGGGAAGATAGTCCCAAGTGGTGTGATGAGGGTCCTTGTGTGACCACCTAACCAGCACCTGAGTTAGGGGCAACGAGCCTTGGTAAATCACTCGTTTATCTAGAATGGCCTATGGCTCCACTACCTCTTCCTCTTCCTCTCCCACAATAGGTATTTCCAAGCTAGCTATCGCCTGTGGCTCAATAGATTTCTAATTTCTTCAATAGAGATACATGGAACACATAATGCATGTTAACCTATGGTGGTAGTCTGAGTTTATAGGCAACCTTCCCTATCTTAGCCTCGATGACAAATGGCCCAAAGTACTTGGGACTTAGCTTGGATGTTGGGGTAGATGTGAATGGTTGCTGCAAAAATCTCCACTCTCAAATAAACGTTGTCCCTTACTTCAAAGGTTCAATCGCCCCTTTCTTTTGTTAGTACTTTGCTTCATCCTGTTCTATGTTGTAGTCAATTCTCTCTTCAATACCTTCAAAACCTCATGTCTCTGTTATAGGTATTGCTCAATTGAGGCTGTGAAACATAGGAAGAAAACCTAGCTTTTAATATGAATATACCACTTAATTAAATTCATTGACTATACACCTATATATATATACACAAATACAATGGGTCATGGGTTCTAACACAGGATTAACCTTAGACTATAACCATATAACTCAACTGTGATACTCGAAAAACTTTCGGGTAAGAAATATGAGGTTTCAAAGGAAATCGGTATCAGAATAGTCTGAGAAAAAGTCTGAATCGACTAGAGGGAATGCCCGGGGGCTCATATACCTAAGGAAATAGGCATATACCTATTAAGAATCTCAAGAAATAATTTTTAGCATCGAAAGAAATTGGATTAGGCATGATTTTCGGTATAACTAAAATACAGCTATGATTCAGGTTAAAAAAAATTGAATTATCGTAGGAGACTTTCAAGAGGTCAACGGAACCCCAAGAAAGTTCATATGTAGTATGTAGAACAACCCTTTAGTGGTTTTAGGAAGAAACAAAAGGATTTATGACCAAAAATAAAGATTCGGGCATAAGTGTAATTTCTTAATTTTATCGGAGGGAGGTCGAAATGACATTTTTCTGGAATCTTTAGAGATGTAATGGAAAGTATAGAACTTGTAGGTTGCAATAGCACTATTTGGAAGCTCAAGGGCTTCAAGGAAAAGACTAAAAGTTCAAAATGGGAAGAAGTTGGGGTCAAAGTGCAATTTTGCAAAATTGCACAAAGAGCAATTCTGTCATAGCTGGCCAAGCTCCCTCCACCACCTCCCATCACCGAATTCGGTGGTGGAAGACCCAAGAAAGTAGCAAGGGACGTCGGGGCAAAGCCCCAGAATCAATATTGGCCGACAATTGGCCTTGATTTGGTCGAAAATGGCCAAATTTTCGGCTGAAAGCAACCATAATTTATCTTATGTAAATCGGCTTTTGGGAAACTTTCGGTGCATTTTGGACAGATCTAGGGCACGGGAAGGCCTTAGTGGCTTTGGGTGAAGCAAGATCCGTCGTTTTGGGGTTCGAATTTGGCTATAAATAGAGGAGATAATGGCCAAGGGTTTTGCAAGATTTGAGCTTCAAATCGACCTCATTTTTGAACAAATTGAGGCACCAAACCATAGGGGTTTTGTTGTCCATGAGGCGAGGATCATTTCTGAAAAATTAGAGGAATTTTGGAGTTCATTTGAGAGGTGATCGGAGCTTCGTCTGAAAAATCGAATCTCGTCGGAGCCGGACTGATTTTTGCTCAGAGGGAGGTCTTCCAAGTGTTGTTTCAAGCTCAAATTTGGCCAGAGTGATCAACTCAAAGTAAGCTATCTTTTGGTATAGTCAGTTTAATTTTCCGGTGTGCCGGTGTCAGAGAAGATGACCGGAGATAATTTTTAGTATTTTTTAAAATGCTGAAAATAAAGAAAAATAGAGTAAAAATAGAAATAAGAGAAATAAAATTCTGAAAAAATATCCAAAAATATAAGAAAAAGGAATAGTTTAGTTTTATAAAATTTTATTTGGGAAATTTTATGATAAAATAATTATTTTGAATTTTCGAAAGGAAACTTAATTAGAGAAAAATAGGAAGAGGTTTTGGAAAATTTCCAGAAAATTCATAGAGATTAGAAATGTTATTTTAGGAATTTTCATGAAGAAAAAATTGAAGAAATTATTTTATTAGGAATTTTGGAAGAATTTATGGCTATGAAAAATAGAGAAAAAATAGGAAAAATAAGAGAAAAATTAGATTATTGATTTTTCTTGGAAATAATTGGCCATGAAGTGATTTGGCCAAAGATCTTGACAATTTGCATTACTTTCGAGACTTAGCACGCAAAACGAGACAGTACACACTTCTCGAGGAAGTTTGAATCCTAAGTTAAAGGTGAGTGGTTTTGTTCCTATAACCCATATATGATATGATTTCCTTTCTATGCATGATATTTATGTATGTTACGATCATTTTTATCATATTTGTCCATATATTGTTGTATGGGAAGTTATGACATACACATGACATGATATTATTGTCATATTGAAACTTGTGTATGAGATCGGGATGTTACCCTAAGAGTGCAGCCGTAATTTTCCAAGGGCAATTGATGGAACAACGTTAGGCTTATCCTGCAAAGGTTTAGGATTCTGTTTAGGGTTCCGTGTTAGGCTGGTGGGCTAGGGAAGTTACACTAGGGTATCTGTTTATAAATGTTCATGCATCTGTTTAGGGTTCCGTGTTAGGCTGGTGGGCTAGGGAAGTTACACTAGGGTATCTGTTTATAAATGTCCATGCATCATTCATTCATTCATGCTTATATAACCTTCACTTAGAAGATTTTATCTTCTAATATTGGACTATGTCCCTGGAATATTCCACGTTCCAGGCGAAACGAGTGACCGGAAAGGCAAGGAAGTGATCAAGGCATGAGCTTGATGGAAATTTTATGGGCCCCATGTGGGGCTAGGACCATCTATTATATTCGATTGTGTTGTTTAGACTTTAACAATAATTGTAATATTATATTGGGTGAACGATGTGTATGCACCCATGTATGATGTGTTTTCGGGGTTTCTTGCAGGTTCTGATCTTGCTTTCGCTTATGTTTAAAGTGTATCATTCCTTTGTTATGTTTGGGAGTGCTACTTATAAAGGATATGTTGAGGATTTATCTTTGGTTTATATTTGATGTATAAAAAAAAAATCCTAGCATATATTAATGCCCTGAAGAGGCTGGGGTGTTACATCAACACTCCCCCTCAAGCTGGAGCATACATATCATATGCACCAAGCTTGCTACAAATATACTCAATTCGAGGACCCTTGAGAGACTTAGTGAAAACATCTGCTAACTGGTCATTGGAATTGACAAAATCTGTGATAATACAGCCAGATAAAATCTTCTCTCGGATGAAGTGACAATCTATCTCGATATGTTTGGTTATCTCGTGAAAGACTGAATTGGAAGCAATATGTAATGCAGCTTGATTGTCACAAATTAATCTCATCTGTGATATCTCCCCAAACTTGAGCTTTTGAAGCAATTGTTTTAACCAGATAAATTCACATGTTGCCAAGATCATAACATGATATTCTGCTTCTGCACTCGACCTAGCAACAACCTCATGCTTCTTACTTTTCCAAGATACTAAGTTTCCTCCAACCAGAACACAATATCCTGACGTAAACCGTCTATCAGAAGGAGAACCTGCCCAATCAACATCAGAATATTCGACTACTTGAGTATGACATCTGTTCTCATACAATAGTCCTCTACCTGGAGCTCCCTTAATATACCTGAGAATCCAGACTACCGCATCTCAGTGGCTATCGCAAGGAGATTGTAAAAACTGACTGACAACACTGATTGAGAAAGAAATATCTAGGCGAGTGATAGTGAGATAATTAAGTTTTCCAACTAGCCTGCGGTATCTTCCAAGATCAGCAAGAGGCTTCCCCTGTCCTAGTAAGAGCTTTACATTAGGGTTTATTGGAGAATCTAGAGGTTTACAATCAAGAATACCAGAATTGGACTGAGCAACTTCTATGTCAAGAAAGTATTTAAGTAACCCCAAGTCCTTAGTCTGAAAATGATGGAAAATATGTTTCTTCAACTGAATAATACCATCTGGATCATCACCTGTAATAATAATATCATCCACATAGACAACCAAGTATATACATCTCCCCTGTGAGGTGTGTTTATAAAAAATCGAATAATCAGACTCACTACGAGTCATACCAAAGTCTTGAATGACAGCATTGAAACGACCAAATCAGGCTCGAGTAGATTGCTTCAACCCATATAGTGAGCGACGGAGTTTACAAACCTGCCTAGACTCCCCCTGAGCAACAAATCCAGGAGGTTGCTCCATATAAATCTCCTCCTGAAGCTCACCATGTAAGAAGGCATTCTTAATATCTAGTTGATACAACGGCTAGTGGCGTATAGCTGCTATAGAAAGAAACAAACGCACAGAGGACATCTTAGCAATAAGGGAAAAAGTGTCACCATAATCAAGGCTATAAACCTGAGTATACCCTTTGGCAACCAAACGGGCCTTGAGGCGATCAACCTGCCCATCAGGACCCACCTTGATAGTATAGATCCACCGACAGCCGACAAGAGATTTCCCTGGGGGTAAAGGAACCAAATCCCAAGTACCATTGGAATGCAAAGCAGCCATCTCATCCACCATTGCTTGTCACCACCCCAGATCAGAAAATGCTTCACTAACAGTCTTAGGTATTGAAACAGAGGATAAGGAAGCCACAAAAGCACAAAAAGGAGACGAGAGACGGTGATAGCTAAGAAAATTATAAATGGGGTGAGGATTGCGAGAAGAACGGTTACCTTTCCGAAGGGCAATAGAAAGCAGATCCTCAGAAGGCAGGACTGCGGTAGGTGGAGAGACTGGAGCAGGATGTGAGGCAACAGGAGTCGCTAAAATAGTAAGAGATACGAGAGAAGGTGCAGGAACAAGATCTTCACCGGGAGGAGAACGAGGCTGATGATGCCGATGATAAACCTGCAATGGGGTAGAAGAAGGAACAAGGAGAATAGGAGCAGAGGACTCGCGGGAGGAGGGATTGCCTCAGAAATGGGTTAACACGCGGAATGAGGCGAAGAGTAGAAAGGAGACAACTCAAAGAAGGTAACATCAGCCGAAAGAAAATAGCGGCGGGTGTCAGGAGAATAACACCGATAACCCTTTTGAAGGCGAGAGTAACCAAGAAAAATACACTTGATGGACCGAGCAAACAATTTATCCTGATTGGGAGACAGGTTATGGACAAAGAAGGTGCAACCAAAGACACAGGGAGGAAGAATATATAATAGTTGATCAGGAAACAAGAGAGAGTGAGGAATCTAGTGCTGAAAAACCGAGGAGGGCATCCTGTTAATGAGATAGCAAGTAGCAAGGACAGCTTCAGCCCAAAAGCGAAAGGGGACATGATGATGTAGAAGAAGAGTGCGAGCAGTTTCAATCACATGTCTGTTTTTACGCTCAGCAACCCCATTCTGTTGTGGTGTATATGCACAAGACGACTGATGCAAGATCCCTTGAGAAGACATAAAGGTAGTAAAAGGAATAGAAAAATACTTAGGGGCATTGTCACTGCGCAATACTTGGACAGAGGTATGAAATTGCGTTTTGATTTCAGCACAAAAGGATTCAAAAATTGAGAATAACTTAGAACAATTTTTCATTAAATATAACCATGTGCAACGAGAATAATCGTCGATAAACGTTACAAAAAATTGAAAACCCAAAACAGACACGACACAACTAGGACCCCAGACATCGGAATGAACTAAAGCAAACGGGGACACAGCCAGATTATTGACACGCTTTGGAAAAGAAGTGCGAAACCGTTTTCCAAGTTGACAAGACTTACAATGAAAAGACGACAAACTAGATAAACTGGGGACCATCTTCTGAAATTTAGCCAAACTAAGATGTCCCAAACGATTGTGGAGAATATCAGGAGACTCAATCACCGAGCAAGCAACAGTTGATGCAGGAAGGTTGAGATGATAGAGACCCTACGACTCACATCCGACGCCAATCATCTGTCCCGTACCATAATCCTGGATAGTAACAAAATGATCATCAAAGGTGATAGAACAATTTAAGGCATGCGTAAGTTTACTAACAGAGACAAGATTAAAGGGGCAATGAGGAAGATAAAGGACAGAATCTAAAGGCAGAGAAGGTAAGGGTTTGGCAGTGCCAATAGCTTTAGCAACCGCTTTGGACCCATTGGCTAATGTTATAGAAGGTAAAGAAATAGAATTAGTAAAATGAGAGAACAAATGGGGATTACCAGAGATATGGTTAGAAGCACCTGAGTCCAAGACCCATGGTCCCAAAGAGGATGACTAAGTGAGACAGGCAGTGGAATCACCAGTGTGGGCAACAGAAGCAACTGTGGATGAGATTTGTTGGGACGTCTTATACTTGAGATACTCATCATAGTCAGCCCCAGTGAGAATGACAGATTGTGGTGGATGACCATCAAAGGACTCAAATCGAGAACCATCAGCATGAGCAACATTAACACAAGGAGGGCGGCCATGCAACTTATAACACTATTCCTTAGTATGCCCCCACTTGTGACAGTAATTACACTTAGGGCGTTTGCCCCGATTACGATGATCTCCTCTCTGTTCGCCACTACTCTGAACCTGTGAAGCCATGACTGAATGATCACCTGCAAAAAAGGGAGGCATTGTAGGAACAGATGAAACTCGAAGAAGACGAGAATACACTTCATCTATAGTAGGTACAGTAGGACTAACAAGAATCTGATCACGAACAGGAGCAAGCTCAGGACCAATGGCACCAAAAGTACACACCATGAAAAACTTATCCCGCTGAGCTAGATCCTCTGTAGTAGTCTTACCAGCAGGTAACAAGGAGTTAAATTCAGCTTTAATAGAGGCCATCCGACCTAGAAAATCAGGAAGAGTCAAAACCTGCTGTCGTAAACTAAGCATATTAGACACCACTGAATATAGGTGTTGAATGTCATTAGTGTATAATACCTTGGCCTGAGCCCACAACTCACAGCACGTGGTATAGTTAGTATAGATCGGATGAAGAGAGGGATCAATGGACTGCCACAGGAGACTGCACAACAGAGCATCAGCTCTCTGCCACTCAGGTTTATTTGTGGTCACATTCTCGGCCTTGGTAGTTAGATGATCTTGTAAACCTTGACCCATACACCATAATTCAACCACCTTGGACCAAGAGATATAATTGACACTACCCATCAATTTCTCAATAGCAATGACTGGAGAGGGAGACAAAATACCAGAGAAGGAGCCAGATTTACTAGTACTAGTCATGTTAGATCAAAGGGAGCCCTACAAGATCAACAGATCTGAAACAAAAGAGTTAAATAAGTTAAAAAATAAAGGTTGGATGATCCAGCACAGAGAAAAGGCGTGCTGGAGCGATGGCAGATGGCAGATGCCGGTGACCGGCAGCGGCAGATGGCAGCGGATGGCGACAAAACCACCGGGGCTAGGATGGACTAAAGGAGGCGAGTCCAATGGTGAAGACGGCGTTGCAATCGGAGCACTAGTGAGAGAGATCAGAGCAAAAACGTCTCCGTGAACAGTGCGAGAGAGGCGGCGCGTGGCAGTGGTAACGGCGACAGTCCTCCGGGGTTCAACAGATCGGAGGCCGACGAACACAACGGCGGTGGTGGTGTGCATGATCGATGGCCAAACGGTGAAGACCCGCTACTGACCAGTAGCGCGCACGCGGCAGAAAAGCAGTGGGCGGCGACGGTGATGGCACGGCAGGCTATGGCTGTCGGTGGTGACGCGACCGACGGTGGTTGTCGGTGATGTGGGCGTCGGCGGCGGCTAGGGTTTGTATGGTGGTTGCTAGGGTTTGTATTTTGGCTCTGATACCATGTGAAACATAGGAAGAAAACCTAGTTTTTAATATGAATATACTACTTAATTAAATTCATAAACTATACACCTATATATATATATACAAATACAATGGCCATGGGCCATGGGCTCTAACATAGGATTAACCCTAGACTATAACCATATAACTCAACAGAGGCCATAGTAGCTATAGAACTCGATAGGGTTGGGATGAGGGGTGGCTTATAGCCAAACACTGCTTCAAAAGGGCTCTGGTTGATGGCACTGTGGTGGCTAGAGTTTTACCACCACTGAGCTAATGACAACCACCTATTCTAGCTCCTTGGTTTAGAGAAACACATGCACCTCAAATAGGCTTCTAAGCATTGGTTAACTCTCTCTGTTTGGCCATCTATTTAGGGGTGGTAAGCTGTGGACATGTGCAACCCTACCCCCATGCTCTTAAACAACTCCTGCCAAAACACACTTGTGAAAATCTTGTCTCTATCCGAGACAATAAACTTAGGCACCCCATGTAGTTTGACCACTAAATCCATGAACTTCTTTGCTACCTCTTATGTTGAGAAATGATGGTTAGACTGATAAAATGGGCAAACTTGGTCAGTCTATCTACCACAACCAAAACTAGATTCTTATCCTCTGATTTGGGGAGTTCCTCTATGAAATCCATAGACTCCCTCCCAAGCTTGTTTTAGCACTGCCAAGGGTTGTAGCAAGCCCAGGTAAGCCACATTCTCATACTTGCACCTCTTACACACCTCACAAGACAACACAAAGCTCATCACTGCCTTCTTTTGTCCTGGCCAGAAGAACAGTTGCCTCACTTTTTGATAGGTGGCTCGTACCCCCGAGTGGCCACCTACTGGAGAAGCATGTAAAGAGGCTATGATCCTCCTTTTGAGTGCCTCGTTATCTCCAATTACCAACCTAGCATTAAACCTTACTAGCCCATTAGAAAGTATGTACCCTGAATTTTTTGATGAGTGAACTACAAGCTGGGCTATTATGTCTTGAACCCATGGGGCTTGATCATAACTTTTTGCCACTTCCTTAACCCACTCGGGCACCACAGTTGTTATAGACTGACATTTCCCTTTTTCCTCCCTTCTTAAGAGGGCATATGCTACTACATTTTCCTTCCCCTTACAGTACACAATAGTATAGTCTAACCCCATTAACTTTGACTCTCTCTTCCTCTGCAACTGGGTGTGCAAACTCTATTAAGATAAAAATTGCACTCTCATGATCAGTCTGGATGATGAAAGGCCATGTTTCTAGATAGTGTCTCCACTTCTCAATAGCCCTTAACACGACCAAGAGCTCTTTGTCATAAACACTTAGGCCTAAGTGTCTTTGAGCTAGGGCTTGACTGATATAGGACAGGGGCCTTCCCTCCTGCATTAACACTACACCTATCCCATTATCGCATGCATCCATTTCCACCACAAACATTTTGGAGAAATTTGGAAGGGCTAACACCAGTGCTTCTGTCATGGCCTTCTTGAGCATCAAGAAGACTGCCTCAACCCTCGGGTTCCATTGGAAGTTGTCTTTCTTAAGGAGCTCAATTAGGGGTTTATTAATGGGGCCATAATTTTGTATGAACTTTCGGTAGTATCTTGTCAATCCGAGGAAGCCCCTTAGCTCTTTTATTGTTTGTGGCCTAAGCCACTCCACCATGGTTGTGACCTTATTGGGATCAGTCTTCACCCCTTCCCTAGAGATAATGTGGCCTAGATACTCTACTTCTTTTTCAGCAAAAGTACACTTTGATAGCTTAACATACAACCTGTTAGAAGTCAAGACCTCAAAGGTGGTACGAAGGTGGGCCAGGTGTTGCTCATAGTTTGGGTTGTATATGAGGATGTCATCAAAGAAAACTAGGATGAACTTCCTCAAGTAGGGCCGAAAAACTTAGTTCATTAAGGCCTGGAAAGTGGTTGGGGCGTTGGTGAGTCCAAAGAGCATGGAATGGGTAGGGAGGAAAGGAAGGTGAGGATGAGCAACAAAAGGAGGGCAGCTTGGCCGTGCTCCAATCATCCACTAAGGTACATGTAATACCCTAAGAGCCCAAAGAAGGGTAGTATATATTGAGGATAAGTAAAAGAAGAAAACAATATCAGCTGGATACCTTTTGGGCTGAATGTAGGTAAAGAACTCCCGGATTAAGCGTGATTGAGCTAGGGAAGCTTAAGGATAGGTAACCCCTGAGAAGTTCGCGTAAGCCCATCAGGGTAAGTTGATCTAATCATTCCTATCGCTCAATGCGGGATGTTATAGGTACAACTTCCTGATAGTTTAAATTTACTCTTGCAAGAATAAAAGTTCACCTTCCTTTCCTCCTCTCCTTCCATGTTCAATAATTGTCTCCTGCATATATGCCCCGACCCATACTTCTCCCCACATTTATAACACAGCCTCATGAGCCTCTTCTGCATGTGCTCCATAGTCGTAGATTTGAGGGGGCTAGGGTTAACCCTAGGCCCCCATGTTGCCCCGCCAGCCACTAAGGCTCAAGTATTCCCTCCTAGAGGGTGGTTGTTAGGTGGTAGGGGCCTAACCATTATCCTATTTTTCTTGTAAATTGCCTCTAGCGTTAACTCCTACAATCTAGCCTTCTTTACCGCCTGCCTAACCGTAGTAAGCATCATCATTTTCACCATGGACCTCAATTCATCCTTGGGTTGTGCATTCCACATCAGTGCCCCTAATTCCTCAAACTTCTCCTGATATTTAGTCACGAATCCTTCCTGCTTAAACTTGTTACACTCTTCTATTACATCCGCCATGTTCCTCTCTCCAAACCATATGCATAATTCTTCAGCAAAATCTATCCACCTAGCGTTCATTCCCCTTGATCTATACCACCCCTGGAACCAAGCATTGATCGTATCACTTAGATAGGTTGTCACTAGGTTAATCCTTTGATTCTCAACTATACCATAAAACTGGAAAAACCTCTCACACCTTCAAATCCATCACTGTGGTTTGGATCTTTCAAAGAGAGGGATCTCCAATCTCAGCATGGGGCCTTGATTGGATCTAGGAGAATTAACTTCCCTTACTTGATTTCCAATCTCCTCATAGGATGAATTTCCCGCTTCAGTAACTCCTTGTGGTCCGAGAAAGATATCTGGTCCCGCCAACCCTTGCTCGGGAACCGATCTGGGAGGAAATTCCGACAGGAACCAAAATTGCGGCAAAGAAGATAGCATGCTAAACATGTTGTTGATTCTTTGTCCAAATTGCTCCATGGTGTCTCGGTGCCTCGATAATTCCCGTTGGACTCCTTCACGAGAGGCTACCATATCTTCACGTAGCTCATCTCTAATCACCCTTATCTCCTCTCTACTCTGAGTAACGGCTTCTTGCGTCTGAGTCATCTTAAATTCCATAGCCTCCATGCGATTCTCCAACTGTTTCAATTAGGTGCCTTCCCCCATCCTAAACACCGCCTATCCGCCTCAATTACACCTATCAACTCCACCGTCGGACGCCGGAATCACAACCGAGGATAACTGGCTCTGATACCAAAATGTCAAGTCTCTTGTGTGAGACTTGAAGTGCAGAGAATTAGAAAGATCGAGAGAGAGAGAGAGAGAGAGAGAATTGGGAGGGAAAGAGAAAGAGAATTTGAGAGGGAAAGAGAGAATTCAAGAGGGAAATATCTTCTCATTCAACATAAAAGTCCCATCCTCCTACATCTGGTCTTATATAGGCCCTTCCCACGGTTTCATAACATAACCTTGGGGAACATTCTAGTTGTTCGTTACAAGTGGCCCATGTGGGCTACGGTTATTACAAGAAATCATACACAAAAATTTCAAAATTGCCATGGGGGTCATAACAGCTGGATAGGTTGGATCAGTAATGAGAGGACTAAGTGTAGAACCATCAACAAATCGTAATTCTTAGAAAGCAGTGCCATTCTTCATGAATCTAGACCATGAATGCTAGATGGTGAAACGAAACCCTAGGGCATCAAAAGAAAAGCACAAAAAATAAATTGAAGAGAAAAATCTTGCACTATATTTTCGAAATCTGAAAAATGAAGTCAAGACACAAAAACTAAAAGCATAGCTGAATATATATGTGTACAGCACGCCTCTTTACTTAACTGCCTAACTAACAATATAACAACTTGTACTTAATACAACAACAACACAATAAACATTACACAATATAAACATAAGCAGCTAGTTGTTGCTTAAACATGGCATGCTTTCACATTCCCCCTCATATCAAACTCCATATTAGAGGATAAATCTTTAATCATTGTAATGTTTGTAGAGTCAATAGAGCTATTATGCACTGGAGAAAATTTGAGCCCAAGCTTTCCACACAGAAACTGAAATCGATTTCTTGGCAACCCTTTTGTAAGAATATCAACTACTTGATGAGTTGTAGGGACATGTCTTATCTCTATTTCACCATTTTCAACCTTCTCTCGAACAAAATGCACATTAATCTTGATGTGCTCAATACGAGCATGAAATATAAGGTTTTCAGCAATGCTCTTAGCAACCAAATTATTACTCCACACAATTGGTCTAGTAGCAGTACTATAGGGATATCCCAACTTTGAAAACAACAACTTCAGCCATAACAATTCAATCACACCCTATGCAATTGCTCGGTGCTCAGCCTCCCCAACTGATCTAGCTACCACCGTTTGTTTCCTGGAACCCCATACAACCAGATTGCAGTCAAAATACACACAAAGCCCACTTGTAGATCTCCTTGTGACCTTACATCCTACATGATTAGCATTTGTATACACCAATAGGGATAGATCATTTGGAGATGGAGAGAATAATAAACCCAAGCCAACAATCCGTTTAAGGTATCTAAGCAAACGTTTGCAAGCTAACCAATGCTGCATTTTAGGTGTTGATAAGAACTGACTTAATTTGTTTACTACAAAGGCAATGCCAGGTCGTGTATACATCAAATATTATAGAAAACAATTAGAGTCCTATACAATAATAGATTGGAGAAGGAATCACCCTCATCATTTAAAGAAATACCCGAGGTCATAGGAGTGACACAGGGTTTACAGTCTTGCATAGTTGCCTTTTTTAGCAAATCCATAGTATACTTAGCTTGGGTCAAGTAAATACCACTATCATCTCGATGTGCCTCAAACCCTACGAAGTAATTGACTGATCCTAAGGTTTTAAGAGCGAAGTGAGTATCCAGATCTAGAATACACAACTTTAGTGCAGTAGAATCTGACCCTGTAATGAGTATATCATCAACATAAACCAAGACAGACAACACATAGTCAACAATCCTTTTAATGAACAAAGAGGCATCAAATGTAGCTCTAGAAAAACCCACCTCTGTAAGGCAGCCTACTTCATATACCAAGTTCAAGGGGCTTGCTTAAGACCATAAAGAGACTTCCTTAATCTACATCGGAGGGAAATTGAGAGTTCACAAACTCCTTAGGTTGAGACATAAAAATAGCTTCTGTCAAGTCACCATTAAGAAATGCATTATTCACATCTACTTGTTGGATATCCCAACCAAACATGACAGCTAAAGAGAACAGCACCCTAATTGTTGGTGCCTTTACAACAGGCTGAAAGTTTCTGCATAGTCTATCCCTAGTGTTTGGAGAAAACCCTTAACTACTAACCAAGCCTTGTGTTTAAGAATAGAGCCATCAAAATTATACTTGGCCCGAAATACCCATTTGCAACCAATAAGGTTCATGTCCTTATAAAACAGAACAAGATCCCAAGTGTTATTATGCTGCAAGGCTGAAATTCCTCCTCCATAGCCTGAGCCCATCGTGAATCTGAAAGAGCCTCATGAACTGAATTGGGTTCAAGAGTTCTCACTAAAGCATGTGGCAAAGAGGTCACAAGTTGTTTAGGCTTAGATCGAGTGAGCATAGGATGAACAGATGGAATTGGAACAAGTTTTGATTTAGGAAAAGAAATTGGAGCAGTAGGTGGCTGAGAAGGAAGAGGTTGTGGCTCATGAGTAGAGGACAAAGAAGCAGGAGATGAAACAAGAAGGTCAGTATGAATAGAGGGTGACAAGGAAGGAGTTAAGGGTTGTGCTACTCAAGGAGACGAAGAATTGGAAGAAAAAGAAGGAAGAGATTGAAAGAAACTAGTAGAAAACCCATTAGAAGGTGACAGAGATAATAGGAGATGAAAACGAAGAAGGAAAACGAAATTCATTAGGATTGAACTGCACATGCCTAGAGACATAAACCTTTCCCGATGGATGCAAACACTTGTAGCGCGTGAGATTGACTATATCCAAGAAACACACATTTAATGGAATGGAAATCAAATTTGTGCTTATCATAGGGTCTAGGGAAAGGAAAACAAGCACAACTAAAAGGTTGAAGTAAGAAATAATTTGGTGGTTTTCTGTAGAGTAATTCAAATGGGGGGTATTAAATTGGATGGGAGAAGCTGGTAACAAATTTATTGTATGAACTGTAGTTTGAAAGGCTTATATCCAAAATTTTATAGGCATATGAGCATGAGCCAATAGAGTTAGGCTCATTTCAACATGTCTATGTTTCCTTTCTGCTACATCATTCTGTTGGTGAGTATAGGGGTAAGTAAATCGAGGTTGGATACCATTACTATGAAGGTAGGGTAAAGAGGCTTTAAATTCCCCCCCCCCCCCCCCAATTGTCAGTTTGTAAAGCTCTAAGTTTGGTTTGATATTGAAGTTCAACAAACTTATGAAACATGATAAAAGTAGACAAGGCATCAAACTTGAGTCTCAAATGATATAGCCAAGTATATCTAGTGTATGCATCCACAAAAATAATGTAATATCTGTACCCTCGGTAGATAGAACAGGAGATAGACCCCATAGATCTAATATACCAATTCTAATGGTTTGGTTGATTTAATTTCACAATTAGCAAACGAAAGCTGATGCATTTTACCAAGTTTACATGAATCAAAAAATGGAAGAGCTAAATGAGAGCAAGGAACACGAATTTTATTCAATATAGATTGCAATACACAAAAAGATGGATGCCCCCATCATGCATGCCATTGCTGACACACACTAGCAGTATTTTGGGCTACATGTATTCAACTGTCTATTACATGTATGCAAAGAAACATCAGGATTAGAAAACAAAACAGGCTTGACTGATTGGACCGAGTGGCTGTGAGCAGCAAGATCAAGTGCTGGAACTAGCCAATAAAGTCCATCCTTAAGGTGTCCTTGAAGTAGCACCAGTCTGGAATCCTTCTTGTTGATCACACAAGAATTAGAGTTAAATTCAGCCATAACATTATTATCACGAGTAAGTTGTGAAACACTAAATAGGTTTTTCTTCATACTAGGAACATGAAGAACACGAGGTAATGAAATAATAGATGGAGGTTTGGATTGAGTGTACAATTGACCTAAACCTATATTAGATATAGGAAGAGCCTTACCATTTCCAATTGTCACTTTGTCACCACCATTGTATGGAGAATGCAAGGACAGGTTGTTTAGATTGGAAGTGCTGTGGTTTGTGGCACCTGAATCAACAAACCATGACAGATCTGATTGAGGGGTTTGAGGCAGGTTCTCGGGAGTGCCATAGTGAGTCCCATGAATTGACCCTATTTCACTCATGTAGGCTCCGTTAGAATCACTAAGGGAGGCCATATACGCTCGTGGATCAGTCGGAACAGCAGAATTAGATCTTCCAAACCCTTGACTAGGGATTCATTGAAAATTTCTATCAAATCTGTGATAACATTTGTCTACAAAAATGCCCTGGTTTCCCACAAAGTTGACAGTAAACTCTTCTTCCAGGTGTTCTACCCCTACCTCTCTGCCTTCTCTATTGACATAACTACCACCTCATGAAATATAACCACCTCTATGATTATTCACAAATCCACTACCATTTCTTGACAAGTATGAGGCCACATTAACATTCATGGATGAAGACATAACAGAATCAAAATTGGCATAAATTTGAGGCAAATTCTTGGTTGCTAACCTTTGTTCATGCATCAATAAAAGATATTGTACCTTCTCTAAATCAATTTCATCCATTTGATATATTATGAGACTAACAACTTTTTCATATTCATGATCCAATCCATTTAGAATAGCAAGCAACAAATCCTTATCATGTAAAGGCTCTCCAATGGCTGCAAGAGCATGCCCTATCATCTTGATTTTTAAAATGTAATCATTAATAGAAAGTGAATGTTTCTTAATTGACCTTAATTGTTGTTTAAATTGGAAAGAC
The DNA here is from genome assembly GCA_036245055.1 of Diospyros kaki. Taxonomy (NCBI): domain Eukaryota; kingdom Viridiplantae; phylum Streptophyta; class Magnoliopsida; order Ericales; family Ebenaceae; genus Diospyros; species Diospyros kaki. The sequence continues at coordinate 38,413,502 of BSEG01000011.1, forward strand.
TAAGCTATAGTTTGGTGAGAATAGAGATTTTCCAAGGAAGACCATATCTCAGCAGCTGATTCACAGTGAATCACCTGCACCAATACCTCTTTGTTAATAGTAGAAAGCAGCCAACCAAGCAGCAACTGGTCGGATCTAATCTAGTTCAAGTAATCTGGATTGACAGAAGAAGATCCGATCTCGCCTGCCTCTGGATCTGTCAAAAACTTCATCAGAGGTGGCGATTTGTTCAGAAATGATGTCAAATCGAAAGCTTGAATTCTAGCAAGAACTTGAGCTTTCCAAAAAATCTAATTGCTGGAATCCAGCTTAATTGGAATGAAATTAAACGCCTAGCCACTGCCGCAAATACTGATTGCGAGGCAGACAACAAAGTAGAAGATGAACGAGGTGGAGGAGAAGAAGAAGAACTAAGAACTGGATTGGAGGCCATCAAGGTAGAATAATGGCTCTGATACCATGAAACGAAACCCTAGGGCATGAAAAGAAAAGTGCAAGAAAGAAATTGAAGAGAAAAATCTTGCACTATATTTCCGACATCTAAACAATGAAGTCATGACACAGAAACTGAAAGCGTAGCTGAATATATATGTGTACAGCACGCCTCTTTACTTAACCGCCTAACTAACAACATAACAACTTATACTTAATACAACAGCAACACAATAAACATTACACAATATAAACATAAGCAGCTAGTTGCTGCTTAAACATGGCATGCTTTCACAGATTGGTCCAGGGAGAACAGGAGTTACGAGCACCAAAGAGGGATTCTCATTTGGATGAAGGAAATAAGGGCTAGAGGGCTGATCCTCTGGCCTCTCTGGATTCAAGGAGGAAGGATTCACCATTGTTGATGAACAAGAATGAAATAAACTGAATAATTGAAAAAACTTACTCGAGTAACTCAGAAACCTTACTTAGAGTGATTTGAAAGCTTACCTGAGTAATTAGGAAAAATTACTCGATTAAATGGAAAGCTTATTCGATCTCTTATTGTATTTGCGTATGAAATATATATAAATAAGAAATCTTTTACAAAATCTCTTAAAAAACAGGAACAAATTTGAATTAGGCTTAGAAGATAAAGTTCATCAACTGAACTTTAATTTTGCTGGAATTATCTCTTGGAAACTGCCTCATCCTTTAATCTCGGAACCTTTATCACCTTATCATTTTAATCTTTGTAACTCTTTTATCTCCCAACAACCTTATCACTTAGTTCTCAACCATAAGAAAAATAATCATGATTTAATTTTAATTTTTCCAACACTATCAATTTATTCTTTATTATCAGTATTCCAACAGTTGAAAAGAAAATGACAGAGAAAAAAGAAAGTGACTGAGCACAGAGTAGGAGCAGTTTATTGCTCTGATACCTTATTAAGTTTCTGATATGAGAACGAAAACTGACTTGCATTTCATTGAAGTGAAACTTGCTTATATACAATCTAAGGAAAGAAATAATTTCCTACTATATACGTAAACTTAGCTCTAACAGACTTAACAAAATAACTAACCCTACATTTGTAACAGAAGAAAATATCTTCTAATACTATGTGTGAATTAGATGATCTCAAGAGTTTTCCTTTTGCTGATCTCTCTCTACTTTCTCTAATTGGCTTGCTTGACAGTCAATTGAAGGGCCAAAATTTAACAGGAACTCTGCCACCAGAATTTGTGAATCTCAGATATCTTCAAGAAATGTAAGTGGAACATTTTAGGTACATTTAAAAGTCAATTGGCATAAGTATGAGGTAACCTCATTGGTTCATCTTACAGTTCTGCATACAATTCACTTACAAATGCAATTTATGTGGTCCTTGTAACATGGAAGAGGAAATCATACGATAAATTGGAGTCTCTCGGTATTGTTTGAATCTAAGAAGGGTTTACTTTTTAACTCAGAGATCTCACTAGCAACTATATCAATGGGTCAATTCCGACATTTTTTTCTCAGCTCCCGCTTACAATTTTGTAAGTTTCTATTTACTACTTTATGCTTTTGATTTATAAGAGCTTTTTTTTTCCTTTATCTGTATATTTAACAGTTTTTTAAAAACTGGTTTTCCATTAACTTATTCATTTAGCAGTTAGTTAAACTGGTTGCACTGCACTACAGGTCCCTTTTGGGTAACCGCATTAGTGGTCCAATTCCTAAGGAAATTGGAGATATTGCTACTCTTGTAGTGCTGTAAGTCCTAAAAAACTATCTGGTCTGCCTGAGTAATGCATAAAGCTTGGCCTTGTTTTAACTTGTAATTTATCATCCAGGATCCTGGATGATAACCAGCTTGGAGGAACCCTTCCACCAAACCTTGGAAATTTGAGCAGTTTAAAGAGGCTGTAAGACTTCCAATCCCTTTTTTCTAATGATTCTGCACTTACAGTTCCTTGAATGTGTACCTCAAAACATATCATGTTATATATGTGATGCTATCACTACCAAAGTTTCTTATCTGAAAAGGTTTTCCTGATGGACTTAAAAGTATTGATGTGTCAAGGAACAGCTTGTAAACATGATCTAGTCTGGCTCTGGTTGTCAAACATTGAATCAGAGTCCTAGGTGAAAAATCGTTAAGAAATTAAATTTGAACTGGGAAAATTATGCTTTCATTTTTCTCGATAAAATCTTAACAACTTGATGCAACTACCTTATGTAAATGCCGCAGTTGATATTAAAGTATTGTGATCTCTTTGAGGTACACCTGCAGTCTAGTTGCAAGAATACCATCTAGTTGTAATTTCTCTTTTCCTCTTATGTTCTTATTGTCAAGAATCAGCAAGGGAAAGCAAGATTATTTTGAATATTAAATATAAGGATCATAAATTATCTCCAACTTAGAAATCTCTAGAGAATGTATGGGAAAGTAAAACAGCCAGATAAATTTGAAATTTAATATCCTATTATCAGTGTCATTATAAGATGTTATGCCCCTTATTTGAGTCTCTTCATTATATTGTGCCACTTAGGAATTCATATTATTTGCTGCTAACCATATGAACCTTCTCTACTGATTTTTTTTTTATTTGTCTTTATTTATGGAAATTTAATTGTTATGGTTGCATTTATGCTGTTGATGAAATTATTCAATTCAACGTAATCCTTAAATACAAAAGGATGTTGAATGAATGGAGAAATAGCATTTTAGTGTCTGTATATAAGAATAAAGGAGATATTCAAAGTTGTCAAACTTATAGAGGGACCAAGTTAATGAGACATACTAAGAAAATTTTGGAGAGGATGGTTGAGCAAAGGTTAAGGAGAACCCAAGATCTCTGACAAAGGATTTGGTTTTATGCTAGTAGGTTGACAATGGAAGTTATCTGCCTATTAAGATGTCAAGATAAAAAAACAAAAGAGGATTTCCATTTGGTAGTTTGGTACTTGGAAAAAGCCTATGATTGAGTCCCAGTATTGTCTGGTACTAGTACCAGAGTGTACCTTTCCAATGACAAATTCAATGCCTTGTTTGGTATGGTACTTACAACTACTTGGGAAATTTTAAACATGATACTAATAGCAGTATAGAGGATATAACCATGGTTGGAGGTTTAGAATTCAAGTAGCCAACCCCAGCTAGTGGGATTAAGGCTTGTGATTATTGTTGTTGTATGGTTGTATTTATGTTCTCTCTTTCTATATGAAAGTGACATATAACAACAGTGTTCCTTTTGTTGCATTTCTTGACTTGTGTATATGTAAGCATTATTTATTTGAGGATATAGTGTCAAAAACCTCTTACATGTATTCAACATTGCTTTGTGATATTGTGAAAAAAAAAATATCAAGTCACAATCATTATCGTCACTTGTGATGCTGTCTTTCTCTTGTTGTATCAAATGAATCCATAACAGATGGTTTCCTGCAGTTACCTTTCTGCAAACAACTTTACGGGAACAATTCCAAACACATTCAGCAACCTCACGAACTTGGAAGAGTTGTAAGCTGTAATTGTTTGGGCATTTATTAGTTTTAATTTGAGTGATTCTAAAACCGCATTGATTGATCTCAGTGGGATAGATGGGAGTAGTCTATCTGGGAAGATACCCGATCTGATTGGAAAGTGGACAAAAATTCGTAGACTGTAAGTATTATCTGTTGTTTGCTAATACTGTTTCGTTTTTTCGTGGAAATTATTTTTAATTAAGAACATTTCAGATAACGTCGAATTCAATCTTTCAGGGACATGCAAGGTACATCTATGGATGGCCCCATTCCTTCTACCATATCTCAGTTGAAAAATGTCGAACAGTTGTGAGGAAATTTACATTCTATATTGCATTTTGTAATTTGTTTCAGCCATAACTAGTTCTGGGGTCTCTAATGCTTTATGGATGTAGAATGGAGAAAGATAAAGCAATCTGATATGGTGCATTTCGATTTTTAGGAGAATCTCAGATTTAAAGGGACCAGATATGCAGTTCCCTGATCTTCAGCAAATGAAGAAACTAGTGTATCTGTGAGTTGAATATGGATGTAATTTATGGCAAGAACTCAATTCTATGCTCATAAATTCGTGTCTCAATGACCTTATGTAGTTGCTTTGACTTTTGGTCCACAGGATACTTAGAAATTGCCTAATTACTGGTCCAATCCCATATTACATTGGTGAACTTCCCGCACTTAAAACTTTGTAAGTTTATTCTAACTGGTACTCGTACTGAGATGCATTATTTATTAAAAGTTTTAGGTACTTGATTACTAATTTGATATCTCTTGACATATAAAACCAAATTTATGCTTGTAACATGGAAGTACAGTTTAGCAAGTCAATTTAGTTGCATGTCACATTATCTTTATCTAGTCCAGGAAAACTAATTGTCACAAGAGAGAAACTCTACAGATAATTAACTGTAGAGTAATTTTATTATTATTTAAAAAGAAAAGAAAATCAACTTTTAGGCACTTAAACCTCTCTAGCCTATAGCAAACTGGATATGCAAATTGTTGAGAGTAAATTAACATAAAAGATGAGCTCTATCTAACAACTTAAGCTTTTAGATGAGATAGTGGTGAACAATTTAGCACAAATACACTAGCTAATGTTTACCAATTATTGAGCTGAATACATCTTTTACAATTTTGAGAAACATAAGTTTTTCTCAGACAGTAAGTTTGTTCCTCTCACCTTTACTATTCCATGAGTTTCCATCTATGGTAGGTTTGTTTGGTTTGGATATGCGTTCTATTTTTTCCCCTTTCTGGAAGGTAGCTCCATTTCAAATGGGTAACTAATGATTCTTACTTGCAGAGACCTGAGCTTTAATAAGTTGACCGGTCGAATCCCAGGAACATTTGAGAGTTTGAATCTGAACCAGATGTCAGTAACTACTTTTGGAATAGTTAAATGTCTAACTTCTCATAGTCTGCAACACTTTTGCTACTTTCTCTAGCAGCTTGTCAATAATTGATTTATGGTGAATTTGAGACATAATATTGACTGTGGATGTAGGCTTCTGACCAACAACTCACTAAGTGGACCAGTACCCAATTGGGCCATTCATGGCCAAAGATATATGTTAGTACTTTTCCAACTTTTTCTATTTTCTTTTCCATTAATCCAAACATGCATCTCAAAGCGTAGTAAGGTTCACATTGATCAGTAGGAAATTTATATCAAATGTCATGCCAATTTCTGTTGCAGCGATCTATCTTACAACAACTTTTCAGAGTCGTCGGTGTCTGGTTGCCAGCCATCAATGCTGTAAGTGTTTTTCTGTTATTTGTCTTGTATTCTTTCCAATAAGCCATAAGTTAACTCCGTTCTTTAATTGCCCGACAGGAATTTGGTTTCCAGCCATTCATATGCAGAAAGCAACTCGTAAGTTTGTTACACCCTACGAAGTATTGCTATTTTATTTATTTAAATGCCATTAGATAGAATTTTAATGGCTATTGAACCTAAATTTATTTATAGGATTTCTTGGTGCTTCAAGAAGGATCTTCCTTGCCCAAGGACACCCGGACGTAAGTATTAAGTTCGACAAGCTCTTCCCTGATGACATGGTGCAAACATCTAACTGTTTGCTTCTATAATTTTGGCAAAAATATCTACCATGATTCTGGTTTTGTGCACAGAATATTCCTTGTTTGTCAACTGCGGAGGCAGCAACATGAATTTTGAAGGGAATGAATATGAAGAGGATTTATCCAAGGAGGGTCCATCTTACTTCTTCTCTTCAGAAAATTGGGCTTACAGTAGCTCAGGACTTTACATGGACAATGATAAAGCAAGTTATAGAGCCGATAACTCATTTGCTTTGAATATAACTGGTGCAGACTTCTATAATACAGCTCGCCTTGCCCCTAATTCACTGAAGTATTATGGGCTTTGCTTGCGTAAGGGCAGTTATAAAGTGCGCCTCCATTTTGCTGAAATAATGTACTCCAATGATCAGACATTTAGCAGTATTGGGAAACGCATTTTTGATGTATCAATCCAAGTAAGATGCCAGCATGTCAAAATCGCATGCATGCATGATTTTGTACCTATCTACTCTATATAGACATGAGTTCCCTTTTGGACTATTTCCCCTTCAAAAATATTGGTTGTGACTATCTGAAAATCATTTTAGCTATCATTACGAGCTTTAATTTCTCTCTTTCCTTAGGGAAATGTGGTTCTGAAAGAGTTCAACATCATGGAGGAAGCTAAAGGTGTCGGCAGGGGCATCACTAAGGACTTTAATGATGTTTATGTTAATGGTAGCACTCTGGAGATCCACCTCTATTGGTTAGGGAAAGGGACTACTGCAATACCTGACAGAGGTGTATATGGACCTCTTATATCTGCAATTTCAGTGACACCAAGTATATCTTCTATTCTGGATATCTCTTTTCTTTTATTAGCTTGTAAAGAGACTAATAATTGTCATCTTTGTAGATTTTGACCCTCATTCTGGTGGATTATCAGTTGGAGCAATTTTTGGCATCGTGGCTGCTTCATGTGTGCTCCTCGCTTTCATCCTGTTTGTACTCCGCATGAAAGGTTACCTTGGTGGAAAGGACCCTGAAGATAAAGGTGACATCTGAATCCAAAATCCCTGCATATCCAACTCTTCTCTTGTAGCTATGTCATTTCTAAGGGGAGCTTGGTTGATGACTTTGGTTAGAGATTTGAACTTACTTTCAGAATTCACACTGACAAGAGTTTTTGCAAAATCAGAAGCTTTTCTTCCTTTGTAACACATAAAATAGAGTTCAAACTGCTGAGAGAAATAGCTGAAATTTGTCCTCTGTTTTTGGCTACTTCACATACAATAATGCAAATTGGAAAATTTGAACATTAACCATCTCTCTCCTTGCAGTAGTTCTTCTTCTGGAGTATCTTCTATAAATGTCAAGAATTATAGGATACAAACTGGTACATGCATATAAATTGGCATGTGGATAGTTCCTGGTTATTAGCAATAAGATAAATGCTGGTCATAAAAGTTCATCACTGCATACAATTTGATCTTGTAGAATGCAATAGGAAAAGGGGAAAAACTAATTTTCTATAAATGAATTTTCGTGAAGCATCTTCTGACGAAATGAAACACTGGAATAGCGCATATCTACTCTAAGCAAATTTTTGAAATGATGACTTCATTTCCATGTCTTCCAGCTACTTTATGGCTTACTCTTGGCATGAATTGTTCTTGATTATAACTAGAACTACCTCTTTTCTAGGTCCATCTCATATCAGTAATTCAGACCCCTACTGTCAGTAGCTAGTTTTAGGCAAGTGTCCTTCAAGAGTAGATACTTGAAGTCCCAATATGGGTTGTAATAATCTACATTTGGAGCATACGATGATTCTTTCATAATCCAAGTGTGTAAATTTACCTACTAAAATGTCACCTTCCTCTACCAGCCTAATACTAGTCATGTGTTACCACATATAGCATTGACTTCATGATCAATGGACAAAGTTGAACACTCTTACATAGTTATATTTCTACTTTATAGTCATTTTCTAATGATTTTCATCGTCTTGGGGTTATTTATTACCTATCCTTCTTGTAGATATTCAGGCTCTCAAACTGCAAACAGGATATTTCACCTTGAGACAGATCAAGACTGCAACCAATAACTTTGATCCTGCAAACAAAATTGGTGAAGGAGGATTTGGGCCTGTTTACAAGGTTATATTCATTCAAGTTATTAATTTTCACCCCGGTGCCAACCAACCTGACAACATTGTCATGAAACATTTATGGCATATTTCCTTCGAGCATACATGCAAAGATTTTGTTTATTTTTCATATTTAAATGATAATCCTGTCATTTGTGCTGCTTGATCTCAGGGAATACTATCAGATGGTGCTGTAATTGCTGTTAAGCAGCTCTCCTCCAAATCGAGGCAAGGAAATCGTGAATTTGTCAATGAAATAGGCATGATTTCTGCATTACAGCATCCAAATCTTGTTAAGCTTTATGGCTGTTGTATTGAAGGAAACCAGTTGCTCCTAATATATGAATACATGGAAAACAATAGTCTTGGCCGTGCACTCTTCGGTAAATGTTTCATTTTATCTACATCATTCTATTGTGGTTATGGCTAATTATACTGAAGTCCCCCCCCCCCCAAGGTCGAGAGGAAGGCCGGATAAAACTGGACTGGCCAACAAGAAAAAGGATATGCCTGGGAATAGCAAGAGGGTTAGCTTATCTTCACGAGGAATCCAGATTAAAAATTGTTCATAGAGACATTAAGGCCACTAATGTGCTGCTGGATAAGGATCTGAATGCGAAGATATCTGATTTTGGTTTGGCCAAGCTTGATGAAGAGGAGAACACCCATATCAGCACTCGAATTGCTGGAACAATGTGAGTATTTCTCCTCCATTTCACCCATGTGCCTTTTCAAGATTTTCCAGTCCAGAATTTGAAGTGTTAATTGGCATCAAGCACAACTGTAGTTAATTTTTCACTTGAAAAGTATAAGTCAGATTGGTAGGCATGTGGATGTTAGTTGACATAAACAAGCTTATAATTAGCCATCGCCATCCTGTTTCCCAAATATGCAAGACTTGTCCTCTGAACCCCAGGGCGGGGTTATTGCTTTAGTAAACCATATTGGTATATGAAATAAAGGGCCCAAACATTTATGTTTTTCTTTCATCTCTTTGGAGCAATGTGGTTTTCTTAAAAATTATTTCATATCTAAATGCACCACTAGAGGATGTGTGGTTCTAAAGGATATGAAGATTCACTTTTTCCTATGAGCAACATGGCACATAAGCTCTTTTATTTATTTATTTTATTTTTTTAATTTTTTTTTTTGGGGCGTTGTTGACTTCAAAGAAAAACATGATATTTTTTATGAATTTCTTGGAAGCAAAATTACTAATAAATCTTAGCTCATTAAAAGGATTGGAAAATTATTGCATTTAAAATTCAGGGTTCTGATTTCTTCTTTGTCTCTCCCTTGATAACTGCTCTAGTATAGGGATCCATCTTGCTTTGTGGGCCATGTTTCTTTGTGAATTTCGGATGTGACAAATTATAACCTACTTGTCACCCTATAAACCTTGTTTAAACATTAATTCTGCTTTGGAACTAGGATTTGAGGAAGGGAAAAAAAAGAAAGGAAAATGTATGTTCTTGTGAGCATGTAAAAATACATGTGGGTAACTTATCATTTTTATTTCCTATTTTCCTCTCCATCAAAAATCCTTGTTCCAAACATAGCCCAAATATATTACGAAGGCAAGTTGAAAGTTGCTAAGGATAATTTGCATGTACCATGTACCAGTTATTGTATTTTTCAGACACCGTTAGTATTGATAAGTCGATATAAGAATGTGTATGGTTTATCTCTGTGCATTGTTTATACTTTCTATGTCCTAAAGCTAAAAAGGAGGGGGGAATTACTTTCTTTGTTGTGTTTGATACATCTAATATTGAAACACAGTATTTATCTTTGCCGTTAAGGCCTTGGTCAGTTGTGCGTTGAGCTTCAGGGCCTTAACTTATGCCTATTAAGTACTTTCTGATTTTTGTTGTTTTTCTTTTCTCAGAGGATATATGGCTCCTGAATATGCAATGAGGGGTTATTTGACAGACAAAGCAGATGTTTACAGCTTTGGGGTGGTTGCGCTAGAGCTTGTAAGTGGGAAGAGCAATACAAGTTACAGGCCAAAGGAGGACTTCGTTTACCTTCTTGACTGGGTAAGTTTTACTTTTCATTTTGTCCTTTCTTGAGTATATTTTGGCTTACACATACATGGTAATAAGTTACTTGTTATTGTCTTACCTACATGTGATGAAGAGCATTCAGGAAAAGCTTAAAAAAGGAAAAAAAAAAGGTAAAATATCAATGTCACCTTTTCAAGAAATAAATTCAATATTAAAAAAAAATAGCTGAAAAAATGAAGCTATGTCTTGTATGTTATCAGAAATCAACATTCATTTGGATCTATAGCGTGATTGCTTAGAACACCATTTCACAACATAAGAATCTATAGACACGCTTGATTTAGAAACTATGATAGTCTTTGCCGTGGATTTGTCCAAGAAGTTGCACTAGGGGCTTCCCTTTCTCTCTCAAGTCTTGAGTGCTCTCTCTAATGGGGTAAGAGGGTGTAGCCACCCTTAAGAGGTATCTATACACTCACAACTAGGGTTTTAACTTGTATGAGAGGGAAGAGGAGACTTAGCCCACTAACATATAGACGGCCCACAAATTACCCCATCACAAAATCGTGGGTTTACACTAATTTGACCCACATTAATTTAACTTTGAGTGTTAACCTAATAACCTACATTAGTTATTTATGGGTTTCTTGAGGTCTCACAATAAGATCAATATATCTCAACCTGATTTAATATATAAAATAAAATTTATAATCAATGCAAGCCCAAATAATAGGCTCATTATAAAGTGAGATTGTTTTTTTCTGTAACCTCTCTTCAAAGGCACAGTGAAACCAGAGGTTATGTATTCAAATCTTTCCTATGTATTCATGTAGCATCCAAAAAAAAAGAGAGAGTTAACAAGTACTAGGGAAAAGGAAAGATGCAGTATTAATGTAATTTTCCAATTGTAAGTGCCTTTAAGATTATGTAGAGTTGCATGAGATAACTGAAACGGCTCCTCTTTCTGCATTTTGCCAAAGGCTTATGTCCTACAGGAGCAGGGAAGCCTTTTAGAACTTGTGGATCCAAGTCTTGGTTCAAACTACACTGAAACGGAGGTAATGAACATGTTAAACATTTCTCTCTTGTGCACCAATCCATCTCCCACCCTCAGACCCTCCATGTCTTCGGTGGCGAGCATGCTTGAAGGGAAAAGCCGGATACAGGCACCACTGATTAAGCGACAATCAGTTAACGAAGACTTGAGATTTAAATCTTTCGAGAGGCTATCGCAGGACAGCCAGCCCGAAATCTCTACATTCTCACAGGACTATCAGGTGCCGAGGAGTATGTCAATGGACGCACAGTGGTCCACCTCCTCATCTTCTTTCCCAAGTAAGGATGGCCCCGGGGATCATTCATAACCAAGCAAGCTGCTTCTACCTCCCAATGATGGCATGTGTTTAGAATGAATGTACTTTTGAATTCTGATGCTTTCCCAACTACTAACCTCTGAAATTTTCTTTCCTTTTCCATTTCTTTCTCTTGTGTTGATTAGTGTAAAGGGTATTTGTGTTACAATTTAGAGAGAATAAATGATAAGATACATGGAAATTGGTTTGAAGTTTTGATTCAGTCTTTGTGTGGAAGAGTTGCTTCTGGCATTTATGCTCTTTAATTCCTGCAAAAATAATATTTTTATTTTGTAGGTAAATAGTGGTATATTGATCCATTGTAATCCATTGTAATGTTTTTAGGAACTAAAATCTGAAATATGAAGTGTTACTCGCACGAGAATGAGACTTTTATCATTCAAGGTGGACTTTGATGATCAAGTTAATACTCAATATTGAAAGAGAAAGTACTAAATTAATCAGTAAATAAAAAGTGTGTGCATTTATCTTATAGGGATTGTATTATCTATATAGTTAAACCCTTCAATAGGAAGTGAAATTTTTAATAAAATTATTTTTCATGAATTTCAAGTGAGGTCTTATCAATGTCCAACTTAGAATTCCCATATTAAATTGAGTAAATCATATCCAAAGTTACTCAACTTTGGTATTCTTTGCCAAATGGTCCCTATAGTTCAATTATTTGCAAAGTGATCATAGATATTTGAAATGTTTTGTAATATAGCCACTAAATTGATTTTCTAGCAAGTCCATTGGTGAGGTGGCTTTAATGTGGTAAACAATAAAAATTAAATGTTGATTGTACAATAATAACCAATGAAAATTCGTCACGTGTCACTAATCCAAATTTTCATAAATCCTTTCTTTTTCCCTTATCTCTCTCTCTCTTCCTTCTCGACGGCGACTGCTATTTTCTTCTAGTGACCATTTGTCACCATCGCACCTATCGTCGTTCGCCTCCAACCCAGCCACCATTGCCTTCATCTCTCTCTTTCTCTGGATCTACTTTGTGTAATATATATATATATATATATAAATTATAATTTTATTGATGGTGGTGGCAACTGGAGCGATGGAGGTGAACAGCAATTGAGGGGTTGGCAGCAATTGCAATGGTTGCGAACGAAGGGGAATGGGAACGGAAAACGGAGACAAGAGACAAGAAATGGCGGGCAAGACCAAAAAGACCCGAGAGAGAAGGAGATGGAGGTGTCGGCGATTGCGTCGGAGACGAACGACTGCAAATGGTCACCAAAAGGAGATAGCAGTCACCAGCGAGAAGGAGAAGAGAGAGAGAGATGAGGGAAGGGGAAAGGGTTTATGGGGATTTTTGTTGGTTGTTAGTGTACATTCAGCATATAATTTTTATTAGTTAAGAAGGATTGCCAAAAGAACTTTAGGACGCAGACTGGCGCCGCGAGGGGCGGCCTTCTATTCTCTGTTCCTTCAATGACTTGAGACCGCTAAAAAAATTTAGAGATACTGATGATCAGGTTAATTGTCGAGTGTAATTGTGACAACAATTATTATTGCTAATGATCAGGTTATGTGCTGGATGCAGTCTACATGGTTGACCTGCATTTGCATTTTAGCATACATGTCGAGGAATTCTGTCTGAAACTTCTGCTATGGTTCCAAGTTATTTATATCCTTTGGGATTTTCTTGTCCAGCTGCTTTGGCCGGTTGAAATAAAAATAGCACCATTGCAATAGGAAGAGTCATGAATGTTCGTTTATAACGATATCAAAATTGTTGAACTGTTGTTTTAATTATGCTGTAGGGGTACTTTGCTCTTAAGGTAAAATATAATATCCTCAGCTCCTTTACACGGTGAAAATTGGGTTCTTTTCTTCTCATGATTTGCTAACGATTTTGTTCCTTGCAGGTAACTCTTCTACCATTTCTAAGGTGGTATCAGCTCAGTTTGAGCTGTCAATGACTACAATTCATTTATTAGCAGATAGATTATATCTTGTTGTGGTTATAGAAGAAGGCCGTATTCATATTTTGACATCTCTCTTAGGTAGCGTTTGTTAAAATGAACAAGATAAGAGAGTATCAAGATAAGGTCGGAATGCTTTCCAGACCAAGATATAGAATAATCAAGATAAGGTTGGGAAGCATTCCAAGATTTTTATCAACCCGTTTGTTAAATTTTTTAAAATGCACTAGAGGATACAATTGTCATTTTTTTCTTATCTATAAAGACCAAGATAAGCTTATCTCCCCCCCCCCCCCTTCAAGATAAGCATATCTTGAACAATCAAGATAAGAAGTCATTAATGACGTTTCCAAGAATTCTTAGATAAATTTAACAAACATGTTAGAAAGAATAGAAGTCCGAGATACATTCCATATCTTGACTTTTTCATTCCATATCTTGATTAACAAACACCCCCTTAAAGAACAGTTTTGTCGTCTTCTCAATTTCTGCTTCCTTTTAGGTTGCCGTATTCATATTAGCTTATGTATTTTGGCGATTGGATTAGTAGAAAAACAATGAGATCTGGAATTCGATGACCAGAAGGCTAAAATGATTGCGCAAAATGGGTGGTCCATTATAGCCTAAAAGATGACAACAGGTGTGCTATTGTTATCGGCTTATTGCATGGCAGCTACACCCCCGTAGAACACGGAGCGACCCCCGTAGCCCAATTTGACTTTGCTATGGACCATTTAATTTTAAAAAATGTTGTGGCCTGGACTAGGCACAAATCCCTCCCAAATGCATATGTATGGCCATATGACTAATTAGGAGGTTTTTCCAGCCCAAATTAATACACTAAATCCCACTTAACATGGTCCCAATTAACATACCATGCTGTCAGGTCAAGCCCATTTTAACACAGGTAACTCGCAACTACTCAGCTCATGTCTGTAACAAGTCCTAGGCCCATGTGCGGTCCAACTTTTAAGATGGTCCACCTTTGGCCCAATTTCCACCCAGCCGTCTTCCAGGCCATGTCCGACCCATTTTTGCCCACTTTCAACCCAAATGAACATCCCCCAGCCCCTAGTTACCCTTACTCCGGCCCATATTGACACATTCCAGCCCGATCAGGGACACACTGAACAATACAACCACACAAGCAAAGTCTGAATTAAATCTTAATATGCAACCCCACCGAGCGGTATATATAAATTTCAAATTAACAAAGTTGCACGGGGCATCAAGAAGTTGCATCACTTTCAGAGGTTCACAGATCACAAAGATATTCACAATGCACAAACACATTCACATTTTTTAACTATCGAACAGGTATGAGGTAAAGGCTGGTTTTTATATACACTTTTTTAACCGATCCCCAGGACAGGTAGGTTGCTATCAAAACTCAATACCGCTATTTAACTGAACAGAAAAGAACGGCCTGCCGACGCTGCTGAGAGGAGTTTCAACTCTCACAACTATCCCCGAGTTCCCAATATTTCCATTCCACTTGGACCTGCCAAGCTGAGAGATACACGGAAATAGAGTTTTAACATAATCCAGCAATAAAAAATTCCAATGTTGAAAGCCGGAAAGGAGGCAAAGAGAGTTATCAGGCAAAAATCAAATTTGGGTGCATTAAAAATAACTAAGAATGAGAGGCAATTGATAACGGATAAACCATGCATAATAATCTTAAAAGAAAGTCGCACCATTAAAGTCTCCATTAGATGCCTCATCATCTCAACATCAAAAAGAAGTTTATCTGTTAATTTTATATATGAACTATCAAGCCCTTGTCCATAAATCAAATTCAGACTGCCAGTAAGGACCATTCAGGGATGGAAAGCAACTGCTTACCTCCCACTCCAGGGCCCGTTAAAAAGTGGTTTAACTTTTGTATGCAGCACTTTTCAAACACCATATCACATAGAAGATCTAGAAACTGTGCCTCTAGCCAGAACATGTACTGGGAGAGATACCTTAGTAAATAGAATAAAACCATGGGTGGGGCTTGACATACAAATACATGGACAGACATCATGGTTGAGTTCTCATCCAGGTGGGAGATAGTAAAAGCCTCAAATGTAAAAACCATTAGAGCATATATTGCATCATGTCCCACTTCTCACTCATTACCTGATATCTCTCCATGCCATTTTTTTAGCTCCAAGATGGAGAATCCAATTTCTTGAACAAACAAGCATCCAATGAGTTCATAGAGCAAATGGATACAGTACGAATTTTCAGAAGTACCCCCCTAATTTTCTCTCAACTGCATCTGCTCATCTAAAAGAAATATAATCACGTAATTACTGTAAGCCTATTAATCTGGGCTCCTCTAAACAACTACTTTGAGGTGTGTCTAAATGGGCAACCATTTTTATGTCCCAAAATGGAATAGCGTACCAGAAAAAGAATTGGATGCAATAGAAAAGCTCATATATAAGAACTGTAAACACGTGACCCAAGCACCGTCCCCCTTTCCTTTCTTTTATCCCTAGTCCAGGAGCACTGAGAAGGCCACTAAAGTTTTATATCTGACGAAGTTTACACATTCAGCTGCAAAAGACTTAAATATACTTCCACAAAGGAACATATCCATCAATGCATGTAATGAGTTTTGGCAATATATCTTTCTGCAGCCTTCTTTCACTTTAGGATAAGAGCCTAACAGAAACTTCTGATCAAATGTGGAACAGAAGTCATCTAACATTTCTATGTACAGCATTAGCCATTGGGAAAATGAAAACTCTTGTACAAGTCCTAGTATATAATATCAAAGAGCAACCACAATAAAGGCAGCATCCTGAATTGTAAGAACAGGAAAGATTTCAAAGTAAATAAACCACCGCAATAATACCAGAATCAATAATTCCCTTGACTGGAGAAGTGTGGGGGGGATGTGTCAGAGAGGCACAACCTCATATCTGGAAATTGGTTTTCCATACAGAATCCATACCATTATGGAAACAGCTGAAAAATTCACATTGCAGGTGTAGAAGTAACTTACAGATAATGATGCAAATGCAGACGGATGTGTCATGAAAGCACAACCACACATCAGACTCAGCTCTTCGCTAACAGAATGTACTAGTTCTGCACGCAACCCAGGATAGCTTCCACCAAATGTTGGGCACACACTGGCAACATGAAGACAAAAGAAGAGCAGGATAACTGTCAAATCAAGTCCTTAAAAACTTCAAAACATACATGAAAATGAGTGAAACAGAATGTAGGAGTGTAGGACCCACCAGTAAGTTTCAAATGCACAAGAGGGGGGAAATTGTTCAATTTTCGGTTAGATAGATATACAAGTATAAGGTAATAGGTAAGTCCAGAGACAATATGCAATATAACATCTGAACATTTGAGAGAACAAAAGGAAAAGAAAAGATAAGAATTGACAGCTTTGGACCAAGGATGTCAAGACCTTGCCAGAAAAACCATTATACATGAAGGATGTCAGGAACTCCCCTGAAATACCATTACATAATCAAGCCCTAATTCTACCAGGACCACCACAAGGTTCCATGACTTAATTATCTATGGGCCAGTTTGGTATTTCCTGTGCTGCGCTGTGAAAGCAGCTTTAAAAATTTAGTGTTTAGGAACTGACTGTGGCGTTGTGCTTATTAAGGTAAAAGGTAATAAATGTGGGTACCACTATAAGTTGCTTTGCTTTTTACAAAAAACAGGGTATCCCTTGCTTTTGCTTAAAAACAGCTTAACCTGCATGGTTTTTAGACAAGAAGTTGTAGTTGACAAACAAAGTTGTGTTTTATCAAATATTGCTTTCAAAAGCTTCTAAAAAAAAGCACTTGTGTTTTAAAAGCACGGCAATTAACTTCCAAGTATAAGGTGAAATTTCCTATATTTTACTCCCTTTCCTTCTGAGTTCTAATACCAATTAACTTCTGTCAGGTTCAGATCTGACAGAGGAAGTTCTTCCGTAAATTTGGAAGAACGTCTGGGCGAGAAAGGTTTAGGATGAGAATAGGGGAAGAGGGGATTGAAATTAGCGCTAGAATTGAGAGAATGAGAGGGAAGGGAATTTGTGGAATAATCCTCACATAATTCCCCATTCTCAACTTATCTGTATTTATAGAAGAATTACATAACTTGGCGCGGCAGTTAGAGAGCTAGCCCATTCGCGCGCCATTTGAATTATCCCCCACTGATTTATTACAATACTGCCATTATACCTTCTAATTACAGCTATACCCTTGGTGTATGACAATTCCCTCCCCTTAAAACCTTTCTTGCCCCCAAGAAATTACAATAGACTTGTCATCCTAGGAAAGCGTTGCAAAAGGTCAGGGAGATACTTCCACATGGTGTTATCCGGATGTAGGTGAGACCATTGCACTAGCACTTGAGTCAATGGAGTCATGTCATTGTAGACCACCCGTTTGTCCAGCATTGCCACTGGTTCACCTTCTTCCTCGATGTCTTCCAAGGGAATGGGCAGTGTACTACTGGCGCTATCTGTCGGTCCAATAGATTTCTTTAGAAGGGAAACATGGAAGTCCCACTCCCTCAGGCAACTGGAGACGGTAAGCTACAAGGCCCACCTTCACCAATATTTTGAATGGGCCATAGAATTTGGGACTGAGTTTAGAGATTGGCCCTTTGTGGAAAAGGTGTTGTTGGAATCTTCTGACCTTTAAGTAGACCTCAACTCCTCCTTCAAATTGTCTTTTTGTTCGATGTTTATCCGTTGATTGTTTCATCCGTTAGCTTGCTAGGGTTAATTCCCACTTAATTGTCAGTAGAGCATCTTGTCTGTCCTTCAAGTACTGATCAACTGATGTTTGCGGGGGAGAATAGTGCATTACAGCAGGTATGATGGGAGGTAGATACCCAAACAAAGCTTCGAAATGAGTCCTTTTGTGTGTTGTATGATAGTTGGTGTTATACCACCATTGGGCCGGAGCTACCCATCTACTCCAGCTCCTTGGCTTGGTAACGCATAAGCATCTAAGATGAGTCTCGAGACATTGGTTGCCTCTTTCAGTTTGCCCATCTGTTTCGGGATGATAGGCAGAAGAAAGATGAAGCTTGATGCCTAGCCCTTGGAATAAGGATTTCCAGAATTGGCTAGTAAAGACCTTATCACGATCAAAAACTACTGCCTTAGGTAAACCGTGTATTTTGAAGACTGAATCCATCAATTTTCTTGCTACCTCAATGGCTGTGAACGGATGAGCCAACGTGAGGAAATGGCTGAATTAGTTAGCTTGTCCACCACAACCAATAGAGTGTCAGCTCCCTCTGATTTTGGTAGGCATTCAATAAAATCCATTGAAATCAATTCCCAAGCTTGGGACGATACTACCAACGGTTATAAAAGGCCTGGATAAGGAATCTGCACATGTTTGCACCTTTGGCAGGTAGTGCATTCCATGATAAATCTAGTCACATCCTTCTTTAACCCTTTACAATAAAAAAGTTGTCGGACCCGCCTGTAGGTCACATTGAGTCCTGAATGCCCACCTATAGGGGAGTCAAGCAGGCTCTGGAGTATCTTTTTCTTCAACTGTTCGTCATTCCCAATAACCACTCTGTTTTGGAACCTCAATAATCAACCTTTTAGTTGGTAGTTAGGGTCAGCAATGGCCTGCACTGAGATCTTAGTAAGCAGATCTATAATCCAAGGAGTCTGGTCATAGCTGTGGGTAATGTCTTGCACCCAATCTGGAACCAAAGCCGAAATGGCTTGACAAGAGGCTGGAACAACTCTCCTTGACAGAGCATCAACTGCTCTGTTTTCCTTTCCCTTGCAGTAGAGAATAATGAAGTCAAATCCCATGAGTTTGGTAATTGCCTTTCTCTGTACCTGATTATGTACTCTTTGTTGGGATAAGAATTTAAGACTCTCATGATCTGTCTTAATAGTGAATTTCTTACCTTCTAGATAATTTCTCCATTTTTCCACAGCCACTATGACTGCCAGCAACTCCTTGTCATATATACTTAGGCCCATGTGTCTTGGGGCCAATGTTTGACTTAGATAGGCCACCGGTCCCCCTTCTTGGCTAAGCACAGCCCCTATACCGGTGTCACATGCATCCGTTTGCAGAATAAACTCCTTGGAAAAATCTGGTAGAGCCAATGTTGGGGCCTGTGTCATGGCAACTTTGAGAGATTCAAATGCTTCCTCTGCTTCGGGTCCCCAACCGAAATTATTCTTCTATAGCAGATTGGTCAATGCCTTGCTAATCATCCCATACCCTTTTATAAATCGTCTAAAATACCCAGTAAGGCCTAGGAATCCTCTAAGTTCCTTCAAGGTGTTAGGTCGGGGCCAGGCCTTCATAGCTTCAATCTTTTGAGGATTGATACTAACTCCATATATTACATGACCCAAGTATTCAACCTTCTCTTCTGCAAATGAGCATTTAGACCTTTTCACATACAGTTTATGGAATCTAAGGATCTGAAATGCCAGCTTGAGATGGGATAAATGCTGGTCTATGGTGGAACTATAAATGAGAATGTCATCGAAGAAGACCAATACGAATTTACATAGATAGGGAGCAAAAATATGGTTCATTAATGCTTGGAAAGTGGCAAGAGCATTAGTGAGGCCAAAGGGCATTACCAAAAATTCGTAGCACCCTTGATGGGTTCTAAAGGCAGTCTTAGGGCAGTCAGCTGGGTTCATTCGAATTTAGTGGTAACCGGAGGTCAAATCCAACTTAGAAAAAATGGATGCTCCAGTTAATTCATCTAATAAATCTTCAATAATGAGTATAGGAAATTGATTCTTGATGGTTAAGGAATTAAGTTTCCTATAATCCACACAAAACCTCCAAGTGCCATCCTTTTTTTTTTTTTTACTAAGAGGACTGGTAAAGCATATGGGCTTTGGCTTGGTTATACTAGGTTTTTGGACAACATTTCTCTTATGAGTTTTTCTATTTCCGCCTTTTGTATAGGAGAGTATCGGTAGGCTTTTAAATTTACGAGTTCACTATTGGGTTTGAGATGAATGAAGTGGTCAAGGATTCAATGAGGTGGAAGGGTTTGAAGTGTGGCAAACAGATCCTCAAATTCCATTAACAAATTGTGAATGGGTGTAGAGAGATGTACCTTACTGTTCTCAGTTATAAAGGGAGTGTCCAGTCATGAAACAAGCCTTTGATCTCCAGTTGCCCTTACCCCAACATCCACAACCTAAATTGAATGCAGTTGCCCCATGGTAGTACTCCCCTATTTCAGCAGCTTCTAAATTCTTTTCCCTAAATGGCCCTACATTCTCCAGTTTCCTAACTCCCATGTAAGGTAACTTGTTGGCCCTCCTACCTAAAGGTAACCTCTAGGGTATAAAAATCAAACACCAAGGGACTTACTGTCTTCATCCAATCTACCCCTAAAACAACATAACACCCTCCCAACTTGAGTATTCTCAGATCTGTCGAGAATTCACACCCACTCATTAGCCACTTGAAGCAAACACATCGAAATTGACTTACCATCCTAGTTCCATCGACTATTAGGACTGATAGAGGAGTCGTCTCTTGTAGTTCGCACTGTAGGTTGTTGGCTATTGTCTCATTTAGGAAGCTATGAGTGCTGCCACTATCGATCAGCACTACTATTTTTCTTTTTCGGGCCAACCCCTTCACCTTAATGACCCTACCAGCTGCTTGGCCTTGCAGGGCATGCATTGAAATTTCACCCCCTTCGTTTCCCTTAGGAAGATCTTCATTCCCTTCGGTACCAGCTTCATCCTCTTCTTCTTCCTCCTGTCCTTCCATAGTGAGTAGGAGTTTCTTACACTGGTGGCCCTGTCCATACTTTTCTCCGCAATGGAAACAGAGTCCTAACTGCCTCTTTTGGTCCACCGTTAGGTTTCTTGGTGGTACTGTAGGTTGGGTGGCCTTATTTGTGGTTCCCCCTCTCGGCCCTTAGAAATTATTACCCCTGTGATTCCCCCAGTAAGTGTGATCCTCCCGACTGTTTTTTGACGACAGCCTATGTCTCCTAGCAAAGGTCTCCATCGATAGCTCATGTAAGCAAGCCTGTTCAGCCACTTGTGCCACCGTTGTGGGGTACAACATCTTAATTGTCAGCCTAATTAACTACTCCAGCCCACTGATGAAACTTGAAACAAAATATTCCTCATCTAGGTAGGGATGTGATGATGAGAGTAAGGACCTCAATTCTTCGAATATGGTTTGGTATTCCTCCACTGTGTCATTCTGTTTCAATTTGTTAAACTCCTCAATTACATCAGTCTTCTCTCCAAACCTTTGGCAAAGTTGGCTAACAAATTCCGGCCAACTCAAATCCAACTGTCCATGGCTCCAGTTTTGGAACCATGTATCTGCCACATCATCTAAGTAGGAAGCAGCCATACATACCTTATCACCTTCAGCGATTCGATGTTGATAGAACACCAACTCACATCGGCGTATCCACCACCTCGGCCTGTCCCTATCAAAGGCCAGAATCTCCATTCTCAAACCAAAATGGAGTGAATTGCTACCTCCGTAATACCTTTGATTCACTCCGTCTCCCAAATCAGCTTGATCTCCTCCACACCTTGGCTCTTGAGGCTGCGGTCGATTCACTGGTGCAATCAGGATAGGTGCCGACGTTGTCCTCAGAGGAAAGTCCGTTGGTAGACTGACATTCGGCTGCCAAGCAAACATGCTTAGAGTTGTCGTCAATTGCTGGCTGAGTCCAGAGAATTTGTCCTGAATCCAATTCACAGTGCGATCCAATGCGGTCATGTATTTCGACCTACTCTGGTGGATATCTTCCTGAGTGTTCCGAATTCCTAACTACATCGTCTCCAACTTGTCATCCACCTGCTCCTGATGCTGTCGCAATCCCAGCTTGATTGCGTCCAGTCTAATCTCCATCTGCTTCGCTCACGTTCCGTCAGCCATCCTATTTCTAGGTCGCCTTCGCTCTGATACCAAATGTCAAGTTCGGATCTGACAGAGGAAGTTATTCCGTAAATTTGGAAGAACGTCTGGGCAGGAAAGGTGTAGGAAGAGAATAGGGGAAGAGGGGATTGAAATTAGAGCTAGAATAGAGAGAATTGTGAGGGAAAGGAATTTGTGGAATAATCCTCACATAATTCTCCATCCTCAACTTATCTATATTTATAGAAGAATTACACAACTTGGCGTGGCAATTAGGGAGCTAGCCCATGCACGCGCCATTTGAATTATCGCCCACTAATTTAGTACAATACTGCCATTATACCTTCTAATTACAACTATACCCTTGGTCTATGACAACTTCCAAACCCTCCATGGATGATGGCACAAAGGAAAATATTGTAAGGACACATGTTGTTCACTTAGGTAGGATAGGGGGTTACTTCTTGCCCCCTAGGTGGGAATTCAATTTCCTCAAGCCTTAATGCATTAATTCCCTTTGTCCAACCTTGATTTGGCCTTCGGGTTTCTTATAGTCAATCCCATGGTCAACCATAGCTTTGTAGTCAATCTCACTCTTACAGTGTCTCGGATAGTCTAATTCATACTTGACTGCCTCATACCAATAGCCAATGTCTAGATTATTCCGTTTTGGAATAGTCAATTACCTTTCTTCAACACAAGATCTCCCCAGTTCTCCAGAAGTTCCTACTTGACCCAGTAGTCAACTACTCATCGCCTAGACATCCTCAGTAAAACCCTGTAGGCATCTATTTATCCTGTGGTCAAACTTCTAGACTTTCTACTCTCACACAGTTGCAGGGGTGAATCCAGGAATTTTATAAAGTGGGTGCAAAATAGATAATGTAATCCATTTCTCGAACAAGCACATAGTAGGCCTGACTTTGGGTCAGGTAAAGAACAAAATAAGCATCAGCAGATTAAGTAAGAAAACCCAGAATATCAAATAACTCAGTCCATATATATTTCAGATCATCACACTGAAGTAAATGACCACTTTGACAACATTTTTTGTGAGAACAGATGACAAAAAATAATAATAATAATACCTGAATTGGACGGTTGGCCTAACCATGAGACCAGATTGCTTCCAAGCTAAAGCCTGTGCAAGACCCAGGGTAAACGATTTGTCAGGCCATTGTATTGTGGGTGTGATGCGAGTTCCCCATTTATTCTGCAAAACAATTTAAAGAAGTTACAA
Organism: Diospyros kaki; assembly: GCA_036245055.1. Classification (NCBI taxonomy): domain Eukaryota; kingdom Viridiplantae; phylum Streptophyta; class Magnoliopsida; order Ericales; family Ebenaceae; genus Diospyros; species Diospyros kaki. The sequence continues at coordinate 38,437,030 of BSEG01000011.1, forward strand.
TAAAGCTGAATCTACGTTGTTTGTCTTTTGACACTAGTAACCCTCATTATTTACCTTGCAAGAGAAACTGAACCTCATTTCTCCTGGATATTGTCCTTGAGCTTGAAGCAGGCCCCCACAAAAAGGTAGGAATGCACTGGTGGATAATCCCTCACCAGAAACATACGTGAACTGACCATTTGGAAACTGCAAATCCATGAACGACTGAAAAGGAAAGTAAAAGTCATACAATCTGCATCAACAAGTTTGTTATAATATGAAAATTTAACTCTGCCCAATAATGTTTTCAATTAGAACAAAAGACTATTTTAGCCATGAAGTTAACATAGAGATCAAGAGAGGCAAAATCAAAGAGAATTTGTTTTTCAGCAATATAAGAGCACAATGATGACACAAGAACCCTAAAGTATTCATCATATACCAGGAAAAAAAAAAAAAAAGGAAACTCACATGAGTATTTTTTTTTATTACCATCTTTTAATCCACACACAACACTTGATCACAAGTTAGCAACTCTTAAAACACAGAACTTAGTAGTTCAAGAGTATTTCTTTCTTCTCATTTTTGGACAAAAGATTTTAAGTCATCATGCTTAGGTTCCAGAAGATAAAAACCAGAAAGCCAAATATAATGTTTTCTCAAAGAACAAGCAGCCCAACTTGAAACTGGACACTGATGGAGGAAAGGCAGTTAGAGAGAGGAAATGGAGACAATAAAAAGGAACCATCGAACGCTATTTCGTGAGACTTACCATAACCAATATGTGAACTTCAACAAGGAAAATGGCCTATGAACCAAATTACAAGCACCAAAGCTGGGGTAAAGTTGGTAGGTCATTACTGATACAGTAATCCCTCCCACCCCACTCCACGAATCTAACCAAGCATTTCTTCACCATAATTCAGATCAGAGAAGAAAAATATGGCATATGTTAAAAAGGAATGCATACACAAAGAGCTCCACTTAGTACCGTTTGCATTATTTCCAATTGATTATTAAACTTTCAATGATATTCACACATCTATTTTCGAATAAATATTTCAAGGAGACATCTAAATATTCATTTTTATAAGTGAACAAAATTAAAAACAGCTTAATCAGAAACAAAACAAGGGGGCAAGGAGAACAATTAAATGATTATACCAGTGTAATCTGACAAACTTAATGTTCATGTTTTAAACTTACACATGCCAATGGATTGAGACGTAGCATTGACATCAATAGCCACCTTCTATGCTTTGACCATACAGCTGGACAAAGAGAATGCATTCCATTCTGCCAATTAGAACCAAACAACCATCAGGCATATGTCTGTGGAAGCTAGCAGAGCACAAAAGATTGATTAATCCAGATCATGCAAGTTATGTAAGGATAAATGTTAAAACATCAAACTGAAGTGTAAAAGCAAAAGACAGCTAAAACAAGTACCCAAAAGAAAAATGATATTTCATGTTTTGATCCTAAGAAGTAAGTGTTCACCACATACTGTATGTTCTGACAGTATCAATCAGGTTCAAGTAGTTCTTGCCCTATAACATGGTAGCTATAAACTCTAAAACAACCCAGTTTATGTATGATGCCAAAAGTTCAGTCTACACACACTCCTAATCTCAGACCTCAAATTTATCGAACACTAGACAAAGGCCTCCATACAGTAAAAGTTACCTTTCTTCTATATTAGAGAGCATATGGAATAGATAAGTTATTCCTAATAATTAAAGTTCCCAATGAACAAGATTTGCCACCTTGTGAAGGCCAGAAGAGAGTCAATTTTTGTATGCAGCATACCCCTGCTTTACAGAAAAGCTGTTTCCACAACTTAAACCTGTGACCTAGTCACAAAGGAAAAAACTCACCATTGCTAACAAGGCTTGCCCTCTAGTTCTAACAATAAAATAGAACTAATTTATCTTATTTATGCAAGATTTTATCTGCATAGAAACATTGCTTGGAAAACATAAGCATGTCAGAAAAGTATCCTATTCATATTGGATTATTTTTATTTTCTCCTTTTTTTCCCATGGAACTGGAATGGAAATGTAATAAGCCAGATGTTCTAAAATATGGCACAATAGAGATAGTTACTACTAAAGCAAGCTAAATTGAAAAGAGACTTTCTTTATGATATGATACGGTTAACAATAACAATCACAAGCCTTAATCCCACTAGATGGAGCCAGCTACATGAATTTTAGAATTCAATCTTCCTTTAAAATACAGTTTGACAATGCAAAACTATATTTCTAGATATATAATACAAATATTATAAAGTATATTTCAAAACAACGTCCACTCTCCCAAGATTTTGATTATATCTTTAACTTTTTCCTTCCTAAGAAATTTATAGGAAACACAGACCAAAATACTTTCAGATTACTAAATTCACCATAAACAAACCTTGGCGAAAGTAGTTAAAGGAACTCATAGGCAAACATTAGAGAAAGCTAACCTCAGACATGTAGGAATTGATTAGTAATCCTTTCTCTTCCTACTTCCAAGAACACAGTTTCAAACTCCAACTAAGGGCAACCCCCCCCCCCTTCTCTCTTCTCTTTCCCCCTCAGAGGAAGCAAGCATATGAGATGTCAAATCCTTCCTCTATTCCTCACTAGAGTTAGGTTATTGACTAGAGTTTTGGGCTTGTCAAGGTGGATGGGCATAATTGAACAAAGCATTTGCCAGAAAAGGCAGGAAGAGCAATGGACCAATCCTATCACTGGAATGAAAAGAACTACAAGATGTTGAGGGAGAGGTTTGCAGCATTGACAAGGAATTGTCTTCTCCTGAATCTCTTCTAAGGAGAATTCTACTTTAAGAACAGAAGTCCAAGAAGGCTGAGTAGAACAAGAGGCATCAAGAGCACTGTAAGTTTTATTACGGACAATCTCAAGTTAATCCATTGATCTGGGAGCATACTAACCCTGTGAAGAAACTGAGACTCAACCTTGGAAAAGAATGTGCAATAGTGTGTACCCAAGTCAAAACGCCACACTGTAGGCTCTATCTCCATTTCCTCAAACCATGTGAGCTCTTTCCACACCTCTCTTCTATTGATCAATCCTTAACAAGAAGGATTTTTGTCACATAATGCCCCATTTGGCCATACTTAAGAATTAAAGACACACCCCCCAGCTTCCACTTCTTTTTTAGAGCAACTCCCTAACACTGCTTCAGCCTTTCCTTTGAATGAGAATTTAATGCAGAAGTGAACAAAAATGAAGGCGAGCCTAGGTAGCAATGGTAAGGTTTATCTTTGGTGACTAAAAGGTCACAGGTTAGAGTCATGGAAATAACCTCCTTACAAAGAAAGGGTAAGGTTGCATATAACAAGCACCCTCCCCCAAACCTCATAAAGCGGGAAGCCTTATGAACACAAGTATATCCCTAATATTAAGATATGTATAAAGTCTATCATGCACCTTTACATAAGGAAAATAAAGGAGGATTATCTTGGTGCAATAGCTAAGACTGAGTTATCCTACATAATATTAAAAAATATCTTTCATGGAGGTTCTAGAATAGGGAAAGAAGTCAAGTTCCATGGCTTGCCCAGAAGATGTTAGATTTTTAGATATAGAAGAAAGGAGAGAGAAATTACTTTATCCTGAAAGTTGGCAGGGATGAAGATTGCTCTGCTAATGTCCTCAATAATGTAGCACGAAGGGGATGGTTTCGTAAAATGTATGTGAGAGGTCTCAATGACCCTAATAAAAGACTAGTGGTTAAGTCTCTTTTGTGATCTTGCAAAGCAAATTTAGTGTGTGAACAGGAGACCAACTTAGAAGAATGTTTTGTTAGGCTCAAATTTTTTTGGGGGGATCTCCCCTCCTGCCAGAGGCATGGCAGGGGGGTATTATCTCATTTAGAGACAATTGAGTGATTGAAAAAGTCTATAAGATTAAAATTGAGGCACGGCAGGGGGGATATTATCCCACCATTACCCTAGGGATTGGAATACATTTGATTCAGGGATTAGATCTTGTAAAGATTGGAAGTAACATGGATAAGAATTGAGATTAGATGGGACTAGAAGATATAGGATTAAATGACATAACAACGATATATCACACCTTATCCTATTAGATGAGGTCAAATACATGAATTATAGATCACCAATTATTTCATCTACTGCCATATCTTCTGTAAGACCCTTATTAAGATAAGATTAGATGACATTTTAAATGTTTATTTATTAGCACAAAATAAAAAAAAAATGGGATAAAGCAGGGATTGAATGTTAAAATTATGTCTTTTCCTCACAGGTAACATGTAGGGGTGTGCACGGTCCAGTTTGGAAGAATGTAGAAACCAAACCATACCATACCTTGTGGCAAAACAAACCCAACCATAAAATTTGGGAAGGCAATGGTAATTAGGATTTGGTTATTTTTTTAAGTCACATGATTCCTTATTTTTTGCTTTTTATTTTTTTGTTTCTGGGTTTGCCACATTAGAAACATTAATGGATTTGAGTGGAAAATTAATGGAAGGACTAAATTGTAACAAAATCAAAAGTTCAATGATTGTAAAGTTAAAAATTAAAGTACAAGGACTACTTTGTTACTAAGTATAAAGCTCAAGAACTAACAATATAATTTACCCTTTATATAATCAAATAAACAATATATTTTTGAAAAACATAAATTATAATGTAACACTATATAATAAAATATTGCATATTTTAAATCATATTTTATAGTTTCAATATTAATAAACTGCCTACAAGAAAATTACAACCTTAATCATCAGTTACATGAATGTTAGACAATTTTAGACCATCAAGTATCACTATCCATGGTCAAATCCTCTATAATGTCATTACACCTGATATCGTGTTTAAGGGTTTCCACTAAGTTTTCTTAAGTCATTTTCTCCCTCTTATGCTACAAAATTCCTCTATTTCATAATAAAATATATATTGTAATATATTAACTTAATATAGTTATTAATGCATTATATTAATAAGGGTTGTCTTAAAAGGCACATTTAATGCATTTTGTTTTCTGACAGTGCAAAACTGCAGATTGGTTTCAGCATCTAAACACTCTTAATGGTTGGTAAAATGTTTCAAAATACAATGTATTTATTACAAACCAATAGGAGCATTTGGGTGCTTAAAGCAAAGTGCATTAAATGCACCTTAACCAATGCCCTTAGGGCACTCGTCAACATAACCCTATTAATAATGTGGTAAAATATACTAAGCCATGGTATTAAGGGAAAATGGTCATTTTTTTCCTTTGGGGAATTGGAAATATACCATGCCACCCCAAGTTGAAAAAAAAAAAGGGGGAAAGGATTTTGGATTCATAATCCCATGAGAATTTTCCAAGCCAAACATAGAGATTGAGCGACCACGGGACTAGCAACCTAATCAACCAAACGAACATAATCTTAATGTGATTGTATCACTTTTCCTGACAGGTGCACTTCGTGGTCTTTCTTGTGTGTCATCTTATGACTTTTCTTGTTTTGTTTTGAATAGATTTCTGCTATATAATTTTCTTAGAATCCAGACCCAACGCTTTATAGATTGATCATGCATTCACCTTATAATTACTTCTTAGATATTGTGATTTTACTAACAATATGTCCCTTCAGCCCAACACTACCACAAAGCATTATTTGATTTATACCTCTTTCTTAACATTTGACTTTCTACCTCAAACACAACTGAAGAACTCATTCACTAAGCCCATCAGACCTTAATTCTAAGAGTAAGATAAACACCAATTACAAAACTTATTCTCTTTGTATACTTAAATTATATAATAAGGTGTTATAGTTATTTTGTCATAGTACGGTAGCAGTCAATAACTAGAAACACCAATCCTAGACCATCAAATTGTCCACTATTAATCTCTTACTCAAGATTACCTCTTGAATGAAGAACAATTAACAATATGCTATGTAAATTTACTGAGCATCAGCCTTCAACCTGCTTCAGGAAAATCATATTCTATTGTCCTTCTAACAAAATTAAAGTGTAATTTGCCCATACCTTTCTATCATAACCATACCAAAGCAAGTGTTGCTTTGACAGGTGAATTGGCAGAAGAAGTGTTGAATCACGAACAAAGAGAACTGGTCCAAGTTGCACGAGGAACATGGACGAATTCTGATTCCCTGATGTCGAACTACCTTGTGATGCCTCCACCCTCCACAAGTCTCCTCTTGCAACCAAAGAACCTTCCACATCATGTGTTCTACTGTCATAAGTGGATGTAACATTAAACGTCCCCTGCATTAAGATAAATTGCAATAAAAATAATAAACTTGAATTAAACTGATATTTCCAAAATCATCTGAAGATGGAAAGGTTTTGTCTAAGGACGCTTCCCTCCAAACTTAAAGGGCAAGGAAAAAGTTGAAAAGAAATACAGATGAATAACTCCTGCACGTAATAATGATGAAGAAAAACATAATAATCAATTATACTATGATTGTCCCGTTGAATGATCAATGGGGTTCCAACCAAAAGTTTAATCAATAATTCTCTTTCAAAACTATTGCATAATGTCAAACTCAAAAGCAATCGGTAAAGTAAAAGCAAAATAAGACAATGAGTTATACACTTGAATCAGTTTTCACCTGGAAATACCAAGTTTATCTCCAATAAAAAGCATTAGCCGAGTATACATCATGGAGCATGTGTTTTTACCAAGTTTATCTCAACAAAAATCTTCAGCTGAGCATGCATTGTTTAAGCATGGAGCAAAAATGGTGGACTGCTTACTGAATAATATGCACTAGAATAGCGTCTAAAAGGTATAAAAATAAAAACTCAACGGGATGGCAGAAAAAAAAATTACTCCATGAAAAATAGCCATCAAAGGAGATTAATGCATCAGTCAACCATTAATTTTAAGTTAACAATTAAACAGTCAAACTTATAAATACTACCATTAGATATACAAAATCTTTCCTCACTTAAATTTCAAAATAAACCCAGAAAGAGAATCTTGAAATTACAAGCACCAGGAAGGATCCATTTCAATAAGTAAAACGATTTGGAACTAGGTAGGGAAAAACACAATAAATACCAGTTAGCTGCCAAATTTAATTTAGTAAAATGATTTAGAATTACCCATGCCAACCAGCATCAATCCCTTTCCATTAATGCATATGAACCACAAGCAATAAAGTTAAGTGACAGGGAAAATACTACCACTGTTGATGCAATTGCTATTGCTTTGGTTTTACACCTATCATAGCCTATTCTTGTGTAACTTAGGCTTATGGGCCAAGATCAAAATGAATATAGAACCATCGAGAGCCATCTTCTCTTGGGAGATGCAGTTGCCATTCATCATTTAGCAAATATTATCGCCAACAAAATCAGGATCGTTGCCAACAAAAAGTATTTAGCTTTACCACTTGGCTCCTCTGTTAAATCAGAAAAAGTTTGGGGCCTGGGAATTGAAAAGTATGATAGAGGTTGGCATCTACTAAGAGCACTCTTTGAATAAAGCTACTTATGTCTTTATTTATGATTCCAGCTTTTTCTTGGGAAAAGTTTAGGCAAAGGATTTTCAAGTTTCATTTGATTAATTAGAACAAGATTTGTCTCCCTAAATTAGGAGGAGGTTCAGGCAAAAGAAATCAGAAGATATTTAACAAGCCTCATTTAAGAAAATGGATTTGAAGGTTAGCTAATGAGCACAATCTTTTGTAGAAAAGAGTTATTTAAGTGAAAGAGAGGTTTCATTGGGGAATGGGGAGATTGGTTTCATTGGGGAATGGGGAGATTGGTCCACAGGTCCAATAATCTCATAGAATGGGATTACGGAAAGGAATGATGAGAGGCCGGAATGATCTTCAGTTTTATCTTTTTCAGGTAGGAAAGGGACAAAAACTTGATTCTAGCGAGATTTTAGGTGTCACTCCAGTCCTTTCATGGAAACATTCCCGAATCTTTATCAACTATCTAGAATTAATTAGCCTTGAATAAAAGACTATTTTTCTCTACATTTCAGTAGCATTTTCTGAGCCCCTATAATACAAAACTAGAGGTGACCATGACATGCATGTGCAAGTTAAAAAATAAAAGATTTTAAATGAAGGTTCATTGGATAACAATTGGCAGTTATAATTCAGTTCTATATTTTTTGGGCAAAATTTAAATGAAAATTAGCTTTTAGTTGTCATGACCCCAAGGAATCCCAAGGATATATTAGTAATACATGTCTTGTGTTTTCCTTATTAGTTGCATTAGTTGCATTTTATGTTGTTGTTGTTAGCATCTTCAATTGTAGCCTATAAATAGGCTTGAGTAGTTAGAGAAAGTAGCAAATGAATGATTTGAATCTCAATTCCCTCTCAATATTCTCTCACAGCTCTCTCTCTCTCTCTCTCTCCCTCAATTCTGTTTTATTCTTCCTTTTCCTCATTTTCTGCCCTTCCTTCCTCTTAATTCTTACCCAAATTCCTTCCTAAACCCTAGCTAAACCCTAGGGTCATGACATTTGGTATCAGAGCTCCTGTTCCTCGGCGATAACTTTCTTTGTTGCTTCTCGGAATTAGAACGCGACTTTAATAGATGCAGTCAGCACATAAGGCCACGGAATTGATCGAGCAGTGACTTGTGTGATTCCGTGCAACAAAGGCGATTCCGTGCAGCAAATTTTGAAGGTTGATTTCCAGAATTTGAAGACTATCGCGACCGGAAGCAAAGTTCGGGAATAAGCAACGATTTCTGACCATGCAAGCTGGAAGTGGACGGTGATTGGGTGGTGAATCCATTGCGGATCTTGATTTGCGTTGGTTGTGAGTAGATAGCGACCAGTTGCAAGCCGAAGTTGAACTCAGATTTGGAAGGCAAAGCCGAGCAAAGCAATTTCTGCTCGGAATTGAAGATGACGCGGGTTGGGAGAGTACCGACAGTGATCAACGAATTCTGATTGGTTTCTGGCAGCCACAGAAACCAATTGATTCCTTAGAAAGATTACCGCAAAGCAAGATCGTGACAACTTAGCTGCAACAGATCCGATGGTCCTCGGCAGATCAGTGAGGATCGGAATTGCAGGTAACGCAAGGCGAACGACTCTCGGAACTGGTCTAGGTCACTGCATGTGACCAAGGTGGGAGTAAGGAAGGTTGTCGATTGCGGATCAGTTGCTAGGAGCGAACAAGGCTAGGCAATTCAGGCAATCCAGAAGATGAAGACGAAGCAAGTGGTAGCAACTGATGGAAACTCGGCTGTATGGATAGCTGTGATTCGATTGTAATTCCGGCATCTCTTTGCGGTGAGACTTGGAATTGTTGAAGGTGCAATCAATCAGCTGCATCTCGGTTGCTGCTTGGGAGTTAAGCGAATCAGGATAAGGCTGATCGAGGCTGCTTCGTGAGGTTCTAGTGACGAAAATTCTGGTGAAGTTGGAAGCTGTGAGTAGGCGAACTTGAAGACCAAACAAATTCGATCTTCGGTTGCGGAATTGAAGTTGCGGCAAGAAGGAAGCTGCGGTTGGTGAAACTAAGAGTCGGCGGCTTGAATTTTGAACGCGAACTCAGAGGGAAGTCGATTGTTAGTTGGCTGGAACTCAGGCGGACATCGATTGAGACAAAAATTCTCAGGCGAACGGCAGAAGCCTGCCATTTCTTGAAAGCTAATCGAAGCTGTTTAGATCAGCGATTTTCGGAAGTGAGTGCGCGACATAAGTTTGGTTTCAGTGTTGCACTGCGGAAGTAATTGCGAAGGGGAAGTGTCGGGTTCGGAAGTTGCCTGGTAGGTTTCTGAAGCTGCTTAGAACAGGTTGTCTGAAACTGTTCAAAGCTAGCAGGTTGTTTGAGGTGGACTCGGCAATTGTTTTGGAGGCTGTTCAACAACAGCTGAATTTTGGAAGTTGTAACTGAATCAGAGATTAGGGAAGATTGTACAGAATAACGAGCTATGGAAGGTTTTCAGAGGCTGAATTCTGAAGCTAAAGAATTCAAGGTAATGCAGGAGGCGATGACCCATGGTCTGAAGGATAATACAGCCAGCAGAGAAAACATGAGGAAGGATCCAGCTGCCTCTCGAGAAAGAGTGCCGAGTGACTTGGAGAGGTATCAGAAGATGACAGAGCAACATGTCCAGCGGATCAACAACATGTTTAACATGTTTTCTTCGCCACCTCAACTCCGGTTATCACCGAATTCTCCTCCCCAGGCAGTAGTTGATCCAAATCCACGCAGCCAGGGCACCCTTCCTATGACCTATGGCTTGCAAGAGGCAAAGAAATTACTAGCCTTGAAACCGGAAATTCAGGTAAGATGTTCATCTTCCCACACTTCCAATTATACTCCAATGTCTAGGGAAGGGGAGATTAGGTGGACTGATCTTGCTGGAAATTTACATGGCCAATTTGGGATGAAGAAGAACATGATTAAGGTGACTGAGGAATTCAACAAATTAAGTCAAGAGGGATCGGTGATAGATTATTGGGATAGATTTGAGGAGTTAAGGTCTCTATTGTGGAGTGATCAACCAGCTTTGACGGAGCACTATTTTGTCTCAAGATTTGTTAGTGGTTTGAAGGATAAATTGAGGTCAATGGTCAAGATGATGATGCCGACAACTGTGAAAGAGGCAGCTGAGAGAGCAAGGCTACAAGAACTCGCCTTGGAAGCCATTTTTAGAAAACAAGAGTGGCAGCCTAACAATTATATTAAGGGCAGCCAACTGATTGAGGGAGCTTCTAAGGCTGCAAATTATGGTCAGCAGGAATCTGAGGGAAATTTGGAGCTGGACCGGCCAATTAAAACTGAAAACTCCAGCAATAAAGAGAGAGCGGACATGGATATTAGCAAAAATTACAGCTTATATTTGCAGGAAACTGATGGAGTAGCTTCGGAATATGAGGATGACGTTGCTGATAGGTTCCATGCCAATGATGGAAGACAGCCACGCAACAAGGACTTGGACCAAAGGAAGAAGCAGGAGGTTGAGGACTTGCACAATCCTACAGCTGCTGTGAGTGATAGTCTTGTTGTTACTTCAAAGGATGCTTTAATTAAAATTAATGGCCATTGGAGTACAATTCAAGGTTGGTTAGAGATTAACGGAGGCTGCTTGTGCTTGGAAAAAATTTCCGTTGAGGGGAACAAAATTCTTGTTGTTTTGTTTAATCCTCTTTCAGTTGGAGAGCTGCAACACCGAATCAGATTTTGGCCTACAATGAAGTTGGAATTCCTTTCTATGATTGGAAATGATATGATTGCAGCTATAACGGATCAATTGGAAGCATTTTCAATGGAAATCAGGATGAGGGGGATGGCTGGACTTGCTGTTGCAGCAAATCATAGTACTAATGTTTTTGAAGAAAATGACACGAAGAGGCAAAAGGAAAAGAAGACACGAGATAAGCACAAGAAAAGGCGAAGAAGAAACCAAATTGCTAGGGCTGGAATCGGATGAGGAATGGGGCCAACCACTATCAATTCTTAGGGACAAGAATTGTTTGAAGGGGTGGGGATTGTCATGACCCCAAGGAATCCCAAGGATATATTAGTAATACATGTCTTGTGTTTTCCTTATTAGTTGCATTAGTTGCATTTTATGTTGTTGTTGTTAGCATCTTCAATTGTAGCCTATAAATAGGCTTGAGTAGTTAGAGAAAGTAGCAAATGAATGATTTGAATCTCAATTCCCTCTCAATATTCTCTCACAGCTCTCTCTCTCTCTCCCTCAATTCTGTTTTATTCTTCCTTTTCCTCATTTTCTGCCCTTCCTTCCTCTTAATTCTTACCCAAATTCCTTCCTAAACCCTAGCTAAACCCTAGGGTCATGACATTAGTGTGGTGGTAAAATTGAATATCTTACAACTTGAAGGTTATAAGTTCACATCTTATTAATAGATTTTATTTTTGTTTTTTCAAACAGAATATATAGAGGGTATTTTGGGAATTCACTTTATTAAAAAGGCTTCATAACACCAAAACACCCTATTTACTTATATAATAGTATAGATAATCTGCATCACTAGGAGTTTCATTTTACTTCAAATTTGTTGGAGTTGTGCATGCTTGTTGCAAGATGGGAGAAGAGGGGGACAGATGGGTCTGCAACCTATTAAATTGGGTAAACCCTTTGCTATTATGGGTTTGCCGAGTTAATACTCTTAACAGTGAATACTATTGCCTTTGGGGGGGAAAAAACAAAAAACTTGCAGAAAGAGCCCAAGTTATGTAAGTTCATCAAATTGGATATATCCATTCAATATCAAGTTTCCTCCAACTCCATTCAAATCAAGCATACACATATAGGTAGAGTTTACACCTGAGTTTTTTTCTCTCTTGTATATGACATATGTGAGAGGGTGTGCCTTCATAGCAATGGTTAGATTGCTCCTTCGTGACCGGAAGGTCACAAATTTGAATTGTGGAAATAGTCTCTTTGCCTCCTCAAAAAAAAAAAAGGGAAAGGTTACATATAACAATCCTCACAAATCAGGGAGCCTCATACACTGGAAACACCCATGTTTATGTGGCATTTGTGAGGCACTTTGTTTGTTCCTATAATTTTAAAATGTTGTATTGTAGGGGCAAACCCAGGTTATTTACTTATTAGTATCTAATATAAAGTTTCAAAATACCTCAAAGAAAAACTCTTGTTCTCATGTAGATAGATACTCTTAACTTTGGATTGAGGAATCTCTTAAAGTTTATAGTGTTGAGGATGTTTCTCCTACTAACAATCAATCCTAAGCCCAAATAAAAGAGGAATGTTACATTAGGTAGCCAATAACTAATGCAAAACTTGTCTGACCAAAGAAAACTCTTAAATATGACAATTGATATAATGGCCTTATAGAAGATGTGGCGATAGAGATGGTTGGAGGTTTAGAGTTCATATAGTTGACCCTTTCTAGTGAAACTAAGGCTTGGGGTTGTTGAATTGTTGTTGTATTTTTTATGTTTATGCACATAAAGTCCTAAAGCACAACCATCAATTAATTATGTTAATACATATACATGCATGGTAACATCAACGCTATAGAAAATAGATGTTCCAAACTACTAAACTTTGTTTTTCACCAAAAATTTAAATGATTGGAAACACTTTTAATATTATAATATTTCCCAATACCTTGTCACCGTTACCCTAGTCCTGCAAAATTTCACCCTTGGATCTTTTTGTTTTCCTTCTTTCTTTTCTTTTCTTTTTTTTTTTTTTTTTTTTTTTGCATTGTTCTTTTCTACAATTTATTGAATTTGACCTATATTCCTACCATTCACAATAATCCAACTGAATTTATCTTTAACAATCTCATTCTATTTAATATATTATACTAAAGGTTATTATCTTTGCCTTACCTATCCAAAGGAATATTTTCTCACTTTCTTCTCTCATGCTCTAGTATTTAGATTTCAACTTTAATTTACTTCATTCACTGGTCTCTATCTAAATTAATTCATCGTCCCTTCACTTCATGTAGAAATAAAGATATTAGAAAAACACCTCTAGCAAGTAGATAGAAATGAAAAATAAAAACAGAAACAAAGAGACAAAAAATTACAGCTTGAAGGTTGGGTCGGGAAACAAAAAACAAACTACCATGTTCATTCTCTCACTAAGTTTTCATTCCTATTTATGGGAATATCATTGTGCAATCATTTCCAGAGTTACAAACTATTTTGCCTACACTTCCTTTTCCAGTGTAACACCCAAATTGTGTGTGGATGCGGTTAACCAAAAACTACATACAAGCCACGTAAATTTTCCTATTGTCTACCAAAAAGTTCACCCGTCTTTAGTTCTTAATTAGCTAAGTTTCCATTTCCATTTTAAGGAACAACATCATGTCATGATTTTCCAATTTACATCTATTTTATCCATCCTTAAATTCCAAATATTTTTGCTGATAAATTAGATACTCGGAACCATCAATTTTTTTGCTGATAATTTTTTTTGACATACTGGGCACCATAAATTACCTGTGATCTACCAAAAAGGCCCGCCAACTTCAAATTAAAGCTAGACATTTCATCATCCATTGACCCATCATCAGAAGTGATTTCATTCTCAGCACAGCCAGAGCCTCGAAACTGATCTGCCAGGGAACCTAGATTTTCCTGCATAGCTAGACCCACGTCAGTCCTTTGACTATTCAGCTCCGTCCTCAGCGATGCTACCACATTCTCATCTTGCCGAAATGGCACTGGCAACCTCCAGAAGAACTGCTGAACCACACCATTCAAGCATGCCCCAAAGTCCGCCCCAGCCTGCCCTAACCTGTTCCCGATATCAAAAATAGCTGAAACCCCACTGATTCCATAATTATCTGTTGCAAGACCAAAATCCCTTTTACCAAAACCCTGGGTTGGGAACTCAACATCGAACAGCTTTGGTTTTTGAGTATTAGGCCAAGGGAACGATGGAGGAGTAATGTGGGACTGAATCAAGCCCGAAAAACCCTGCGCAAGCCTGTCCGCCAAATCTTGCCCATGCCGTTGCACCTCTTCCCATGCCTCAAACGATCTCTCAACTGACATCTCTCGGTTATTTAACCTTACTCTCACTTAAATTTAAAGACACTCCACAACATACACATCACAATACACGTAAACAAACGCGCCAGACGATTCGAAGCCTTCAAATCAATCGAACGCTTTTGATACCTCCCCGAAGCGCATCCTGCCAAACAGATAACGCGAACTACGAACCTGTTACCTCTGAAACCAACACAGGCCTCTTACAACTGAGAGGACGCAACAAATTAGGGTTCCGATGCTCGAACAAGATCCGGATTCAGATCCGAAACCAGTAGGTAAAACGAAACAGCGAGAGAAAAACAAAACCACGGAATCGCTTACGGTTTACAATGGAACCAAAACTAGAGTCCGCGGATCCAGATTTTTGCTCAGATGGAAAGTAAAGATGAGGGAGGCAGTTGATCAGGAAGCGTTCGTCGGCGTAGCTTGAGGATTTGGAGACTGCGTAACACAAACACGCATTCCGGTGCCGCCACGTCGATGGATATGGGTATGGCTCGAGAGGAAGAAGAAGCTAGATTCCGTCTCGGGGAAAGCGACGGTATCGTACGGCCCCGGCGATTTACATCGAGGGTTTACTTGTCCTTCTCCTGTTCACCAACTAGGAGATAGAGATCACCCGCCTCAATTTATTTATGAAGATGTTATTTATTTAAAAACCCAAGTTGAATATTAATGATGATATTTAAGATTAATACTCGCTTTTATATAATATATAATATAAAGTGTGATTACATGTGTCAATTTAAATATTTAAAAAGTGTATTTAATTTTATATGTTTAATAATAAGATCAAGTATGATAAAATGAATTTATAGAGGTAGATTATTGTGACGCTAATTAAAATGAGTTGAATGACTAAGAAGAAAATATAGCTACGAGGGTCGCTCGATAGTCAAACGGTCGAGAAACTATGATTAAGGTTATGCAAAAGGTGACATACGACAAAATGGCAATGAAAGGGCTCTAACAGAATAAGATAACTGAAATATTATACAAATTGCTATACAAGTACAGATCCTTGAGTAAGCGCCAATATGTGGTTATCTAACTTATTTGGAAGCCTTTCTTGAGACTTGGCTAGGAGACCATTCCATAATATCTCATGTGTCACTCATCCTTCAAAAGATATATGAGAGAATCTCGTGATTTAATTAAATCCGAAAGTTTCTCTCAAAACCATGCAATAAACTCTCTCAAGAGACTTGATATCTAGGTATGAAAACATAACAAAGTGGTCAAACTTACCTCCAAGATGCTCGTCGAAAAAATTGGATGAGCGTCTAAGATGTCAGCTAGGAGGCGCAATATTTCTATTATTCTTCTTTCTATAAATAGAAAAGTCACAATTCTTGTTCAGGTATGCTTATAATTCTAATACTGCTACAATTCTATTTGTTATTTACCTTTTATCTATTCATCTAAAAACTAACTTATATATCAAATAGTCTGCGAAAAACACTTACCCATACCTCTTACATGTTTATTCCTTACAAGTCCCCTGAAGGCAAGTCACTTGTAATCAAGTTGATCGTGAACAGGTCACTCGTTACCTCATCAAAACGTTCTTCCATATTTAAAAATTAATTATTATATTTAAAGAACAACATAATTTATTTAATAGTAAAATAAAATTTTACATCTCATAATAGATTAGTCATTTTATTTAATTCTTGACATTATTATTATTTAATTCCTGATTTAATTTTTTATCAACTTCTATTAACAAAATTTGATGCAATTTATATTAATATAAATTTAAAAATCACTTCATATTAAAATTACCATAAACATACAATCAAATGATTTTAGGTTTATATTAACCCATATCGTATTAGTTTCTATCATACTCATAGAATACGATGAAAATTCAACATATTAAATAAATTATGACAAAAATCAATGTTTACTAGTTATAGTGATAAAAATTAAATAATAGCAGTTTGTTACGAAATAAAGTATTCATAAACTAACAACCTATTTTAATATCATAATACTTGTGTAAATTAAAATAAATAAATAAATAAAATTTTATTGGGTGACATTTGATTGTTATAGTTTAGTTTTTATTTATTTTAGATAAAATTTTAAATAAAATAAGTTTTGATGTATTTTCAAAATTATTTACCAATCAGTTGTTATTTAAAAAGTAAGTTATAATCATGTTAACGTAGTTAATTTTTTAAACAAAATATATAAAAAAAAACTTTATTGATAAAATAAGTCTGCGTGCATATATATATATATATATATATATATACAAGAGTCAAGTGTTAAATTAGTTAATCCATGCCATGATGAAACTAATAAATAAATATGTAAAGAGATTACCTTTTATTTACTAGTTAATTGGATAAATTAATGTCTAAGTTTACGTATCTTTCTAATCCAACATAAAATAAATTTCTAAATTAGCTTGACAACAATTTGACAAGAGTTTCAGGTAATTTTAACCACAATAAATCCTTGGTATAGTACAAACGATATGCTGTACACATTTGAGAATTTGGGATATTATGAAGTCATGAGTTCGAATCTGTCTCCGCATAGAATTATACAATCGTGTATATCTGTTCAATAGAAATGATATGTTGCCTACTGACGGGTAACATAACATTTGTCCGTCAATAAGGATAGTGTGAGCCCCATGCACGTGAGGCTCATGTGTAGAGGCGGGCCACGTGCATGAGCCCACATTGTCTTTACTGACGAGCAAATGTTATGTTGCCCGTCAGTGGGCAACATATCCTTTCTAATCTGTTCAAAAGGCCCAACTCTCGATATTCAACTTACGAAAAATTTGTCAATTTATCTAGACTTGTAGAACAAGTAGATTGTATGTTTTTAAAAGATTTAAAAAGATTCATATTAAAAACTATCTATGATCAAGAGATCTTTCGTGTTTCTCATATTACACAAAAAAAAAAAATTAAACTACAATAACCAATTGAATCATGTATTTTAGCACCTAGTGGTTAGTATACATCATAAAGTCACTGACTTTACATTTTTCAATTGCACATTACCCACAAATTCTCGACTAACTTTTTTGTTTTTTCTCAAATATGAGTAATTTTTTACTTTATAAAAAATTATATAGTTACAGAACTAAAAAGAAAAAATTATTTTCTTCATAAGCTCTATTTACACAAATTCAATGGATTAGTTGACCCATTTGGAAGTTTAGTGGTCAATGTAGCCCTTAATTTAAAAAACAATGACAAATTTAACATTTTGTCATTTTATAAATAATTTATATTTTTAAAAAATATATATTTAATATTGAACTTTAAAATTAGTCAAATAAGCCACAAAATGTTCATGAATAAAACCAAGTTAGTAAATCATAAATTGTTGACGGTGTTGCCATCCTTTAACAGCATTAAAACAAAAATTGGTAGTTAAGTAGCATGATCTTATTTTTAAAGATTTTATGACTTATTTGACCCATTTTAAAATTTAATATTAAAGTTGACACTTAGCCCTATAGATAAGTAAGGTAATGTTTATAAGATAAAAAAGTGTTTAATTTTGCCTTTATTAAATTATATTTTTAGTATTTAAAAACTCTTATTAATTGATAAAATATTTTAAAACATAAGTGTATATATTTATTATCATTCAATAAAAATAATTAAAACGCAAGAATAATAAATATTGAATGTATCTTATTTGAAAATAAAATATATTTTAAATTTAAATTGGATTCATCTCCCCATCTTAATAATGGTTTTAACAATCTTAACATTAATTTAGTGTTTTATTTGTGACTCTGTGATTGGTAATGCATGTGCCATTTTAAAATGCTAAAGGGCTTATGTGAGATTAGGATAAATATTATCATCAAAATTATATATTTAGTGACAAATAAGAACACTAATAGGTTTGAGTTTTGAAACCTTTCTCAATTATTTTTATTTGAAAGATGTTTAAATTTTGGTTTGGGTTGAAAAATCAAACTAGATTGAATTGTAAAATCTGATTTGATTCAATACTGAACAAGTTCAATTCGATTATTGTTTTACATCAAAGATCAAATAAATATAACTATTATCGGTTAAATACAGTAATAAATTTATCAAATAAAAATATCATTATCAAGCCACTTAGATCTACAAAAAAGAGAATAGTCAAATGATGTAGAGAAGTCTTTACATAAATATTTTGATATTTTAGTTCGACATTGAAGACAACAAAATCAAGGACATATATTTTATGAAACAAAATATTATTTATTTACAAAGAAGCTTGTGATTTTCTTAAATCTTATAAAATTATAATTTTTATGGATAATATCTATCTTAACATTATGAAATCAACTGAGATTAGGATTTTTATGATTAATATTTATCTGGATATTTTAATTTTTTATTAAAATTATAATTATTTATAAATAATGTCTGTTATTTTTATATAATTATCAGAGGGTTTAATTATTTAAGTTATTCAGGTTCTGAATTATGTGAGACTCTGATTAAGAAAAAATTAAACATTTTTTATTTAAAAAATATTTAAAATATTAATTTTTGTAATCTTTTAAAATGAACTTTTATGCATAGATAGATATTGCACGCTATAGATATTGAACACTCTTACTATTTTTTTTTAAAAACGACGTAGTAGGATAACATCAAACATTAGAGAGGCCCAGGCTTCTCTACTGTGCACCGGAGACCACGGGATTGGAACACCAAGGCACGACGACGGTGAGTCACCCCTGGCCAATCACAGCCGTTGATAGGTTTCCTTTCTGAACTAAAATTCATCTAGCTTTAACCACAGGAAAGCGTAGCCCCAATTGCTTCATATCAATCATATTCGCTCTCCTCTCCGTTGGTCTCTCATGTCGATTATCGTCGTCGTGTGATCAAAGCTCGTCAATGGAAGCTAAACTTCAGTACCCTAAGATTGAACTCGACGATTACGCGCCCAGGATTTTCTCTCGGACGGTAAACGAAACCTTCTTCTATGTCTTCGCTGTTTCGATTGATCGTCTGTTTGTTTGCCGAGAAAAGGACGGAAAAATGAACAATCCTTTTATGCAAAAGGGGTTATTGATGATTGTTTTTCATTTCATGTACCGATGATTCTTCACTGGCAGCACTTAGCACAGGAAAAGGAAAACCAAAATATGGATAACTAAATCAATTTATCCTTGTTTAGAGGCGCGAGTGATTTGGACTATTTGAGCCAATTTTTTCTTCTTTTGGTATATCATGGCTAAAAACTATGAGGAACTTATATATAAATTTTTTCCTTATTTTTCATGGTTTCTATCCTTTTTAATTAAATTGGTCGTTACACTCTTGTTCATAATTCTGCCGATCTTTCTTTGCCACGAGATTACTCTCTCAAGTTACAATTTGTAGTCTCAAAGTTGGGATGTTGACAAATTTATGTACCCTGAATGTGTTCTATAGATGAATAAAATGGTAGAGTTGATAGTCATAAAACTAAGATCGCAATTCAGTAACCTATTGGGAAAATTAAGTTTGGGATTTCAAATAAATGACGCTGAGATAATGGATGTCTTGAATGACCATATATTCCTTGAAATTTTCTGGCCCTTGTCATGAATGACCGTATAAAACAACAACAACAATATATCCAGCCTTTATCCCACTATGTGGGGTCGGCTTCATGAATTCTAGACTTTCATGTATATCCGTCTTTTGTCATATCTTCATTGAAGTCCATACACTTCATATCAAACTTTAATGTCTCTCTCAAAGTCTTTTTAGGTCCGCCTCTACCTCATTTTTTGATTAATTGTTCAATTTCATCAACTCTTCTCACAGGAGCGTCTCTTGGTCTCCTTCTCACATGACCAAACCATCTTAGTCTAGTCTCTCTCATCTTCTCCTCTATTGGCACTACTCCTATCTTCTTACGAATAACTTCATTTCTAATTTTATCTTTTCTTGTATGGCCGCACATCCATCTTAACATCCTCATCTCTGCTACGCTCGTCTTTTGCTTATGTTGGTATTTGACTGCCCAACATTCTGAGCCGTACAACAAAATTGGTCTTATAGTTGTCCTATAGAATTTTTTTTTCAATTTTAATGGAATTTTACTATCACATAACACTCCTGATGCATTTCTCCATTTTAGCCAACTTGCCTTAATTCTATGTGTGACATCCTCGTGAATTTCTCCATCTTTTTGAATCACTTATTCCAAATATTGAAAATGGTCTTTTCTTTGTAAGATTTAGTCTTCCAATTTTATTATAATATCTTCCACTTTTGCATTCTTACTAAATTTACCTTTCATATATTCTGTTTTCTTTCTGCTTAATTTAAATCCCTTAGATTCTAAATTGTTTCTCCATAACTCAAGCTTAGTGTTCACTCCTTCTTTTATTTTATCCACCAACACTATGTCGTTTGCAAATAGCATACACCATGGCACCTCTGTCTGAATATCTTTAGTGAGTTCATCTATTACTAAAGCAAATAAGTATGGACTTAGTGTAGAACCTTGATACAATTCTATTGTAATTTTAAATGGTTCAGTATCCTCTCCACATGTTCTGACCCTTGTCTCTGCACCATGATACATGTCCTTAAGGGCTTGTATATAGGCTATTCGAACTCCTTTCTTCTCTAAAACCCTCCATAATACTTCTCTAGGGACCCTATCATAGGCCTTTTCTAAATCTATAAACACCATATATAGGTCCTTCTAATGATTCCGATACCTTTCTATTAGGCGCCTCAATAGGTATATAGCTTCCATTGTTGACCTACCAAGTATAAAACCAAACTGATTTTCCGAGACCTTTGTTTCTTTTCTGAGCCTCTGTTCTATTATTCTCTCCCAGAGTTTCATGGTATGGCTCATTAACTTAATTCCTCTGTAATTTTCACAGTTTTGAACATCTCATTTGTTCTTATATGTAGGGACCAAAGTACTCTTCTTCCACTCATCTGACATCTTTTTTGATTTAAGAATCGCGTTAAATAATTTTGTTAGGCAGGAAATGCCCTCTTCTCCCATGCATTTCCATGCTTCTATTGGTATATTATCCGGTCCCACCGCCTTATAATTTTTTATTTTTTTTAATGCTTGCCTTATTTCATTTGGACTTATGCGTCGATAAAATGTATAGTTCACGTTCCCTTCGGAGTTACTAAGATGTCCCAACCTAACTCTTGTGTTGCTATCATCATTGAATAATTTTGTGAAATACTCCTTCCATCTCTCCTTAATCGCTCCCTCATTCACTAATATATTTTGATTTTCATCTTTTATGCATTTCACT
This sequence comes from Diospyros kaki, assembly GCA_036245055.1. NCBI lineage: Eukaryota > Viridiplantae > Streptophyta > Magnoliopsida > Ericales > Ebenaceae > Diospyros > Diospyros kaki. Next base: position 38,458,769 of record BSEG01000011.1, read on the forward strand.
TGATTTAAATCCCTTGTTTTTCTCTCTCTTGCTTTAGCTAATTTATATATATCCCTTTCTCCATCTTTTGTATCAAGTCGTTTATATAGATTCTCGTATGCTTTTGACCTTGCTTCACTAGAAGCTTTTTTTGCTGTCTTTTTTGATTCTTTATAATTTTTTTTTATTTTCTTCATTGTTGCGCTGATATACATCCTTATAGCAATTTTTCTTATTTTTAATTTTCAATTGTACTTCTTCATTCCACCACCAAGACTCCTTAAGGTTAGGGGTTCTACCATTTGTCTCTCCAAGCACTACTTTTACTGTGTTTCTCAGGGCATTAGCCATTTCTCTCCACATTTGGTTTGTTTGTCTTTCTCCATTCCATTCTCTTCTACCCCTTAATTTTTCTTTGAAGATTAGTTGTTTCTCTCTTTTTAAATCCCACGACTTGATTCTTGGATTTTGTTTTTTGTGATTTTTTCTCTTCCAATTTCTTACTTGGACGTCAAGTATTAGAAGTCTATGTTGAGTAGTCAAACACTCTCCCGGTATCACCTTACAATCCCTACAACATACCCGGTCCTCTTATCTCATGAGAAAGTAATCTATTTGGATGCTTGATGTGACATTTTTATATGTGATTAATTGTTCGTCCCGTTTTTTGAACCTAGTATTGGTTATGATGAGCCCATATGCCATTGCAAAATCTAGAATAGACTTACCCTCATTATTAATTTCCCCGAATCCATACCCTTCATGGACCTCACTATAGCCGTTTTCGTCTCTACCCACGTGACCATTTAAGTCACCTCCTATAATCACTCTCTCTTCTCTTGGTATCATTTGTATGAGTTCCTCTAAGTTCTTCCAGAATTTTGCTTTTATCTCCTCACCTAACCCCACTTGTGGTGCATATGTACTAAAGATATTCAACGTCATTTTTCCTAGAATAACCTTCACCATAATAATCCTATCCCCTATTCTCTTTGCATCCACTACCGCATCTACTAAGCTTTTATCCATAATGATCCCCACTCCATTTTTTGCTTGATCATTTTTTGTGTACCATATTTTATATCCATTTTCTGACAAAGTTTTTGCTTTTTTCCCTACTCATCTCGTCTCTTGAAGGCACATAATATTAATCTTTCTCCTAATCATCACATCTACCACTTCTATAGCTTTGCTTATTAATGTTCCTATGTTCCATGACCCAATCCTTAGTCTATGATTTTGTTTTTGCCTTTGATTTTGTTTTTGGTTTTGGTTTTGATTTTGATTTTGTTTTGGTTTTGGTTTTGATTTTGATTTTGGACTAACTTCTTTACCCACATCCGTCCAAGCAAATGCGGGAATCCTTGCTCATTTGTCACTACATCTGGGCTCCGATGCAGCGGCCCTAGCTCACTTGACACTACACGCGGGCAATGTAGCGCATCGCTATAAAGGGTAGCGTGTCATGAATGACCATAGAGTATGAAACTTGGATCAAATTACTATATATATTCCTTGAAATTTTTGGCCTCCATCTTCATCAGCTAACTCTGTGTTAGGAATTCTGTGTCCCTAAGGAGGCAAGCATTTAATATGCCAATGTTCAGCATCTGTACATACATTCAGAAGTAGAGCATCCATAGAAGGATAATTCTTAAACTGGGAGGCAATTTTGAGAAATTTTTATTGAGAAATATGGTCCAGGGAACTTTTCAAAAGCAAACAACATTTGTTGGACCCTCAGATTAGGGGACGAAGGAGATAAAGAATTTGGGACTAGCGTTTTTGCGGTCCATCTGTTTTTACATCACATTTGAAGTTGCATTCTTCATATTGACTTCTATTTCCTGGTTGTTAGTCTCAGGTTTCTGGAGGTATTGACGAAGGCAAGCAAGAAAATAAGTTAGCGGCCTCCGAAAATTTCATAAACCAAGAAGAGGCACAACTGAGAGATGACGAAACCCAAACACATAAAGACACTGCAGTGACTGATGATGTGCAAAATGATTTAAGAGCTGACCACCATGGCATTGGTAAGTATTTTTCTTATGACTCACCAGTTACTGAAGAAACTGGGGTTTGGATACCTGTTTCTATTCCACCAATGTCAGAAAGCACACGTGAAGAATGGAACAGGGGTTTCTGCTTGGGTGTCAACTACTTTCCCGAGAGTGACATGGACTGGAATCAATTTGTTGAAGAAGACAGAGAGATGACTATGTGGGATGTGGTCCTTGATATGCTACTTGTTGCCCGTGGGAAAGTGACTGCTCTTACTTCAAGTGATATACATGAACGTGCAGTTTCCTGGATATCTGGTCATCTTATTGAGCAAGCTTGGAAAGAGATGGCTGAAACTCTCACAGATGCTAATTTTGGTAACATGAAAGAAATCCTCGAAGCAGAGCCACCGAAATGGTTGCCTGATAGTGCTGCCTCTGCTTGCATGCTTTGTAATGTGCGTTTCCATCCAATCATCTGCTCAAGGCACCACTGCCGGTTCTGTGGAGGGATTTTCTGCAATCAGTGCTCCAAGGGAAGAAGCTTGTTGCCTGCTAAGTTCCGCATTGGGAACCCACAACGAGTTTGTGATGTGTGTTGTGTCCGACTTGAGTCTGTTCAGTCATACTTGATGGACCAAGTAAGTCGTGCTGCACAGTTGCCAACTCATGATCTGACTGACCTCAGTACATTGAGATCATGGCTTAATTTTCCATGGGGTCAATCAATGGAATATGAAATTTATAAGGCTGCAAACACCATTCGGGGTTATAATAAGGTAACTTTTTGTTCCTTGGTACATTTTATGTTTATGTTACTGATGTCAGATATCTCTCTAATCAGGAATATTACAGATTCAAATTCAAAGCATGAAATAATACAACTTATTGAATTTTTTTTTTTTTTATTATGTACTCATTCTGATTTAAAGCTGTAAGCCTGTAAGCATTGTTTGAGTAACTTTAGATTATTAAAGAATCCTTTCAGCTTTCAGAAATGTGGAATTGTATTCACCTAATTCAACTCATAATATATGTTCTGTATAATTACTGCATGGATTTTACCTATATTAGGTTTTACAAGTTAATTTGAAGGACCAAATGCCATAACTTTTTGCACAGATTCATTAATTGGTTTAACTTTGTTCTTTTGATGAACCTCAATTGAATGAAGAAGACTAATGATTATTATTCATCATCAAGTTTTATATGTAAACAATTCCAGTAAGAGATTCAAAATTAGATGTTTATTGCATTTCATGACATATTGGAATATCATTGCTCAGGTTGGGTCTCTGACACCTGAAAAGTCCATACCAGATGCTATCTTAAAACAAGCAAAAGGCCTTGCAATTCTTACTGTTGCAAAGGTTGGTATAGTGGTGACTTACAACATTGGAACGGGGCTGGTTGTTGCTCGTAGAGAAGATGGATCTTGGTCTCCGCCATCTGCAATCTCTTCCTTTGGCATTGGTTGGGGTGCTCAGGTGAATTATATCTATGATTCAAGTAAAACCAGTTACCTCAAGGACAATAAAGGAGAATGATTCTTTTTGCCATTCAATCTTCCTTAGGCTGGTCTGCTAATAACATGGAGATAAGCAGAATTGCTTCCTATTTGTCTTCTACATGACTCCAAAATCCGTAAATTATCTATAATCATGAACTACTTACCTACAAAATAGTGCTGTGAATCCTAGCGTATCGGCCACTCAAAGTTGCAATGTTGTTATTAGAATTTGTTTTATATGTGAGTTACATTTATTTTTCTCATATACCCCGTTTTCTTTGTAGTTGTATGTCATAATTCTTTATATTGCTTTCTTTTTGTTGAATTGTTAACCACCATTTCATCTAAAAGTTTAAGCTGTTAGATAAAGAGTTAACTTTATCTTTTTATATTATTATTCTTACTTTCAACACCCCCCTCACGTGTGGCCAGACTTTATTGCATAATTAGTCTAAACACGTGCAACTATTTAAATATTGGGTTAATGGTGAGGTTTGAACTCAGGATCTTCTCTTGGTCCGATATCAATGTTAAATTGTTAACCACCATCTCATCTAAAAGCTTAAGTTGTAGATACAGGGTTATATTTATTTTTTATATTATTGTTTTTATTCTCAAGACTTACCTTGCATTACTTAGTAAAATGGGAAATATTGCTGAAAACTTGACAAGGAGAAATTTGTCTTCTATTTTAGTCGTCTGAACTTTGAACTAGCTTTCTGGATACAGGGCATGGAAATATGGATATGATCTACTTTTTGCCTTATCAGTTGTGACAAAAAGGGGATCAAATTCCTATTTTGCTGAAAATTTTATTATTCTCCCTTGTTACATGAATAATTTTTTACCCTTTTCTCTCAAGTGTTAGAAGTGTTTATCACTAAAGGGGCTAACAAGCAATAACGTTTCCACATCCATAATTAAGAACTGAAATCATGATACCGCTACTGGTGGCAAAAACCAAATATGTTGATAAACAAGTTGGATAAATTTAGGCAACTAGCATGTTTTCTTAACATATTTCAGTTCTTTCTGAGTGCTGAATCCACTTTTTTGGTGAGTTGGAGTTTCTTTTTATGGTTGCTTATCCTAACACCCCTTATACAATTTTCAATTCCTTGATTTTGTTTACATGCCGTGTTCTGGTGAATTTTTAAGATGCCAGGTGTGGTAATCAGCAGTGGATTTGTTTCATTATCAATTTGAAGGTTGTTACCTGGTCTTCATTTTTTACTATTTCTTTGCTTAACATTTTATCTTTGAAAAACAGGCTGGAGGAGAGCTGACAGACTTCATTATTGTGTTAAGGACAAGTAAAGCTGTCCAGACATTTAGTGGAAATATGCATTGTTCAGTTGGAGCAGGTTTAAGTGCTGCTCTTGGCATTGTCGGAAGAGCTGCTGAAGCAGATGTTCGCGCTGGTGATGGTGGTTATGCTGCTTGCTACACATACAGTTGCAGCAAAGGTACAAATTTTTACCTAAATAGACCTTGAATTTTTGAATATCTTGAGAAACTTTTCGTGGGTTTCTCCTACATTACATTAGAAAATGGCTGCTACATTGCATACTTGCACCTAATTAAAAAAGAAATTTTTTTATAACTCATATCCTGTGCTAGAGCTTCCCACTAAGTCTCTTTTTGGCATTTTTCTGCCTCTTTTGCTAAAAATTTCTTCCAGTCTATCAACTCTCCTTGTAGGGGTCTCTATCAGAGTCTTCTTCAGCAACATGTCAAAGCCCTAAAATCCCATTGCGTGGGGTTTGATTCATATATTGCATTAACCACCTAATATGGCCTACTAGGTTGATACTAACTTCTGTAATGATAGATGTGCTTACGCGCTAAACAATCTACAATCTGCATGCTTGCATTTCAAAGCTTTTGTTTCTACAGCAGTTGGCCTTTCGATGAATACAAAGAGTAGAATAGTGTTTTAAGCCTAAATCAAACACGCTGCAATGCTTTTGTGTTTGTCTGGCACATTCTTTGAAATGACTGATAGAGTTAAGATTCACATATCTGACTCCATATAGTGGGATTGAGGTTTGGTATGTTGTCGTGGAGGCTAAATTGGTTCTTAACTTATTTTGTTTGGATAGCAAGATCGAAGTAGCCATGGAACGATGAAATGATGGAACTCTTACTCCTGCTTGCAGGTGCATTTGTGGGGTGCTCACTTGAAGGTAGCATTGTTACCAGTCGGAGCCAAGAAAACTGCAGATTCTATGGCAATCCATCCATCAAGGCACATGATATTATTCTGGGAAGCATACCTCGGCCTCCTGCAGCTGCCCTTCTTTACCATGCACTATCAGATTTGTATCAGAAACTTGAAAGGTGATTTGGCCTCATGTTCCCAAAAGGAGGTTTGAAACATTTCGCAAAGGGGCAGATTCATTGCCCAACTTTTCCATTGGGTCCAAATATTCTTTGTCCATAGACTCCACACGAAAGCAAATTCATCAATGCCCAAGTGGTTTGTACAGCACAAAATCTCTGATTATCCATTTCAATTTGTAAGTGATGGACACTTTTAAAAGGTGTATATAATAAAGTTAAATGCCCCGAAAAATTTCATATTCATTGCTGGGTAGTAACAAAAGGCTTCTGTTGCTGGGGTGACAATTTCTACCCATATTGAACTAAAAAATGCGTCTTGTTTAGGCGAGCAATTCTTGTGTGGATTGGGTCCACACCTAGGACTAGGGTCCTACAAATAAGAGCAAGACATGTGGTAAGGTAGAGCACATGGGACTAACCAGGGTTTAGGCTAGATTGGCTTTGGCACGAGGCCCAGAAGCGCCATCGGCGACCTCCCCCCAGTCCTAGATAGAGTTAGTCGACACAAGAATTCCTCCTTACCTAAGTGAGTGAGTCATGAGTACAAGATGTACATTATACATAGAATTTTGATTGGTAACTTAAATATAATTATTATATGAAATCCATTTTATATGATAATTTATTTTATTATGTGAAGCTCAATTTAATATAATTATTATTTGAGTTGATATATTAAAATTATTTAATATAAATTAAGTAACATCATTTAAGAAATTAAAATTATATATATATATATTTATATTTTCTTTAACATAATATTAGTGGAATTTGTATATAAAATTAGATTCAATCAATTTACTTAATTAGTTCTAATCAAATAAAAAATTAATATGAAATAATAATATTATAATAACTTTGAATTTTTAATTGAGAATTTATAAATAAAAAATTAAAAGACAAAAATATAGAAAGTTGAATATATTATCTAATAAGGATAAATATTTAAAAGAATACAGATAAGAAAAGGAAAAGTATATATTCAGTCTATTTATCATTCCTAATTCTTGCTTTCATTTGATGGAGCTTTTGGGGGGGTAGTGGACCAACCCATGTTGGCCACTGCAGTATCATATCATCAAGTAGAGATCATTGGAAGTACTCATTGCCAGCTCAACTGAGGCGACTCATGACGTTCCTTTATTTTTATTTTTATTTTTTTATTTAAACTTTTGACAATCTAATCATATGGCCTTTCCGTCTCCTCTGAAAAAGCACACATCTTTCGTACCCCCAAGTCAAAATTGGCATCAATTGTATGGACAATACCACGAGGGTACCAGTTTCAAACTCGTTTCACAATAGAGCCCAGTTTCCACAAAAATCTATTTTAATTCGTTTATAATTAATTTATTAAAAAGAATATATATATTTAAAATAATTAAAAAAATATTTCACAAGGTTAAAATCAGCTCGTTTAAACCCGAACTTGAAAATTTATTCATAAATTGAGTTGTAACATCTTAGGGGGTGTTTTTTAACTAAGATAAGAGAGAGAAAATATCAAATATGAAAAGTATTTCGGATGTTTGATTTTTTTAACGTGTTTGTTAAGTTTATCTAACCATTTTCAAAAAATTCCTTATGTGATCTCTTATTTCTCATTTTCAAGATAAATTTATCAGTTCTTTCCTATAGGATAAATTTATCTGACTCTTTCAAGATAAGATTCAATTACTTATATACCCTTTATAGGATAGTTAATGTAATTTAATACATTTTAAATATTTAAATTTATTAAAAAAATTTATTTATTTATTTAAGTCTTATAATTAATATTATTTAATACATTTTTAAATTGTTATTTTTTTGGACAATTTTTAAATTTTAAATAACATTATTCATTTCATTGATTTTTAAAATTTAAATTCCTCTCTCTATATATATATTATATTAACTAATATAATTCCTTTAACCAATTTTAATATTATTTTATATTTTATTATCTATTATAAAAATATATTTTTGGCCATTTTTAATTATCTAGGCAGAATTATTGTAATTCTAATAATAATTATTTTTACTTTTCAACTCTTTTTAAATTTATTTTTGAACATGAATTTAGAAAATAAAATATTATTTTTAAATTGAATTTTTTTAACAATTCATATTAACCATGAAATATTATTTTAATAAAAAATTTGGTAATAGAGATATTTTGGTAAAAAAAATCTTATCTTGGTACTTATCATATGCATTAACAAGCATATAAAAAGAAAAAATACAATTCCAAAAAATTTAACAAACACTCTGATAGACATCTTAGAATGTTTTCCAGTCTTATTTTGATCATTCCATATATTGATCCGGAATATATTCCAAACTTATCTTGATACCTCTTATCTTACTCATTTTAATAAACGCCCCCTTAATAAGCAAATGAACCAACTTAAAAAGCTAAATTCGACTTCATTCATCTGCTTAACACTTAGCACGTGTTTGCCAGTATGAAAAATATTACATTTAAAGAACTGAATTCCATCTTTAGTGTTTGACACATTATATTTTTCATAAAATTAAATTTCATGGTATAACTATTAAAGTATATTTTTACTTCTTTTTCATAAAAAATTTTATTTAAGAAAAGATGATTTTTATTTTTTATACAAATTAAAAAATACTTTCTTTTTTAAGTAAATGCTACCAAAGACACCCTTAGTATTTGGTGATTTCAAAGTTAGTACTGGCATATATGTACACGACAAGACTAATTTTTGTTAAGTGATGAACAGAAAATAAAATTTTGCCTTTGTGGCGTACTGTAACCTCTTCTTCCCATTCGAAAGAGACAACAATATAAAAAAAATATGAATTCCATGGACAGTGCCGATGGAGCAGTGAAGCCAGACATGCATGGACATAATAGGGTTCCCAAAATTAGAACATCTTTAATTTTAAAAATTTGTAATATATTTTATTTTTTAATAATAAATATTTTATTAAAAAAATTAAATACAAAACACAATAAACTTTTTTATCTTCTTTTCTTTATTGTTTAATTTTTTACTGTTGCTGCTGTTTCCAAATTTCAATTCTCATAATTTCACAAAACCACTGTTCCCAGGTAATTAATTTCTTATCCCCTTCCATATATTTCTGAAGTTACCTCCTCATCAATGGCAGGTCGTCATATAGTTTTCAGGCATCTTCCATCTTTTCAGTCACTCATAGAAAAATTATTCTTTTATCTCATACCCTTAAAAGTTCGGCCAAATTGGTCGGAAACGAAAGAATTGATTCTTTTCTAATAAAATTTGTTTATTATATCAAAATAGTCGATTCTTTATTGAATGCATATATTATTTATAAAATATTATTTATAATTTCAATTTCAATAGTTTTTACAGAAAGAAATTTTTTAAAATTAAAAATAATAAAATTATATTTGAGATCAATTATGACGTATGAAAGATTGAATAAATTATCTATTAAATATGATTTATTAGACAAAATTAATTATAGAGATTTAATCAATAATTTTACTTCTCAAAAAATAAGAAAAATTAATTTTTCATAAAATTGAATATAATTCAACACATATTTATAAAATAAAAAGTTACTCATTATTGGTGAATTTTATCCTTTTAATGTTATCAGTTTAATATTTTATTTTATTTTTTTATAAGAAAATTAAAAATGTATAATTTTTTATTTATACTGACCTTCTTAAAGTTTCAATAAAAATTAATTTTTTTTTTATTGTAATAGGTTGTTTGACTTTTTTTTTATTATTATCTCTGAGATATTATATTTTAGTTAAAAATTTATTGTCGTTAAGAGATGAGATTATTATATTTTGTAGTTGATTAAATTTTAACTTTTTTAGTTAATAAAATAATAAAATGTTTGTGTAAAAAGATGTATTATTTATTATTTTATAAAAAAAAATTAATACTCTTGAAAAAGTCTCCACAAATTATTTCGCTTAAGGCCTCCAAATTCGTTGGCCGCTCTATCCATGGGGCCAAAGTTTAGGATGAGAATTGAAGGAAGAAATGAAGATTGAAATAATGGCCACAAGCAGAGAGGTAATATCATAAGATAGAATAGGACTTCATAATTTTAAAAGAATGTACAAACCAAGTTCATCCTAACCCCCAAACTCAACATGATGTTCAACCATTGAGATGCAGTCCAATTCACACTGTCATTACAATTGCTCCAATGGCAAATCAGATCATGAAGCAGCCATTTCTTAGAGGTTTTGAGAAAATCAAATAGAGGGTCGGGAAACCACCCCACAAGTTAAAAAAACAAAGCTAGACATTACCGAAAGAAAAGGGACAAGAAAAAGAGCGATTTTAAAGGCTTACCTCAATCCACATCCTTTCCTTTCCCCCAGACAAACAACAGGATACAGACTCAACAGTTCACACCAAGAAAGCTTCCATCTTTTAGCCGAAGCATTAATTTCCTTACCTGCAACACAAATATAATTAGGTGATGAGGAAAAAGAATGCCTAATTTGATTCATCCAGTTAAATAGATGTGCAACAAACCTAGTCCTTGAGCTCCCAAGAGTAAGCTCAAGATCATCTGAACCAGAGTCCTCATGAATCCTCTCTCCTTCCCAAGGCTTAACCAATCCTGTTGTGTTGCTTCCGAAAGCAAACTCATCTGCAATTGCTTCAGACATTGGGACATCAGCAGTATGGTCAGAGCCAGCAGCAACAGCAGGAGAGCAGGTCCCACTTTGCCCAGGTGTCCACATGCGAGGCCCACCACCTGCCATAATTTCATCCTTGAAGCCGAATGGGTTTGAAGATACGAGGGTAAATGTTGGAGATGTTGGTCCACTTTGTGGAATCCGGATCCCTGCAAACCATTCTGAATCAGGAAGGATCTGCCGGCCAGGGCTTGGAGGGGTAGAAGATGGAAGCAAAGAGAAGTGGGCGCCATCCCAGCCTGCAGCCTCCCAGTTGGCTTTGATTCGAGGGGTTCGGGCAGTTGGAGAGCTCAACGGAGGGGTGACAGGCGCACTAATGGAACCGTTATGAACGAAGAGATGGGAAAGCTTGGAGGATGCTGATGAGGAAGCAGATGTGAGGTTCTTGAGCCATGGTATAAGGGAACTGCCATCTACATTAGCATTAGTAGCATAAGAGGAGGATGCAGGGCTGGGAAAAGAAGATGAGGCTGGACTTGGGTTGTATGAAGTGCAAGGGCTAGGGTGGTAAGATGAACAAGGGCTCACTGAGGCAGATCCGCCCACAATCTCCATCCTCTCCACAGGCTTGCAACCCTGCAAAAATGGAAGTGATAATGTCAAATAATAAAAAGACATCAAACAGATTTGATGGTTCCCTGTAAGTGTGCTTCCAAGTTACGTCCATGATTGGGGATATTTCTTGTTTCAGAAGTGAAGGTTCAATATTTTAGATGAGAAAGATGGAACTACATTGCATGCATATAAGATGAACAATAAAATATACAATATACCTGCAAAGCCCAATTTCTTTTCTTTTTTTTTTTTTTTTTGCAAAGCCCAATTTCTTGGTAGAACATGTGCAGGAGCTGGGGAAAGAAAGTAATTCACAAGTAGCTCCACCATTTAGATATTCCACATGGAAGGAAAGGTACCTTTCAATATATATCAGCAGTACTTTAAAATACCATGCTAAAACTATGCGTACCTATCAATACGAGGAGAAACTAGAAGATGCTGAGACCGTAGACTTAATTGAAAGGCTATTCATGGATTTGAAGCCATCTGTTTAGATATATATAAATATATTTATATTTTAAAGATGATTTAGTTAATTAAATTGGGACCGAACTAGTTTTTCATTTTGCCCTGCATCAATTTTAGCACCCTAGATTTTTTTAGTTTCTTTATAATAGTAAAATATCAAACTTTAATCCCATTAGGTGGCTACATGGATTCTGGCACCCGAATCATCTTCATCGGTTGCTATATTTTCTGTACAGCACCTATAACACATATCATGCCTAAAAGCTTATTGCCAACCTTTTCTTGGTCTTCATCAATCTCTTCTGATAAAAACTTCTTCCATTCCAATTTTTAATTTCCTCAGTTATATTTATTATAAATTTGGATCGGTTTTGTTACAATCTAGTGCCCAAAATGAATCATAATTGAGATTACAGAATCTAGATCATGGTCCCATGGGAGGCCCTGAGATTTCAGTTCACCAGCCAAGACTTCCCGTTGTGAACTATACCCCTCTTTTTGGACATACAAGCAAATGATGGTTCTCTAATCATAAAAGTACACCACAACATCAATCATATTAGACTACCAAAAAACAAGTTTATCTGCCCAATCATACCCAATTTCTTCTTAGCAATGTAATTGAATTGGGAACTTTAAAATACATTGACACTGTTACAATGTTCTTCCAGTCTTCCAGAAATTTCTATCTGAACGTTTGTAACAACTAAATCTTCCTTTCCTAATTTTGTGTCCTCACTACCAACTTATCCAATGCACTTCATTCCCTTAGTCAGAAATAGAAATATCTAAGGTCAAATTTTCAGGGAAGTTTCTTTACAATAGTGCCATAAAAGTGAAGTATAAAATCCTAAATACAACTTTGTACTAATTCTAATTGACTCTTCCTTCCATTAGAATACAATTTCACAACCAATTACACAAAACACAACCATGATTATGAAAAGAGGCCAGATCTATTAGCTCAGATGCTGGGCGAACATTTCAACACTACTAGATAGCTTACCCAATATCAAGTTGGAAAACGGGGGTATTTGCATGTAAAAATATACTAAATGGAGAAAAAAGACAAGCAAACGAAGGCTATACTGGCCACCTTTGCGCCCAAGATTCAAATATCTCTAGAAGTGAGTCTACACACAAATTTTTATGTGCATAGCTAGGGCACATGGTTCGTGAATATACACAGTGAAACTAAAAATAAAAGGCAGACATTTATTAACAGCAAAAGATTGATTGATTAGGGTGCTATTACTATTGACCAGCAGTGATGGAATTGGTCAAGACATACTTTCACCAGAACAGAAAAAAAGAGATGTCGACCCAGCAAGCCGGTAAATTAGACCAAAAAGGGGTCAAGTTGTTTTCTTGGGTAATTAAAAGGTATCCTGGGGGTAAGCAAAGTGAAGAACACCAGAAAGGCGTTGCACCAAATCCAGCAAAAAAGAGTGAAAAAGAGCGTCTTAGTGGAATGATGCCAAAAGCATCCATCGTACTTTCTCAGTCTTTTGGATCTAAAGTGGAAATCTAAAATGGCAGTTTGGACAAACCAACAAGGGTATTATCGTCTTATCCACATCAATGGTGTTTCAACTTTAGTTCTCAGGAACAGGCTAACAGTCATCGAAAGCGTTTGACGGAGCAGGGAATCTTGATCTTCACGCGTCTAAGAAGCGAGCAAAGGAAAACGAAATAAAAGAAAATGAGTTTTACAGTCCCACCCAGATCTAACGTAGGCCGGCGAGGATAAAAAAGCAGCCTCGACTGAGAATCTAAACCCCATCTGACCAGTAAAAAGCAATCTCAACAAACAATTGTTATTTCGCAGAAACGGATTACGACATTAGGATGCGCCAAGAGCAACAGGCTGACGCTAGGACGAGAACCAGCGGATATTTTCTAATATAGATGAAGATTACTAGTTGAAGCGATGCACGATCCTTCCGTTGTTATATCACTTAAATAATGGTCAAGCCGGAACCAGTGCACACTAGCAAAAACAACGCGGATTGTGGATGGCGTTGCGCGTCCCCACCGCGTCGGGCAAGCCACTGATACAAAGGCCAAAATGCGTCACTAGAACCGCGTATATAGAAAATTCGGCCACAAACGAAGTGATTCGACCGGCCGTTATTTGTCTCTTCTTCAGTTTCACGATCATGAATCGTTTTCACTCAATAACAATTTACCAAAGGCGCCAAAGTATTGGCTCGTGTTCAAAATTGGAGGCAAACGAGTCGATTCAACCGCTCCATGATTCAACAATGCACGCCGAGTTCACACCTTCTCGGCGCATGTTAGAAGAATGGATCTCTACAGCTAACAGGCACCAAATGGCCATTCCATGCTAAAATGCGCAAATGAAACCGTAGAAAAGAACATAAAAGAAAAAATCGATCGGGTAAATAAGACGAACGGATAGTTACCTTACGATAGGTGGTGCCATCGGGCTCGACGGTCCAGCCGGCCTCGTTGCAGAGGGCTTTGAGGACTTCATTGTTGTCGCAGTGCTTGGGCAGCTTGTAATTTCCGTACATCCTCAGTCCGGCGAATATGTTCGCCGCGATCGCCCTCCGCCGCCTCTCTCTCCTCTTATTATTCTCCCTCTCCTTCCACGTCGGCTGCCTCGTTCCCGAAGTCATCTCTCACAACAAGAAACCGATTCTCGAACCGTGATCGGGGAAAAAGAAATCGTGCGAAATTGAACTGAGATTGGTCAATAACACTCGATCATGTCCGCCTTCGGAGCCATAAACACGCTTCGAGGCAACCAGAAGAAGAAATTGAAGAGTAAGAGCTGGTAATCCGGCCAAAACAAAACTGAGACAAAGTTGAACTGAGAACCGCTTAAGAAGGAACGAGTGAAAGAAGACGACAGGGAGGAGAACGGAAAACAGGTCGAGAAACCGGGTGGTGGGGTTGGGAAAACCGGGAAAGAGAAAGAGGCAGCTAAAGCAGGATTTTTGACATAAAAAGGGGGCGTGTAAGGGAGACGGAGCTGCCGAGCTCTAAATACACTGAGGCCTAATAATTATCCATGCAGGACTCGTTAATTTACATATTTGCCACTAACAGAAGCCATTTTGTCAGACTTCATCCTGTTCAATGACGAAAATACCCTCTTCCCCGCAAAAAAAATTAGTGAACCAAATACTAATTAAAATTTATTACATCTCAATATTTATTAAATAAATTTCTAAATATCACAAAAATCCATAGAAAAACTTTTATTTTTTAAAAAAATATATATATTGATTCTTACCCTGCGTGGGATCTGTAATTTAAAATAAAAATTGAGATTTTAAGAGGGTATTTTAGGAAGTTAACATAAAAGGCAAAGGAGAAAAGTGTGGAGGGTGGGCCCGGTGGGGACCAGTGGTGGGGGAAGGGACGCGTGACTGCCTGAGTGCGAGTGACGTCGTTTAGCCACATGGCCAGGGTCAGAGAGACCTGGGCTTTGCTTTGGAAGTGCCTGGTAACCGCTTCACATCATAATATTGTGTAATATCTTCAGCATCCGATTGAATATTAAATTAAAAAAAGTGATTCACTAAATCCCAAAATTAGATTCGTCGTTCGGTTTGTATGAATTAATATAAATAAAAAATTATAATTTTAAATTTTAAATTATCTAAATTGTCATTATTTGTAAAGTTTTAATTAATTTAAAATTATAATTTTTATCTTTGAATTTTTATATTTTTTTATATGATCATTCAAATTTTTTTGTTATTTCGATTACATCATTAGATTTATATTTTTAATTAATTTAACTTGTATATATTTATATATATAAAAATAAAAAAAATAATAAAATACGTCAAAATATATATATTAAATTGACTTAAAAATATAAATATAATTATATAAATTGGGGTAAATTATATGAAACTTCCCTGTACTTAGGGTCATGTGTAACTTACCCCTCTGTGCTTTTAATTGTATCAAATAACCCCCCTGTACTTTCAAAATGTTACAATCAGCCATAATTTATTGTTTTTTTACATAATTTTATACAATAATCTACATACAAAATACATAATTTTACATATATAATTTCAATATATCAAAAAAATATAAAATTTTGTATTAATCAACTAATAAATTGCATAAAATTATGTAAAAAAATAACATATTATGGCTGATTGCAACATTTTGAAAGTGCAGATGGTTATTTGATATAATAAAAAATATAAAAAGATAAGTTATATATGATCCTAAGTACAGACAAATTTCATATAATTTATATAATATAACGCCGATAAAATCAAAGAGGGCGTGGCCCCCTCCCCTCACACCCTTTGCATGTCCGCGTTGTTTGACGTTGGCAACAAAATAAATCTCTCGGTGTTGATAGTTCAACTGTTGGCTCAATCAACTTTTAAAAATTTATTTCTTTAATCAAATTCAACCAGCTTTTGTTCCCTGAAAAATAATGATATTGATAGAAGCAGAAAAAAGAAGAAAGAAGCCCCCGCGGGCAGCCTCGATGGTCGATGGTAGCAGATTGCACCTCGAGGAATGCAGGTTCGAAGCCCACAAGCCGCAGTGTGAGGATTTCAACCCCAGGGTAATCTGGGGTAGTCCCTTGTGGGCGGTGGGCCCTAAATCTCCTGCCATGTGATTGTCTGGGTTACCGTAGTTTACCCCGTGCTCGGGCTTGGGGCGGTCCTGAGTGTGGACGGGCTAAGGTGACCCGTTATTCACCTTATGCACCCCGAGAAAAAAAAAAGAAAGAATAAAGATAGAAAACTAATGAGGTGGCTGAAGGCATAAACATAAGCACGTGCCGGAAGTTCGGCGCACGTGTTAGAGGACCACAACTGGAGCTGGTCCTCCTCCACCTCACCCCTGCTGCCAGCGCCAGGGCAGCAGTGGCCCGAAAGGGCAATGAGAGTCCTCAGAGTCTGTTAATGAAGTGACCATGTCTTGAAACAATATGATTTGACGGTGTTTTATCCTAATTATAGGCAAATTTATAATACTAAAAATATTTATTTTTTCCATAAATAATAATTTTATAGAAAAAGCATCTATAGATCACATATTTGGAACATCACAGTAAAAATGAATAAAACTAAGTTATCGAATAAAAACTATTTCTCCTAATAAGATAAAAAAATTATATATAACTATATATAGATATTAAAATAAATCTTCAAATAGTTATCTTTTTTTAAAAAAAAACTTTCAATCTTCATTTGTCAAACCTCGCTAAGCATTTAAACAATTTTAACGTGATTGTTGATGTATATTGTTATACGTATTTCCTGTATGGACTGGATTCGCTCGGATGGACCGGCCCGATCACCTGAAAACAAGAACGCCCTAAACGACCTCACTGGGGGAGGTCGTTTTCACTTCCAAAGCCCGAACTTGTAAAGCGACACCTGGCGACCTCTCGATATCCTTCAAACGAGTCTGAAGCCATCCGTGAGCGAACTCCAAGAAGCATCCTTCAGATCGCTGGACCACCGAGGTCGCTGACCCAAAAACGATCAGCTCGCATAAAGTGGTAAAAACTGCTAAGGAGTCAGAGGTAGGAACCATCCACTGCAGCAGCCCATGCTCCTCGAAATGAAGATTTCACTTACAATTTTGTACAGATAATAAGGACTGTTTGTCCCTCATTATATCCCCTTTTTATTTTTATATGTTATCCGAATTGTAAAGCCCCTTCGATTATAAATAGGGGACAGAGGTAACATAAGGGACAAGGAGAATAATCGGAAGAACCGCCATTCTGAAAGAAATAATCAGAGTGCGGGCGTGGAGTAGGCATCGTTCTGACCGAACCACGAGAAAATCGTTAAGTGTTCTTCATTAGCTTTCTAAAAAAAGGCCTCTCTTCTTATCGTGGTCTATAATCATTCAGCGTGACCCAAAACGAATCAGACTCGACTGAAATTGAACGTCGACATATATAATGTTAATACTCGATTACTCAAAATTTAATATACAAATGCATATATATTATATTATATATATTTTGTTATGTTGTGCTAAACATTTTTCATGTTATATAAAGTGTGTTGTAGAATTTTTTTGTTATTTATTAGTTATTTAATGTAATATTTTTATTTTAATATAAGATTAATTATAAAAAGGAGAAACACTCGATATTAGAAATATTAAAATAATTACACAATTTAGAGTTTGTGTAAAAATAATTACGCAAGGATGTTATTTTGGATAATATCGGGTGTAGATAGATAGAGATGTCAATTTTTATGTAAAATAGTGGTTTAACTTTTAAGTATATTTTTACATTATAAGTAATTATTTTGATAAGTAATTGGGAGTTAGCATCACAGATGTTAATATGGGCGTTGTCTTGTCTTGTTTCTTTTCTTAGCGGGGTATGCCCCGGTTAGTTCTTGTGATCATTTGTGCCATTTTTCATGTTAATAAATTTTATTTATACAAAAAAAAAATATTGGCATAAAAAGTTAAAACAATGTTTAGTGATATTAATGAATTGACTATTGCAGAAAGTGTTCGTTGTCCACTCTAAGTATTTTAGGTGAGTAATTTGGTATCATCATCACAAATGTTAACATTCGCATCAAAAGTCTATAAATGTTTAGAAACTAATGATATGAAAAGATTATCGTGATCCTCTCTAAATTTTGTTTGGTGAATAATCGGATATTGACATTATAAATGTTAATATTTGTGTCAAAAATCTTATAATACTTAGAGACATAAGAAATATGAAGAATGAGAGTTCCAATATTAAAATGAGGCCATACAATTTTTTTTCTAATATTTATATTTATTGGGTAAATATAATTTTAAATTGAATTTGGACAAGAACTACTTTTAAAGATTATGTATGCAAACAATATATTTGAAATTCCAAATTGACGAGGTGATATTCAAAAAGATGAAATTACTAGGATACTTTTAAAAACAAGTATTTTCGTTTGGCCACATGTCCCTATCAATAAATAATGAGGAAATGATTGGTGTCTTCTTGTTTGTCATAGTTTTAAAAGATAAACGCAACAACTAACTTTCAAACCCTGATTTCAAAGAGTTCGAACTAAACATTTATCTCTATTTAAGTCGAGATCTAACAAAGCACGAGAGTAATTAAAAATAATTTTAAATATCTTGACTTACCTTATCTCTAAAGAATTAAGGGTCAACGTTCTCCACTTGGTTTGATAAACTCTTCGCCAACCAAGATAATTGTGCATGGGAATATTGGAAATAATTTCAAGTATCCTAACTTACCTCGTCTTTAAGAAATTCATGACAGTCTCTATTTGGTTTGAGAAATTTTCTGTCAACTCAAGATAATCAAGTCTAAGAATCTCATAGATGATAAATCTAAGTATTTCAGTGCACTTTACTTATATAAAGACATTAAATCCTCACACGTAAATGATGAGATTTGGCGTTTATATATATTTATCAATAAGTTATTATATTGACTTAAACGTCAAATATTATACCAAGAAAACTAATTCAGTATTTGTTTTACACGTGTTTAAATCAAGACAAAGCCCTAGCGATGAATTTGTTATTTCATTGTCCTTTTTAATGTAGATTTTTTTTTGTAATTTATTATATATAAAATTATTTATGCTATTATTTTATATATATTATTATATAAACAAACACTAATAAAATATTTTTTAAAAATATCCTTTACATATCTTATTTAAAAAAAAATAACCATTAACTTTAAACTTGTGATTACTTTAAAAAATAATTCGATCATTATATTAAAATTTATTTAAAAACTTAAATAATTATTGTTAAATGTGATCAATAAAATTTATTTAAAAATTTTCTTAATAAGATACAACATTTAAATTAGGTTACATAGAAACAAAAACGAAAAATAGATACAATACGAAACGAAAACAAAAAACACGACATTCTTCGAAAAAGTAAAAAATGAAAACTCGGGAGAAACACGTAAATAATATATTATTTTATATTATATAAAAAAATTTATCTCTAAACTCTTCATGAATAAAAATACATCTCTAAATAAAAAATACGTTTTTAAAATTATGAAATAATCTTAAAATATTTTTAAAATAATAAAAATAATTTATATTTAAAAAAAAATTAAAATAACACTTTCAAAACATTTTGGTGCATAATAATTCATTGGTGACACGAATGCATAGCTTGCTTTGTCAAATTGGGGGGTAAATCTTTTTTTTTTTATTTGAACAGAAGAAAGGGGAAATCAAGAAACAGAGAGAGGAGCAGCAGCCCAATCCCATCACGTGCGATGCATGACCGGTCAAGCTTTAAGTTTTCAACTCATTTGGGATTTGGATTGGGGTCCGGTCTCCCTCCTCCATCTGGCTCAGAGTCTTTTCTTCCTATCAAGAGTGGGGTCACGTGCAGGCCGATATGCCCGCCACCCACACCACACGGCACCCATCGCCCCCTCTAATGCCCTCTGGTTATTGGCTAATACCAAACCAATCATGCCACCCCCTTAATTATAATCCCCCCGCTCATTTGACCAAACTGCCCTTCTAGTCACTGCCCTTTTCGCAGCACCACGAGGGTGTCTTTGTCTTCTAGAGGTCTATATAAGTCTATATTGGTGACCCCACACACCAGGTGGAATCATAGAGCGTGAGGCAGAGGCAGCGAGTGAGAGCGAGAACGACCAAGTGGGGAGTTTGAAATGACAAAAGTACCCTCCGATCAAATTACGACTACTACGATTATTATTATTATTATTATTCAAATTAACATGTGTTTGTGATAATTTGAAAATGAATTGATATTACGTGACAATAATAATAAAACCACCACGAGGGTGTCTTTGTCTTTTAGAGGTCTACACAAGTCTATATTGGTGCCCCCACACACCAGGTGGAATCATAGAGGGTGAGGCAGAGGCAGCGAGTGAGAGCGAGAGCGACCAGGTGAGGAGTTTGAAATGACAAAAGTACCCTCCGATCAAACTACTACTCCGATTATTATTATTATTATTATTCAAATTAACATGTGATTGTGATAATTTGAAAATGAATTGGTATTACGTGATAATAATATATATATATATATAATTAATTTTAAAGTATTCTCTAATCAAGGAGAGTCCTCTGTTTTAATCATGGTTAGGCTATTGGGATCCATCGACGCGCTATAAAGGCGGAGAACGAATTGGCTGGATGGTCCCATGTCAACATCATAGACCCAAAATATCCATGCATTCTATGCATCAGGATGTGTTATGTTCACATATAAACTTTATAATAAAACTAGTCATTGTTATGAATTATTATCGATTTTAGATAAAATTATTATGAATTTTATCAATTTACCTAATCACTAAAGTATTGATTAATGATATTCCTGAAAACAGAAACTTTAAGTCTGAGTTTGATATTTAATAATTATTTATTGTATAGTTCACAAATTTAAGGAGATTAAATTTATATTTTTGTCTATATATTTTTATATTTTTTATAGTTATTAAAATTTTTATTATTTTAATTATATTATTAAATATGTATTTTCAAATTAATTTAACTATTGTACTATTAGTTTAGTTAAATTTATTGTGTCGATTAATTTAACTATTATGTATTTCCAACAAGAAACATGTTTCCCACAATTTTCTGTAAATTGCAAAACAGTCTCAAAACGTTTCGCAATTTACAGAAACGGCCTGAAAATGTTTCTGAGATATTTTCACCATTTTCGAAATAGAAAACGGTTTGGAAACACCGAAACTACATCTCCGAGCCTTTTCCGTGCTTCATAGTCGACCATCAGACCCGTCTTACGTCTTGGGTCATTTGAATTTTCCTTTTTATTAAACCCAGAAAAATGCCCACAATATTAAAAATTGTCTATAAAAAATCTAAAACTAAGCGTCAATAACAACAGTGCTTATTCATTTGTGACTAAAAAAAAAAAAAAATCACAAATTCAGTTTGTGATTGTGACCAGAAGGCTAGCTTGAATAAGCCAGGGTGGGTGACACGAGGCTCGAGCGCTCTGCACTTTGTAAGGTTGTGAGTAGCATCATCCCTTGCCCAAGCTATTAGACCAGTGGCTTTCTAGAATTCAAAACTAAATGCTTAATGAAGGACTCAACCTCGAGTAACATGATGAGATTGTCCATGGATTTAGGGCTAAACAGAGCCTGGCCCCAGCCACTTGGGGTCGGCATTATGAGCAGCAATAACCCTTTATCGCTTTTGTCCTAATATAACTTGTAAAGTTACGAGTCTTGCGTTGATGGAGTCCTCTATTAGGGGACCAAAAATCTTGTACAAGCAAACAGCAACCAACTGTAGAAGTATAATTTCATCCAAAACATGATCAGAAAAGAGTATGATGACACTTTTTGGATCTCCAATACATGCAAATTCTAGTTTATGAAGGGCAAAGGTGGTTGTGGGCAATGAAGATGACAATTTCAGCATATCTTCCCGAAAAATCTCAACTAAAATGTTGAATCTCCATGGCATGCAGCATGCTCCCACATATCCAACAGAGAAGCCCTTTTCTGGAATCTCAGCAGGCAAGCTGACCAACAGCCCAAATATCGTTCGTGAATGTAACTCTAATCTCTGGCATAATTCTCATTGAGAAATAAAGAAAAGCCAAGGCATGCGAACATCAGACTTCAGCTATCTGATTCGGGCATCAGGATATTAGTAAGACTATAAGCATAAAGGATGGATCGGTTTGCAGTCTCAACAACTAGAAGAATGGTCAAGAACATAGTCGTCTCAACAGAATCCAGCTTCCAAGAAACCACTAAAGACAACTATGCAAATGAAATCCTATAGAAGCCTCATGTTAAAGTGTTTTGACTTATGCTCACAATCTCCTTCAGCATTCGCCTAACACAATCCTTGATCTCATCAGGCACTACCAGCTGTGGGGGTACAGATTCCAAGGCATACAAAGTGATAACCCTCATAACGACAGCAAAATCCAAATTTTTGTAATCGCCTTTCCACACACTCTCATTCACAAACTTGCATGATGATCTCAAGGCACATTTACTGCATACCTGAAGGTGAGCATACAATGGTGTAGAAGGAAGTGGATGCGTTAAAACCACAAAAGTTAATAACTTAAATGTTGACGTCATTCCAAAAGAAATCAACAAGAAAATATAGATCAGACAAGAGACAAGTGGAGAGACAAGTGGAGAGGTTGAAACTCTGAACAAGAATACTTACAATTTGTTCCTGAATTCCAAAGAAAGTACGCAACCTTTTAGCAGAAAAGACAGTTTTCTTGCCAAGAGAAGGGCATCCAAACAGGGCCACCTTCTTCAGGTCACTGGCAGACAACCATCTGCAAATCCACCCTTTAAGTTCATGCACTCAAAAGGAAGGGGGGAAAATAGATCACAAAGGGAAGGCCTAAAAAATAAACCATACAACAATTAGACAAGGCACGTGGATCACCAAGTTGAAAGTAAAAACAATAATATAGAAGATATAGTTACTCTTATCTCTGCAAGCTTGGACTTTTCAATGAGATGGATGATTAGCTATTTAACATAGTATGGAGCAAGCAAAAGCCCTAAGTTCAAATCTCATTGCCAACCCCCATTATTTAACTAGGTGCATGTGTTTGGCCTAATTATACAATGAAGTGTGGGCACAGGTGAGGGAGCATACTGAGAATAAAGATATTGATATACAAGAAAAAGTAAACCTCTTTCCCTACATACTTAGACTTTTAGATGAGATGGTGGTTAACAATTCATTGAATTCAACAAACCAAAAGTATTCCAGTTATAAGCATATCCTCTCACCTACGTCTCATTTTCCTCACAGACCATATCCAACAGTGCATATTTTCCTATCGCCATTACTATTGCATGACATCCCCCAAGTAGATAACTATGCCGTCTCAATTTGGCCTCATCATAACCCACAGAGGTCAATGACAATATTATATGGCCAATGCCATTTGACTGATTCTCTTCGTTTGCCATTAGCCACCTCATTAATTACATATGGCCAATCAAACTGCAGGATGCATCAATACAGTAATAAAATATCAGAAATTACTACTCTTTCTTTTGAACCACACAGAGAGGCCAACCACACCCACTCACACCACAAGTTCTTGAAAAATGTGCTTTGAACCCACCTAAGTGAGCTTGAGTTGCAAGTTAGTCAATTTAAGCCGTAAGGGATCTGAATTTTTTTTTTCTCCAATCCAGCCACATATTTTTTTTAACCAATCCAGCCACATATTATACCTTCAGTATTCACAAATCAACTCATACACATCAACACATGATAGAGCATAACTTTTCCCTTCTGCTTAAGATGTAGTTTTATTGTATTCATATTGCTAAATGTTCTGAGAAAGAGGAAGCAACAAAAGAGGACAAACCTTCAAACATGGCATAAGGACAGAAACAAAAGGATCAAACCAAATAACAGAATTTTCAGAAGGAAGTAGTATGATGGTTGTTAAACTTCATGAGAAAGATAAACAATAATTCAAGTATAAAGGATATCTTTCATCTCTATCTTTATAATTTTCTATATTTAGTTAATCAAACAAAGTTGAGTTAGATGAAAGAGTGTATATGATTTTTGTTTTTTTATTTCTCCTCCACTTATTTATATTTTTGCTATTGGTGACATGATCTCATAGTGAATAGATCCAATCCCTACCATTCCTCTCCATAATTCTAGATTTGATTTTTTTCTTGTTTGGGTAATCAGTTTTGATTAGTTGCTGTTTTTTGTTAACATTTGTTTGTGCTAATAAGCTCATTATGGCCTTCCACAATGAGTTTTATCATCTGTGAGCATAAGCTTGGATTGCATCAACAACTTGTTTGTGCCGAGTTCAGTAAATTGAGACCACATATGTGGGATCGCATTGCAACTTTTGAAACCTCCTTTCATAAGCTACCAAGCAGCACTGCACATATGCTAAGATCAGCCATTTCCACGATTCAGATTTGAGATGACCATTGAAGATTGATTGCAGATTTTCATGTTTCAAGTTAATATCTCAATTCTATGAGCCAAATTTGTACACACGTGCACATGCGTGCGGAAGTAAAACATTCATACCAATAAAATTAACAAACCCCCCCCCCCCCAAAAAAAAAAAAAACATGTATAAGATAAGTATTTCAATCCATGCTCATCTTGAAGGTGAAGTTAAGAGTTTAAGTCAAATTAATAGAGGTTAAGTTTAGATGATACAGATATGTGCAAAGTTAAGTATAAGAGATAACCTTTTATCTTCAGAGTTCTCTATATTGGTTTGTATTTATTGAACTGGGTTGAATTAAATTAAATAATCCTATTATGTTCCTCTTGTAGATGTTGGTGTCAGACAGCAATTAACAATAAATTAGTAAGAAAAAACCAACTGCAGAAGGAAAAAAAAAAAAAAGCACACCATGAGTTGGAAGTTCGTGTCGTTTTTAACATTCAAATAAATTGTCAGAGATCCCAATTTCCTTGGCTGATTTGGAGCCAAATAAACCATTTATAGCATCCATGCTTGCATAGGTTCCCAAAACAAAGAGGAAAAAAAGTCCATAAACCATAAACCCCAGACATGTAACAGCAGTTTTACATAATAACCCATCTTGTTTCAGATTTAATTCTTAGTTTGTCAAATTGACAGACAGACAGACAGACTAGATCTTATAGGTAAATACTTGAAACAGGAGGTGCGAAAAATGTGAACATACGGAACACTGTATCCCAAATGCAACCCTTTGACATCCTTAGAACCAGATCTCAAATGCATCCACACGGTTGAACATTATCTTGATTAGCCAAAAACCAGACTGCCTCAAGTACATTGTATTTCCAGGATTGCTTGTAGTATTCACAAATTATGAACCTGACTCCCAAAAAGAAAACTTTGAAGAGAAGGAAGTGCAGCTGTTACAAACAAGATAGTGATGCTACATTGGGCAGTCATTGCCTGAATATCCATCATAATTATTGATAGACCCTGACAGGGACAGCATGAAATATTCCAAAAGGCAGTTACAGATGTGAAGAGATTTTTATGCTTGTCATGTAATAAAAAAAGTGTAAGTCAATTTACTATCTAAATGTTCTGCTTAAAATTAGAATATTGAGGGAAAATGAACTTCCTCAACTATCTCATGTACAGTATATAATTATACCTTTGTATTACCGTGTATTCTTTTAAACCTATGTTCAACATGTTCAATTTTCATCTTCTATTGTAACCACTGGGTGGTTTTTTTTCTGGATAAAAATTAACTAATGGGTCCATTTTGAGAAAAATGAATTGGAAAACAATATAATTCAACAATTAGCATGAGGCCACAGAGATGCAATATGAAATCAGTGATTCCTTGGTCATGACTAGACCTACTGGCATGAGATCCTGAGTTGTCACTGGAAACTGCAAGCTTTCAAGATATGGTAATTTACCTACAACAACTACACTACAGAGAAGTAATAGAAAGAAAAAACTACTTGAATATATGGTCAATAATTGGAGACTCTGAAGCAAAGCTACTTGAAGATAAGCAGATAAAAACTAGCCTATGTAACACACACACACACACACAAAGACAAGTACATACAACATGAATCGAAGCTCGAATCAAGAATGAGGGTTGCATCAAACAAACATGAATTAAAGAGAAGTACATAGGTAATAGGAGATAAACGATGGTTGTAAATAACTGTTCTTACTTCCCAATTTCCTGGTTATTCTGGCCAAACTTCTCGGCCGCAAACTTGATAAAGTCACGAGCATAGCTATTCTCAAAACAGCTAACATCGAACTTGTTTGTCGGCAAGAAATTAGCATTGTTAAAATACCCTTCCTTGTACAAAAGAGTCACAAACAGCATCATATCCGGCGAAAGCTCCTTGTAAACCGCGGGATCCTCCATTGTCAATGCCTCCACATTCTCACTGTTTCCACTACCACTAGTAGCCTTACCTGAAAACAGCGCATATAAGCTCGTGGGCTTAGATTTGCCCTTCAAAAGCGCATCACCATTTCTAGGTTTCTTCTTTAAATCACTGCTAATTTCTTTCTTTTCACTCTTTCTTTCTTTCAACCCCTTCACCGCTCCCTCCAGTTTTCGCAATCTTCCCTTCAATTCATTGGTGTCGATTTGGCTTTCACCGTCGCTGTATTCAAGCTTCTCGATCAATCCGACGGCTTCCTTGAACAGAACGTGCAAGGGCTTCTTTGGCTTCTTCTTTTCTTCATTGGTACCGTCCGAACCAGCCCATTCAACGTCGAATAGCGCTGAATTCGATACGGGCTTTGTAAACATTAAAGAGGTGTGACGAGCTGTAGCTGAAGAACCATGAAGGTGACTCGGCTGAGGTTTTAGGATTATCTGGAAATGCCGGTAAAGAAGACTTCTGAAGAGAGACATGTTTGGAACTGTTCGGATGGGAGATCATCACGGTCCCAGAGAGATTGAAGAGAACGCCATTGAAGGACGGCGGTAAAGATGGTTTACCTGAATTTGGGGACTCGTATCGTAGGGGGTTTAAGCTACGCTTATAAACGGGTCTGCTTCGATCCGAACCCGCTTTGAATTTATAGCTGTGCGGAGTCGAGTTTACAGCGAACTGAATTAAAAGAGTTGTTTGGTACCTTATAATTTAATTTAACATAATTCATACTATGTGTGTTATAGTGTGTTTTGGTTCCTTGTATACGATTTAATATTAATTAAAAATTAACTCAATTTTATTAATTTATTAAATACTTTTTATATAATTAAATTCATATCACTAGGAAAACTTATATTTTTATTTTTTTTATCATTTAAATTTTTTGTTATTTTAATTATATCTCTAGATCTGTATTTTTGAATCAATTTAATCTCTACACTTTAATTTTTTTATATGATAATTTAAATTTTTTATTATTTCAATTATACTTTTTGACTTGTATTTTTAGTTAATTTAATTCCTGTATTTTGGTTCGAATAGAGTGTGACGTATATTTTATTTATGTCAAAATATAAATATTAAATTTACTCAAAAGTTAAGTTTAATGATATAATTGAAATAATAAAAAATTTAAATAATGACATAAAAAAACATAAAAGTAAAAATATATGAATTTGCCCCCATAACCTTCACTCAATTCAACCCAATCTCAAATTCGATAAACGAGTCAAGTTTAGTTCTGTTTAATATTGATTCATTTACTTTTAAAAATATTTATATTTAGTTTAGATTTAGTTCAAACCATACTCACTTAACTTAAAATGAGTCGAATTTAAACTTGTTGTGAAGAATAGATTATTAAGCTAATTATAGGTTTATGAACAAATAATTTGTTTAAAAACAAAAAATATAATCATTTATAGATGAATTGCTTTTTAATGAATGGCTTATAAAATTATATTATTCAACAAAATTATGTATTTTGAAACAAATAAATAAATAAAATAAATCATAAAATAGCTTATATATTCTTATTAAATGAAAAATTAATCAAAATTTTAACAAATTTTAATTGAATTATAGATAAACTTGTTGATAAACATAAATGAATTGATCATTTATTAAATAAACTCTAAGTTTTTATTTAAATTCTTTTATTTACTTATTTGAAAAACATAAACAAGTCTGAAAAGTACTCAAGTAAAAGATGTGATCGTTACGAGGTATTATACATTAGCAGTTACTGAACACTATTTAAGGATGTTTATATTTTGTTAATGGAGTTATTTTTTTTTATGAATAAAATTTTAATTTAAAAATCATAAAGTGTCAATGAGACATTCATGGGGCAATACAACAAAAAATGAATCTAAACTATAATTTTTTTTTACTATAAAAATAACTATATACAGATAAATACAAATGTAAAAAAAAAAAAACTTTTTAAATGTCTTCACTTTGAAATTTAAACTTTTGATCTTCATTTGTCATTCTTATCTAAACATTATAAGGTTTTTAATATGAATGTTGACATTTGTGACGCTAGCATTCAATTACTCATCAAATAAAACTAAAAAATGACCATAACCATCTTTACATATATCATCCACTTAAACATTATAAAAATTTAGATGCAAATATTGATATTTGTGATGAAAATACTTGATTAGACACTTAAAATACTTAGTGAGGACAATGTAAATTTTGGACAATGTCAATTCAATAACATCTCTAAGTATTATTTAATTTTTTATGCAAATGTTGATATTTATTTAGGTATTGTTTGTTAAAACGAGTAAGATAAAAAGAGTATCAAGATAAAGTTAAAATGTTTTTCGGACCAAGATATAGAATAATCAATATAAGGTTGGGAAGCATTCAAATATTTTTATCAAGTTGTTTGTTAAATTTTTTAAAATACATTAGAGGATACAAAATATAATTTTTTTTCTTATCTATAAAGACTAATATATGGTTATCTTAAGGGAAGGGGAAAAGATAAGTATATCTTCAAATATCAATATAAGAGCTCATTAATGATCTTTTCAATAATGGTCAAATAAACTTAACAAACATGTTGGAAATGATAGAAGTTCGCGATACATCCTATATCTTGGTTTTTTCACCTCATATATTGATTAACAAACGCCCCCTTAGTGAGAATAATGTAACTTTCGGATACTGTCAGTTTAATAATATTCCTAAGGGTGTGTTTGATTGCATTAATTATAGGTAATGATTGTTTAGAAAATAAAAACCACCACACTCCCTTGAAAAATGAATTTCATGGAAAAAAAACTTTAAATACTTGTACTATACACATATTTTTCATAGAAAAATTAAGAGTGTTTGATTGCTTTAATAGAAAATATGTATAATAATTATACATTTTCTATGATAAATGTGTGCAATCAAACACACTTTAAATATTATATGATTTTTTTACATAAATATCAATATTTATGATAAAAATACCCAACTACTCTTTAAATAATAATTTAAAATATAAATATATATTTATATTTTAAATTATTATTTTATATAAAAATTGATATTTGTGATATCAACTCTCAATTATTAAGTAATTTAAAATAGTGGGGCAAAAATGTATAAACTAATTTCCACAAACAAAAATATTTGTTTTTATTGGGAAAGGCAATCTTATAAAAATGTTAAATTTATATTAAAATATTAATGCGTTTATCGATTAGATATTTTTATTAGTCTGGATTTAAAAGACGACAAAATCACTGACTCGACCAACCCATGAAGTCCTTCGCTTCGTATCATTAACACTCATTGTATGACTCCGACATCGGCAGAGCACGTCTTTCAAGCTTCCATGCCAAAACCAAATTCCGGCGACCTATCTCCGATCGCCTCCGCTCTCTCCGATTCCGATGTCGCCTCATTCTCTTTCGAGTGCTCCCTCTAACCTCGCCGACTCTTCCACCGGATCGTCTCCGTCTCCCTCCACCGCATCTTCCTCCTCCTCGCCGGCTCGCCTCTCCGACATGTGGAACTACATCTGGATTCCGTTTCTGATTTCTCTGTCAAAGGATTTGAGTTCGGCCAAGGCTCAATCGGCGATCCTCTTGCCAAGCGAGGCGCCGCGGTCGCCGAGCTGTCCGGCGGCGGACCCCAACCTCAATTTCCGGCCAGTGATTGGAATCCTCAGCCATCCCGGGGACGGCGCCTCTGGACGTCTAAACAATGCCACCAGTGCTTCATACATCGCCGCCTCATACGTAAAGTTCGTCGAAGCGGCGGGAGCTAGGGTCATTCCTCTTATTTATAACGAGCCTCCTGAGATTCTCTACAACGTAATCGCCTAATCGGACTCTCTTTTGCTTTTGCTTTTGCTCTTGCTCTTTTCCCTCTTAATTTCTAAAAATGAAACGTTAATTTGGAATAATGGCTGTGATGACTCAGTGGCTTGAACTGTTGCTCCGTCCAGTACGACTTTATTAATGAAAACCGAGAACATGGAGATGGAGGAAAATTAAGAAGGGAGGACGAAACACTACAAACTCAGACGAGCTTCGTGGTTTGAACCGTTGTTCGGTCCAGTCCGACCGGATCAATTATAACCGGGAACATGGAGGAAAATTAGGAAGAAATGAATGAAAGCTCAGAGCAGTTTTTGTTTTGGTTTTGCGGAAAATGAAAGCTCGGTTCAGCTTACTTCTTCTTTTTTTTTTATCGGATAAATAGGTTTAAGGCAATTTTCGACAGATTTGACAGATTTGCTTAAAAGAATTAAGAGTAACCGGAAGAACCATGTCAATTGCCCGCTTTGTCGAAATCGGAATCTGAAAATTCGTGTGTATACTTCCTCATTTTTTATATGCATCTCAGATTCTAGTGGTTGCTTTTATTTAGCAGCTTGACAATTTCTACTAACATGCCATGTGTTCTATGTCCCTTAAAACATTCTAGGATTTTCATTGCTTCTTCCAAAATTAGTACATATGTAGTTTGCTAGAGAAGGATTCGTGTATATTCTTTAGCTGTTTGTTGGGAGCCTATTTTCCTCTTTTATCATGCTAATGTCTATAATTTGTTGGCAGAAACTCAATCTGGTCAATGGGGTGCTCTTTACAGGAGGGTGGGCCAAAAGTGGTCTCTATTTTGAGGTTGTTGAGGAAATCTTTAAGGTAATTTTCTATCTGTTTTACATGTGATTAAAAATCTGTTGGAGAAGCACGCCAAACATAACATTAATTTCAGAGAAGATGGTGAAGAAAGAGCTCTCTAAGATTTGTATTGTTTCTATTTACTGGATTGGTGCAGTTGATAATGGGGTTTTGTGTTTCTTATTTCACACAGAAAGTTTTAAAGAAGAATGATGCAGGAGACCATTTTCCTCTGCTTGCCATCTGTTTAGGCTTTGAACTACTAACAATGATTATCAGCAAGGTAGCTTGACTCCTTTACACTTTCTCATATCTAATTGTGTAAGGGGTGTGCAATCGGTTATAACCAAACCGAACCGACTGAATAATCTAAACTAACCGAAATAATCGAAACCGAACTAACCGAGTTTTGAGCCGTTGTAACCGAACCAAAAACCGAATCGAAATTTTTAGCAAAAAATCGAACTGAAGCTAATAAAAGAGGGTTAATTTGTTGGTTTGGTTCGGTTTTTCAGTTAATAATACCAAAAAAATCGAACCAAATAACTGAAATTATTCAAAAAAAATAATCGAATCGAACCGAAGCTAATAACCGAACCGAACTAAATAACCAAAAATATTGAAGAAAATAACCGAACCGAACCGCTACTGGTAAAAAACCGAACCGAACTGACAAGTTCAGTCGGTTCGGTTCGGTTCGGTTAATTTGGTTTACCTGAATTTTTGCTCACCCCTCAGTGTTATTTTGTTTCTGGTTAAGTTGTAAAGAATACTTATTGATATTACCTTTGAAACTTTAATACGTATTTCTTGGTATTGACATATTGGTAATGCTACAAGGACAATAACATTCTTGAATCATTTAAAGCAACGGATCAGGCATCTACTCTTCAATTTGTGAACGATGTAAATATTGAAGGAACAATCTTCCAGAGGTACCTGGTTTCTCATGATTGGCTTTTGATGTTGAATTTATAATAGTCCCACTTTGCTCACATGAAATTATTTTGATTCACCATTAAAACATTTCTTTTAGTGGAATTTTACTTGAATGATTCAGTATAACATGATGAACTAAAATTGTATGAATGCAAAAGGTTGAAAAAGCATCTTTTGTATTTCATGTATGTTTTAACTTGCATAAGGATTGAATTGATTTTTACTTTTTTTGAAGAGAACTCAAATATCCACATATTATTGAAAGGTTCTTTATCAGTGTATTGGACAGGCTTTTTATGTTGTATTAGATTTTGAATTTGAAA
The DNA here is from genome assembly GCA_036245055.1 of Diospyros kaki. Taxonomy (NCBI): domain Eukaryota; kingdom Viridiplantae; phylum Streptophyta; class Magnoliopsida; order Ericales; family Ebenaceae; genus Diospyros; species Diospyros kaki. The sequence continues at coordinate 38,491,092 of BSEG01000011.1, forward strand.
TTATTTGGTGTTAGTTTGTTCATTTAAATCATTATTATAGTTTTGCTCATTCATTGGTTGTGATATTTTTAAAATAATTTCTTATAAGCAATAAAGTCCATAGAAGGAAGAAAGCACTGCCAAGAGGCAAACTTGTACAAAAGAGGATGCCAAGCCTCATTGCATTAGATTGAGAAGAATGTGGATTGGCATAATGACATATGCTGCTTTATTGGAACTAGGATGATGTCTCCCATGCTATTCTCACGTTAAATATTCGCATCCTTCTGCAGGTTTCCTCCGGATTTACTTAAAAAATTGAGTACTGATTGCCTTCTCATGCAAAACCATAAAGTGAGTCATAACATTATATCGCTTTCCATTCCATGATACACTGTATTGTCTATTCTTATATCCCACTCCTATAAAATGCATTTTCTAGAAGGATTGCTTTTATGCCAATCTTCTCAATGACCTGACTTGCATGGAAATGAAATTGAGTGATAGTATGAAGTACCTTACTGAATCATAACTTATCCAGAACCTGCAATGGTGCATCATTGTACCTTCCAATGCATGTTAACGGTTTTGAATAGGTTGTCATCGCTGTTATTGTTTATCACTATAAGGTTTAATCTCACTAAGTGGGATCATCTACATGATTTCTAGCTCCCCAATCATTTTTACCCATGGGTGTATGTTTTGGAATGTTGTTCTGTTTCATGTCATGTTGAAAGGTTTCCCACTAAATTTTCTCTTGGTTTTTCTCTACCTCTTTTATTACAAACTCCTGTTTTATCCATTTGCCTCACAGGTGCGTATATTTTCCTTTTTCTTTTATCACATATCTAGACTATTTTAATCCCCTCTATTGTATCTTATGCATAATAGGCACCACTTTAATTTTATTACATGTATTCTCATTTAATTATGTATTTTCTTGTATGGTGTATCTGGAATAACATTTTCATATAAATTATGCTCTTATTTTGTACATTGTGGTATCTAACTGATTTGAGATTCCCTTGCTAGAGGGAGTGTATCCGGCATAAAATTTTGCCACATTGTTCTTTTGTATGGATTTGTATTGTCAATGTGATTTTTAGAATTCAATTGACATTATGAATGCTATGCCACTAACCCTAACGTGGTTAGGATAAGATGTAGTTAATTTTATACCTATTCACTTCTAGGTATTCCTTGTAACCGCCCCTCTAAATCCTCCCAAAATTTGGCTTTTATCTCTTCTCCCAACTTAAGTTCTGATGCATATGTACTTGCAATATTTGATGTCCTTTTTCGTTAGAACAACTTTAACTACATAATCCTATCTTCCAACATCTTCACATCTGCTTATCTTATCCTTTCAAGTCTCTTCAATAATTAGAAAATACAATTTTTCCTTTTAGAGAATACATTTTTTTGTTATAATCAGAGTTTTGAAAGTTAAATGTGTTACATAGTATTGAAATTAATGAACTTTGCACTTAATAATTTCTTCGGTGGTTTCAAGTAAGTATTTTCTTACTGTTTTGTTATAAGGAGAGCTCTGAATGTGAAATGTGTTATGTGATATTGAAATTAATGGGCCCTTGCACTGTATAATTTGTTCACTGTTTTGAAGTCAGTATTTTTTCTCACAATTTGCTTTCCTTTTATTTCTGTGCTTTCATTTCTTCGTTTTTCCCTGTTAAACACTTTGAAGGGATGCTGGTTGTTTTATGCATTGCTTTAAGAGTATGTGCTGTTTCGCAGCCTATTGAAATTTTTCATTGACCTTGAAAGTGGTATGTGTTCTCCTTGCATGTTCTTGTTGGTATTGGGGTTGCTAGGAAGATGATACTGGGCATAAAATTCTGCACTAGCCCTAAAGAAAAATGCCTATAGCTTCAGGCATGAACAACTCATGCTGAAACCACACAACAACAACAACAACAACAACAACATATCCAGCCGTTATCCCACTATGTGGGGTTGGCTACATGAATTCTAGACTTCTATGTGGGTTACATCCCAACAGATAGTTTGTCTAGAATTCATATTTGGATCCGACTAGGTTTTACGCTGGTTGTCGGCTACCTAACGCAACCCTCCTCCTTTATCCGGGTTTGGGACCGGCAGTGGATAATATCCCCTGGCGGAGTAATGATGAAATGAAGTTTGAACACCATCTTCACATGGAGAAATTTCATGAGATGGTGGTGAATGAGGATAATTGATATAGTTGTGTTCCATAACTTAGTTGACATGGTGAAACCAACAAGTACAATATGAAAAAGATGTCATCTGTAAGTCCCACAAAAGGGGAAATGGGAATGGTCCTCTTCCAGCAATGAATTAAACACTTGTTGAATACTCTCTGAATCCTTTTCCTGTTGATATAAAAAAACCATCAGAATTTGGTCTTATCATCCTTTCTATTCCACTCACGCGCAAACTTATAATTTGTTATGACTTTAATCTGAGCTGGTTGTATTTGTTATGCAACAGTATGGTATATCACCAGAAAGGTTTCAAGAGAACGAGGAGCTATGTGGTTTCTTCAATATCTTAACCAACAGTGCAGATTCTGATAATAGGGTATTTAGCATTGTCTATCTATTATGTTTTATTGATTATTGATTCATGTGACATCTAGCTAGATTTTAGTTTCCAAGGTCTTCTATGGGCTTGAATGTTCTATATAATTAAAGTTTATTTGTATCAGGTTTATGTCTCCACAGTTCAAGCATATAGTTATCCTGTTACTGCTGTCCAGTGGCATCCAGAGGTATCATTTCAAAACTATTGGTCATTATATTTTTGTTTTTCATCTACTACCATGTTTGGTTTATTCATTTGAACTTTCCATGATTTGCTGCCGCTTTTGTTCTGGGGATGATTTTTGCTCCCTTGTTTTGGTGTTTTAGGGCATATCTGAGCTAGCTAACTAATCCTTTGGGATTCATATTCTTAAGATCTGACTTTTATGTGAATAACTACATTTTCCTCTTAAGAAGGTCCCTCAGTTGGTACTTGAAATTAAAAAAAAATAGGACACTCGGTTCCCATGTTATCGTCTCTGGTTTTTACTTGTTAATTCCCCTTTCTCATTAGACTAAATTTCTCATTTTCAGAAGTTCATTACCCACCCCTGTCAAGATCCCCCACTTCTATATTCTCGTAATGTATGTAAACAAGGTATTTGTATGCCGTTCTTCACCTGTGTTTATCATTGTCATCTGAAAAACATAAATGCAAAAACATAGACTTGACATGATGCTGACATGTTGACTATTAGAAGACTAAGAAACCTCAAGGAGAGAGTGGTATAACCTTATCACCAAAACTGTAATTTTATTTTGGTAATTATTTGTGTGATAGAACTTTTATGATTAGAACAGTGGAGGCATTGGTGACACACTTCTAAGAATCCTAATATAAGTAGGGACCCATCTTATGAAAGTATTTTCAGTTATGTGGCCTGAGTATGATATGCACATATAAATAGAATGTATACAAAATGCAAGTGGATGAGTTTTTGTTTTACGTCGTCATACTATTTGGGTGGCAACGTTAGTGAATTGGGGGAGCTCCCATTCTTCACTTACTTTCAGTTAAGTGGAAGTATATTTTGGAGTGAATTTCAGGTAGATTCTTTTCCACCATCATAACGATTTTATCATATTCTGGAGAATTTAGTCATGTCCTTCTATGGCACCTATTGTGTTTATATTTTATGTTCATGTGATGTAGTACAGCTAGTCCAGTAATCATAGTTGTAATTGTTCCGTTTTGTTGGAGAGAACCTAAACAAAGCTCATTGAAAACCCTAATAGTTAAACATGTGACATTTGGATCATGATGGGGATGGAGGTTTTTTTTTTTTTTTTTAATTATTATTATGAGATAGGAGTGCAAAATTTTACTCAAGAGACCTTTTGGAAATAGCAAATGGAAAATTATCACATGTGGCATTCATGCTTTTGAGTTTTGACTTACTAAGTAAATAGAATTGTACAATGTATCAAATAAAGGGTATTGTTGGCATGGATTCTTATCACATGCCTTTTAAATCTTGCAAATGTATAATTCTGACTAATCAGGTGTTGTGTATGCCATGAAAGCCGCTAAAAAAATGACACTTTATCCAATTAAGCAATGCATCTGAAATTAGTTTTCAATCAGCAATAATAGATAAATAGGGATAATTATCAAAAAGAAGCTAAACTTATTATGCTCTCTATATCTACAAGCATAAATAAGGGTGACATATTGGAGAGTAGAACACAATTACACATGCGTGCAATAACAGAGGACCAACGAAGTAGAGCTTCTACAGCCTCTCCAGATATATATATATTTCTGGTTTTCATTTTTGCATTCACCGATGATTATATAACTGTTGATTCAGGAACTAATTGTCAAGTCCTTGATTCAATATGGTCAAAGGACAATCTCTTTGAGTAGAAACTTGTTTTAAATTTTACGCTCTTCCTTCCAAATCATTTGTCAAATTTTGTTACTCTTGATTTTCATTCAACAAAGTTTTGCTTACGTTCTTCTACTTCATAAAAGATGTTGTGTATACATTATGCTCTAGAGTTCTAAGTCTTTATTGCCTGACTTGTGATATTTTTTAATTCTTAGCTAAAATGACGCACTGTATAACTCCTTTTTAAATATTTATGTGCGGAGATTGTTCCCAAGAACTTTGGCCCTTTGGTTTTGTATCTTTTTCTCACTACCAGCTTATCATATTGTGAACATGTTAATTCTCAAAATACTGCTGTTTCTGTTATAAATGTGATGCCTCCTCTGTATGTAAACTGCAGAAAAATGCTTTCGAATGGGGCTTGTCTATGATTCCTCACTCAGAAGATGCAGTTCAAGTGACTCAATATGTTGCCAACTTCTTTATTAGGTAGCGACTGGTTTAACTTGAAAGTTATAAATAAATTGATTAGGGAATGTAGACAACTACGTAAAAGCCCATGCACCTTGTTTTTTTGTTGATTCTCTCAAATTTTGGCCTTCTGCTCTTGGAGCGGAAAACAAGTGGGAGCTGGGATTCATTACAAGCTCACAATCTGATATTTTAATGCTAAATGTTGTGCAAGCAATTCCATTGGTGACTGCTCGCGTTTCCTGGATTTTACATTAGATTTTTGCTATGCCCTCTATGTCGGGATTCTGGTGGAAAGCCATATTGTTTCCTGCGCAGAAAATGGCCAGGGCTTCTCATCTGGCCAGATTCATGAAATAGTTCTGTTTTTCTTCCTTTACCAGTTAAGATAGAGAAATACCAAATGCCAATAAAAACCGATATAAGCATGTATATGTTTTCTTTTGTTGATGCACATTTTCTTGCAGTGAGGCAAGGAAGTCATTGAACCGGCCACCTGCTCGAAAGGTGCTTGACAATCTTATTTACAATTACAGTCCCACTTATGGTGGAAAGGCCGGGTAAGCGACCAAAATGCCCTGAAAACTCCATGGTATGTATATCTCAATCAACTGACTTGATTTGTTGCTTGCCTCCTACTGTAGGAAGGGATACGACGAGGTTTACATCTTCGTGGAGCCTTCTACTACGAGTCATTTGTAAGATTATTGGTGTTAAGTGTGCATTATATGACTCTAAGATTGTTGGGTACGCGAATAAATTCTCCAAAAATCACCATATCAATGATCTGTCTTCTCTTTATACCACTGTTTGAAACAAAGACTATATATAAATGTTGCCCCTCTCAAAAGTATGTAGTTTGATCATGAACAGGTAGTATGGATGGGTTGTGCTGGAGACTCTATGCCATGGGCTGATCTGATCTGCTCCAATTCTAGTATTTATAAAATATTAATGTATACTACAATATCCCACTGTTGATGCCTTCGGTGTGAAACTTAGATCTCCAAAAAGTTGTCCAGATGAGCAATGCAGGACAGTGTGGCCCAGTTCTTGTTGTTTTGGATCAATTTTGCCCGGACATTGCGGTTTGGGTCATTTTAGAGATATTTCTTGTGGTTTACTTTTTTTGAGTCTCTATGATTTATATTTTTGTCAAAAACACCCCAGAATACTACAAGTAAATAGGGGTTACTGTTTGAAATGCTAAAATTGAATAAATTGAAATTGTATAAAAAATTGAACCGAATTGATTGAACAAACTAAAAAATGAAGAACTGAAAATCGAATGCATATGAAAAACTCAAAACCAATTGAAAAAAAAAAATTAAAAAACCCAAAAAGAAAAACAAACAAACCGAAAATATCAATTAGATCAAGTCGTGAAAAAATTGAATCTAACTAATTGAACAAATAAAAAAACTAAACAAATCAAAAACTGAAAAAACCGAATACATATGAAAAAATTAAACCAATTGAAAAATTAAAAAAACCAAACAAATCGAAAAAAAAAACAAATGAAAAAACTGAAAAAACCCAAAAAACAAAAATTAAATTGAAATGAAATAATTGAAATTGTCTAATTTAATATCTAAATTGAACCGACTCTTAGTCGAAATCGAATGGAATTGACAATTTTAATCGGTTTGATTTAGTTTGATTATTTTGATTAAATTAAAGTTCTACACATGCTTAAAAGTAAATTATAAAAGAACGATCCAACTTTTAATTAATTTATACTCAAATTTTAATGTATTAATCTCGTACGAATAAAAAATAATTTTTCCTCTATTAATCATTATTAGTACAGGGCTTTTTAAGCTCGTAATATTTTTTTAATTTTTATTTTTTATTGAGATGTCTTGTGAAATTTAGACTTAATTTTTAGTATGAACATTTAAGTTGTATTCTTTTTATTATTTTTAAGTCATTTTTAATTTTTAATTTTTTAAATAATAAAAACGCGCTTTTTTTGTTATTTTTAAAAATATATTTTTAAAAACAAAAAAAAATTATAAAAAAACTCAAAACAACAAAGAGTTATTTTGAGTGTTTTCATTTAAAATAAATTTTAAACTCAAAAGATATTTATTTATTTATATTTTATTATTGTAATAAGAAAAAATATTATAAAATTCATTAACTTTATAATGTATATTTGTTTTAATAATATATTAACATCAAATATTTTTAATTTACTGAATAATTAAATTTATTGAATAAAATATTATTAAAAATTATTTTCAAAATTTTAAAATGACATGTTTTCTAATTTTCTATTTTAAGAAATAATTTTTTAAAATGACAAAGATAACGCGTTTTTAATCTTTTAAAAACATATTACTAAAACAAAAAATTTAAAATAAATTCAAAAATCAAAATTAAAAAATAAAAAATAAAGAGAATGCAGCCTTAGCTTTGCATGGCATATTAATTATAGCTTTGCATTTTGTATCTATTCAAGAGTCTTTTTGTATTTTGCATTTATTATATATTTTCAAAGAAACAAAATATAAAATAAAAATCTCTCTTCTTTCATTCATTTTCTCTGATGTCCCTAACACGTAAAGGAAAATGGTATATAACAAATAAATTTGATAAATAATTTTTATAAAATAATGAGTCATACATAAATTTATAATAATTTTACCTAAAATTATCAATACATTTTCTAATTATTATAAGTTATGATTAATTTTAAATAAAATTATTATAAATTTACACGTAACACCTTAATTTATAACAATTATTATTTGTCAAATTTATTTGTTCATATATATTTCTTTAAAACAGGCAAAGAGGGATTTTTATTTTTCCATTTTACTTCCACAACTTCAAGCGAATTCAAAGGACAAGCATATTCCATATATATATATTATTTAGATATTTAATTATAATATTTTTTGCATATTAGGACAGCATAGATGATGCATTCAAAAATTTGAAATATCGTGATTTCATGAATTTGATTATATTTTTGTGTTAGATCGTGTAATTATCTATATTTATTTAAGAGATTACATTCTTGAGTTTTATGTCAGTACAAACTTGTTTATATACTTAATTCAATTTTAAGTGAACGTGAATTTTAAAGAGGTTAGGATAATATTCGTCGAAAGCAATCATTGTAGTAGGAATCTTTCGAGTTTTTCATGTTGTAAGTAAAATATATATATATATATATTTTATACATTTATATATTAATATGATATGTAAAATCTAATATATAACATGAATATAGCACGTCTCCAGATAATATCTTCGGTGTAAGTACATGTGTATTAGGCCGAATGGCGGGAAAATCGGGCCCTTTTCCGGAGGGAAACTAATCTGACTGTTCGTAGTTTTACGATTCATTTTCTGCCCTAGCAATCCATCGCTCTCCCTCTTTGCTCTGGTCTCCTATGATGGGCGATTCCGAAACCCTAGGCATCCTTGAAGAGATTCAAGCCCTTGTCTCCGACAAGCTTCAAGTGGTAACCCCCTTCTCTCTCTCTCCATTTGCATGTATTGAAGTCGTCCGTTAGGTCATGATTCGTCTAAATTACTCCCTGCGCAAGCTCTTCTCTACTGTTGATCTGGTTTATTAATTGCGTGCAATTGGTTTTGATATTCATTAATCACGGGCTGTTGAGGCGTCACTACAAGCAAGTAATTCCGAGTCCGTGTGTTTTTGTGTCTTCTTATCTGCAAGATGCAGTATGTAAGTGGCAAGGTCCATAGCTATATAATTTTGTTATTCTTGTTGACTGTTGAACACTGAACTGGCAGTTTGATTGTTACATGCGCTGTTTAATTCCGATGACTGGTTGTAGTCCAAGCCTGGAGACACTCATAAGAATTTTCCGTGTCCATTTACCTTAAAGACAATTTGTCGATGGATAATAATCTACGGAATATGTAGATGTGCCACCAAACGATTATCTATAGATGTTTTACCTATGCCTTTTTACGCCATGTGCCTCCATACTAGAATATATACGAAGCCAAGCAAGTCTAACTCGGGAAGGTCATGATCAAATATAATTAATGGTAGGTTTTTACAACGGGAGCTTAAATTGGCATAGAAGTGGTCTACCTGTTGATTGCTGTAGAAGTAGAGTTGATGGCATTGTATGTACCACTGTGAGTCGTGAGTTCATCGTTCAGTTTCTATTTTAGTGGCCCCATAATACTTGAGATGGGTTTCTGGGTCTTACTAGACATAATGCCAGGCTATTACTTGCCTCTACCGATATGAATGAGATAAAGGAACCATTGTTGATTTTTGTGGGGGGCTAAACCCTGAATTTATTGTGTCCTCAGTTAGTTGCCTGTTGGTTACTGGTTTTAATTTCATGCAGTTATTCAGGGCTTTGGCAAATTGATCTTCTAAATTTTATATAGTTTGTATTAACTAGGCAGTTATTCAGGTCTTTAGCAGCTTGAACTCTATAACTCTTCTCAGCTTGTTGTACATAGTTGTTCTTTAAGATCTTAATAGCTTGATATTTAGAACTATTTCGAACTTGATCTGTATGGTAGTTCTTTGGGCTGTTGAGATTGATAGTTAGAAATCTCTTTCAACTTGATGTGTGTAGTAGTTCTTTAGGACCTTAGCAACTTGATTTGTGGAACCTCTCTTCAATTTCATGTGTGAATTTTTTCCTCTCCCATATAAGTCACCCCCATGTATAGAGATGGATAAAGAAATCCATGGATGTTTAAGCCTTCTTCATGATAATTATCCCTCAGCTTATTTGTAAGGAAAGCTAGAATTCATGTTACTAACTCCACATAATGGGATAACAAGTTGGTATCTTGTTATTTCTAAGGAATAATTACGAGTTTTGATTTTATCTAGTATTTTAAGAAATGAATCATATTTATTGTTTTTTTTTTTTTTGAATAACTACATCTATTCGTTTTCAAGAGATAATCAAAATGTTCATCTTAATTAATTAAATTTATTTTAGAGATAATAATTATTAGAGATATTTATCTGATAAGTATATATATTTAACATGAGACAATAGTCAATAAAAAAACCCTTGTAGAGATGTGGCTATATTTGATTGGATGAAATATCTTGTGGGTCTTTCCAGTAGGCGGCTCAATTTGATTGTTTAAAGCTATGCCATTTGGAGGCTGCTTAACTTTGAAAAGATGCAGCAATATAATATTTGCCACAAATATTACTCATTTATTTTTGAGACGTGGTAATTTTTAATTGACCAACAATTTGCATTTTGATAAACCTTTTTTCTTTTTTCTTTTTCTCGCTAGGGGCAGGTAAGGTTGCTGTCTGATTGCCCTTGCATGATGAATCTTATCATATTGGGTTTAGTGTTGGCTCATGATAGGCTTAACTAGAAGAATTGTATCCTTTTTCTGCCCCTCTTTGCTGTACTTGGTTTTGATGGTGAGTATGACACTGAATAGTTATAGGAAGGCTACTCCTTCTGAACATCTACTTCTTAAGAAGCCTAAGTATGTAAAACTAGGTTCACACTGGACATTTTTTATTTGCTTCTTGTATCAAGGAAAAATATTGTATTTTTAGTTCATGCCCTCCATCTCCTACACTGCCAAACCTTTATCTTATTTGGTCCATACTTGTCTGTTATGATGTTTTTTCCCCCCTTGTATTTGTTGTAATTACAATGATATTGAGCAAACTTCTTTTTTACTCTGATCTTGAGAAGTTAGTGCAATTAATTATTTTGAAATTGAATGTTAACCTAGATCTCACCTTTTTATATGATCACTCAATCACTCAAATGACCTCTCTAAACCACAACGAATAGAAATTAAAAATCAATCAAGAACTGCACACGACACATAAGATTATCTTGGTTCGGTCTCAATAAAAGACCTACATCCAAATTGACTTTGCCCTTGCTTTCTCCACTATCTTGAATACCAATACACGATTGCATGTGCCACAAAAATCCAACTCTCACCTAGCCCATAAACCTGAAAGCTTTATAGAGTAGTATACAAGAAAGATATACACTCCTTCTCACTGCACATTCTCGCCCCAAGACAGATTGTAAACCCACAATAGAAAGCACACCCCAAAGCCTACCTCTCAGCCCCTATTTATAAGCTATAGGGGGCGAGAGAACCTTCTGACCGACTGCCCAAAATGGCAGTTACAACAACCTCGGTCAGACCTACTTTAATAACAAAACCCTTCTAGAAGACAAAACAGAAAATACAACATGATATTTCCCTCATATTACAAGCCCTAATCTAGTACAAATGAATCCTAACATTGAAACTACTTTTGTTTTGATGAGCATCCAAAGTCATGATGCTAGTAATACTTATATTCTCAGAGGCTGTTGCTATATTTTTCTGATCTCATAGCTTCAGTAGTTGCAGCAGCATCTGTTTTTGTACCTGTCTTTCTCTTCCAGAACAGGATATACGCTGGATTGATGATTTCTGCCTCTATAATTGTTGGTTGATGTGCATTTGAAGACTACATAATGGAATTCTTATCTCTTATTTTCTACATATAATAGTGCTCAGCCTACCTGTTCTATATCAGTATACTTCTTTTATCCATTAATTACAGTGTGATGGAATGAGTAGTTTAATAATTGCCCTTGTTTGCTTAACATGATTGTTACAGGAGATCTTAGCCTTGTTTCTTGGTGGAGCCCACCTTCTCTTTGTTTTTGGACTATCTAGCATGTAAATTGGACAATGCAGAGATAAACTCGTGATGACTTTCAGTTGGGTTGAAAATTTTAATTTCCTCTTGTTGTCTTGTGGATAGGAACTCTTCTGTTCATATGTTTATTTTAGGCCTAACTGATTTCTGATTTCCTGGCTTTATTTTGTTTACCTATTTGGTGGGTCTTCCACTTCAGATTGTCATTCTGCCTTTTCTTTATCATTTCTCAGATTCTCAATACCTTTTTTTCAACTGAAATTTAATTTAAGCCCTTTTTCATGAATAACTAGTGCTTAGAATCTATTGATTTAATAAATCTTGGGTTGATGGCTCTCTTTAGGTTTCCTACAAGTGGCTGAGTCGTAACTTTTTGCTGTCATCGAATGCTTCAAAGAGGTAAAAGCTCATATAAGAAATACTCATGTAAATTTGACTGTTTGTCTTCCCCAAGTAATTATTTTGCTGGTTTTGGTGTATAGGATGCTTCAAGCATTTGTTGAAAAACATGGAAATGGGTTGGAAATAGTCTATACGTTGTCCGGCTGGTTGAAGAATAATCCTTCGGTCTACCATATAAGGCTTGTTTGTGGGCCAAAACTTGAAGGTCAGGAATTCTATATGGTTATAACGTTCATTCCTTCCAGTAGTAATTTACCATTATGTTCACATTTCCATTTTCTGGAATATTATGCTGAGGCAAATGCCTAACATCGTAGTTGATGTCTTCTCACTATTTTGAGCCTAATTCTTTAGCTTTCTGATTGCTAATCTTGTGATTTCAATTAGAACCAGCTTATCAGTTTTTGCTTCATGGAGCATGGACACTACTATAATTTTTCAAATATTGTTCATATGTGAAAACACAAGCTTTAAGAAATCTTAATGGCATACAGCTTGAAAATGTTTTATTTAAGGTTGAAATATTGTAAAATCATAACATATAGATTTGTGAAGTTTAGTTATTTCTTACTCAAACATATATAGGGATTCTGTGCTTTACCAGGTTGTCCTTTGTCTTAATCAAGGTTACCATACTGAAACCTACCAGTTTTCATGCTCCGGCATTTACCTGGTAGAAGTCTATATATTATTACTTCTCTTCAAGAAAATATGGATGATGACTTTTTCCTGAAAAATCTCTGTATCACTAGTTGGTAATATTTGTTTTTTGAGTCCAAGTGTAATTGATAATCCTGTTGCCTACAGGAAGAATCGTTGATTTGGGATTGTCTTATCTTGACTTTTTTTACAGAAGCCAAAAAAGAATTTGATGGCAATTACTCGGTTCAGGCGTATAGTGTGCAAGCTTGCATCCCAAAGGATCCGGCAGCACTTTGGAATGCTGAATTTGTGCAAGCAGAAGAACTCTGTAGGCAGCCCCCAACAATTGACAATTGCTTGCGAGATAACAGGTCCACTTGTTGAACCTTTAAGTTCAATTTATCATTGGGCAGGTGATGTGCATATTGATGATTACATTGACATCATGAAACTGCCTTTTTTTTCAGGCATTAAATTTTTCTTGGTTTTCCTATTTCTCAATTATTCAGTACTTGTTTCATTCCATCTTGTGTTTGGATAGAGGGATTTCAAATGGTGTCATTTGAAATTTATAATTTGAAATGCAAATGCTTGTATTTCAAATTCTATCATCGAAATAACACCCATGGAGGTGTCATTTGAAATCCTTCTATTTCTTGGGTTCAAATTTAGGGTAGATTTGGATCCAAATCCAAATGCTTCCAACAATATTTGCATCTGAACAATGGATTTGGAATTTCAAATCCCAAATGATCAGTTTATCTTAAAAAAGGGAAATCCAAATGACCCTACCCAAATGCACTTTAAGTGTTCATATTTCAAGCTTCACGCCTTATTTGATCTCATCCACCAACTCAGTGTCATCTGCAACTACCATATGCTAAGGCACCTGTGTCTGGATATGTCAGAGAGTTCATGTGTTAGCAGGGAAAAGAGGTATTGTAGGTCCTTGATATAATCCAATTGTAATCGGAAAAGTCTTAGTATTTCCTCCACATGTTTTGACAAGTGTTTTTAATCCATGGTACATGGCTTTAATAACCTGTCTAAAGTAATTCAGACTCCTTTTTCTCTCTAAAATACTCCATAAGACTTCTGTGGAGACTTTACATAAGCTTTTTTCTAAATCTATAAACACCATATGTAAATCCTTTTGTTTGTCTCTATAAGAAGTTTAAATATACCATACCTAGCTCCTTTCCTGATGCTCGGAGCATCATTATTTCAGGTTCTGTGGAATTTCAAATTTTTTCGTCAAGCGCAATGTTGATGGAACAGCTGTCAGCACTGCAGCTCCACAACCCAAGACTTCAGGGCTGACAGGGTTGAGCAGAAGTAATTCAACAAATCAAAATGTGGCTACCTCTCATTCTCAGCAGAAGAAAGTCCAACAATCAAGCCCCAAGGTCAGTGTAGTGTCTCCCAACGTGGTAAAAGATGTTAAAACTGAGTCTCATATTACAGGAGGTCAAGAGAGACCTCCCGAAAAAGAAAAAGTTCCTCAATTGCCTGCTAACAAAAAGAAAGCCCATAAGGATAAGAACACTTCAGGAAATGGGGGCTCATTAGCAAATATGTGGGATCGGGCATCCATAAAGTTGAAGCCTGGCAGCACCACCAAAGAAGCTAATAATACTGTTTCAGACGCCACTGGTTGGTTTCCATTTCATCTTGTTTGGTTAAAGAGATGATTTACATGATGCTTAATTAAATGAAAATGTTTTTCCACCAAGTCTTACTATCAAGTAATTTTTGTCTTCACATTTTAACTTTTTCAATGTGTTATTAGCTAGTGCAGAAGCTCAAATATATGCTCAAGAAGCAGCAGAGGCTATAAGTAGTGATGATGATGATGGCCTGCGTGTTAACTTGAAGAGAGCATCCAATGGTGAAGGCAGTAGAAAGAGAAGGGTTGTGTTGGATTTCTCAGACGAAGAAGCTGAATATAAAGATGCTGTAAATCTAGCATCGCCAGATCCCCCCAAAAGGCAATCTTTTCTGAATAAAGAGAGTATTAAATCCTCAAGTCCGGAGAAGAATAATTTGGCTCCTGGCAGGGAAAAAGATAACAAACTGAATGTGAAGGAAGATAATGTAGCTCAGGAGTCTAAAGAACCATCAAGGGAAGATTCATCCATTGTCAGCAAAGGCAAGACTTCTGAGGTTTCCCCTTCAGACAACGTTCACAATCCTGAAAATAATATAAAATCACTGGACAAAGTGAATGATGCTCCTTCAACTTCACCTAAGAGGAGAAAAGTATTGAAGACTGAGATTGATGAGCGCGGGAGAGAAGGTACGTGCAAGAGGCCTGGCTTATTGAACTTTTCTATTGTGAGAAGTCTCATTCCCTGTATAATTTCTTTTGTTATGCTAGTGATGAAATTGAGTTATACTGTTAGTGGTCCTTATTTATAATGCTTCCTATTAAATGAACTCCTTTATCTGAGCTACACTTTTGAATACGTTTTTATTATCCTAGAGATCTTGACTAATGTTATATGGTTTACAGGTGCACTAAAACATATTTGTAGTATATTGTTATTTAGATTAACATATCTTTGTCAGGACCCTAGTCCTAACTAAGGCTTTCCTTGAAGATAGAATTGAGAGTGAGGGAGAACTAGAATGAATTGAGGAAGAAACATGCAGAATAATAGGGAGAAACAGACAGAAATGAGGGAGAAACTGACAGAATTGTAGGGGCAAACAAATAGAAAACAGGGAGAGAATTGAGAGTAAGAAAAAAACTCAGTTATGATATTCTAATAATTCTGATATGATTCTCGGAACAGTGGCATAGATTATATATAAAGCTATCTGGCAGTTATTTTACAGTTATCACTACTCCACTACTTCCCCACTGCTCCATAAGTGTCAATTAACTGTAAATAATACTCAGCTACTCCTAATTCGTAACTGTAAATAAAAATAACTTCCTAATTCATCTAGGCCATGACAATCTTTACTTAGATGCCCTTGGCAACTCCGAAAGAACCTTCTTCTCCAGAGGAAGGTGCTCTGTTAACTGAGTACCTAACTTTTTTGTGAATCTGCTCTTTTTTTTTTTTATGTTAATTTATTTTTTCATGTTATGCCTCAGTAACGAAGGTTGTTTGGGAGGGCCAAGAGACAGAGGCCAAAGCAGATAGTAACACGGTCAACAAAGAAGATAAGCCGCCCTCAAATAACAGCAGTGGAAACAGGTAATTGCTTTAGTAATTAATTTTTTTAATTAATATGAGATAAATATATTTTTACTTTATATTTCTCAGGATACGTTTTCACACCCTAAACTGGCATTATCTCCTTAAAGTTGATGCAAAAAAATTAATTGCTGTCTGAGGATCATTTTTGGTTCTATGATATTTGGTTCTTAATTTCTTGTTCCTTGTAGATCTGTGATCCGAAGAATTTGGAATCCTAGGTCAAGAAAATGATTATAGAGTTTCTATTTCTTTATATTATGGATGTGCGCGCGCGTGCACGTCTCTAAGACATTCATCATGCTCTTTGATGTTGTTGGGCGTTGAGACCCAAATCACCACCTGTCAATTCCTGTAAGCATGGGACTTATATCCTTTAGGGAAAACTCCAATGATCAAGCTATTGTTCAGATTCTAGAGAATGAGCATGAAAAGACTGAGCAAGTTAAGATCTTGAGAACCCCTGTTACCTATAGAGTTATAGAGCTTACACAGCCTGATCTAGGATGGCTCAAGCGTGATTTTTGTTGACCCATCTCTTGTGATGCGACTCGGGGTTGGGTATGGCCTTACTTAGTGTATGGCCCCTACTTCTTGGTTCATTCCTGAGCCCATGCCTTTGCTAGCCAAAGAGAAGGGCGTGGTGACATGTGGCTACTTGACGGAAGGGACATGTGTCACGTGCTGCCTTGGCCCTTGGCAGGGTATTTATCCTCCATCCATCACTCTTGAAAAATTTCCTGAGAGGAGGGATGAGGAACTGCTTCCTGCTTTTGGAATGCCAGTTAGCCGAGGGTTCTTTGAGCCATGAAAATAGCTTTATGAACTTCTTAAGAAATGCATGCCTCATGGACCATTTTTATCAACCTTGATGACTAATGTTCTTTTGGGGGGTTAAACTGGGAAAGATGAACATTTTCAAGAGAGATGACTGTACTCAGTAAATAAAACCAATTGAAAGACAAGACAATACTTGTTTATATGGTGACCCTAAAAGAGTTAAGAGGCCTTAACAACTAAGTAAAATAGCACCGTCATTTACTTGGCGAAAAAAAAACACACCATAAATTAGAGCCAATATACCTTGGTAATTTGTCCTTTCTAGATTGGAGCTTGGATTTAATCGCCCATTTTATTGCCTGCGCTAGTAATAGGAAGCATAATGGTATAATTTTTTATTAATTCTATTCTTTGCTAGTTTATCGTGCTTTATGTTGCATAACCTATTTGTCGATACAGTTGTTCTACTTGTCAAAATTTTACTTCCATTTGATTGCACTGGCACCGGTTGGTTTATGATACAGGCCAGAGGCAACTAAGAAGTCACCAGCTGTGGGGAGCACAGCCCCATCTAAAGCAGGAAATAAGAAGGCAGGAAACCCCAAGGACCCCAAACAAGGAAATATAATGTCATTCTTCAAGAGGGTTTAAATACCCCACCCCCATCCGGCCCCCTTCTTTTTGACCTTTTTCTTTGTGTCTCCCTAGTTATGAGGCTGCTTTGGTTGGTTTTGTCTGGTTATGTTACTTTTGGGTTTTTGTTGAAATTGATTGGAGCAGCTGCTTTACTTGCTTGTCCAATTTTTTGAAAATATAGATTAAATTTATATTTTTGTTCTTATATTTTAAATTTTTTTTTTGACCATTCAAATTTTTTGTTATTTCAATTATATCATTGAATTTATATTTTTGATTCAATTTAACTATTGTATTTTAAATTTAAATTTTTTAAATTAATTTAACTATTATATTTTAACATAAAGTGTATTTTATTATTTTTTAATTTTTTATACACAAAAATATACTAGTTAAATTGACTTAAAAATATATATATAATTAAAATAATAAAATATTTAAATTACAATATAAAAGAGTTAAAGTATAAAACTTAAATTAATTTTAAAAAAAAATTTAGAGATGTAGTTAAAATAATAAAAATTTAAAATAATTATGAAAAAATATAAAAATAAAAAGACAAAAATATAGACTTAGGCAAATATGTTTCAAGATCAAAAGGTATAGAATGACAATTGCGCTCAACAAATACATATGGCAGCAAATTTGAATAATCTCTTAAAAACATTTGCGTATGCTTTAATGTATGCCACCTGGGAATATATGCTGCAACAGTGGCTATGGCCAAATCAATCCGTACCAGAATTTCAGTTTCAAACCTGTGAGGAATCCGAATTGGTTGTTCCAGAACTGAAAGAAATAGAGATTCTTGAGAATTAACTATTTTTACCAGCTTCGTGCTAGGTCATGCTACTTTCTGATCAACCAAAAGAATGCTCTCAATCGACAAGATTAGCTGCAAGCTGAAGAACAAAATGCAGAAATAGCAAAAGCAGATGCTTCCCAGGTATCATAAGAAACTACCGCAAGTTTCCAAAATCAAAAGCAGAGCCATATCCTATCAACCGCTTGAGTAGAATGATACACGTGATATACATCTGGGCTTACAAAAGCAACTACTAATATGCATTCAGTTATCAGGTGTCTCGAACCAAGTTCGTTGGCTCACTCAAAACATAATTTGGTAGTTCATATTTTGCACCTGCAAAAAGATTTGTTTAAGCCATTTTGTGTGCATTCAACCGAATAATGTAGAACAAGTGAGGAAGTAGAAATACAAAAATTTCAATTACAAGATTCCAAAAGTTTAGTGCAGAATCATGACTACATTAGTTCTTAGCAGAAAATTCTTTTGGCTGGCTAGGAGACTGGGAGAATATTCACCACAAAAGAATATGAACGGTAAATAAGTAGTGCGAGAAGCACGACATAAATACCTCTTTCATCATAACATACTGTCAAATCAGCACTTTGCAAGATGACCCCTGCGCTGTCCACAATTGCTTGGGCAAGTGTTAGATCAGCTTCAGCAGCAGCACGAAGTGCATCCCATATTTCTAGTGCAAACAAGGATGGTAATTATTTTCAGATTTTCTATACTTGTTGATGTGCCATGTACAATCAAGGAGAGAGTTCGTATGCTGCTAAATGAAACATTTTTCTTCGGGGAATCAATTTTCGATGTGCTATTAACATATTATGTTCAGATATGGTATTTCCCCAGTAGATAATGAAATTCCAAGATCATTTCAAACTAGTCTAACCACCCAACACAATCTTGTGGATTCTTAATCTTGGCTCTCCTACATTTTAACATGCTGAAGTTTTTGCACTATAGTCCTTCCTTGGAAAGGATTACATATAGGTGTTGGCATGTATTACTCGATTACATTTTCTAGAAAAGCGAAGTAACATTGTGTTAGGATCAAATCATGCAAATCAAGAAAATAATGACAAAAAATTAACATGATTCAGTTCAACAACCTAGGTCCACAATCCCATCAAAAGGGAATATTCCATTAGTCAAAACAAACTAATCTCATGATTTCAGATAATTGGTCATGCCACACACCGGGACTTTGGTTATTAAACTATGGAACATGACACACAACCACAATAATCTGGATGTATCTCTCCACATATTATAAATGGTCAATCAACAATTGAACCAAGGTTGCCCTATTTATAGGTACCAAATCACAATCTTGGCAGGATTAGATTTCCCAACTTATCCTAATTCCCTAGTTAGAATCATCATTTGATAAGGATTATTTGTGAGACCATTCCTTCATCAGATTAATCTTATTAGATGAGATAAAATAATCCCAATCAATTTAAAATTTGAAGGTTATTTCAACACATCGGTCTCTGTAAGAACTCCCAAACAATGTTTAGGTAATTTACATTCAATACCTTTCCTTCCCCCATAGTGAGGTGCAGTGTCCCAAAATTCCTCACGCATTTGCATAAGTTGAGTCTTTGTTATCTGTGGTGAATGCTTCCAAGGTTTTGGCTTTCTGATCTTCTTCACAGTGCCTGTGATGATAATTTAATTCCCACCCATCGATTAGCACATGATCACTAAAGCAAGAGTAGTTTAGTCAAGATTCAGTCCAGCCATAATCCAGCTCCATCAGTACAATAGACAGAATTAATCAAGGAAATGCATTATGAATTTCCCATTCACCTATAAATTTTGAAAAACAAGTTAAATATTCTTTAAAAAAAAAAAACAAGATGATCAAAAAACACTGAAAAAAGAGGGAATGATTTGCTCCACTTCCATATTCCCAATTGCTTTTCTATTCATGAAACTGAATTTTTCATCATGCATTAGCGCCTGTGTGTGTGTGTGAGAGAGAGAGAGAGAGAGGGAGAGAGAGAGAGAGAGAGAGATGGGTGTGCTAAGAAGCCAAGGTTAAGAGGAAAGACATGAAGGAACTTTGAAAAGACAAAGGATCATAACAATTCATATATGTTGACAAATTATTCTTATAGATTTAGCAGATGAAAAAGAATTGTGACTTCAAAAGGTTTCACATTTAAATCGTTTAACCCAGTCACAGTTGGTAACTACCAGGCTCTGCAACAGAAAAGAGTGGAAGGTTTTTGTAAAGCAGAAAGTGAATCAACTTACTTATATCAAATCAAATGGTTATTAGAACCTATAATACTTTTTAATACAGAAGGAATATTTGTCTTTTGTTGAAAATAATATGCAGATTGCATGGTTAATAACCAACAGCTGAAATAGATACTCTAAATGGCTGACCAAATAGGTCCAGCTATGTGATGAATTCTCACTTTCTTGATGTTTTTTTTTTTATTTATTTACTTGCTTATTTATTATTATGATACATAATACAAGCTTTTTTATAAGAAAGAAGAGTTAAGTTTTGCCACAACTATCTAAACCAAATGTAGAAACTTAGGTTGCGTTCTCTTTACTATTTTCTGTTTCTTTTGAGTTTTTAATTTTTCAAAACACTGAAAACGCATTTACTTTACTATTTTCAAAAATGCATTTTCGAAAATAAAAAAAAAATTGTAAAGAAAATCCAAGTTTTGGGTGTTTTCAGCCAAAACACGCTGAAAACACCAAAACACATAAAACACCCTCCTCCCCCCAATCTTGCACACATATCTCTCGTATCTCTATCCTCTCTTTTCTCCTTTATTCCCTTCCTTCTCAAGCCTCGGTCGTCGATCGCGTCCGCCACCGCCGCGAGCCGCTGTCGACAGCCCCCCACCGTTCGATCTTACTGATTTTGTCTCCTCTCTCCTCTTCCTTCTCTTGTTAGTTTTTGGATATGTTGGTTGATGGACTCTTAGATGTCAGGTGGTTGCCTCTAATCGCTGGAAACCACCGGCCACAATGGTCGGTGGCAACTGACAGTGCGTAAATAGGCGAGTGTTGGGGTTTAATCGAATGTTTAAGCTTAGATTTAAAGAGATCTGTTGGATCTTGTTGGTTTTTTGGTATGTTGGTCGATGAGCCCTTGGGTGTTGGGTGGTTGCCTCTAATCACCAGAAACCATCGGCCACGATGGTCAGTGGCAACTAGCAGTGCGTTTTTCAGTTGTGGCCGAAAATTAAAAATTAGATTTATGAAAATCCAACCATTAAATTTGGCCCATTTTTGTGTATGTTAACCCCATAAGCTTGTAGTTTCTAATGATAGGCTCTAATTGTGTGAATCTCCAGTCAGTGGTGGTCAACAGTGACGGAGAAGATGCAGGGCGCCGAAGAGAATAGAAGAAAAAAAGAAGAAAAATTTATTCTTAAATTTTGAAAATAAAATTATATATTTATTTAAAATTTTAAAAATATAGTATATCTATATTATAATTAAAAATATAAGATAACATATAGTATATTATTAAGTGCATTATACATATTATGTATAATAATATTTAATATAAATTATCAGTAATATGTATGTCAGTAATTCATTAATCAAAATTATTGTTTTATTTTAATAGTAGAATTTCATTAAAAAGAGTTACTTTTATTGTTTAATAATCAAATTTATTGAATAAAATATTATAAAATATATTTTTTAAAAAATTATAAAGTAAAAGCGTTCTTTAGTTTTCTATTTTAAGAAATATTTTTTCAAAATAACAAAAAGAACACGTTTTCAAAAATTTCAAAACATAAAATTAGAAATAAATTCAAAATTAAAAACTGAAACATGAGAGAAAATGCAACCTTGATATTCAAATAAGATATTGTCAATGATCCAAAGCTCTAATACATGCTTGCCCGTCATTCTCCAAAGTAGTGTGAAAGCAAAGCCTTACCAATCTATAGCCCCAGCCCCTAAGTATAAACATTCATAGGACAAACTGATGCAAAATCTGGAAGTAGTTGAGACAGAAAAAATTAGCCACAGGACACCATTGCAATTGACCGCAGTGTCATGATTCTATCAGAAATATGACTTACCACATTCACATTCCAAACCTAATTTTAACTGTCCTTCTCACTGCTGCCCATGCCTAACAGAAGCAGCCAAACTTGGTTCAAGTTTCCTAAGTCATTACGCCAAACTCAACCAATTTTGGTTGAATTTCTAAATTGCTGCCTTTGTCAGAAGAGAGAAGACCTTAGGAACTAATAGAAATACTGAACAGGCTAATTCAATAATTTTATCCCAGATTTTCCCCAAAATAATTTCAGCTGACTAGGTCCAAAGCCTAATTGAGCATGAATTCTCTGAACAATGATCTGGAAGCAATATACTAACCCGAAGCATCAAGTTTTAGATGATATCACAACAATACAAATTACGTAGATGTATCCATATGGTATAGATGCCAATATTCTAAGCTCCCGTAATCCAATCTAAGCTACGCAAACATAGCAAATCCAAAGATAATTCCTGCTAAAATATACACATAACTAACCGCATAAACATCTGACAATCAGAGACAATGTCCGAACACACTTTACCAGATGATGTGCCTAAACTTTGATAATCAAAGACAAACGTCTAAATTCGAGTAAAGTAATTAAGAGAACCGCGGCGCGGAATAGCGGCAAACTCACCATCTCCTCTGCTCTGTGACGATCCAGCACATCCCATGGCGTTCCTCTTTAACGCACAGTCCTCAGAAGTCGAAGGAAGGCTGAATCATAGCGAGAGCTCAGCGTTTGGCGCTCCGGAAAATCTTCTGGTAAAGTTTTCCCGGAAAGAGCAGGAAAATTAGGGGGAAAGAAATGGATCGTTGAGAGGCCAAGATCGATTCAATTTGCACTCGAGAGAGAGAGAGTAATAGTAAATCGCAACAGAAGAGAAGGCGGCTAGAGAAGAGTCGTATTATTATTATCACTAGTGGTGGTTGGCTGTCACGGTATCATTCTAGCGGGCGTCGGCCAGAGCTTCTATCTCCTGTGCTTCGTCCTACAGTAAAGTCGTCTCCGACTCTCCCGCGCTCACGTGCCTCGGCATTATTCTTGTTTCTTAGCTGGAATGTGATTATTGGTTCTAAGTTCGTATGGGCATTTAAATTTTGGTTTGAATTGAAAAATAGGGTAAAATTGAACTAAAAAATCTGGTTTGATTTAAAAAATTTTAAAAATCAATCTTCAATTGGACCCTGGTTTTAGAACCAAACGACTGAATAAATTACTATATATATATATATATGGTTAAATTTACATTTATATTTTTTTATTATAATTACTCGAATTTTTTATTATTTTAATTACATAAATTGACCTATATTTTTTACTTAATTTAACTCTTGTACTTTAATTTCTTTTTAATGTAACAACACAAACTTTTTATTATTTCAACTATATCTTTAAAGCTGTACTTTCGAACTAATTTAACATATATACTTTGACGTGAATAGACTGTAATGTGTATTTTGCTATTTCACTTTACTTTTTTTTTTTTTTGTACATATGAAAGGACATGACTTAAATTGACTCCAAATGCAAACCAAGAAGTATAATCAAAATAATAAAAAATTTATATTATTAGATAAAAAAAGTCAAAGTACGAGAGTTAAATTGACTCAAAAATTAAGTTTAAGAATGTAATCAAAATAACAAAAAAATTAAATAATTATACAAAAAATATGTAAAAATATAAAGACAAAAATATAAATTTAACTATATATATATGCATTATTATTGTTCTATTTTTGCCTTTATATACAACAATATTTAGTTGTCTTGTATACAACTGTAAATACATTATTGTGAATATAACCATATGTATTGTTATAATATAATAATATAGATCGTGCTATTTGTATAGAAAGGGTTCACATAACCTTTTTACATGCGTGATAAATCGCGATTTGTTCATGCCCATCTCCCTCTCTCTCCACTCGCCTGGCCCTTGCTGTAGCCTCGTCTTCTCTCGTTACCTCTCTTCGTCTTGCCATTGTGCCTTGTCGCCTCGCCTCCCCATCGCTGCAATCTCCAGCAACTGGCGACTACTCAAACCAACCAAGGTGCAGCGGGTGGCGGTGAGACGAGAGAGAAACAAAGGAGAGAGAGAGAGATAGATGAAAGGAGAGGCGAGAGACAGACATAAGAGAGAAAGAGTGTGTGTGTGTTTAGAGTCGTTTATTAGAGGGGTAATTTGGTCATTTCATTATTCTGTAAAACTCTATATACAATCCCTTCTATACAAATAGCATTATCCTAACAACATATACGTACATATAAATCGAACCGGATCAGTTTGATAGTGCCCTTATATGGTTCAGTTTTCGATTCAAAATATTTACCAATTTTGGTTTCAGTCTAGTCGGGTCCAAACTAACTGAATACCGTAAAAATTTAATAAAAAATTATGATTCGAATAGAATGAAATTTTCATCTGCTCTTTATATTTACACAAGCTATGAATTTTGAATTAGACGTCATGCCACATTCTGATATGACCCCGTTTGTGTGTGGTCCACTTAAATGAGAGGTTGTCTGGCTAGGCTTTACTTAAAGACGACTTTAAGTTATCTTTAGTTTCAAGTTCATTAAAGCTTTTAAGTTAATAGAGTGTTTAGATTAAATGTGACTTAAACTAACGATAAGTAATATTTTAGTTAAATCAAAATAATCGAACAAAATTAATAAAAATTGTTGGTTTAGTTTTCAACTTTGACAATTTTGATTTCGGTTCAATTCGGTCTCCGTATTGAAAAAAAAAATCGAAATAATTGAATCAACCAAAATATCAAAAATGATGTTGCTTTTTATTAAATTTTTAACTTTTTCTCTTTTTTTAGTTTTTTGGGTCAGCTTGATTTTTTGGATTTTTCAATTTGTTTGATTTGACCATCTATTTGATTGGTTTGATTCAATTTTTTATACAAGTTCGATTTATTCAGTTTGAGCAATTTAGTCACTTTATTAACTGAATTAATCGAATACTCACCCTTAATTTAAACTATTAGTTAAAAATTGATTTGCTTGATAAAAGAGAATTTTATAAGTTAATGAGAAATTATAAAATGATCAAAAGGGACATATCATTTTTTTTATAAATAAATTCATTAAAATCGTTTATAATGAAATGTATAATTAATTATATTTTGTAACAAAAAATATTTCCTATATTATGATTTAAATTTTTGTTAAATCAATATATTATATATAAATATATTCCATAAAATTTTATACTTTAAAATATATATGTGCAAGCATAACTAAATTTATAACCCATCGGGAGAGGGATACAAAGCTCAACACAACTCGTTGGCAATAGGTTTCATCACCTTCAACTCCTATTGCTTCTTCTTTCTCTTTTTATCTCTATGTTTCTTCTTCATATTCATATGGCGATCGTGCCCTCGGTATCAAATGGCAATGACCCAAAGATGAATCAGGTGAATGAGGAAAAGGGAGATGAGAAGAAACGAATACGAGGGCTAGGGATGTGGTTAAAAATCCTTAATTTGTTTGAGGGTAAAATAGTCTTTTAATTTGGTCAAAGTCATATTTTTCTCGTTAGCTTTTAAGTTTCAAAATTGAAAAGCCAGCCCCATGGTTTTTATTTTTTTATTTTTAAAGCATCGATCATATAACTTTTATGTTAAGTAATATTTTAATCATCTAAATGTTGAAATAATCATATGGTAGTGAATGAAATTTAAAATTTTTTAGATCGAAGATGTGCTATGAAAATTTACACAAATCATATGCAGTTTGGGTATTTAAATAATGCGATATTACATCATATATAATATAATAAATGCGTGCCTTAAATCTCGATATCAAGTGGGTGTAGAAACTATTTCTATACTGAAATCGTATTCTCCTCAGATTGTGGAGACTTTACTATTCTTTCACTCTCTAGTCGGGTAGGTGTTCCTAGTGGTCGAGGCCTCCTTTATGGTGATATAACCTGTTGCCCCGCCTCTTGAGGTCGTCTAGGCTGGTAGAAGGCTTCCGAACTCGCGAGTCGACGAAAGACCTCGGTTTAAGCCCCACCATAATAGCGTGTAGAGAGACTGTCGGATTGAGGTTCTTGATCTGGATGACCTTTGATTGAATCGATTCATGAACACCCGAAGTGGCTCGCCTTGCTTCAAGTTAATTAGGCTGGTCAAGGTTTTCTAATTAGCTCGTTGGTGGAGAAGTGGGTTAGAAAATGAATGGCGAGATCGGAGAAGTCATGAATAGAATTTGGGTCTAGGGAGAAAAACCACAACATGATCGACTTTTTCAATGTGCTGAGAAAGGCTTGGCACATGATCGAATCCATGCCTTCGTTTAGTAGCATTGCAACATTGAACATGGTGAGGTACTCCCAAGGGTCAATAGTGCTATCATATGGCTCCAAGGTACTAGGGAGGCATAAACCATTCGGTAAAGGTACAACTACGATGAACTCCGAGAAAGGATGGCCCAAAGAATACAAGAATGTAGAAGGTGAGAGAGCAGGAATATGGGTAGTCCAGTGGTGTTGGTGGTGGCTACCCTCTACTTCGTTGTCAACCCGTTCGCTGTGTTAGTCATGTTGCTGATTTCTGGTTAATCTCAAATCTTTTTCGTTTCTTTTCCATTTGTCAATCTGTGAAACATATTCGAACCCACCGTCGAATCTCAACCGTCTCCACCATCCATTCCCTTTGTTGTTAATGCTGCTTTCGCCATCCATTTCTCTTGTCGTCGACACCTTCTTCTTGCCATTCTCATCGTTCATGTCATCCTGCTTCGTCATTCTTATTATCTCCACCACCTATCTCCCTTACTCTTGGCGTTTCCCTATCATGTTAAAGGGTTTTATCTTAATGTATTTAGGCTCTATTCTCTTTATTTTTTAATTTTCAGTTTTGAATTTATTTTTAATTTTTTATTTTTTTAATCTGTTTTTAGAAAATTAAAAACGCGTTCTCTTTGTCATTTTGAAAAACTATTTTTCAAAACAGAAAATCAGAAAACACGTTCTCTTTGAAATTTTGAAAATAATTTTTTAATGATATTTTATTTAATAAATTTATTTATTCAGTAAATTATAAATATTTAATATTAATATATTTTTAAAAAATATGTAAGTTAATGAATTTTATAATATTTTTTTCTATTACAATAATAAAATATGAATAAATAAATAAATATATTTTGAGTTTAGAATTTGTTTTGAATGAAAACACTCAAAATAACTTTTTATTGTTTTGAGTTTTATTTAATTTTTTTTTATTTTAAAAAATATATTTTTAAAAATAACAAAAAGAACGCATTTTCATTATTTTAGAAAATCAAAAACTAAAAATGATTTGAAAATAGCAAAGAGAACGCAGTCTTAGTTTTTAGCATTTTTATATTTCTGTTAATTAGTAAAATATTTTAAAATATGATATATTTATTATGAATATTTTTATTAATTGATAAAATATTTTAAAATATGATATTTTTATTATCAATTAATAAAAATATTAAAAATTTAAAAACAAATACATTAAATACACTTTAAGTAGCTTGCTAGCAAAACACTTAAAAAAAAACTCTTATTTTTAATACCAAATTGTAGTGCCTCAAATAAAATAAAGAAAATAGGCCACAAAAATCTAGGCCATGGCCCAATATAGACCTCCATTCACAAAATCCAATCAAGAAAGGAAAATGTTAGAAAGCCCGACGGGCTTACCGACGGGATGACAGAAAGGGAGCAATAAGACGTTTTTGCTCCCACGCCTGCTGCTCTCCTTCTCCTCCCATGGATTTGCCCTGTCCTTACTTCTCTCCCTCGCCTTCGTCACCTCGTCGCCATCGCCTCGCCCGATCGTCGCTGCATCTTTAGTGACAATCGGGCGAGGCGATGGCAGCGAGGCAACGGAGGCGCAGCGACGAGGCGAGGCGAGGGCAGCGCCGAGGCTGGGGCAGCGGCCATGGGAGGCGAGGGAGAGAAGCAGGGGCCAGGCAGTAGCTCACTTTACAAATTTGCAAAGTGAGCAAGGACAAATTTGTCTTTTTGTCCCCTATTTGTAAGGCTCTATGTGAGCTTCTCGGGCTTTGTAAGAAAGAAAATTAGTCAAATATGGCAACGCATCCAACGTGTCAAGCAGCCATTGGCAGAAAATAGTCACCTGGCAACCACGTCGTCTCTCTCGATAATATCGCCAACTCCCACTTGGATCGGGTTCCGCTCGGATTAAAAGACTCCGAACCGTGTTTGGTTATATACGCAATTTTCACAATTCTTCAGACACCGGATTCCCTCTAGGGTTTCAGATCTTCATATAGTATCTCCAATTCCTAATTGGATCAGGTTGCTCTCGGAGTTTAAAGCTTCTCAAGGTGTTTCACACGCAACCATCGAAGTTATTCAGAAGCCGGACGCTCTCTAGGGTTTTGGATCTTCTCGCTCTTCGTTTGATCAAAGGTTTGGTTCCTAATTAAATTCTCTCTTTACATTCGATTGAAACCGTGCAGATCTGTAACTTTGTACGCGTGTGTACAATTGTTGATACTCTGTTGTTTTATCTATTGATTAATTCACTTATTGGTTTCTGTTTAATCTGGTAGAAGCATAGTTTTTTGATTCGACAATCTTAAGTTCTGAACATAGGAACTTGATTTGACAATCTCAAGGTGTTTCACACGCAACCGTCGAAGTTATTCAGAAGTCGGACGCTCTCTAGGGTTTTGGATCTTCTCGCTCTTCGTTTGATCAAAGGTTTGGTTCCTAATTAAATTCTCTTTACATTCGATTGAAACCGTACAGATCTGTAACTTTGTACGCGTGTGTACAATTGTTGATAATCTGTTGTTTTATCTATTGATTAATTCACTTATTGGTTTTTGTTTAATCTGATAGAAGCATAGTTTTTTGATTCGACAATCTTAAGTTCTGAACACAGAAACTTGATTTGACAATCTCAAGGTGTTTCACACGCAGCCGTTGAAGTTATTCAGAAGTCGGACGCTCTCTAGGGTTTTGGATCTTCTCGCTCTTCGTTTGATCAAAGGTTTGGTTCCTAATTAAATTCTCTCTTTACATTCGATTGAAACCGTACAGATCTGTAACCTTGTACGCGTGTGTAAAATTGTTGATAATCTGTTGTTTTATCTATTGATTAATTCACTTATTGGTTTTTGTTTAATCTGATAGAAGCATAGTTTTTTGATTCGACAATCTCAAGTTCTGAACATAGGAACTTGATTTCGCAAACTTGGTTCCTGTGCCGTTATGCCCTGGGAAACTTAGATATGTACGTGAAGCTAGGGTATGAAATCTGAATTGTCTGGTTCGATTGGAAATCAAAGTGTGCGTTTGTTTGCGCATGTATTTGGAGGTGTATATGATGTATTAACTGGTTAAAAGTTAGGGTATTTAACTGTATTGTGTTTTTCAGCCATAGTCATTGTTAGGCTCCTCTTTGGCAACCTCCTACATTCTTTGGAATTTGGTGCCACCTATCTGAGATTGAAGGTTGACTTCAAGATTAACCTTCCGGAATTTCGATTTCAGGCATTTAGTGTCAGGATTTAAAACAGATAACTTAAACCCAAAGAGTTGAATAAGTTTTACTCGTTTGTGAATAGTTTTAACATCAATTAAGTTTTTTATTTATTTTTTATTTTTCTAGATTTTCTAGGTTACTGGTTGGCCTGTCAGAGAATATAATATGTACAAGGTTTTTTGGTTTTTTGGGGGCGTGTTGTGGGTGATGGAGGAATGGCATGGCTTACTGTGCTTGTTGACAGATAGTAAGATATTGCTATTGCTACTAAAAAGATTTACAATGACATATATCGGACTGTAGAACCTTACATTTATGATGAAATATTCCTTGCTCCTACCATTATTGCTGCTGATACTCTGAATTTTAAGTTTCCTTTAATAGTCAAAAAAGACATTATCTTGAACATGAATGCAAGGTTTACTGTCTCTTTTTTGTTCTTTGATTACATTGTCAAATTCCATTGCTATAATTTCCTGGTCATATAACTATATTCTTTTTGAGCAATAGCATTCCTTACCATTTGTTTCTTGCTGCTTCATCTGGAATCCAGTCATAACTTTTGACTATTGAGATGCATGCTTTTGTACTTCTCTTGTTAGAAAAAGTTAAAAATGCAGTTTTTTTCCTCATCGATTTTTGAAAGAAGATATTGTTTAACATTTTATCTTTTCAAATATTTGAAGAATTGATTTAAATCAATTGATCCAACTTACATGTTGATATCAAGTGTTGTTTTTGAATTATTGATGCAGGTTGGATTGGTTTAGTTTGTGGAAGGCAAGATGGGAGGTGGTTTTAGGGTGCTTCATCTTGTTCGACCATTTCTTTCATTCCTGCCTGAAGTTCAGAGTGCCGACAGGAAAGTTCCATTCAGAGAGAAGGTCATATATACCGTAATTTCTCTCTTCATTTTTTTGGTGTGCAGTCAACTCCCTCTGTATGGCATACACTCTACGACAGGTGCAGATCCATTTTATTGGATGCGTGTCATTCTTGCATCTAATCGTGGGACTGTCATGGAACTTGGAATCACCCCAATTGTGACATCTGGATTAGTAATGCAACTCTTGGCTGGATCCAAAATCATTGAAGTGGACAACAATGTACGTGAGGATCGTGCCCTCTTGTAAGTATAATCTGCCTCATCTCTCTCTGTTATCCTACTTGGAAATGACTATTTCTTCTTATAGTTTCTTCGTGTGTAGTCTGTGATTGGTTTGGTTCTTATGTTCTGATTCAATCTTTGCATCACATATCCTGACTCTTTGGCTTAAATTTGAACATTCTACAAATTATGCAGATTTTATATGCATGGATAACATGCTGTGGGTCCACACACCCCCCCCCCCCCAAAAAAAAAAAAAAGAAAAAAAAAGAAAAAAAAGAAAGAAATATGTTTACTTATCAAAAAGAAGAAAAGGAAAAGGGAAAGAAATGCAAACACACAGCCATAAATGATATTTAAGAAGAATGCTTAGTATTTATTTTACCTATGGTGAGATAATTTTTAGATTTGATTGATCTATTTGCATGATTAATGATTTGGTGAAAGCACTAATTGTGAATTTGCTCTATTTTTCTCTATTCTTCTCCTTCTACCTGTCTTGTTAAGTAAAATATATATTTCCCTCTGTACAACTATAAAAATTAAAATCAGAATGGTGATTATTTTAGGGTATGCTCTTGTTTTTTATATTCATAGCACTGTACATTTCAGAAGGATTCTACATTACTCTATTTGGCAGGTTGGATCTTGACTTAATAATATTAAGTCGATTGTTGTTTGATTGCCATGGTTCACTAAGCCTTATGGGTTTTAATGTGAATTAATGTGTTTTTTTAACTGCAAGAGAAGCATACTTATGCTTCTTGTATCATTTCTATTCTGTCTAAGCATTCTTTTTTTCTTTCAGAAATGGTGCACAGAAGTTATTGGGCATTCTCATTGCTGTTGGGGAGGCAGTTGCATATGTTCTGTCAGGAATGTATGGTAGTGTTAGCCAACTTGGAGTTGGAAACGCCATTCTTATCATTATCCAGCTTTGCTTTGCTGGTATCATTGTGATATGTTTGGACGAACTTCTTCAGAAAGGATATGGTCTAGGCTCAGGAATATCCCTATTTATAGCAACCAACATCTGGTAGGCTACCATGTCTTTTTCCTTTTACAATGAATAGCAGTTTTGATGGTGTTTAAGAATGTAGGATGGGGATGGGGAATGTAGGTCCTTGGTCCATTTCTGTTCCAGGTCTATAATTAGATACTTATTGCTAAAGAATGTTGTTTTCCGGATGCAGTGAGAACATCATTTGGAAAGCATTCAGTCCCACCACAATTAATAGTGGGCGTGGAGCTGAATTTGAAGGTGCTGTTATTGCTTTGTTCCATCTACTGATAACTCGAACAGACAAGGTTCGTGCACTCCGGGAGGCATTCTACCGGCAGAACCTTCCAAATGTAACAAACTTACTTGCTACTGTCTTGATCTTCCTCATTGTCATCTACTTCCAAGGGTTCCGTGTGGTTTTGCCTGTGAGGTCCAAGAATGCCCGTGGACAACAGGGTTCATATCCCATCAAGCTGTTCTACACCTCTAATATGCCTATCATCCTGCAGTCTGCCCTTGTCTCCAATCTTTACTTCATTTCCCAGGTAGTGAAATTTTCTTTTGTTTTTTATCCCCATTGTTTTCATAAGTAAGGAGTCTTTTTTTCCCATGATATTGATATTGTTTTCAAGTGCAAGAATCAGACCCATCGTCTAGTGCAGTATTAATTTGTGGAATTCAAAGCTTTAATCCAGTCTGCTAATTCTGATACAGAATGATTTTTCCTGCCAAAGAAGTACTTCCTGATGTGATTTGATCTTCGTTTTCATGCAGTTGCTTTACAGGAAGTACAGTGGGAATTTCCTTGTGAACTTGTTGGGCAAGTGGAAGGAATCTGAATATTCTGGTCAGTCAGTTCCTGTTGGCGGTTTGGCATATTATATAACTGCACCATCAAGGTTGATACCCCCCTCCCCCTTGTGACATCTCTGTTGCTCATGGCTTGCTTATCTGTCAGTGGGAAATTACACTCGCCTTTGTTACTCTAAACTAATGTTCATTCGTAATTTGCAGCTTGGCAGACGTGGCAGCTAATCCTTTCCATGCGCTATTTTATATTGTGTTCATGTTGTCAGCTTGTGCTTTGTTTTCTAAGACTTGGATTGAAGTATCTGGGTCCTCTGCTAGAGATGTGGCCAAGCAGCTCAAGGTATGGCTCATATGTGACCTATGTTTTATTGTTTATTCAATTGCTGATAATATGAGAATCATTGCACGTGACTTGATAAATCTTACTGGAGTGGTTTCTGAATAATTCTTTCATGTAATTCGTAGCTTCCTGGTGGTCTTCTCATATAGAGAAATTATTTAAATAGCATCTCACACAAAGTATAAAAGAAAAGGAATAAGATCCGAGGCATGAGCAGGAAGCAAATGACTGAAGTAGATTCTATAGTTTTATGAATTGAGATTATGCTGTGATGAAGAATACGTGATCTATTAAACCTGTAAACATTGTAACTATATGCTGCTGATAGTTTATTCGCATCAGAATATTTAGTTTTGCACTTCAGGTGAGAAATGATATCTGCTATAATTCTACAACTTCTTAGGCACATAGGTGATAGAAATTTAGATTTATTTTAGGTATGCTTAAGAGTTTTGCACTTCAAGTGAGTACATCAATATTAGATTAATTTAGGTGATGCCATAAAGATATCAAATTTTCCAGTGTTAAGTTAAATTGATATGATGTCATGCTTTGAGTTGTTGAAACAAACTTTTTGCAAAATAAGGGGTAAGTCTGCGTACAATGATGACCCTGACTCTTTCAAAGCATAATCTAGTGCACTAGGGACACATTTTTTAACTTACATTGATATATGCCGTGTGAAAATGCTAAATTTTGATGGGTTCTTTCCATTTTGGTCTTTGGTCCTCTCCTATATTTCGGCAACTATACTGGTGGTTACTGAACAAATTTAGAGAACTTTGGGATTGATATCCTCCAAGTAAAATAGGATTGAAAAAATACCAACTGCTCCTCACTAATTCTCGGTTACGAGATGCTATATATACAATAATTCTACTTATCTTCTATCTAAATTTTAGGGAATTAAAAATCAAACAAAACAACAGATAAGGGGAGAATTTTTCTCCTGATTTTTCTCCTACTTCTTAGTAATAACTTGAGCTTCATCTCTTCCTATTTCTTAGGAACAGCTGGGGCTTTATCTTCTCTTATTCAAACTGGTCATTTTTATCTGTATTTGGAATCTATCTTCTTATCCTCTTGCCATCGTGAATTCCTCCTCAACAGTTACTAATACAAACTGATCTGGCTTATTGATGCACAATACACACACATCATGATGTGGCTGAATCAGAATTTTGTGATAGATTGAAGAGGAAGAGAATAATTGGACGGGAGGGATTCATCAATCTTTATTCAAATCATCAAAATATAATCTCTGATTTCATCATAAACTTATTTATAGGCTGAAATCCCAAGTGAAAGAGAAAACAGAGAAGAGAGCAGAGAAGTGTAAAACAGAGAGGAGATTAAGATAGAGAAGAGAGCAGTAGAGAGAGGGAGCTTCTGAAAAACTGATTACATTAACTGCCTTTCACATTCAAGTACGCACGTATATTTGTCCAAACATAAAATAACAAACATGCCCACAAATGCTAGAAATTATAGAGCAACCCAATCACAAATGCATCCTCTTACCCTTAAGATAAATTATAATAACTAATTTTCCTATCACAGCATTTCATTGTGTTCCATCATAGTTTATTCCCCCTGAGAAATTTTTGTACAGCTCTCACATATGTTCTGGTTAGTTATCAATGTTTGAGATCGGTTACAAGTACAAGTCAATTGGGCATGCCCTGTTATAAGTAGGAAACTCCACAATGGTTTTCAAGTTCTATTTATTTACAATATCCTACAGATATTTCTACTGTAGCGTATTGTATGATATGCTATAGTACAGTGGCAGTCATGTGTGATATCTGAACTACTATTTTTTTTCTTTCTTCATCATATCTGAACTACTCTTTATAGTTGTTAGCGTTTAATTACATAGAATAAGACCCTATCTGAAAAGATGATTATACATGTAAATAAGTATTGATGTTGAGTTCTCAGATATGATTGTTAACCTAGGAAAACATCGGTGTTACTCTATGTTCATGTGTAGTCACGCTTGAATTTTTATCATTTCATTTTCTGATATGGACACTATCAACTATCAGGAACAACAAATGGTGATGCCTGGCCATCGGGAATCAAATCTACAGAAGGAGCTGAACCGTTACATACCGACGGCAGCAGCCTTCGGGGGCATGTGTATCGGAGCACTGACAGTTTTGGCTGATTTCATGGGAGCCATTGGTTCAGGAACAGGGATTCTACTTGCAGTCACAATCATATATCAGTATTTTGAGACATTTGAAAAGGAGAAAGCTAGTGAACTTGGTTTCTTCGGGTTCTAGGCTCCTATAATAGTTCTGTCCAGCAACGGCTTAGTCTGTGTCCTCGACGAGCTTCCGTGACCACCCTACCCCTTCAGATTTGCTGAAGCCTCAGAAGTAGATTGATTGTCGCTTCAATACTAATTTTTCAAATTTGAGTCTCTCTGATAGTCTTTCTCGACCTCTCTGCCTCGTAGGAATGATACTGTGTGATAGTGAAAGTGAAACGTACTCCACAACGTTGGAGCTTTCTGTTCTTTTTTATGTTTATTTTTGGTTGAAATACGAATTGCTGACTTTAAATTCCTACTCTGAACCAATTGTAGACGTATGTTTCTTATCTTCTCTTCGGGTAAATCTTTACTTGTGTCTATATACTATTCCGAAAGGAATGGTAAACCATGCATATTGATGCTTGCTCGTGGTAGAAACGTCGTAATTTATATTTTTTTATGTAATTTAATTTTTTTTTTGTGTAGTTATTTAGATTTTTTTGTTATTTTGATTATATTATTAGATAATATATTTTTAAATAATTTAATTTTTATACTTTTAACTTTCTTTTTGTGGTAATACGAATTTTTAGTTGTTCCGATTCACCCTTGAATAATGTATTTTTGAGTTATTTGTATATTTTAAAAATATAATTAAAACAATGAAAATGTAATTGGATCATGCATGGACAAAGTATGTAATTGATTTGAAAAATATATTGGTAAAATATGTAGTTAATTTGAAAATGTATAGTTTAAATGTATAATTAAACAAAAAGTTTAGTTTGTTATAAAAAAAAATTAAAATATTATTTGAAATAACAGAAAATTTTAACGGATATATAAAATAGAGTAAAAATATAATAATTAAATTATGAATTTGGCCCGATCGCAATAGTTGATATGCCTCTCAAAACTTGTAAAGAACTATACAAAGGTATATGGATGTGGAGGTCAGCTGGACGAGTACCGCGTGATGAATTTTTAGAGTACGATTTTGTTTACCCCATTTAACGGGAGTCGACATAATCTTCAGTCCTTTAAAGGTTAAAATTAATAGAATAACAAAATCGCACTTGAACTTTTATCGGGTAAATCACACTAAAGGTCACAAAATTTTGGTATTTTTTTTAATTTGGTTACTAAACTTTAATTCCTCGCAAAATGATCACAAAACTTTAAAATATTTTGTAATGTGGTCACTAAAATAATTTTTTAATGGTTCTTAGTCAAAATTGCTGACGTGGCGATGATGTGGCACTGACATGGCGATGATGTGACCATTGCCACGTCAGTAATTTTGACGAAAAATTGTCTAAAAATCACTTTAGTGACTATATTGTAAAATATTTTAAAGTTTTGTTATCACTTTGCAAGGAATTAAAGTTTAGTGATCAAATTAAAAAAAAGTCAAAATTTTATGACCTTTAGTGTGATTTACTCAACTTTTATGTGTCTAAACTACCCCAAACATAGGGCATGAGGATCTTCCTGAGTTTCTTCTACTAAAAGTAGGTCGCTTTATCACATCAGTCTCTTTTCCTTCAAGTCAGGGTGTGTGTGTGTGTGTTGTCATCCAACTTGAGTAAAGAGTTTGTGAGTAGGGCTCGCATGAAAAGGTGAAAGACCATCTAAAGTTGAGATGGCAGAGTGTTGCCATTCGTCCCCATATTCCTCTTCAGTTGCCAGATGAAATAGTCCACAATTCTTAAAAAAAAGTTTTAACCTAGAGTAATTAAAAGAAAGAATTATAACTTTTGCTTAATATAAGTAGGGGTTCTTAAATTATTAAAAAATATAGTCTTTAACCCATCAAATAAAATTGAGTTATTCCCTCATTCAGTCATTTTTTTCATTACCTTAACTCCCCCGTGTTATAGTGTGACTTAGATGTGAGTTATAAACATGTGAAATGAATAGATAGATAAGCAAATTTAGGCAATGTGGATTAAAAAAAAAATTAAACTCTCAAACTCTTGAGTTTACCCACCACTAGCTTTCCACTCCTCAAGTCTGTTATCAGATTCTGTCCTACTTGTCTCTATGAACTTTTTGTCAGTATCCATTATTCTTAATTGTCGTTATCGTCAGAATTGAAATTTTGAGTGTTATTAAGAAGTCAATAATTTTTTTTTTTTTTACTTTTAGATAGCTCATTTTTCTTTTTCTCTCTTTAATATTCAAACCCTAAAATCAATGCAATGACCACCACTCATCCTACTTTGACCACTACCACCATCATAATCATCAACAATGTGGGGAATTGATTTTTCGTATTTTTGTGGTTAATTGTAAGAGATGATCTACTTTGACCACCACCACTGTCGCAATCACCAATAATGTGATGAATTGGTTTTTCATATTTTTGTGGTTAATTATAAGTGATGATGTATGAAAATTTAGTCTAATATGCATAAATTAATTTGACATGTTAAAAAAATTTAATCATTCTTGTCACCGTTAGTCGAGCTGTTAACTTTTAATTATTCGAAAAATTTAGATAAATTGGAGGAGAGAATATGTCAAAATTTTAGTTAAAAAATTAAAAAATCATATTTTTTAATAGCCTAAAAACCCTTTTTCCCATGTTCATGCTTGGGATTGGACTTAGACTATCTTAAGGATACCAAATAAAGTCTTCAAGGCATTTTGGATTATTAGGACGTTAACATGGACTATTTTTGTGAGACTGCCTCCCGCCCAAAGCATGGGGGAACCCAAATTTCAAATTTCCAATTCCATGGGGCCCTTCCACCCTTTGGGGTCCTAGTGGACAAAAAATATGTGGAGAAGAAGATTATAGGACCCCTCAAACTATTATAACTAAAAAGAAGACAAAAGCTAGACTTAAAAGGGTTTAGGTAATTAGTCTTGTTTAGGGTCTCCCTTAGACATTTGGAATAGGCAAGGCTTGTCACTCAATTCACTTGTACTACAAATATTATCTTCTTTTTATAAAATTGTTATATTATATGGTATGACTATTTTATTATTATTATTATTATTATTATTATTATTATTTCATGTCAACCAAAAGATTAATATTAGTTTATTAGCGGATGAAAATTTTCGCTATTAATGATGTCACGTTATAAAATTCAGATTATTGTAATTCTTAACTACTGTTAGTATTGTCGTTTGAAGATAACAATAAATTTATTTATTGGAACCGACGAATTTGCATTTTTGGGAGACGCTTCAATCTCCTAGAAGTTGGGGGTGTGTAAATGAATGGTTCTATTATTAAGCCGATCGAAATGTATTAATCAATTGAAGAGAAGTCAGGAGGAAAATCGAGTGAACTAACCGATTAACCTAAATAATTGACCCAAATTGAGCCGAACCGATTAAACTATTGGGAAAAAAAAATGAAGTAACCGATAGAAAATACACAAAATCAAAGAAAATGACATCATTTTATAAAAATCAAAATAATATCCTTTTAAAATTCAATCGATTCAGTTAGTTCAATTTTTTTAATTAAAAAACTTAATTTTTGAGAAAAATTAACTAAATCAAACCAATACAAGAAAAAGATATAACCAAACTGACAAGTTCGGTCTATTTGATTCGGTTAATTCGAATAAATCAAACTTTTACTCTCTCCTACTAGAAATTATGTGTTGCATTTGGGCATACTTTTTATTGGAGCTTTTTGCCTTTTAGTGAGGTTTTGTTCATAACACTTCACATAGAAATAATAAAATTATTTTTTATAATTAAAAATTTATAAAAAATAAATACGATATTATTATTTATTAACTACACGGTTTTTATTTGGACTATCAAATAGGCTAAGAAGATATTAATACATTGTTTATAACATCCAATGTAGAATTAACTCAATTTTATGACTACACCAAATTATATTTTTCTCTAAATTTTATTTAAAAATTAAAAATTCAACTAACTACCAATTAGCATCACGTGAATCTTTATTTAAATTATTTTATTTTTTACTTACACAATACGACCCGCATTTTTAACAATTAATGAAGGTAATCAATCAATCTACCAGTCAATCCCAAAACACTAAGTGGTCCAATCTAAATACGACTCGTGAATTAGTAAGGAAGTGGCACATGGTTCAATTCTAATGATTTGATCTAAAAATCACTTGCAAAGCGTCTAGAATTGCCACATGACAAGATTAGGTGTCTCGATCATTAATAAATAAGACTCAGTCACTATGACTTGGGGCTCTGGCACCATGCCTAGGGTCACGTCTCAAGTGAGGTTATCAGCGAAAATCACACTCGATCTATGATTATATAAACTATAAAAGGTTTCAATTCTTTAGTGACAAATAAATATTTATTCCTCTCTTACTTATTTACTCTACCCATTATGTCATTATCATACTTTAAATCTTAAATATTAAATGTAAATAAATAAATGGAAGATTTGGTCGTCGTCAATGAAAACGTGGAATGTTAGGTAAGGCAAAACCCTTAAAAGACGATTGTGGAAAGATTTCCCACAAACTTTGTGTGTGTGGTCGTGGAGCCTTAAAACTATAGCCTACACATATAATGCATATATATATATATATATTTATATATTATTTATTATATACACAAAACCACAAGTATCATCTTGTTCTTTGGTAGGTCTGGGGGTCAATTCCAGAGAATTTTTGAAAACATCAAAAGGATTTGTCTTGAGAAAATATTTGTTATTTGTTAAAAAAGCGATAATGTATCTTTCATTCGCAACTAATATAAAAATAACACGTATTCTCTTATTTAACTTTAATCTAAGAAAATAAGCCAACTAAATTCAATTCTCGAAAAATTTAACTTCCATTAATAGAACTTGGGGTTTATCTCAACATGGCCTGATAAAGTCACCACTAACTCTTAGTCTGATGAATTCATCCCTAGCTCGAGAATTTTAGAAAAAAAATTTGAGTATCTTGACTCCCTTTACCTATAACTATAACTCTCGCATGCAAGTTATTTCATTTGTAAGTATTTTTTGTATCTCTATCACTAAATTTATACTAACTTAAACGTTAGAGATTATACTATAAAATTAATCCCATCATTTTTTTAAGAATATTCACATTGAAATAGACTTTTGTGATCGATGCGAATCGATTATCAAACCGACTTAGTAACCACACATTATCAAGCCATATAATTACCTTAAATACTTTTCGGACCTTGGAAAGTTAATGGAGAAACGCGGTGGGATCTTTGGGCTTAAAATACAAGGGAGGGGGACCCAATTGATGTGAAAGACAATGTCACGGCCCCATCTCACGTCCCCTTCGTATGGTCTTTGCTTCACAGCAATTGGGATCGAATATATATAACTTTTTTGA
The DNA here is from genome assembly GCA_036245055.1 of Diospyros kaki. Lineage (NCBI taxonomy): Eukaryota > Viridiplantae > Streptophyta > Magnoliopsida > Ericales > Ebenaceae > Diospyros > Diospyros kaki. The sequence continues at coordinate 38,531,495 of BSEG01000011.1, forward strand.
ATTTAGTTTGTGCGGATGATTTTTTTAATATTTTATTAATTTATTTTGATTAAGACTTGTTATTGTGAAAATATAATAACAAATTTATTTTTAGTGAGAGAGTGTCTCAATCGGAGCCTACAAATGACCTATAAGAAAGAAAATCGGTTAGGAGCACAGGCAACCTCCTGCACAACCCCTCTAATATTTAAGTTAATATTTTGATTTGAGTATAGAACGTAGAGAAAGTAAAACTATAGTTAGTACAGAGTTTTGAACATATCTCAACCACATGAGAATTCTCCTATTTATAGAAAGGATAATACTTGAAAAGTCACATTCTTCGACAAAAGTATCGGATGCCCTTTGGATTTATAGGCCAGCACATTAGATATTAGTTTGACTTATTTTTTACGGTCTCATGTGGATAATATTTGGAGATGAGATCTCTTGGGGTCTTTAAGCCTCCCAAAAGGATCTCTTACATTGTCTAGAGAAATGCTTCTAGGTCTGGGTGTCTCACGAATGTCTTCTAACCAAAAGACTTCTTGTAACTGAATGACCTATAAAACTCTCTTGGAAGGGTCTCTCGGTGATATCAAGGGGGACTTCTAAAACATGTCACTTAGGTCTCTTAGTATGAAGTCAATTAGACTTTCAGTCTGAAGTCATCAGTCACTCTAATCTCTTAATCACTCTATCACTATAGTTTCTTAATCTCTCGATGGGTCTGTGAGCATTTTTTTTTAGTTGATGGAAGGACAAATTTAAATTTCACTAATACCTTAGGACAAATTGACTTTTTGATTATCATTAACATATGATTACTCTATGTCTATATATCGAACTGAGTTAGTCGAAATTATTGAGTTAGTTAAGTTTGAATTGTGGCTTGGTTCTGCTCTGTCTCTACATTGAAAAAAATTAAAATAATTGAACCAATCGAAATGTCAAAATGACATCATTTTTGTACTTTATTATTTTATTTTTTTATTTTCCCTATTTTTTTTAACCGATTCATTTTTTTTTATTTGTTCAATTTGAAAATCTATTCAGTCAATTCTCTTTACTTTTTTGACATAAGTTTAGTCTATTTGTTTTGAGCAATTTGCTCACCCTACTTACAAGTATATTTCCTTTGTATGAAAAGGAGTTTAATACAAAATGAATAAGAAATTGAATAAATTTATCGATCACGAAAAATAATTCTCAAATCATACATATCAAATAATTATGCACATAAATTTATAAATCTTTTAAGGTTGCACAGATAATCCACTCCATATGTTCGGGAGCTTGAGTTATCACAAGGTTGTAGGATTGAATTTGCCTCTATGAAATTATCAATAATCTACATATATCTGCGGAATCAAGGTTCAAGTTTCGACCCATGACTTACCTAACCCAAGGTGCAGCAGTTCGTATGTTTTTGGAAGGGTGAGACAATATTGACCAAAAATTGTGCAATCAAGAATTTCTCGTATTTTTTATATTAAAAAATTATATTTAAAGAACCCTAAACTCTAATCAAAACAAAAATAACACTATATTCCCTACTATTTTGCTAACCAAGTTAAGTTAACCAAAAAATTATTTAGTGTGACTATCATGGTTTAAATATGGCAAGAAATCAGAGGTCTCACTCAAAAAGGGCAATCAAGACTAATAAGGCTTGTTTGTTTGTGGTTTGTTTAAATGAGAAATGCCGCGTCAAAATAGAAGGGTCACTTATTGATGGATCTCAGGAACCACACGAAGCTTTTCCTCATAGGATCCACGTAATCCAATTACTATGGCATGTCAACCATGCTACGTTGAGTAACATAAATTGTAAAGAATAACATATTAGGTTAATCATTATACAAATTATAGATACCAACACACTTTATAGTAACTATTTGATAATGGATGAGATTAGTCATCAAAACTTATCACGATATATATGAGCATCTTCAGGAAGAGGGGTTGAGCAATCGACAACATTATATTTGTTGGGATGAAATGATGTTGGATCGATCTTTTCATGCAATATCAATTTTATGGGATCGATCTTTTCCTTCTTTTATGGAGTTTTTTCTTGCATAAATTGCCTGATATGTGTGTTATACAAATAGAAAAATGATCAACCGTTTTTGTCTTTTTAGAATAGATGAATTATTTAAATTAAATTACAATAAATACTCTTCACGTTATCAAAGTCACTTAGACTTTAAAAGAAAATTGTGTATGGTTGACTAAATTTCATTAAAGTGTAAACTTGGTTTTGAAATTATCAAAATTTTGTTTATGGGCTTTTAATGCGATACCGATTTTATGGGATCAATCTTTTCCTTATTTTATGGAATTTCTTCTTGCATAAACTATCCGACATATGTGTTATACGAGTAAAAAAATGAAGTAACACTTTTGTCTTTTTAGAATAAATGAATTATTTAAATCAAATCACAGTAAATACTCCTGACGTTATCAAAGTCGTTAAAACTTCTAAAACAAGATTGTGTATCGATGATTGTGATGTCTTTTTAGAATAAACGAATTATTTAAATCAAATCACAGTAAATACTCCTGACGTTATCAAAGTTGTTAGAACTTCTAAAAGAAGATTGTGTATCGATGACTATGATGTTCATTAACGTGTAGATTAGATTTTGAAATTCTAAAAATTTTGTTTTTAGCCATTTAAGGGAATTCCCATTTTATAAGATCGATCTTTTCCTTCTTTTAAGGAGTTTCTTCGTGCATAAATTATTCGATACGTTTATTATACGCGTAGAAAAGTGATGTATTATTTTTATTTTTTAAAAATTGATGAATTATTTAAATTAAATTACAATTATGAGATAAAAATGTTCCTTTGTCTACGTAAAATTTACTTTATGCTTGCATACAAAAAAGAGGGTACAAGGGCCCATGCCATCTTCTATTGTCTATATCAAATAAATATTATAGATTTTGAGAGAATTTATTACATCTTCTTTTGGTAAACCCTCCAAAACATTAATAAAATAAAATAAAAAAATCCAACAACTCCGAGTCTGCCAATCTCATCCTCATCTGGAATGGTATCATCCGAACCAATCGACAAGCGACAGGTGAGCCCTTTGACGTAGAATGGCAGTTTAATGCGCGTCGAGTTGCTACGTGTCAATCGGGGACAGGCGATACGGAGCGTCTACGGTGTGACGGCATACACGCTAGCAGACCGCCACATTGAGAATTGCGAACCGCGCATTTGTCCTGCACACATCCTCCCGTTCAGACCCGCGTTGGATTTGCGAATTCTCATACGCAAATAGTCAAAACTGCCCCCAACTGTCCCTCCCGAAAGTCCATCCGTCGTGGCCTCACCGTCCTTCGTCGCTTTCCGTAAAACCTCCCACATTCGGGGCTAAAATAGGAATTTACAAATAAGAAAATTGACTAAACCTGGAGCGAGCTTTTTAATTCCCAATGCTTCTGCATTCGGACATTTTCCCAATTCTGGTTGCTTTCGTCTTCTTCTCCCGCTCTCGCCCTCTCTCTCTCTCTCTCTCTCTCTCTCTCTCTGTGTACGTTACGAGCTCGGTCGGCCAGCCTCATTCAGTCTCTGCTTCAAGTTGGGAGACCATACAGTCTCGCAATCTCATTCGCTTCAAAATCAGCAACGAAGTGTTTTTTGCTTTCCCCGATATGGACGGCCATTGAAGAGTTCGATCGAGCCAGGTCAAAGCCATTTCTGCAAACTTCATAAGACCCTAAGATTTTTTCTTTCCGTTTACCGAAGACCGATCCCATTTCGAGTGATTTTCCTTGCCAGCAGAGACTGATTCGACGTTCTTTTCTGGGAAGATTCTGATCCGAAGCTTCAGTTTAAAGCTCCAACCTCCAGGCCGTTTTCGCTTTCCAGGTTTTCCCGGCGTGTTCGTCGGTCCAGCGTTAGAATCGCTCTCTTGGCGAGGTAACCCAAACAGACCACAAATATGTTATTGTTCTTTTGTTTTAAGCCGTTTCGCTGATTTTTGAAGCGTCTTTGTTCTTGTTTTAGGTCGCAGAGGAGTCGCCATTAGAGGTGGTTCGTGCTTACTCTGTTGTATTGAGATTCACGCATGATGAGGAGAAGCTGAGTCACAGTACATCGGATTATTCCTCGAGGTATGGTAATTCCTCACGTGTTGTCGAAATTAATGGTGTTTGATTCTCCTATTAGCCTCGTTCCTGCCTCGGCGATCGTCCGATTTCGGACTCGTTGATTGAACAGAGTGGAGACGGTCATGGTAACTCGCTTCAGATTGGTAAGCACAGGAGGACGAGCTGGGATTCGGTGTGGTAGTCCCCACGAATCCCTTGCTACGTTGGGCAAGTCACGTGACCCGCACGTGATCGGCTCTGCAATCGAAGTGAAATTGTCCACCCCCCCCCCCCCCCCGGGGATTAATATCCGCCCGATTGTGGCAGAGCCGTTGCCCCGGAGAATCAAACGGATAAGAACTGGCTAGCCGCGTTTAAACACAATCGTGTTAAATGTGTACGGGCGGTATTATTACTATTATTTTATGATATTTTTTATACGGAATAGTGGGCCCCTGTTCTTACTTTTTACTGGGTGACACGTGTCATTGTGGGTCACGGTATGATTTTCCAGACGGCGTAAATGGATGGACCAAGTGGAATCCAATGATAGTGTGAACCCACCTGGGCTCCCCTTATATTTTACCAACAGCTGATTTGTAAACCAAATTGGACTCCTCGCTGCTGCTTTTGTTTTTTTCCCACTTCTGAAGATAGTCCATGCATTAATGGCATTTTGGTTGCCTTGTCCCAGATAAAGTCAATTAGGGCAATTTCTCTGGTAATTACGGACGTGAATTGGGGCTTTCATTATTGTCCTGTCAAATCTTGGCACGGGCAGTTGAATATTTAGGTAGCGGTTCGGGATTGGGAAATGCTATTTAAACACCCCAAGTTTAAATAGTTGAATGTTTCGTGGAGAAATATAATGTGTACTTTTAAACCATTGGCTTGAAGGCTATTTAAATTTCACTGGTATAGTTTCTTAGGAAGAACGTATGTTTTAACATTGGTTTTTCGCCATTTATAAGATTGTTTTTTAGTTAATGTTTTTATATGAAGATTGGGTTTATAAAAACTTAATGGTGTAACTGTTGTTTGTATGGCGCTTGCTTAAATGTTTTATTTTTTTTTTCCGGATTGTTTGTTATTGAAAAGTCATAGATTTAAGTTGTGGGAAATGCGTCTTTCCATAGCAAGGGTAAACCTTGCTTGCATTCAGCCTTCGCAAAGCGGGGAACCTAGTACACCATTCATGATAATATCATGAAGGCTTGGAAAATGCAGTTTTGAGGGAAATTTTGTTTCAAAATCAGAATCCTAGTGTCACTTTGATTACGGGTTCTGTTTGATTTTTTGGTGAGACTAGTCGAGGAAATAAATTGGAATTTTAGGAGGGACTGGTGAGGTAGAATCTATGTAGCAACCCATAGTGGAATTAAGACTTGCTATTTTATTGTTCTTGTAAAGTAATGCGCTGATCGCGTTTCCATACAGATATTACTCTTCTTATCATCTTCTGTTCCTTCTTTTACCTTTGGTTTAAAATCCACTTTACACCTGCAAGGGGAAAGCAAATTGGAAACTATCAATGGCAAAACAAAAAGAAATTCTATATGCTTTTCATGACCTCGGTCTAAGAGTTAAAGCAAGTTGCTTTTCTCTTTTGTTGGAGCACACTCATCATTGTCATCACTACTTTTAACTACAATATTCCCGTTGTTACTTCTTTAGTTGTCTATTCTGGTAGCTAAGATTACTCAAAAATATTCTTTGGTAGCTAAAATCACTCAAAACCTCCTGGTCAATCGTTCTTTACCATCTTCTTGATAATCATTTTTTGATTTTAACTCTTTTTTGGGTAGATGGATTCCGTTGACCGGACATCTGTGACGCCAAGCAAGAGCCGATTGGCACGCACACTAGCTAAGGTTTTGCACATTCGAGCTGTAACCGGTGTTGCCCCTGTTGATGGAAATCAGAAAACCAAGTCTTATGAAAGGGTCAAGGTCATTGATGATGTGAGTTATACCAATTCTGAATCATTTGATGAGGACAATGAAAAGCTCCGGCTTAGGGCAGCTACAGATGCTTTCTTGGCCAGATTGTTTGCAAGCATGTCGACCGTCAAAGCAGCATATGCCCAGTTGCAGTTTTCTCAGTCTCCTTATGATGCTGATGGGATTCAAGCTGCTGATCAGATGGTGGTGTCGGAGTTGAAGAATTTATCCGAGTTGAAGCAATGCTACCTAAAGAATCAGTTAGATGATTCTTCTCCTGGAAAAACACAGCTGTTGGCTGAACTCCAGGAGCAGAAGAGTCTTCTGAAAACCTATGAGATTATGGGAAAGAAACTGGATTCCCAGCTTAAGCTCAAGAACTCTGAGATTACATTTCTTCAGGAGAAATTGGCGGACGCAAACAGGGAAAACAAGCTCATCGAAAAGAGACTGAACTCAAGCGGGTTGCTGTCTGTTCCCGACACTCTTCATCTGTCAGGCTTGGGTCCCAACCACTTCGTTACTGTTCTTCGTCAGACGGTCAAATATATTCGGACTTTTGTCAGGTTGATGATCAATGAAATGGAACTGGCAGGGTGGGATTTGGATGCAGCAGCCAGCGCCATTGAGCCCGGTGTCAAGTATTGGAATGCAAACCATAGATGCTTCGCATTCGAGTCCTTTGTTTGCTGTGAAATGTTCGATGGTTTCAATTATCCATATTTCTCTCCTGGGAAGGGATCTTTGCCCGAGCAGCCAAAGCTGAAACAGCTCTTCTTCAACAGATTCACAGAGTTGAAGTGTATGAAAACAAGGGAATATCTTGCTAGAAAGCCCAAATCATCATTCGGAAAGTTCTGCACTTCCAAGTATCTGAGCGTTGTTCATCCCAAGATGGAGTCGTCGCTGTTTGGAAACCTAAGTCAGAGGAATGTAGTTAAGTCTGGTGAACACCCGGAGACCACATTCTTCGCCACATTTTCTGAAATGGCGAAGCGAGTTTGGCTCCTGCACTGCCTGGCCTTCTCACTCGAGCCCCAAGCTTCAATCTTTCAAGTGGCCAACAGGTGTCGCTTCTCCGAAGTCTACATGGAAAGCGTGTGCGAGGAACCCTTCTTGCCATCCGGCGGCACCATGGAACCAGCAGTGGCGTTCACCGTGATTCCAGGCTTCAAGATTGGCAGAACCGTTGTCCAGTGTCAGGTATACCTCTCTTGATCTCGAAACTCTCAGATGAACCGATGATCTGCAATTCGATCAGGGAGGAACTGTCATCGATATGGGGGGGGGGGGGTCTTAACACCATGGTTTGAACTGGAGACCAACATCATTATCAATATCGTCAAACTATATTTATCTTTAGAATCACAGAGAATCCATAGAAATGGCTTTGCGGCTTGTGTTGTGGGTTTTCAACGTTCAACTGGGCCTTTTGTCTCTCTTGTTTTGCGGCCATTTTCGCCACTGCCTGGAACTGTTACTGTGGGAAGTTGACGACGATGATGTTAATGATGATTTTATCCTGTAGATGTCGAAGCCTCACCCAATTTTGTTAATATTAGGCTGGTGGTGGGGGAGGAAACTCTTTTGGCTTAGCTGTACTCTCTCTCTCTCTCTCTCTCTCTCTCTCTCTCTCCCCATATATATATTATAGAAATGCTTGTATTTCGAAGTGCTTCGATAGAAAAACTAAAATCTGGACTTCCTCAATGTCAGCGCTGTCGCTGTTTCAACCAAAAATCCCCATATTTTCAAGTTTGTGTGCCATTTCGGTTGTAGTTTGTTTGTAGAAGAATTTCTAGCCTTTCACCCACTGACCCATTACAATTTATAGGTGACTGACCGACTGCCTGCCTGCCTGGTAGCTGGATACCCACCCACCCACCCTGCAGGGAATACAATTACTATAACTAGTTTCAATGCATCGCCAGCTACTAAAAGGGTAGACACCATCTGGGCTTACCTCTCTTCTAACCTGTACACCATGAACTCATAAATGCTATGATTAAGTCGCAGAGAGTCATCATCTTTCCCTTCACACAATCGAGTATTAGGAAGCCCTTGTGGGGCATTTTGTAAAGAAGCAGAAAACTGCCATGAAACTCAAGTAATTGCAGAGAAAGGAAGAAGTATTGAGAGATGATTCTCATCACTAAACTAGATCAACTCTTACAGGTATTTATACAACTATAGCTAACTATAACAACCAAGTAAACGAAAGTATCTGACTATGAGAAGGAAGGAAAGAAGCAAAAATGACAGTTATGCTATTCTCCCAGGTTACTCGAGTAAAGGCCTGCTTGTGCGCGTTACTCAAGTAGTCTCTTGGGTACCTGTTACCCGGGTAATAAAGGTCTCACTCTGGCAGTTATTCTCTAAACATTCTATCAACCATTGGTCATGACTTTAAGTCATTTTGTATTTATTTTTAATAAATTTTTAAATAATGTTAAAAATGATGATGACATGTGGCATCTTTTTATTGAAAGAAATAAAAGAAACTATATATCGTTCTCTCTTCTACCTATAATCTCTTCCAATGAGGATGACTATCACCAAGTCATGACTCTGACATTGCTCTAAATTCTTTATAATCATATCTATTCTTTCCCTGTTGCAATAAATATGATAAAAGATGTGTATGTATATGTATGTATATATATATATGAGGGAAAAAAACTTTTTTTTTTTTTGGGGGGGGGGGGGTGTTGTTGTCATGTGAGATCAGGGCCCATGAATTATGCAACCAAGTGGTGTGAAGCACATGGCAAGGCAATTAAATGGTTAGGGACACGCAAGAGGATGTGATTGTGTGGTGGGTCTGCATCATCTGATGGGGCTTGAGCAGAAGAAAGGCCCATGTCAATTGTCAAGCAAGTAATCTGGCAATTGAGCATTTATTAGTAACAGAAGGATGGTATATATATACCCAACTGTTTAGGGCATTAAAGCTCCAACTACCTTTCCTTTTCTAGCAAAGGCATTGGGGTCTACAACGACTGGAAGGTCTTATATCTGCTTCATGGCTGTTGGCGCCATCATCCAGTTCTTGGTACGAAGGGCCCAACCTTTTTTAATCACCACATATTAGCAAAACATTAATGGCTTTACTTATGAAAATTTAACTAAGATATTATTTTAATGGCATTTTTTTTATTTAAAATTATGTGAAGATAGTATTTTGATTCCCTTATTTACAGGCCCAGCAGGGGCACGTCTGCATGGTTTGGGCCGGAAGGGTTGTTCTTGTGAGCCCAAATGCAACTTAAAACCCACAAATCTGCTTGTTCCATAGATGTCAAATGGGTTAGATTGGGCCTTTTAAATAGTCCAGCCACCTCGTTTTACATCTCTAAGCAAAGATGATCCCCCCTCCGAAGCTTTCACAAGCCCAGGTTTGCAGGTTAGGGCAATTGGTCAAGCTTGCTTGTTCGAGTGATGTCAAATGGGTCAGATTGGGCCTTTTAAATAGGCCACTCGACACATTTTACATCTCTAAGCAGAGATGATCCCTCCTCTAACCCTTCACAGGCCGAGCTTTGCAGGTTAGAGCAATTGATCATGCCTTCTTCATCCATTAGTACTAATTCTCCTGCTGATAACCCCAAAAAAACATTCTTCTCCTGCAAGACTATTAGTGGGTAGTACTTGAAATCGAACTCTCTACATATATTTTGTGGGATCGGTCACATAAATTCTTTATTTACGACTCAGTTGATATATTTTTTGAATATTAGTAAAAATATTGATAAAATTATAAATTGAAAAAGCGGTATTTAAAAGCTTTTAGATGTCAAAAAATCAATTATGATTGGCAGTTTTAGATATCGAAAACCCTAAAATGATTTTTTTTTTTTTTTGGACTTATAGCTTTATTTAGGAGCACTTTTATTTATTTTTAAAAACTATTCTCTTTGATGATTTAAACCTTAAGTGTATTTCTATTACCTTAAGTGTATATTTATGTAATTATCCCTTGTTTTTTTTTTATTGAGCACACACTATCGGTGACATGTTTGAAATGTAACTAAATTTTTCCCTCTCAATCCAATTTTTGTATGGTGGCACTCAATAAAATATGTCTAACAACCACTAATATATTTATGCCATATTTGGTAAGCAGAGATAAATTGATAGTAATACCACTTGAATTCATAATACCTCATTTAGTACAAAAATAAATGAAAATTTATTTAAGAAATAGATTAACATACTCACTACAATAGGATGATTTAATACCACCCTTCCCATAGTTTAAATTAATCGAGATGGATGAAAAATAAATTGTAATTTTTAACAATTTTACTCTTTATATATATAAACCATTTCTCTTTTCATTTATGCCCTATTTGGTTAGGAAATATTATCTTCTAACGTATAAATTTCCTCTCAAGGGGATTAGAAGTGTCTAAAAGTGAATACATAAAAGCCCACACAACCCCCCTTCCCCTCTCTCTCTCTCTCTCTAGTTGTTAGGGTATAAAAAAAAAATAAAAATGAAGCATATGTGGAGTATGCTTCAAAATATAAGCTATGCTTTTGAGCTATGAGTACGATTTGTTATTATTGAAATTGGGATATTTCAAGACAAATTTTGAGGGAAAAAAAGGCTTGAAGGGTCATTTTGTTGTAATAATTACTAAAATGTGACTAAATAAGTAACAACCGAGCAAAAAGAAAAAAAAATTGATCGTATCATCCTATACATACGTAGGATCCTATGCAATCGAAGAGAGGGGAAAACAATTAGATACACTAGTCATATGATCCCATACATATATTGAATGGTTAGGATTGCGACACATCATATAATAATTTTGAATTTGACTAATTCTTATCTTAGTTTATTTTTATATTTGATTAAATTTAAAATTATTTATTGATATATCATAATTCTAATCATCCGATATATAAGTAAACCCATACCGACTATATGTAGGTATTTTCTTAATTATTTTGCAGCTTTTTCTAATACATTTTTAGAGAGTTTCCTATAAGGCCAATCACATGGTACACTTAATAAAAATGCTATTTGAACACTCAATTATGATATTTTGTTTGACAGTCATATATTATATAGTAATGTATTATATATATTTTATGTTACAATAATGCATGAGTGTCACTAAAAATATTATAACTGAATATCTAAATAGGATTTTTTTTTCCAACAATAGAGGAGTTGAATTACCCCCAAGGCCATAGATTTGACAGTATTATTGATGAGACTATTTTAGGGTTTGGAAGAGATCACCACATGCTGGTACAAATGGGCGGATATCACCATCTAGTGGGTCTTCCAAAAAGATCAATTCGTCATAGATTGCAAGTACATTAGCAATTAGACCGCTTAATACAATAAAATCATAGAATATCAAATGAATGTCGTGAAACTTAGTTTTATGGACTAGCAAGTAAGGGTTGGGCTAGGCTTCTTGTTGTGTCCCCTCCCACGTAGCCCAATTGGTCATGGAACCCAAATTAAAACTTAAGAAATACGTAACTAAACTTGTTAGGGTTGTTTAAGTTGATTTTTATCGCAATTTTAAGGTTGTTTAGTATAAATATAAGTCTCGTTGATAACATACAAAAGATATTTTTTATCTAGATTCTTAAGATATCACACCAATCATGATGTGTGGTGGAGTCTGTATGATTTTACGTGTCATGTGTGATTGATGTAGTGCTTCATTTATGAGTGGGTTTGTGCGGACAGTGTGTGCCTTTTATGGCTATTCTTAAGTTCCGACTACTATGTGGTAGAGTTTTACTTGACTTATATGTATATGTTACTTTGCATAAGATTATCTTATAAAAATTAGTCATGTCAAAAATTCGAACATTTTATGTTACTAAAAAAAGAAAAATATAAAGATAAGATTCATCAATTATTACGATAAAAAAATGCCCACAAAAGGATCATTTTCATTGTTTTCATTGATGAATATATTCATAGAATAACTGCAATATAATTTCACTTGTGCTATAGGAATGACTTGACTGAACCTCAAACGTAAGTTTGAAGTGGCATGAAGGCTAGGCGCCTTCATATTGCTCAGTTAACCAATACAACTCCGTATTCATCAGCTTTAAGCAAGTATTATATATATTATATATAACTACATAGACCAATATATAGCTCTGAGAATGAGCGAACGCCAGGAGCAAGGCGGCGGCTCTAATGGTGGCCGGCTCCCGGGCTGGGAACCGACTCCAAAACCCGGTCGGTGCGATCAGTAGACGGAGCAGAGAGCCTCTGAATTGGATCAACGGCCATTGAGTTCTGAGCTTCGACAGTTGAAAGGGCAGTGAAGATCAAAGCTGCAGTGTCCTCCATTGAGGGCACCTTCTTCGAGTTCTCCATTGCCAAGAGCTTCCTTGCTTCCAGCGACGGCGCAGACCAGACTAAAACCAGAATGAAGACAAATGAGAGCGTGCTGAGGCGTGTAGCCATGTCAAGTTTAGTTTCAATCAGAGAATAAGCAAGCAAGACCCAACAAGACAAGCAATAGAAGGAATGAAGCTTTGTACTTAATTTGCCCGTATTTTGGTGGGGGCTGAAACCTTCTTATATAGCTATTAGTGGAGAGAGAGAGAGAGAGAGAGGCGTGAGGGTGAAGTTAAATAGTTGGCTGAGTCAAGGAGTTTGAATTGGAGAAGGAACATTTTGGCAAGCCTTGGGGGGAAGTTGGTTAGGTACAAGAGAATTAAGCCGCCGGCAGAGCTTCTTGGCAGCTCTCCTATGGTTTTCATGACACTGTGTTGAAGCCCCAATTACATGGGGTACATGGGGTCTCAAACATGGCTTGGCCTTAGACTACTCAGATGTTCATGGCACAAAGGAGGCCTTTATCAGCAACAGTACATCACATGCCAAAATGCTCCACAGATACACTCACCTTAATGCCAAGTTGCCTAAATTCCAGGGCATGAAGAATGGTTCATGCAAATGCCAGCCACCCACTAGAGAAAAAGGTTGTGATAAGGACCCTTGCTAGTTGGTATAACTTGGAAATGCTCATTAGATCAAAGTTTAGATACGTCTCATGTGAGATATTAATTATTCATTCTGGTCAGAGACGGATGAGCAAGGTTTGTATAGCTTTATCTTAAAAATATTCTTGTAGAGTTAAAAAATAGTTCTTTATAACCATATTAAATGTATATTAACTAGTAAGGGTTTAGGGTTTCAATTCATGAAACCATGCCTTTGTGGCTGTCATTTGTCCACTTTCAAAACCCAAAATGAGTTCTACAAATTCCAACTTGATGAACAGAAAAGTTAGAGTTGAGTTGCACAAACAGACCCTTGTTCAAAAAAGACGAGGGAAATGTTGCTTAAAAATATGAGCCTCCAAAATAGAACATTGTGTATCGAAAAGGCTGTTCTTTTTTCTCTTAATTCTATCTAGTTGAAAAAATAGGAAATGGTTTTTTGGACAACTAAAGAAGAGAGTTTTTCTTGCAGGCCCACACTTGCTGGCTATGCTATTTGTTTTGGGGATATGAACGGTTTAGTGTAATCTAAGATTAGATTACTAAAATTGACTTTAAACTGACTAAAATGATTTTAAACTGGTAATTAAGTTATTGTTCTAAAATAGTAGATCTCAGATTTGACATGAGTTTAGTGTAATCTAAGATTAGATTAACCTCTTCTATAAGCCCAAAAGATCCAGGAAGACACGACAACAGAAACAGACAAAAAAGGGAAGAAACCAGCATGTATTAAGTCAACCATTAAAGAAGAGTTGATGAAATCAATGAACCAAAACATAAGCCGTAGCAGAATGGAAATTTATCAAGAAAAAGAAACGCATGGCAGAGTGAAAGTAACACTGATGGGAGAGTAGGTAAGGGATCTTCATTTTATATTTGGTGAAATTACCAAGTAAACTGAATATAAAAACAGCAAAACAAACCTAGTTGTGCATCAAAAAGATATACTATTGGTAGCCTAGTTAGTAAGTAGGTCTCTCTTGCTTTCCCGGATTATAGAACCAAATCTTAAACACAAAACCCGCTTACAATAAGTAAACCCTAATTGAGGTGCAGGGTGTGGGGCCCACCACCGTGTATGTTGGTCGCTCTCCCGATAATAATTATAACTCAAATTGGACATTCTCTAATAGCAAAAGAACCCTCGTGATCATGTTTAGAGAGTTATTACACTAATTGTCTTTGCCGTTTAACTCAAAAAAGAAATAGAACCTAATGTGGATTGCAAACCTAAAGATTCTGCTTGTCGCAGCTGAGGCTTTGTGTGTGAAAATTTTGGATATATGTTATGGAAGAGCATCTTCCCTTTATAAGTATAGAAAAAATTGGACTAGTAGATGAAGACTGGGATCCCATTTAATAATGTATTAAGGAGAGAAAGAAAAATGAAACCACTTACATCTACTCAATCTTTTATGAGAAACCAGCAAAATGTTTTGACTTTCTTCAACAAATACCTGTAGACTTTCTTCTCAACTTCCATGATACAACCAAACAAGAACAAGTCTTGACTTTTTGAGAAGAAAAGAACAAAAGAACTCAAAAATAGAAAATCATGTTCAAATGAGTTGCAAATGAGTTCAAAAGAAAAGAACAAAAGAACTGAAAATAGAGAATCATGTTCAAATGAGTTCCAAAATAGAAAGGTAAAAGTCTGCTTCCTAAATTTTCAATTTTCAATTTTCAATTTCCTGGGTTTCCTATTTGAAACAAGCAGGGGATCTAAAGAAAAAGAAAAATACAAAAACTATAACAAACCTGCTAATCCAACTTAGTTTCTTTAAATACCCTAGCTTCTTCAATTTCTTTTCTTCTACTTCCACTGATCCAAAATCTAAAATAGGGAATTGCTCCTTCCAGCAGTGATAGTTGAGTGAGAAAGTAACATACCTCCTGACCCAACTATGTTCAGCCGGCCGGCATATGTTGCCGTCCATTGACCCTCTGTAGACATCCACCATATAACAAATTAAATTACAAATTCCCAAGTGGATTTATCTGCTTTTAACAACAAATAGCTGAACGCTTTAATTAACAAATGAAACAGAAAAGCCTTACCAAACTTTCGGTCTAAGTTAATATCCTGTTGCTTATCACTTGAAACACTTAAAAGCTTTATAGTTGCACTTGAAAAGAACAGCTAGTACCTAACTCCTTGTTTTAATTTCCACAAGTTTTTCCTCCCTGCTGTTTCCGTGCACTGTTTTCTGGAGAATTTTCAATCATCATCAACTAATTCAAGACACCAATGAGTTTCTGGAGCTATTTTCCTATCAGAATGCTGTATTCTCTTCACAATTATGTAAAAAGTTAGCAAAACGCAAGAAGCAGAATGTTCTAGTAATGAACCAGTCGTGTCAATACATTATTTTACATCATCCTGCTCAGAACATGGATGACCAAAATCCACACCAAAGACTCTGGGGCAGTGATTAAATAGATTACTCCAATCCAATTAAAACCCATCACAGCTCACAGAATTGAGATATAAATCTGAAACATATGCAAATGATTCCCGAGGCATAGACAAATCTAATTTTGCGGCTCCACCACAAAAGAGGTCCACTTCAACACTCCCACAACAACTTCTATGGCAAAAGGCATTAGAAATACACCATACATGTATGCCTTAATGCCATTATCTGAGACCTTACATAAAGTTATTCAGAGCACAAGTCGAAACAAGGATTGGCTTCACCAGGGTGGAACACAACATGAAACGACAGGGATTGATGGGTTCCAACTCCATCATCAATAAATACCCTTACCTCCGTTAATGCAGGTAGCCTTCTCAAGAAATTTGTCTGAAGACATAAGATGGTAATTCTTAGTATCTCAACAGCTTCTTTCCTCTGGCATGGCAACCTTCATTATGTTTAAGTAGATAAAAAATTCATTTCTCTGCTGCCTTTAGCTTCACTGTGTTGATCAGTTACCTAGTGACTGACCCAATCCTTCTGGCTCAGAACCGTTTTCCAAAATGACAAACTCGAAGCACTAAATCATCTTCACAGAAATTCTGCCACTAGTTGACTCATCAACCACAGACATTGCAGTCCCCTTCAGTACCATTCATACATGAAAATAAGCTTATTGCTAATCTGAAAGGGAAAATTTTAACATTGTAATTGCAATTTAGGAGAATATCCCAGGATTGACATGAAACTGTATTATGAGTGGAATTGGAATGTGCATTGAGATGAGCCTGCCATAATGATTTTCCTTCTAGCTCGACTATTGTAAACGAATTAGCAAAACTACCTTGCAAATACTACACATTTGAATTGGACTGTCTGAGACGTCTATTCCGCCTAAATGTCCAATCTCCACCACGCAAATGAATATCTGACTTCTCACAGGAAGAGTGTGTTCCATCCAACTCTAGCAGGATCTCATGATGGTTCCAGTCTAAATCTCTTGGAACGAAGAGGCCTGTCTTGCACAAAATGTTAAAACACAAAGCACTGAATGAATCAACTATACTGATTTTAGTAGTAGTCAGGCGTTATTTTGTAAATTTTCCTATAGATTTGTTTCCACAAATTCTTGGATAACTTATGGTCGTGTTGCACAAAAGAATTTCATGCAAGAATTTGGCAATTGAAATCGTTGTAACACCCCCAATATCATGAACGAGGGCCATACTGCCTACGAGTTCAAAAGTATGGTAAGCTGGAAAGTCTTTCCCTTCAACATCAACACCACTTATCATGTATGCAGAATGCAATATATATAGCTATAAAAATTCAAAATCTAAACTAATCAGTTGCCACATAAGAAATAATCAACAATGCAAAAACATGTTAGTAATTAAAATTAGCTGATTGCCAAGGCAACACTTTATTGAATCACCAAGGTATCTACAAGCTTGTAGGCAATTGAAAGCCTGTCAATTTTGCACACCAAGGGAACAACCATTCTCCATATGTCTGCATCAATTAAATTTCCATTTCCCAAACTGTTCAGAACTGTCCACAACAATTTTAAATTATCACCCTGGCAAACCCTATCAACAAAACGCATCACACTTGCAGCATGAGGTGCATAACCTTTGAAAATCATCTCATCCAAAATAAGTGATGCTTCCTTGAGCTGCATCCCATCATGAAGCCCATCAAATAGTATCCGATATGTTACTACGTCAGGGGCACATTTCCTCCTTGGCATATCTTCAAATAAATCATTTGCTTCTCTCAAATTTCTCACCCTGCAAAGCCCACCAATAATGACATTGTAACTAATAATATCAGGTTTACATCCCTTGTTTTCCATCTCGCTTAAAATACCAAATGCAGCATCAAAATTTTCATCTTGGCAAAATCCATATATCATTGCATTATAAGTCATGATATCAGGCTTGCAACCATTTTGTTTTATTTCCTCCAGAAGTCCATTGACATCTCCTTTGCGACCAACCTTAAACAGTGCACTAATTAAGGAGGGATAAACTGCCAAATCGAACTCCAGTCTACGTTTCAACATTTCATCCTTAAGCTTAAAAGCCAGAGTCAATTCATCCACCTTACAAAGCCCTTTAATCAATGAAGAATAAACAAAACCATTGGGCTTTACTCTAAAAGCTCTCTCCATATCTTCTTTCAACCTTAAAGCTTCACTTAATTTCAAATTCACACAAAGTCCATTAATCAAGGTCCCAAATGTCACCACATTTGGCCGAATTCTCTTCTTTTGCATTTCATCGAACACATTCCAAGCACCGCCCAGATCATTACACCGGCAACAAGCATTAATCAATATATTATAAGTGCAAGCATCCGGGGCCGCATGTTCCTCAATACCCACAAAAACCTCTCTCATTTTCTCAAATTCCTGGCAAGCTAAGAGCGCATTCAAGAGGGAATTAACGGATTTCACGGTTCTCTGGCACCCAAAAGACGGCATTTGATCAAACGTCCGCAGAGCTCGGTCGGGCAAGCGAGCACGGCCGTAAAAGGTGATGACGTTACAGAAGATGATTTCCTTGGGAACAAAGCGGGTCTCCTGCTTCAACTTTTCGACCACTCGTTCCATTTCGTCGAACATCTTGGCTCGGCCGAGCTTGGTGATGATGATGTCATAGGAGCGAAGAGAGTAACGGAAGGGTTTAGGGTTGGGAACAGGGCTCTTGTTAGGGTTCAGGAAGATTTGGAGGGCGAGTTTGGGATCCTTTTGGAGACGGAGAAGAGAGTCGAGTCTGAAAGGCGACAGCTTCCTCAGTTTCTCCATTCTCTATTTCCGACCGTTTCCAATAGGGGTTTAAATTTTTGGTGGGAAACCGATGGTTATATGCCAACAGTTATGGGCTTCCCGCCACTATGTTGGGCCGGGATTTTGTTGGGTTGGGCCTGTAAGCAGAGTCCATTAAATTTAGAATTGGGCTTCATCATAATGAGCCCGTAAGGCCCAATAAACAAATATCTAGTGATTTATTTTTTAATTTTTAAAATAATAAAACAATAACCGTGGAAAATCTGAATGAAATTTAACCTAAATCAAAACAATATTAAAGTTTAAAACGTTTATAGTCAATGAATACAGACCCCCCCCCCCTTTTTTTTTTGTAATATAGGGTATTCAAATATTTGATTTAATTAATTTATAAGTTTATATAAATCATCACATTCACATGAATAAAACCTATCAGATAGCAAGTAAAGTCTGGCGACAGCTACTAAGGACACATAGTGCCTACTTAAAATCCATCGCACAATGGGATAGGTAAATTATCATATCAACTACATTCGACGTTCAAAGTCATACAAACTTTGTCATGCACTATAATAAGTGTAGTCTCTTAATAATATATTTGAGAAATACTTTTTATATATTGGTTACGAGATTTAAAATTGTACTCAACAACCTTAAAATCGTGATAAATACCAACTTAGACAATCTCGAAAGATGAAAAAACAAAAAGAAAAGCTAAGGTCCTTAAATCCAAGAAGCTACAAGAGAGAAAGGGACAAGTTGGTTGGCAGAGATAGGCTTTTGAAATTTGAATAAGATGGCAGTTCGTTTGGGTTTGGGGCCTCTCCAAAAGCAGACCAAAATTCCTTTTGCTGGAAACCTGCACAGGTGGGCTGCCGAGGAGTCGCTGTAAAGTTACAAATATCGGAGGCTAATGTTAATTTGATAAATTTGAAAGGGTGTCCGATTACGAGAGCGTGACTTGAAATAAGACAAGCAGCCTAAACCAAAAGCTAAGTTCTATGGTCCAATATAGAATTTTAGGCTTAATGTATAAAAAAATGTCTCTAAATTTTATACTCTTAACTCAGTCTTTGATCTATTGTGTCTTTTTACTGTCTAATTTTATAGCAATTAGACACCTCTCTGTCCTACTGACTACACGTGTTGTATGAACGAGTTTAAATAATGTCTAATTATTGTAAAATTAGACAATTAAATAATACAATAGGTCAAAGTTTCACTCGAATATGTCACACAGTTAAAATAACAAAATTTATGGACATTTTAATGTTTTATGCCTAGAATTTTACGTATTGTTTCAAATGAATGATGAATTTAGAATTTGTAATGAATTCTTGTGTTTGAAATGACATAATTTGAAGTAGAAAATTTAATTGGAATTTTGCGAAGTTATGTTAATGGATTCATAATTTAAGTTTTACTTTTTTTTAATTATGTTATTGATATAGTAACCTTGTTAAAGTTAAAAAAAACATAAATATAAACAAATATCTATAATTATTTTACTTCAATATTAAAAAGAAAACAATTGAGATTCTATGAGTGATTGTCATATCGACAGGAAGGTTGGGCACTTCAATGTCGACTTTTTGCCACCTAAGACTGTAATATGTTTCAAAATTAGATTGTTTGCACATTAAAATAGTACGTGAACTAAGTTTAGAATGTCATAAGATATTTTCGTTCATATCTGACGTGGGCATTAAAGTATTGAGATGACATTTTCCTAGTACAAGAAAACGAGAGGATGCACCTTTGGTGTATGAGTTATCGTGCCCACAACAAATGGTTGGTAGCCAAGTGTGGAGTGGATAAGTGTTAAAAATATCTAAATAATAAGCCCATCATATGACCACTAATTTTAAGCTTTTTATATATTTTTGTATATATTTATCAACTAAAGTGAATATAAATAATTATTTAATATAATCGATTTATTATTAAGTACATTTATTAAGTACACTGTATATAACAAATATAACAAGAATACAAAATTAATCAAAAATTTTAACAAATATGAAAAGAATATGAGAGATCTAGTTTATGGTTCTGTTATACTGTTTGTGTCGAATAACTCTTATGTTGTCTGATGTAACTTGTAGAGAAGAAAGTGTGTAAGTCTCACACCTCCTTTATCAGCTCACACTTTTCTCACATTTTGGTCACATTAGATAATATACAAGTTATTTGACTCATTAACAAAACAAAATTGCTTTAATTTAAACGCTCTAAAATGGCCATTTCTAGAATTGGACTGGCTTAATTAATATGGCGATTGGATACGTACACCTTGTCACGTGTAGGTCAGGTCATCATTCATAGCTATGGCAAAAAGAAAAATGCATAAAATTAAGAATGATTGTTAGATAAGGAATGTAAGGTGAGAAACTAAAGGGATGTTGGATCACAGTCAGTCTTCGTTCTTCTGAATTTATTTTATTATTTTTAAAATTTATGTTTCACTTACCCCACGATCTTAGACAAATAGATAAATTTATTGTGAGATAAAATTTAAAAGTTTGGTCACAATCAATTATATATTATCAAACAAAAATAAAATTAAACTTACAATTTTATAGTATTTCAAATTTCTAAACACGTACAATAGACTATCTGCATTATCTCGAGTTAATTTTCATATTTTTTGTGTTGTAAGTAATTCAAAATAGTGTTTGAATCTCATATATATATATATATATATATCAATTTTATATTTATTTTAATTTTAAATAAAGTTAATTAAGACTCTGTGGGAATTGATTTACATCTTTACCCATAATATCTCATTTGCTCCGTAATCCCGTTAAATAATATGAGCATAAAATATTAAAATATAAGCTTTTAAGTGTATATATTTTTGAAAATATAACGTAATCAAAATAGACAATTAATTAAAAACAAATATTTTGTTTTGTTATTATGAAATTCATGTTAATTAAATTTTTTAAATATTTTGTATTTAATTTATTTTAAAAAATAATTATATTAATAAGATTTAAAATTATAATATCTAAATAACAATTAATTTATGAATAATTTTATTACGGGTTAATAACATGATCGGGTGTAGGGGCAGGCATTCAGACAGTTTGAAATTACTTAAATCGAATAAATTAAATTTATATAAAAAATTGAATTAAATTAATTTAATAGATTTTCAAGTCGAATAGATTAAAAAATTAAAAAAATTAAATCGATAGAAATAAAAAAATAAAAAACCAAAATAAACTAAAAAACGCTGAAAGAACGGAATAAAAAAATACAAGAATAACGTTATTTTTAATATTTTAGTTAATTTGATTATTTTAATTTTTTAAATATAAAAACTGAATCAAATCAAAATAATCAAAATTATTAAACCTAACGTAACCGACATACATCTTGGGGTAAATCACACTAGAGGTCACAAAATTTTGGCCTCTTTTTTAATTTGATCACTAAACTTTAATTCCTTGCAAAGTGATCACAAAACTTTAAAATATTTTGTAATATGGTCACTAAATTAATTTTTGAATAATTTTTTGTCAAAATTGTTGACGTGGTAATGGCCACATCATCGCCACATTAGCGTCACATCATCGCGACGTCATCAATTTTGGATAAAAACCATAAAAAAATCACTTTAGTGACCACATTATAAAATATTTTAAAGTTCTGTGATCACTTTGCAAGGAATTAAAATTTAGTGACCAAACTAAAAAAGACACTAAAATTTTGTGAGCTTTGGTGTGATTTACCCTACATCTTGAATCCAACAGTCCATCTCGACCGACTGATTCCGATTATCTCAGTTTAAAAGAAGTCTTGCTGACTCCTCATGGGTGTGTGTATATGTATGTGTTCTGCAACGCCCCCTACATTTAGATCAAAAGCAAGTCTGTGGCTTTAGCAGCGAAGCAGTCTGAAATCCTTTTTGTCATATCCAAAGCCAAGGAATGTCTGTACGTACAACTGTTCAAACAATGAAAACAACTTACCAGAGCATGATGATGATGAACAGATGATACAGAAGAAAGATCCATCTTTTTCATTAATCGCATCAGAAGAAGAAGAAGAAGAAGAAGAAACTGTATCAAATAAATAACCCAATAACAGATCAATTCAGTTTCATATATCCATTCGCCTAAATTAACAACATATATATATATATATTGTAAGTTCAGAAACTGAAACATGAAAACAGCCTTCTGAACCAGTGACAGTGAGCCCTCTTCACATCCTTGAGCCTTGCCAGCATGTCGTCGTCGGAGCATAGGTTACCGGCCGGCGAGTCCAAGAACACCCGCCGGGGCACCGGCGGCGACCACAGCCCACTCTGCCCATAATCGAAGTCGAAATCCGAAGCGTCGAAGTACTTTCCCAGCAGCCTGTCTGACAAGGATTTCGAAACCATTTGAACGTTTGGCGGCGGCGGCTGCGGGCAGCAGGTTGAAGACGAAGAAGTTTCCGGCGACGAAGACGATGAATCTTCAGATACCGCCATTGATACAGAGATAGACAGAAGAAGGAGGAAGGAAGGTGCAATATTCATGGAGGAGGGGGCACGATTGCCATGCTTTGGATTTGGAGTTTTTTGATAGCAGATGATGATGGGACTGTAAAGCGAGTTTGGCTGCTTACCAGAGAAGATGCCCTTTTCCAAATATGCTCAGTTATGGAGATTGCTGTCTCTCTTTTATAGCAGAGAGCCCCCATTGTTTTACTTGCGATTTAGTTTATTGACAAGATTTCGTAACCGTCAAAGGAGGATTTGTTTATATATACGTATCGAAGATAATGTAATTTATAATAAATAAGGCCTTTTGTATCTATAAAATGTATATTATACCGTTATTATATAGACCCTTTTTATTTATTCAATATATAAATTACATGAAAATAAAAATAAAAAACGACTATGACAAGAAATAAAAATAAAAAATATATTTTTTAAAAAATAAAAAAAATAGAAATGTGAAAAAATGCCTAAATAAAAAATATAAGATTTTTGTTTTGTAAATATTTTTTAATATAAAAATAAATAATAAATGTTTAAAAAAATCAAACACAACAGAAAATGAAGAAGGAAAGATTCAATTTAGACTTGAAAATTTTGAGTTAAGAAGGAAAGATTCAATTTAGGTTTAAAATTTTTTCTTTTCTGATCTATTTGGAAACACGTTTTTTAATAAAAAATATATTTTTGATATTTTCTTAATATTATAAAATAATCTTAAAATATTTTCAAATTTGTAAAAAGGTTCAAAAATATTTTTTTATATTTCTCAATATTTTGATGCAAATAATATTTTAAAAATATCAAAACGACATCCCTAAATGTTCTCATGCATCATGGATGTTCATAAACGAATAAAATATATATATGATTTACTTTTTTTTATATTTTAAAAATATTATTTAAATATTTAGATTTAACACTTGCAACGCTTAATACTTTACATTAATATATCATGTTAATAGATATAAATAAAATATTAATTAACATATTAAATTTAAATATACAAATAATATTTTAATTTATATTTTATTAGTAGATTGGAACTTGGAGGTTGTAATACATTATTTATAAGTGCGTTGGGGGACGAAGTAGACAATTAAAAGCAATTTATTTACTATGGCAAAAGTGGCATCTGGCTTCCGGCTGACTGACTCGATGCATCTTTATGCGGTGTGCCATCGAACGAACCATCCTTTCTTACCTACTTTGCTTCTCAGGTTTGCATTCCCTTTGGTACTCTGAAACTTCCCTATCACACCGCGCTCAACGGTTCTCTGACTCTGCCCTGTTCCCATTACTCTCCTCCTAAGTTAGCACTCCCCCTTTATGCGGATAAATCACATAAATCACATCAAATGTCACAAAATTTTAATATTTTTTTTAGTTTGCTTACTAAATTTTAATTCCTTGCAAAGTGATCACAAAACTTTAAAATATTTTGTAATGTGATCACTAAAGTAATTTTTTAATAGTTCTTATCCAAAATTGCTGACGTGACAATGATGTGGCTATTACCACGTCAACAATTTTGACCAGAAATTGTTCAAAAATCACTTTAGTGATCATATTGCAAAATATTTTAAAATTTTGTGATCACTTTGCAAGGAATTAAAATTTAGTGATCAAATTGAAAAAAAAGCCAAATTTTTGTGACTTTTAGTGTGATTTATCCCCCTTTACGCTAAGCAAGTCTTTGCCTCCAAGTTTTCCACATAGTGAGCAAAATTTTGATTTAATAGAAGTAATCGAGTTGAAGAAAATCAAAATCAATTGAAATTGACAGTAAAAATTGGCTCGATTTGATTTTTAAGTTTTATTATTTTGATTTAATTTTATTTTATTATTAAAAAAATAAAATAATCGAATTGACTAAAATATAAATAATGACATATTTTTTTTCACTTTTTGTCTACTTTTTTTTTTGTATTTGTTTAATTTGTTCAATTTTTTCATTTATTTCTCAACTTTAGGGTCTATTTAGTATTGTCGTGTTTTTAAAATACAGTAGTGTGTTATTTTTTTTTTAAAAAAACTAATATTTGGTATAGTAATATTACGATTTTAAAACACTAACTATTTGTTAAAAAATACAAGTTAAGTTGTGTTTAAACAAAATAAAGTCCTCTCGTACTTTTCAACTAAAGCTAAAAAACTTTCGGTGGGAATAGTCGCTTTTATCATTTTGTATATTTATAGTACAATACAAAATTATTAGCCAAACGCTTTGTGCTGGCATGTAGCACAACGTCAAGAAATATTTTATATTTTGAAAATATTATTTAAATTTAATATTTAATGTGATATTTTATATTGATGTCTTATATAATTGTATTAGTATGATATAAAATAAAAATATTAATATAAAGTGTCGATAAGACAGATGAAATGGAACAAAGTTAGAAAATAAAAAGTTTAAAAACAACTTACGAGACTAGATTGATGGAGTAGTTATTGACAGGCCATTTAGCAAGCCTTCCCTAGTGCAAGGAAATTAGTCCTTGGCCTTCAGGGCGTAGCACGGTTGGTTGTGAAATGGTAAAGTTGGTCTCAAGGAGCCAAGTTAGAGTCTGGCCAGCCGCAGTGTGGGATTTCCGCTCCTCAAGGGTGGGGTCTTTGTGGGCAGTCAACACTGAGCTTCCCATTAACTATGGCTGCCGTGTACCTGATTTACCACCTCTCCCGTGGTATGGGGCAGTCTAAGAGAGGCCCTTAAGGTGAGGGATTTCACCTTTATGGTCCCAAAAAAATTAGTCCTTGAAAAACCTTCCAACAATATATTGCGGGTGCTAGAAAAGCACTTTTCAGACTATGTCTCGACAAAAATATATCAACACCTCTAAAATCTTTATTTAAAAATTTAAAACAAATTATATCGAAATATATGAATATTTTCTTATTTGTCATCTCAATCTCTATAAATAAGAGTTGATCCATGCAATCAAGGTATTCCAAAAACTTTACCAAAACTACACTTCCACTATTAATATTGTATACTTTTTGATTAATTTAACTTAAGCATCAAATGTCTATATCTTGTGCTCTTAATTATTTTTTATTTTATAAATTCCTTGAAGGTTGAAGTCTGAACATGAAAACTCTCTTACAATTATAAATTTATTATTATATTTCGACACGAAGAAGTGTATCTAGAGAATATTTGCGTTTGTATTTAAAAGTATTTTTAATTTTTGATTGAAATCAAGAAAATAATTGTTTTTTTTTTAACTCGGCCCATAAGATAACTTCAAGCCCAGACCACACTTTTGGTAGCCTCCCGCTCATTTAACTCCTTAAACACACTCCCCCTCCGGATAAATCATATCAAAGGTCACAAAACTTTGGTGTCTTTTTCAATTTGGTCACTAAACTTTAATTCCTTGCAAAGTGATCACAAAACTTTAAAATGTTTTGTAATGTGGTCACTAAAATGATTTTTTGATGGTTCTTAGTCAAAATTGCTGACGTGGCGCTGACGTAGCGATGATGTGGCCATTGCCACATCAGCAATTTTGACCAAAAATTGTTGAAAAATCATTTTAGTGATTATATTGTAAAATATTTTAAAGTTTTGTGATCAATTTGCAAGGAATTGAAGTTTAGTGATCAAATTGAAAAAGAAGCCAAAGTTTTGTGACCTTTAGTGTAATTTACCCCCCTCCCCTTGTCCCCCGCCCTCCCTCTCTCATTGCAAATTCGAAAACCCTCGGCGATCGGAATCCAGTGGCCGTCGAATCGGGACCGAAGATGAGAGAAGAAGAGATCGAGAAGCTGAGAGGCGTGGTGGGGGATTGCGTGAGCAAGCACCTCTACTCGTCGGCCATCTTCTTCGCCGACAAGGTCGCCGCCATCACATCTGACCCCGCCGACATATACATGCAGGCCCAAGCCCTCTTCCTCGGCCGCCACTACCGCCGCGCCTTCCACCTCCTCAACGCCTCCCACGTCGTTCTCCGCGACCTCCGTTTCCGATACCTCGCAGCCAAGTGCCTGGTATTTCGATCTCCTCCTCCTCCTCTCATTTGCGTGATTGGTACCTTTCAGTTTATTTCGATGATATCTCGTTAATTAGGGCTTTCTTTGATTGACAGAGTAATAGTGACGTGAATATGTTTGTCCTCCCTGATAATTACGGCTTGGTTAATTTGATTTTTCATTTTCCCGCGACACGAACGAATGGAGAAGAAAACGATGGGATATTGCTTTAGAATAGCATATACTCATTTGTTACCCGATCTGTTGCTACAATGGCTCATGCCATTATAATACTAATTTTACTAGAGGTTAAGCGTGCAAGAATATGTGTTTTTTTCTCTCTCATTTAGTTTCCTAGTATTCCTCGGAGAAAATGCGGGGAAGGGGAAAAGACAGCACTCTGGAGAAGTTAAGAGTTTCGCACCTTCCACATCTCGAGGAATGACAAAAATCATGAAAAATTGAAATGACAGAGGTTTAATTCCATATTTATGCCACTGGCAAATGAAATTATTTAAAAAGTAAATCATTTAAATTTTGAGCATATGAATCGAACTTGAAAATAAGGGAATATGAATTTAATATTATCCGTTTATGTACTAGTATTGATAAAAAACCAAATGTCCAGCCAACAAAAAGGATGAATTATACAAGAGGTTTTGTCATGATCTAGAATTTTCTACTGTTTCCATCTTATAGGTATCAATCACCTTAAATCTAATTCCATCTTTGTGCTGACTTGAACTCAAATTGGTATGAGAATTATTTAATCTGCGTTTGGGGAGTAGCCATTCTGGACCGTGATGCAATGCTATGCTTTATTTTTCTTTCTTGTGCATTCCTACTAAAGGCTGCATTTCCCCCTCTCCCCTTTTCTTCCTCAGTTCCTCTCAACCTTATTAAGTTTTGTTATCTTTCATTCTTTATCTATTCCTTTGATTCAATATTTATTTTTTCATTATCCAATGAATAAACCACATTTGACCAGGAGGAATTGAAGGAATGGGATCAATGTCTATTGATGCTTGGTGATGCTAAAGTGGATGAGCATGGGAATGTTCATGATACAAAAGACTCCAATGTCATGTACTTGGATAAAGATGGGGAAGATCGTGAAATCAATGTATAACCTTTTCCTTTATGGTACTTTTAGCTGATGTTACTAAATAGGAATCTTTCAAGGGAGAAGAAAATGAAGTTACTGTATATATATTTATTGTGAAATCTAAACAGGAAAAAACTGTTTTATTTTTTTACTTTTTAGAAAATATCTTCAAATTTTTGACTCATTTTCTAACCTAATGGTTATTTTTTGGGCTCAAACTCTTCTTGACGCGCGCACGCACGGGCGGGGGGGGGGGGGCGCTCTTTCCTTTCCTAACATAGAATAAGGACTATGAAAATTGTCTCATTCACTGCAGTCCTAAATTTTCTCCTATCATGTGCTATGTCTTTGTGGGTAGCAAAATTTAGCACCTGTTTAAAGACTTACTTCTATGTTATTACATCATTGGTAAGGTAGACTACGACACTGCTGTAGAGGCATCAAATGTATAGCAATGACTTAAACATGTTTACTTTAGATGCTAGAAGAAAAGACATCTCTCATGCCCTACATTTATCTCTCATTTGATTTTTGTTGTTTGCTTTAAAAAATATGGGAATAAAAAGATAAGATGTCATTTGATGCCTTTGTGTTGATTTTTTTTGGTTTGTATAATGATAGAACTCATGTAATTAATCTAATATATTTTATTTTACACATATATTAATGAATTCACCTAATATATTTCTATGATTAGATTTGGGTTACAACTACAGTTATTCACTGATTTTTTTTTCCCAATATGCAGTTGTTATACATTTTTCCAAGATGGACACTAAATAGAAATATGGTAACAAAACATTAATCAAAACCAAGTACTTATCCAAGCACAGCTGCATTTGAGTACACACAGATGCCAAAGCCAGAAAAAATATCAATGCATTTATAGCAAAGTGATGCAATGGAAAAAAACAAAAATGAAAAGAAATTAAAAAAAAGCTAAAAAGGATGTACATAGAGCTAAACATAGGAGATTGTAAGAAAATATTGTCAGTGAGAAAATGTTTCTTCCTCCAACAGAGGAACACCAGAGCTTCTCTTGTTCAAATCCATGCTGTCATGCTATGGAATCCTCACCAAGTTAATCTAGGCTTCATCATGGAGTTTGTCATTGTTTGCTCTTTGGCCATCACTGTGGTCAGTGCTATCTTCTCTAACCCATTTGTTGGAATCCAATTCACTCTCCAAGTTTTATATTAGATGCTTTAGGAAGATGACACTTTTCTTTGTAACATCATGATAAATGCTCATCTTACTTAGATTCATTGAATGTACCACTCTATGTCAATATCTTAGGAGGGACATGAATTTCATGCCTGATAACTGCACTTTTTTTGTGGATTTCAAAGGCTTTTTTGGTCATGGAAAAAGCCTTTTGGTTGGCATTTTTTTTGCTTTGGATGGTTATTGATTCAAGAAGATGGAGAATAGAAAGGCACCGTCATAAAAGATATTTTAGTAGAAGAGCTTTTTGTTTGAGAAAGGGGTTCAGTTGACAAAAATGAAGAGCACAATTTCATGGAGCAGAGGAGGGAAAAAGAGAAACCAAGAGCAGGGTGAAGGGTTTGTGATGCAGATTAGCTTATGTTGTGGTGAGCAAAGTTTCAATGAAGTTTGCTTCTCTGTCTCTTGGAGTGAACTCAAAACTAATAACATGAAGTGGAATGAGGATGGGTACACCTTTCTGGTGTTTTCAAGTCTTGCCACTTCTTTTTGGGTTCCTGTGTCTATATTATTTTCTGAAAAATAAAAATACATAATCAAATGGTGTTTTCAAAATTATGGAAGCAAAAACAAAAAAATTGAAGCAAAATGAAATGGGCACTTACTGTTTTCAGATTTTTGTTAAAACATCTGAGTTGTTGTTCTCTAACATGAAACTTTCAGTTCGTTATCCAGTTAGCTATCTCACAATTTTAAAAATTCCAACTCCTTTGAATTTCAAATCTACATTATTTTATGTCCGCACTTCATGTTTCCATGGAAAGCCAGTTTTGCAGTCTTGAAATACTCCCAGCTCAATGAGTCACTGCAATATTGCAAATTTGTGATGATCTTGCGTTTGCTTCACTATTTGTTTGTCATTTTTTTGTGGGTCCAGGTTTGTCATTGGGCCTGCTTTGTTGAATTCCATTTGTTCAAATTTTTTGATGCTTAATCTAACACCCTATTGTCGCACAATGGTGATGGTGCTCCATTGTGAGCTGGAGGTCACAGGCTCAAGTCAGGAAACCACCTCTTTGCTAAGCAAGGCTAAGGTTACATACAATTGACCTTCCATAGAGCCCGCAATGTGGGAACCTCATGCACTGGATCTGGGTTCACCTTTTATATCCTTCCATAAGAACAAAAATGGCAATATAATGTATGGATATTGAGGTTGTCATTTGCTTCTTTACTAGGGTCTTCTTTATACCACATGCATGTACGGTTGTCTGTTTGCTAGCCAGAGTTCATGAATGATCTGTTCTGCATGATTGATTACTGAACTTTTGTAGATGAGACAAGATATGATATTGGATACTTCATGATTTTGTCATGTGATATAATGATTATTATTATTAACTCTTTAATGTGGAAGTATGCTTATATGTATTTATATATATGTATCTTGTAATAGATTTCTTCAGCGATATGCTTTTTAAGAGGCAAGGCATATGAAGCATTGGAGAATCGTTCCCAAGCTAGACAATGGTAAGCATTTAGCTAAAGCATAAGCATGCAATCTTGAGGATGTTGTCATGATTGAAGATATGCAGTACATCCTTGTCAGGGTGTAAAGATATTTATTATTATGAGTTGTGAAGCATTAATTTCCGTATATACATTGTTCGGGAATAATGTTTCTTTTGTATGGGTTAATTGCAAGTTGGCGTTATAGTTGCTTATGAAGATATTTCTTTTTGTTTGGGTTTATCACAAGTTGACATTGAAGTTGCTTAAGAAGTGGTCATTAAGATTTATGGAATTTACCTTGATGATGCTTATGCAAGTAAGATTATATAAATTCTGGAGATTTTTTGGGTGGTGAAGATATAGTTGAATGTCTTAAAAATGAAGCACAAAATATATTTAGCAACTTGCAAGTTAATTATTTTGTAGAAATACTGATTGTATGATTGTAACTTGGTAATATCTTAAATGTTTATATACTGTGATGCATTGTTGTATAATTTCTTCCTCATTGTATCTACTTGTAGAGATTGACTTTTGATTAGCTTGGACCTTAATACAAGATTAAATCTCTAAGTTTAACACAATGGAAGTGTCATAGCACATTTTTTACCAATTTGAGTGATATGAGTAGATTTTGTGAGATTCTGCTATACTGCAATAGAAAGCTTGACACTATGTTTGTAACTAGGATTTTCTGGAAGGAAAAAGGGCGTGGAAATTAAATATTTTTATGTCTATTTAAAGTTGCTCATACACGAGTTATTTAATTTCACTTTTTGTTAAAACATCTCGATTCAATGAAAGGTTATGGTTTTTAGAATAGTATATGGGTCTTATAATGCTACCATGTTTTATTAGGTTTATTTTAGAAGGTATGGCATGCTTTAAGAATTTTGTGAAGTCTATCATTAAGAATCTTGGGGAAGAGAGAAGAGAAATGGAGAATACATGGTTAGGAGGGACTAAAAATAGCTACTTGTTTGATGTTTGAGCTCTACCTTTTTATCCATTGCCATCCCCTCTATTTATTGCACTTCATTTCTCTTCTTATTTCTATTGACTGCTTCAGACTTTCCTTCTCTTGGATTGTGTCTGTGCTTTAATTTGTTTAATTTTGCTCCTTAGTTTCTATCTTTCTTTTTGTTATTTCTTTCTTTTCTTTTCTAATACTTTGTTTGTCTCCGTTTTTCTTCACAATGGCTTTTAAGGTACAAAGCTGCCATCAAAGCTGATCCTTTATGCTATGAGGTAAGCAACATGGTAACTAATACTGTTTTTTCTTTATCTTTTCCTTTGCGGTACATTTCATTTATTAAAAAATGCAATAACTTCTCAAGCTTTAAATCAGGGAATGATTGTTGTGTGTGTGTGTGTGTGTCGCCCGCCGGGGGGGGGGGGGAGATGGTTGACTTGCTCCAGCACTTTTGTGCCTTAATTTAGAGGCTTTATACAGTCACAATTATATGAAGGACTTTCACTTATTATTAAAACAACACAACGAGCTTTCATCTCTTTAGGTTGTCTTGTCTAAATGAATTCTAGCTTGCCAATATGTTTGTCCATGGTCACATCTTATGTAAGGTTGTTGTATGCTCTGCTATGTGAGAGTTTTTGGGGGGGTTGTGTTCTTTCTCTCCTCCTTTTGCCAAATGCTCCACTCTTCTCACAGGGGCATTATTGTTGGATATTTTCAATAAGCATCGCTTTGTCCAAATATGGATTTTGTCATTTCTAATTGTCTTTCTTGTATGGCCACACATCCACCATATTAGTCATCTCAGTGACACTCATTTTGCAAGTGTTAAATTTTAACAGCCTAATTTTTTGTGTTATATAATATGGTTAGTTTTTAGCCTCTGGTAAAATTGTTGTTTTGGTTTTAATGAGATTTTGCAATTGCATAAAACATTGTAAGGACTTATCCATTTTAACCATCTTACCTTGATTTTATAACATCCTCTCAATAATCTTCTCATGTTTTTGAAATCTAAGCTGATGTTTTCTTGGATTTACTTGATCTTCAAGTTTTATCATAACATTATCCTCACTTCTACTTTTACCAACTTATATTCCATGTTCAATTGTCAATCTGTTAATTTGAATACTTCAGATTTTATGGTGTTCTTCTATAACTAAAGCTTATTAATCATGTTTTATTTTGCCTCATTCAGCAACTCAATGTTGTTCACAAATAATATACATCAAGACACATCATCTTAGATGTTTAGAGAGTTTATCCATCATTATAGCAAATAGGTATGTGCTTATTGGAGATGCTTGAGGTAATGCAATTGTAATTTGAAAAACTCTGGTATCTCTTTTACAAGTTCTAACTCTGATCTATGTTTTTCTTCTATGATACATGTTTCTCATACATTTTTTACTGTTTAAGTCCCCTAATTTGATTCTTGGGCTTCATCCATCATTTTTTTCCTATATGAAAGTTGAGGACTGTAAGTCTATGTTGATTGGTAAGGCACACTTTTAGTATAATTTTATGGTCCTTACAAGACAAGTGGTTTTTTTGGTCTTGTAAGAACAAGGTCTATTTGGGAAGTTGATAAATCACTTATATATGTTATTCTCATTCTTAAACATGACATTAGCTATGGTAGGATCATATGCCATATTGAAATCAGTTATCTCTCTCTTCAAAGCCATGACCTTAATGTCCGCCTCTATTCCCATTTACTTCTTTACCTACATTAGTGTTCGTGCCATCTCCTATAATGGTCTCTTCTCTTGGAGGGTATTCCTTGTGACAATCCCTTCCAAAATTTTGTTTTTGCCTTTTCTTCCAATTTCGACTTGTGGTCCATTTGCACTAGCAATATTCATAGTTTAATCTCCTAGAACAATTTTAATTTTGATAACCCTATCTTTCTACCTCATCCTTTAAAATTTTATCCATAATAATTTCCACTCTAATTCTCATACGATCCTTTGTTGAGTACCAAAGTTTATATTTTAATTGAGAGAACATTTTAGCCTTCTCACCTGTCCATCTCTTCTCATGGGGACAAATAATATTAATTCTTCCCCTAATCATCACAACCACCAACTCCATAGATTTTTCTAACTGCCAATGTTCCATGATCCAATCCTGAAAATGCTCCAATGTTCCATAGATTTTTGACGTTCCATAGATGTTTCTGGTCTTGGACTAACTTCTTTAGCCACGTGTGTCTGTCAAAATGCAAGAACTCCTGCAGATTTCACTTATAATAAGTTAGGAATATTATCACCATTGTGTTAACTGTTTGCTAAAAAATGTTGGACATTGTACTGCATTTTATTTAATAATTTATTAGAAATGATTTCCTTATCTAAACAGTAGTTTTCATTTTCTCACATTGTTTTCCTTGTGATTTTGTCTTTATTTGTTCAATTTCTTTCTTTTTTTTTTTTTTTACTATGTGCTCTTTTTGTAGGCATTGGAACGTCTTATTGAGAACCATATGCTTACATGTGAAGAAGGTGAAAATTTTATCACTTGGCCATTTTTGTACGTTTTTTGAGAGCAAAGCAATTGGTGGCATACAACTCTAAATTCAGATCTTCTTTTCTACTACCTGTTATTACATTGCTTGAGATTCTCTAGAATCATCTACCAATGTGCTTGATTTGTCCTTACATTATTAGAAAACTACATGCGTGTTTTTTTTGTTCCTGTGGATTGAACCACTTAGTTCTGTTAATGAATTGCAGAGACAAGTCTACTTTCAGCATTGCAATTTTCGGCTGAAGATGGATGGATTTCGTCTTTCTATTCTTGTTTAGTGAAGAAGGTAAGCATGTGTGATGTTCTGATTAGAACATGATACAAGTCATTCAACATGTCTGTCCTTATTCAGTTAATATTTTCCATTTTATAAGATAACATTTTCTTCTTTTCTTTGGTTTTTTTTTAAATGTCTCTCACTATGAAATTCTTATGTTGTATTGATCAAATATTATGCTTTCTTTTATGATGCAGTATGATAAGGAAAATGTTGTAGAAGCCAAATTCAGTGAACTTGAGCAGGAGGGATGTAATGTTAAACCTTCAGAGAAGTCTCTGATGCGTACTCTGAAAAACAACACTGATCTTTTGGCCTGCAAAGCTGAATACTACCATCAATGTGGTGAATATCAAAAATGCTTTGAACTAACTTCCATGTAATGTTGCAATGACTTAGTAACAGAAAATAGTATTAGTTTCTTATTTAATGAATCTTGCTCGACTGATCTGTATCTTCTTGCATTCTATATAATCCAGATTGCTTGAAAATGATCCCTTCCATCTGAAATGTACCCTAGTACATTTGGCAGCAGCAATGGAGCTTGGACATTCAAATGAACTCTATCTTATGGCCTGCAACTTAGTAAAGGATTATCCTCAAAAGTGAGCATTCTTTTATCTTTGTATTTTTCTAATTGAGATTTGGTTTTATGGAAAAATTGAGTTCATCATCCAACATCCAGCTAACAATTTCCTTAACTACTTGGGGTTGGCTATATGGATCCTTTTCCCCCATTCAGCTTTATCTAGGAGAATAAATTCCATTAATCCACTGTAATTTATTCTGTGTCAATTTTCATAAGGTATTTTGCAGTCTTATGCTAGGACTGAACTTATCAAGGTATTAGCTATATAGACATCCAATGTGATACTTTTCCCACCACGTATGGAGAGGGAGGCTTAGTTTGTGCTGCTATTTGTGTTTGTGGTTCACCTAGGAACTAGTTTTTTTTTTTTTTGTGATTTTCTTGTTTATTCACAAATAATCAATTTTTAGCTTTATTTGTTGGAAATTTTGGTGTGATTTCCCTTTAAATTATGGTCTGTGTATTTGAGGTTCTGGCAGACATACAGATGGGGTTGCAAGATGCCATTAGGGGGCTGTGATCCCGGTAACACTGTTTGTATATGCATTTCCTAGATTGAAGGTCTCTGCATTGGGAAGCTTTCACCAGGATTAAAACATGAACCATGATTTCATAATAGTTTCTACAGAATTGATGGTTGGAATGATGTAGCGTGTGGTGCTCCTTTTTTTTTTTTTTGGTTATGTTTGGACATAGTTTTTAAGGTTGCTTTTGATTAACTTTTAAAACGACTTATAATCCTATTACTTTATAATTGTATATCATATCATAGATAAATGTCAAACACCCTGTAAACTTTAGAAGGATAAATTACTTCCACTAATATTATTTTAGCCAAATTTGTATTTAATGGCACTTGGAACTCTTATTACCTTGTGATTTGAATATAATCATTGTATTGTTACCATACTAATCTGTTGAAACTGAAAATGGCATCTAGATAGTAGATTTTCAAATTTCGTAGAGAAACTGTACTTCACTATTCTACATTGGGCATTAAGTTGTTTCTCACTGGGAATTATATTTTAGGGCTTTGTCTTGGTTTGCTGTTGGTTGCTACTACTATTGTATCAAAAAGTATGATCAATCACGCCGATACTTCAGGTAACACTCTTTTTAGTTGACTTTGATACCTCAACATTCTGGATATGGTCACTTCTATGAGTTCTATTTTGCCATTTGGTAGTGAAAAATATGTTATTCTGAAAAAGCCTAAAAGTTTGAATTTGTGCTGATTTATATTAATCAATGAAGTGATATTGATAATATGTTTTTTTTTGTGCTAAGATAAGTTGATAATATGTTAAGCAAGCTTACACAAACAAAATCTGCAATACCCATATATCAACTCCACTTAATGGAATAATCTTATCTGACTGATCAAGTCCTCATCTCTAGCTTCTTTTGTTTAGTTGCTTGAATCTGTTTTGAAGTTTCAATTGATTAAAAATCATAATGTCTTTTTAATTCTTCAAGGTCCGCAACTTTAAATTTATATAATAAAGTTATGTTTGTGAATATTTTAGGCAAAATAGAAACGCATAGAAGTTGACAGATCGTTCCATTATACAGTACATGGACTGAACGTACCACCCATGCCCAATAATGTGAGGACTATCACACCTGCAGATTCCTATGGCCATAAGCTTTGATGTGAGATCTTAAGGATCAACCACAATGTCATTATAGTTTGGGGAAGCATGATTGGGGCCAAAGAAGTATGAACACTTAACTGAAGCCATATACAAGTACAGAACACTTTCTGAACAAGGATATGTGCTGCACAATGCTGCCTGGAGTGTGGTATTTTTTTTTTTTTTTTCTTGGTGGACATGCTGTGGTACATTGGGAGTCTGCAAGTCTAAAAATAGGACATTCATTGGACATGCTTAGGGGTTATAACTTATAATGATATTGTTAAAACTTTTCTGGTGGTTGTAATATAACATAACAAAATAGTTTGGTCTACAACAACAGCAAATATTTGTTGTGGTTGTAGAATGGTCTAATAGAACAATAAAAAAAAATCTTTTTACCCCTTAACATGATCCTGATTTAACTACACTTTTGCTTGAGCGCCAAGTTGACGCTGCACTTACTAATGTAGCATTGATTCACCACTACCAGTGGGGGTTGTTCTTATTGCTCAAAAGAAATAACCATAAGCATGAACCATGCAAATTTCAAGTTTCCCTCATTCTTCTTATCATGCCCGGTGTAGTTCTGGAGCATTATTTAGTATCTTGCATAGATTTCGTGTTGTTGCTAGTTACTATTTATTGCCATCACTATTTGAAGCCATTATTTCAAGAGTGATTGGTCCATTTGATAGTTTGAAAGTCAATTATGTTCCTAAATTAAATTTTGGCATTTCCTTGATGACCAAACTAATCCAAGAGCAGTCTCTTTCTTCTGATCTTGTGCTTTACCCAATAGAATATTGGTCCCGGATATTTTCCAAGGTGGTATCCATTTTCATGAATTGGTTGCAAGTTCGATGTCTTTGGGTTTTTTAATTTTATTTTTGTGCATAAAGGCAGCTCTAAATTTTTCCATCGATGCCTAGCATATTATCTGATTCGATTATTATTGGTTATATCAATCAACAGCAAGGCTTCAAATCTAGATGGAACATTTCCACCAGCTTGGATAGGTTTTGGGAATGCTTATGCAGCTCAAGAAGAGGGTGACCAAGCAATGTCAGCTTATCGCACTGCTGCTCGTCTGTTTCCTGGGTAAGTTTTTATTTATTGTTATTTTTAGTGATGTCTTTTTGAAATCTTTCAATTTGATAGTGAATGAAATTTTCTTGCTAAACATTTCCATTGGCTTTGGTTTGGCTGGGTGTTTTTTTTTTGTGTTCAGCCCCCGGGGGGGGGGGTGCGTTTTGATGGTCTGTCCCTTAGAATCAAGCTCATATGGAGGAGAATGAGCTCTAGCTTAAGCTAGGCGACATAGTAGTTGTTGCCCAGAAAAATACCCAAGAGAGTGAATTGGGTTTTTCAAAAATAAATAATTTTTAGCTCTTGTTGAAAACTCTTAATTTGTGATCTTAGGTAAAAGGTGATTGCAAGAAGAATATGAATAATAAGATCAAGCAAGCACAAGGAACACGAAAATTTTTATAGAGGTTCAAACTTTTAAGAGTTTACTCCTTTCTCCTAAGACTGAGCTTGAGGATATCACTAGGGAAAAGATAACACTAATTTTTGATTGGAGCTAGAACCACATACAATTCCTTGCCTAAGCAAGAACCATTAGTGCATAGCTAGCAAAACCCCTCACACAATGAGTAAAAAACAACACACTTACAACCAGAGACAATTCCAAACAAATGACAACTTGAGAATTCCACCAACCAGCAACACTTCCAGCACTTGAACTTTCTTACTCTTGTTTGAATGCTCTATTACTAGTTTGTTCTATCTACCTATGAAGCCTTCATGCTCACTCTTTATATGGACATATTCAGAAAATTAGTTGTTACAAAGAAAGGTGAGAAGCAATTTTGAAATACCAAAAAAAAAAAAGACCTTTAGCTTTTCCAGTCTTCAGCCAACACT
This sequence comes from Diospyros kaki, assembly GCA_036245055.1. Taxonomy (NCBI): domain Eukaryota; kingdom Viridiplantae; phylum Streptophyta; class Magnoliopsida; order Ericales; family Ebenaceae; genus Diospyros; species Diospyros kaki. Next base: position 38,569,913 of record BSEG01000011.1, read on the forward strand.
TGTTGGTATCTTGGAGCACAATCTCTATAGAAAAATATTTTACACAGAAATACCAATAGAGAAAGCTGAGGGATAACTTGAGATTAAAATTGACCGTAAACTTTTTGAGACAAAAGCTCATGAGATTCAGAGACAAGAAAATCATAATTTGCAAAAACTAAGTCAAAAGCCTTTTCTTCAAAAAGAGATTTTAACTTTTTGCATGAGGACATCAAACTATGATATTAAGGTACAAGGTAAAAAATATTTTGAAAAATATACCCATGGGCGTGCAATAAAGAGAGATACAGAAAGCAACGCACAATTAGAAACGACTGTTGGACTTTGGTCGACTGAAGTTGCCATTTTGATTGATCTAAGTCATCCAATAGGCTAATGCCCAACTTCGGTCGAAGGATCGGCCAACCTAAGTCAAGAGGCTAACATTCTGGTCAACTTTGGTTGACCTAAGGCACAACTTCGATCGACCGAAGTTGTCCAATAGCCAAAGCCATAACTTCAGTCGAAGGTTAGATCGACCTAAGACATGAGGCCAAACTTTTTGGCCAACTTTGGTTGACCGAAACTAAATTTCAGTTGACCTAAATGGTATACGAGAAGATTCAAACATATTGCCTCACTTCAGTCGACTTAGACTAAACATCACTTGACCTAAGATACATGGACACAAAAAAATAATATTTTTACATCACAAGAGACGAATAAAATACATTAATATCATAAAAATATTTTTGTTATTATCAAAATCATATTTATTTACCCTTGAGCTTAACAGTAGTAATCCACATGGTGTATGGAAAAGTGGTGTAAATTTTGAAATCTTTGATCATTTATTATTTGTTGCCCTGATCACCATTCCCCCTAGGGGAAACAGATAATCTCATTATTTTGAATGTAGAAAGGGCTATCTGATTTGTAAGCCATTTTTGTTGTAGTTGAAACGATGAATAAGATGTTGTGTTTCCACCTATAGAATTGTTGCTAGTGCATGTACATGTGAAAATAAGGCCAAACCTCACCTTGAGTGCGCCTAACCCCCCCCCCCCCCCTCCCCCCCCCAAAAAAAAAAGAAAAAAAAAAAGAAAAGAAAAAAAAAAGGTTCAAGGAACTTGATTGACTTCCCAATGTGCAGGGATAGATGGAGTTGAATGGTGTTGAGGGCTAAGCTATCTCATATCAAGCCCAGATAATACAAGCATTCTACCTTTGATTGGGAGTCTTAGAGATTTTTGTTTTCTTTTTCCTTTTTGTAGGTGAAGACATAAGTCTTAGAGATTTCAATTGATAACTGTTAGCTTTGTTGAGTCATACATAGTTGTGTGTTTTCCTTAGTTCTACTAGTGGAGTAATATTCTTGGTGGTTATTAGGCGATGATGAGGTTGGTGTTAGACAATTGAAAACTCATTTGCACTCTCATTTTCAGATCAAGTGTTTGGGCATGTTGAAATATTTTCTTGGCATTGAGGTAGCTCAATCTACACATGGTGCGTGCATCTCTTAACGGAAGTATCTTGGATATTTTGGAGGATATTAGTATGATTGATTCTTGGCTTGTAGGGTCACCCTATGGACCCTAATGTTAAGCTTGGACCAAGACAGGGGAGCCATTGGAGGATCCTTGGCAATATAGGAGGCTGGTTGAGAAGCTTAATTACCTCACCTTTATATGATCCAATATCTCTTTTGCTTTTAGTGTGGTGAGTCAATTCTTGGACACTCCTTGTGATAGCCATTGGCATGCTTTAGTACATACCTCCAAGTACATTAGGAGTGCTCTTAGTCGAGACTTGTTGTTTGAGAACAAAGAACTGATGTATCGATGCAGATTGGGCTGGTTGTCCTACTGATAAACACTCCACCTTGAGCTATTATATTTTTGTTGGAGATAATTTAGTGTCTTGGTAGAATTAGAAGCAAAATGTTGTGGCTAGATTAGCAGAAAGGCAAAGTATCAAGCCATGGATTTAGCCACATGTGAGTTGGTTTGGCTCAAGCAACTTCTTAAGGAGTTGAGATTTGGACATTTAGGGCCTATACAACTTATTTGTGATAATCAAACAACCCTTCATATTGCCTCTAAAGAGATAAACATGAGTGGACTAAACATAAAGAGATAGATTATCACTTTGTGAAATAGAAGTTGATTTCATGAGAGATTAACACCTCATTTGTTGGCTCTGATGACTAGCTGGTTGATCTTCTTACAAAGGCATTATAGGGTTCACAGTTTGACTACATTTGTACTAAACTAAGCATGTATGATGTGTATGCATTTGCTTGAGGGGAAATGTTAGCTTTATTGTGTTGCACATAGTTATGTGTTTTCCTTTGTTGTACCTTGTAGAATGTATATATATATAAATATATCTAGTTATGAATAAAATATTCAACATTTTTCTTTTCCTGAAAAACAATAAAAAATCAGAGAATAAAGGATTCTGGTTACTTGCAGAGATAAAAAGGGCATGATAGGCTGCAATTTTGCTTCTTTTTTTTTTTTTTCCTACTTTTTTTATCCGTCTCTGCACCCTTGGGGCTCTTTTTGCAATTTTCATTTTTCATTGCTATCTTGATATGTTTTAATCCAATCAAGATTTTCTTTACTTATAAAAAAATATGAATAATATGATGAAATGAGTTTGCTCATGATTTCTTCATATGCACAATGGAAATCCTCTTTACTCGTGAATCATATTTTACAGGTTGAATCTTGATATTCTCTTGTTCCAGGTGTCATTTACCAACTCTGTATATTGGGATGGAGTACATGCGAACCCACAGTTTCAAACTTGCTGAGCAGGTGATAGATCAGGCCAACTTTAGCAATTAAATAGTTATTGTTCTGGGTTTGGTTTGATCAGTCAACTTCCATTTATAAGAATGAAATTTATTAAAGAAGAGAAAAAAAAATATCTCTAGAACTTGTCTTCTCAAATTTTCTATTTAATTCCAGATTAGGTGATGTATCTTTCTTGTTGAACTAGTTCCCAATCGCTTTAGGCTATTTCTTCTTGGGGAAAAAATTTAGTATTCTTTGTTCTCCTGATGTTTGGGTGATGGTATTTGATTTTATGAACCCAAATGGGTTTTGATGAATCCTGTTTTTGCCCAGGCTTCTGATTATATTATTCTCTCAGTTTCTTATGCAGGCAAAGGCAATATGCTCTGCAGATCCACTTGTATATAACGAGCTGGGAGTTGTTGCTTATCACATGAAGGAGTAAGGGCATTCACCCTTCAAAAGAAAGTTGGTTTAGGTATATAAGGATGTGTATTGAATCAAAGAACCATTGATTACTTACTGAACTATTTCCAAATAGTACTCAGATAATAAAAGAATTGACCATAACATTTTTTTTTCCAAAAGGTATTGAAAAGAGAACTCCAAATTAATATGAAGATTCAATTGAATTCATGAAAAGTCAACATCACTTAACATATAATAGTTATGCTATTGCTACATTGCATTGATCATATACAATGTGAAATTCACAATTCAAAGAAGATTATATTCAATTCTATCATCAAAATTGCTGACAAATAAATAGATGAAGTAAAAAGTCATTGCCTACCAATGCATCATTGTAGTCTTAATGAAAAGTAAAAGTGTATATATTTTTTGACTTCCAACATTTAATTAGATATATCTTTAATCAAGTCATCACCATTAGGTATGCCATGTGGTACATTGGACTCATTTTTTAATCTGATTGAAGATTTATGAATATGAAAAGCCCTGTAGAAGTGTCTCTGTTTCATTTTGGTGCCCTCAAATTTAAAAGTAAGGCTGGTTAGTTTACTTTTGACCAGCATCATGATTGCTATCTTGCGTACAATTACCTCAAGGGAGCTACGTGTGCTGGTGCTGGAAATATTTATTTTCACTGGTATATTATCTGATTAGTTGTGCTTTTCAGTTCTTTCAATCATGCTACCCAATTTTGTGTAATTGTTTGAAAATGACTTTCATTTGGGAAGCTATTTCATTGTCTTACTTTGTCTTCTGACTCTTGCAGGTATAAAAAGGCTGTGTGGTGGTTTGAGAAGACTTTAGCTCTTGTTCCTTCATCTTTAAGTGAGATGTGGGAATCAACTGTGGTTAATCTTGCCCATGCACTGAGAAAGTTGAAGTATGTTCACTTTGCTTTCTATTCTACTGTTTACTTCTCAAACTGAATGATAGTAGATGGCATACTACTTTGTGCAGTTTTAGTTTCATGTTGAAGTAAAGTAGCATACATAAATTGAAGTGGATTCGATTCATTTATGAACTAATTCTATAGTTTATATATGCCTTCACTTTCACTCAATTGTTTGATGTTTCCGTAATGACATCAAGATAAAATAATGGGCTGAAATCCTAGGCTAGGCGGGATGACGAATATCTTTAAGAAGTTTCACTGCTTTGAATACTGAACTATAATTAAGGTAAAATACATTTTATAGAACGATATCTTGCCTTGAGCTTACAGGTTAGAGCTAGAATGAGGATAAGGTACATATTACCTGTAATTGGATCATAACTTTTTGGCCTTTTGATATCCCCGGAGAGCAAGTTCATTTCTTCTCCTCTGGTGGTGCATATCTTGATGAATTCCTGTCCTTTGTAGATGGGGTCTTTTTGATGTATGTGCAAATTGTAACTCTTGTCTAGGAACAAAAAAGTGCCTAGAATGGTGGGAGGTAGTTGTCTGGTAGAAAAGTTGTGTTCAGACAATTGAGGAAGGGTCAAAAGACTGTTGGGGTAGATATGCAATATGCTCATGTTGTTATGATAAGATTTAGAGAAATTAGGAATCAATAGTCAAAGATATGTTAATAAATGACTGTCAATGAAAAATTTGTGATATTTTTTTCATTCTTCTACATGAAGAAAATATTTATATTTCTTACATCAAAACAGTAAAAAGAAAAAAACAATTAACATCCTTTGAATTGAAAGAAGTTTGAACAACAAATTCTGTTGTCTATTTTAGAAAGTTTTGTTCAAAAACAAGTTAAGCTACACTTTTTGGCAAATTCTGATTTCATTTTATAATCAATGTCCAACTTTATTTTAAACTTGTAAGGTTGTTAAAACATGTTTCCTCTTTGAACATGTGCATCCTCCAGGTCTCATGTTAATGGTTTAAAAGTAAAAGGACAATGACAAGCGTTCAACAAGTGTTGGCGTTTGCCTTAATAAGCAACTTTCTTGTATGTGTTAGTACTCATAGAATTATACTAAAAATAACATGTTCAGACATGAAAATTTTGTATTTTTGTATTATTATTAAAACTATGTGAATTTAAAAAATACTCGGTTATAATTGATGTCTGATAAAACAAGGCACAAAAGATGTTTAAGTACTTGTAGAGACATGCCAACTGTAGCTTGCTCAGATGTGAGAAGAATGACACATTGTTCCTTGACTAATCTTAATAATATGTGAACTTCAGAAATATTAGGATAATAAAAACCACAATCATAACAATGTATCAAGCATATCATTAAAAAAGCAAAAAGACACAACAAGCCTTTATCCCACTACATGGGGGTGGCTACATGAATTCTAGCTAAACAATCATTTTTATCTATAGTTTTATCTTCAAAAACTGTTATAACTTATATTATACCTAAGTGTCTCACATCAAGTTTCTGTTCGTCTCCCTCTATGGCTCTTATCTCTTTTACTAAACATGTGCTCCATTCCATCCATTCTCCTAACAAAAGACCCTCTATTGGTTTTATTTTGTATGACCAAAAACCATCTTAATCATGTCACATACATTTTGTCTTAGGATATTAGTTATAATAAAAATTTCTTTGTAGATTATGGAAGTTTAGATTATGTGTGGTTAGTTTGTAATTCCATTCTTCAGTAAACAGACCAGACCATTTGTGGAATTCCTCTACTGTCTTGCTAGTTTGGTTGCTATGTGCTTATTTATTTCTCTGCTGCAGGAGGTACAGAGAGGCAATTACATACTATGAGAAAGCTCTGGCAATATCAACTAGAAGTTTGAGTACTTATGCTGGCCTTGCATATACTTATCACTTGGAGGTACTTTATGTTCAAAGATGCGATATTGGTTTCATAACATAGTATGGTTTAAATGATAACAAAAAGGACAATTTTCAGAAAGGTTTCTTTAATCTCTATGTTGTTCCATGACAACTGGATCTGAAATTCTGAATGAAACCCACTGGGGTAAGTCAGATGGAGAAGATAATGTCCTGCTGTCATCACTGATAGTGACTGCTCATAGTGGTTTGCTCATTAGATTCCATTCAAAAATTTTGCATCATACTGTACATTCAATAAAACTGAAATTTTGAACTGGATTTTGTTTTCCAGGTGATAACCTCTTTAACTAGTAAGTAAACTGTTGTTTGCATTTGCTCTGAAAATGTTATGCTGATTACATGTTTGACAACTTTATCTTCCTGGACTAAGAAACCTGAATAGAACATTTCAATATCCTTATATCCTGAGATGATCACTTTATTGAACTTAGTTATGTGATTCTACTTATTTCTTCATTGAGTGTGGATTTCTGTTCAAGCTCTAGTTAGTCCAATCTGATCTGATGTTGCAACTTGATTTTTTCTTTCCCTTTGTGACGATTATCTTGTTGATAATGCTGTTTGTGATTGTGCAGGATAATTTTACTGCGGCAATTACATACTATCACAAGGTAAGTGGTGGAATCAGGATCATATAAATAAGTCCTGTTTGGTGGTCTCATGGCTTTTAGCAATGTGCTTTCTTTTTCCCCCCTCCTAATAAGTTCTCCAGATTGACTCCAGAACCAAACCGAACCAATGTGGGTTGATTTGGTTTGGGGTCTTTTTCCGACCTAGTTTGGTTTAATTCTATTTTTTGCATCCCATTGACATCAGGCCAGGTCTTGGTATGGACCGGACCCGACAAATACCCCATTCCCCTGAAATTGGTCAAATCTATTTTCTTTGCTCTGGTGGTTTTTATCTGGTTGATTCACTTTTGCTTTGTGATTTAATCTGTCCTATGTCCAAAATTTTAGACTAGGTAAATGATTTGTTTAGGTCTGGATTTTTATAAAATTCAAGCCAACCTGATTCGCAAGCACCCTTAGTAAGGATAACCAGGAAGACCAAATGGAACACTTAGTTCTACAGATGACAAGCATTGAGCTAATGCTGAGAAAACTTATTTCTTAATTCGCTCACCTGGTCTTAAGTGACGCTATAGCATTACAAGCACATGTTTTACCCATATGTTTCTTACAGCTTCCTCCTAACCTTTCCAAAGCAGGCTTTATGGCTGAAACCAGATGATCAGTTCTGCACGGAAATGTTGACTTCGGCCCTAGCAGATGAATGCCGCTTTGGTGTACGGACTGAAATAGATTCTCATTCTGATGAGATATTTATATAGAGAGAATGTCATTTAGTCAATTTGTAGATTTTACATGGTATGCTATGCATATCTATTTATTGTATTAAAATAGAACTGTGTATTTCCGCACCCAACTCCCACCGAAATCCAACTCTATTGCAGCCCTAAGTGGAATGGGAGGACTCATTAATAGGGTTGTCAGCCATGGTCCCCGGGGCTCTCTCTCTCTCTCTCTCTCTCTGCATATATGTATCCATATGCAGCATATACAACCATGGTCCGAAGATCAAGTTTTGGACAGCTGCTTGTTGGCTTAATTTTGGTAAGGTGTGTTAAATATGGTTTGTTGGATTACATGTTATGGTATAAGTTGTGTGAATCGTGTGGCAGTTTTGTGGACATACATTATCTCTGATTGGTCGTTGTAAATCTTGAAACATTGCTCTTTTTGTTCTCTCCAGACCATTGCCTAGCCATCCGTATTCACTAAACTATTAGACATCTATGTAAAAACTAGCATTGAAAATATTCAGGTTAAATGAGACACTGCCTTAACGTTGATTTGGGAATCTAATATTTCTGGGCTTTGAAACTGTGATAATGCCAAGGTCGGGCATATGAGGGCAAGTATAGCATTGTGTTCCAAGTCTGCGTCAGTTATTTGCCCATGCCTCAATTATTGCGTTTGTTTCAAATTGCGGGCGAATGTTGGCTAATCCAGGTCGAAAGCTATGCTCTCATGGCTCTATCTCGCCGCTTTTTTAAAATAAACGGTCTAGAAATGTGGGCCCCCTTTTCTGTGCCAATGTTGACAAATAATCGTCCCAAATTGGTTAAATGGCCGGATGTTTTGCCCATTTTGTTACAAATTCAAACCTCCCTCGAGTTTTCAAATAATTGGCCCTGTTAGATAAATGGGCGATGTTTTGCCCTTTTTTCCCCTGTTTTAACTGATCATCTCAATTAATCGGTTGATGTTCCGATGTTTAGAATCTGGCCAAACTCCTTGGCTCATTGTTTTTGTCGAGTTTTCAAATAATCGGCCAGGCCATTTCATAAAATTGGGTGGCTATTTTGCCCTTTCATTTGAAGGAAAATGTTATTTGTACATAGAAGTCTAGATTTTGAGTTATATACATGTAAATGATCAAAATACCCCCTCAATTGCAAATTTACTCTTCCCTTCTGTTGGTCGTCTTCTCTTTCTTCTCTCCTCTCTTTCCATGGTCACCTCTAACAATTACTTGTCATTATCTTCCTTTCGCCTTGCACTGACTCACCTCTTGAGTGTCAACCATCACAGAAAGAGAGGATGTAGCGATAGTTGATGCGTGAGAGGCAAAGCAACAAGAGGAAGGCGGTAATAGACAATCACTAGAGGTGACCATAGAAAGAGAAGAGAGGAGACCGTCAAGGAAGTAAATTTATAATTGGGAGAAAGATATTTTGCTCATTTGTGCATGTATGTAGCTTAAAGTGTAAATCTGTAGCATGATTCTCCATTCTAAATGTAGTGGGCAGATGTGTTGCCAGAGTTTTTCAAGTAATCGGCCACGTTAGGAAATGGGAAAATTCCCTGCCAAGGGAGACCAATTGGAACGATGTTTAGCCGAGCTTTTCTAATTATCCACAAAAAATTGCCAGTCTGCTCTTTCAACATGATTGACGGAACTTGGGAAGAGTTTCCACATGGCATCCCTAATCCAGGCAAGATTTTGTTTAACAATGCAATGCAATTTGGGAACTCATTGAAGTTACGAATGTAAATGGGTCAAACCTATACTTTTAACCTTTGTACTTTCACATTTTTTTATTTACCACCCAAATTTCTCGTTATTTATGCGTCCATAGACAATGCATTTTTAAATAATTTAACTCATATATTTAAACTCTTTTTTTTATACAATTTAAATTTCTCATTATTTCATTTACACTCTTAAACCATTTACACTTTTAAACCATGTATTTTTGAATTCATTACATACCTCGTCATCAATGTATGGTTCAATTACATTTTTGTTGCTTCAATTGCATTTTTAAAATATGTAATTAATTTAAAAAAGTATCATCTAGAAATATAATCAAAATAATAAAAAATTTACGTTATAATACAAAAAAAAATCAAAATATAAGAGTTAAATTACTCAAAAATACATTATACAGAAATATAATTAAAACGACATAAAATTTGAGTAGCCAAAAATATATATATATATTAAAATAAAAGGATAAAAATATAAATTTGGTCAATGAGAAGGGCCTTAACATTTAAGTCAGGTCCCAAGTATTGGGCCTTCCATATGTACATGATACAGCCCAAGTTGAGCCCCATGTGACCTAATATTCTCCTTTCACAAGTCCACTTGTTTGTGCAGCTCAGATGGACTTAGGAGTCTCCCAATACCCTCTTTGCCTTAAGGCGTAACAGTGCGTTGCAATTAGTTCTACACCTATAAAACCAGAATGATTTATAAATTAAGTAACAATATACGCAACAATTATCAGCCCTGACGTCCATACCTTACAAACTTGATAGTGCATGACGAATGTAATGAAGCACGACTGTGGGTCTTCCCCCACTAGAATAAATAGCCTTCAAGAGTGAGCAAAATCCCATTAAGACCTATGGCCGTGTCACTCAATTGGGGCATATTTGCCCCAAGTGTACCGAGACATCATGGAGAAGAGAAGAGCATGGATCCATTCATTTAGGTATGCTCACTCAGTCTTCCATCCGGCTATATCGATGACAATTTGATTCAAGCGTCGACCAAATATCTTGGTGGAAAATGACTCGGTGACATGACGTTTAGCTTCCGCACCCATTCTCTCTGCCAGCTGGGGATCCCGAATGAGCTTCGCCATAGCTGAACAGAATGCTTGAGGTGTGGGGTCACAAAGGAACCCTGTCACACCATCCTTGACTGTTTCAACAGGTCCCCCACTTTTGCATGCAATTACAGGTTTATGGGCGGCCATTGCCTCCAAGGGAACAATTCCAAAATGTTCATCCTATACTCATTATGCACTCTTGTGAGACTTCTCAACACATGTATGATCAAGTTGATAAATATAGAACATTCATGTACCTTGGGTGTATAAAGAACGCACAGGCAATCCGAAAGCAGGGCATTTCGATCAGCTGTGGAGCAGGATGTCATGAAATGGACTTGGTGAGACACGCCTTCCCTTTCTGCCAAGGTTTTCAATTCCTCCAAATATTCAACATTCTCTTTGAGCCGTTTGTCAAAGCCACCTGGAGATGAATAAGCAAATAACAAATGAGCAGTTACACACGTGTTTGCTCCAAATGAGTGCATGAACATTAGTGCATATATATATGCAAAGAGTATTGCCATAATTTCTTAAACACAAATTGAATATCGTTCAAGCAGGGTGATTAAGAGCAAAATGTAGGATTGTCTTGTAGAGCAAGGAGATGAGTACAAATGGTCGTCTTGAATATCAGTTCCCAACAACTTCATTAAATCCTACTCTTTTTTAAAATTTCAAGCTGAAAAACTACCATCACCAAGGAATAAACTCAAGTCAATTTCATGCTACTGCCATCCATAGATTATACGAGATGACTTATATTTTCCACAAATCACCATTAAATTTGCTACTACTCAAGGACAACAGCGAGTATAATAAATATAAATGTACTATCTTCATAGGAACAAATAAGAATTTTATTTGTATTATAGATGTTCATCAAACAATGCCATGTAAGAAAAATAATCACCACTTGCATACGAATACAAGTATATCTAAGTTAACAAAGTGTAAACATAATTGTCATCATAACACACATTCCAAGTCCAATGGTTACCAAAGAATGCTATATCTGAAATTATAGTATATTTGGTTATGGATCCACAACACTTGGCACAATCACAAAGCCTACACTAACACATGTACGCTAATCCCTTAAATGTACTGTAGCACACCAGTAATATTAACTGCAGTTTCTTTATGATAGCAACAAGCAAATAGTATGCATTTAATAGAATATACAGGAAGCCAAGTATGACAATAAAACGAAGAGCCTTACCTACAACTGTCAAGGTAACATCAGCCACATTGGGTGTTTGAGGAGCGTCATCTTCAAGAGTGTGAAGCATGGCAAAGGCAGATATCGCTAATTCTATGTTCTTTTTCCTTTCAAAGCGGTTGATGGAGAGAAAATTCAACCTAAAACAGAATAGTGTTACATAACCTCCTAAACTTTGATGCAAGGGTCAAAACTAGCTGAGGAAAATGCATGCACAGTAATAAAAAACCATGTCTAAGTAGAAGATACCAAGAATGAGCATGTTTATTACTTAGAAGCATGAGGTCTATCAAATTGATCTACATTGACAGCTGGGTAAAGCACAGCTGGTTTAATTCCTCTTGCATCAAGATGCTTAAATGTATTTGCAAAAGTGGATGCAGTAAATTTGCTGTTAACAAGAATCAAATCAGCCATGCCTGCAAATCAATCAGGAAATCAATAAATATTTTAAAACACACTTTAATGCAGAACATACTAAGGATACAGAAATGACCAGTGGTTATTTCTTCTATAAAGTCTATGGGTTTCCGGTATATCCTTCTGAGAAGCGTTGTATGTTGAGCAAGCAACAAATCTGGAAAATGGCAATAGAACACAACCTGGACAACAAAGGGCCAGGGTGAAATACCTATAAATGTCTAATGCTGGAGCAAGAAGAACAAACAGTTGAAGTTACCTTAGCTGACTTCTTTAGCTTCATCAATGGAACAATTATAGAGACTTGATCAACAAGTATGACATCAAATGATGGCCACAGGAACAATACACACAAAGCAACAAAAATGCACCGGATATATGCACATACTGCATGTAGACGGTAGAAGATATGACGGGGTAGGAAATCACCATATACAGCAACAGGGAAGGTTCCTGAACATTTCATTTTATGTTAATTTCACATATCGCACAGAAGAATAAGGCCTACCTCAAAAGGGAAGTTGAAGCAAAACACATGCAGATATTTATAGCAGGTGCAATTCCAGGCATATCCTGATGATTGATGCTTGAATACACCAAAAAATAATAAACAAAAAGAAGCTGAGAAGCATGAAGACCCAGGAAGTTACTAATTTCCTAAATTTTTTCCTCATGTGTCATCAAGACACCTAAAATGAAAATAAGATCCAAAATCGTCCACCATTTCAAAAATTTGTATCCACCAATAAAATAACAAAAATTGACATCTCATTTTAAAATCTTTTTATCTAATTATTTCTTAGTGTATCAAAGCTGCTTACAATTTCATTCACACTGTGCTAAACTGTTCCTTCTGCATTTTTAACAGTAACGCTGCATGATTCAAATTCATAGCAGAATCCAGCTTCCAACCAACATATTGCAAACCAAAATTTTGACTGAATGGGAAATTCACAATTCCACAGGAAATGAAACTAGAAGAGAACAAGTGTGCCTAAGCAGAAGGGAAAATTTTTTCCTTTTGCAAATGATTTCCACTGTACATGCAAAACTTTTTCTATAAGCATACATGGTGTTATAAATTGGGAGCACTGGCAGCCTTTAAACCCTCCAAAAAACTGATCAAACAACCCTCCAAACACTCCTAACTCACCGGCAACACACAACCAACACAACAGTCTATAAAAGAACAGAATTTAAAGCATAAAACAGAACAAGAAAGAAAATATTCAAACCACATGAGAAGACAGAATTTATCCTGGTTCATGCCAATTGAATTGGCACTACATCCAGCCTTCAAACCACCACCGAGTGCAGCCTTCTTTATTGATGAAAACAGTACAAGACTTCCCTCTTCTCTCTCGCGCGATATAAACCTTCCCAAAAGTGTACAAAACTATAACTCACAGCTTTCTCACTCTCAAAGCTCTTGTGAAATCAGAAGAGAACATGTGGTTCTCTATCCCTCAGCCCCCCTGCCCTATTTATAGAGAATAGGGTGATATTTCCTAGGGCTGGTTATGATATTACCGGTTTTGCCCTTCATTAATAACTAATTATTACAAGAAAGCCCCCAGCCTATCAACTGATCATAACCGCATACAAGACTGCATATTTAACCTATCACTAACTCTAGACAATCCTTAACACATGGAAGGAAAAAGGTGCCATACTGAATTTTTGTTCAACAAATTATGGTTGCATTTCTACAATAACAAGCAACTTTGTTGTGTTTCTTTTTCTTTCTTTCTTTTTTAATGCTAAACAACACAACATGTTTTGCTGGGTGTTTGAAGGGATTAGGTGTCGAATGCAAATGCAGCACCTGGAAGTGTCCATCTTTCTTAGACACCATATGAACGTAAATTCAAGGCAGGCAAAATGAATAAATAAACAAACAAAAGAATCTAAGAATATTAACTCCAAATCACATGGGTTACAACCCATAAGCAAATTGTTAGGGCAAAAAGACATGAAATACGCACCACTTAGGGTCTCCTCAAAACATCGATTTTTATCATGATGCGCAGTAAAGATATGAACGTTGTGCCCATGGGATGCAAGCTCTACAGCAGCATCGACAATTAATCTTTCAGCTCCACCTATACATAAAACATCAAGATATTAAGTATAGTGCCAACACATGTAGCAACAAGTCTAACAGCAGGGGCTAGATTTCCACATGCACAACATATGATTACAGTAAGATTCATTCATGATGAAACACCTCACTATGGTGATAACAAGTGTACCAACAAAGTCTAATAGGGGCACAAGATTTCCAGATGCACAAAAGTGTATGATGAGCGTACATGCTGCAATAATGTATCACATTATGGACAAGAGTTCCTTGTGCATAAAAAGTGTATGAACACAATATATTCATTAATGATGAAATAGCTGAGTATATGATAACAGATTTGGAAACAAATTATCACAGTACGGCAACATCTCAACATACACAGAGCATAAGGCTACAATAGATTCATTCATGATGAAATACCAAGCAACATCTAATAGCAGTTAGATTATGTGCCACTCATCCTTGTTGACTGATGCATTCAGAAAGCTTTACAAAAAAAAATGTTGGTAAAATTGACAGTCAAGAATTATTAAATTATCCAATAAAGTTGTTACATCCATTGCTGTTGTACCAATTAGGGAATGAGAATGTTTTAGAGAATTTTTTGTTAATCCAAGATACTGCAGAATCTATGTAAGCCTTGAGGCAACACCAATGGTCAGAACAGTTCCATTGGAATTGACAAGGTTAGGACATGCTAGCATTCTTGCTTTTCTTGTTAGCATCAATTGGTTCAAAGACTTAGATTGAAACTGGGACTTTCTTCCACTTATAAGCTAATCATTTTTGGAATTTCATTGACCATACTTGTAGAGGCTACTTTAGAACTAGTATTTTGGAACTATGTTTGGTGCTAATATTTTCCAACAAAAAGAAAAATGACAACTCATGTATACATATTTTGGCATGCACATATGAATATTCATTTTCCTTTTCCTTTTCCTTTTCCTTTTCCTTCCAAAATCCTAGTTCCAAAACATAGCATAAAGATATCAAACAAGTTCACCATATCCTTCCTTTAGCTCTACACCGAAGTGAAAACTATCAGCTGATTATAAATGATTAGAACAAGGTGGAATAACAAAATGAGTTGAACAGTTACTGATGGTATGCAAATCACAGATGTATTATATTAATGGTATTGTAGCACCTTATTTTATTATGTGAGGCAACATACACTTTTACAGTTCCTCTTTGCAACTATGGAATTCAAGACATATTTAGACTAATCCATGTCCTGGCAGTCTGAGATAAGTCTAATATCAGTGGCTTGAATCCTCAGTTAATCTCATATATTCAGGATCCAGAGGTGGAGAGTTAAGACAAGAAGAGTAAATATCCAAACTAAAAACCCTGACCCTAACTTCTTAAGTAGTTTATGCAATTGACTCCTAGATGGCCAAACAGTAATAACCATATTCTCTAATGGCTAAGTGTTTGTGGCATGAAAATTGGACACATTGATTAATTCACTCATTTATCAATTGGATAATTCCGAAATTTGATTGCAGAAATGAAATAACTCCAAACCTTACAAATTAGCTTTCTTTATGAAAATTTGAATAATTTATTTTGCAGCATGTATTATCTACTCATTAGGCGTGTAGATGAAACTTGAACGAACTTGTTTTAGATCAACAAATGTTGAATTTGTTCAATCAAAATCGAAACAGGTTCATCCAGACAACCAGATTGAGCATTAATACAATTTCGACCATTTGAAACAAAAAAAAAAAAAAATAGAAGCAAGATTAGAATATTGAAGAATTAATGATATATAATATCGTTCTGCCAACCCTAAACACCAAAAATTGTCCCAAAACAGTGAGATCCAATCTTAACCCATAATTGTCACATAAGATGTACATGCACACAATATAGTTACCGATTCCAAGATCTGGATGAATGATGGCAATGTTGAGCTTCGTTCGGGAGCTTTTTCCCCTCTTCTCCATGCCCGTACTCGCTCGTCCGTCCTCCCTTCGCTACCAAGTCGAGTGCAACTTTCAAAATGGAAAAAAGGAAAGGTTTAAGTTGGTAAATGCCCTAATTGTATTGGCTAATTGCCAGATATCAGTTATGTTGAGCGTGAAACGAACTGAGCGGACAATGGTGAAGAATTGGGGATGGTCTTTAGAGGGTAACAGTGGGCGGGTGTCTTCAAGGTAACGATTTGGAGTGATCGTTGAGTCAGCGACTTTTGGGGGTGGATTTACAGAGGAAATCGATGATGACGGCTCAACAACTTGGTGATTGGGCTGTAGGCGATGGAGAACAAAACCTTGGGGCGGGGGGAACAGAGACGCGGAAGAACGTGCGAGAACAGGGAGATGGAATCAGCGGAAAGGGAAGAGAAATCGGAGAGGAGAGGAACCTTCGGCGTCGGCGGATCGTCGGATGGCCAGCTTGACAGCGGCAACGAGGGTTGAAGCCACAAACGGCGACTGCAAGGGTTTCTCGAAGAGAGAGAAACTCCAACGGGATCTGACATCGTATCCGTAACTTTACATTTTTGTGTTTTTATTAAAATTTAAATTATTTATAAATAAAATTAAAAATTAAATTTCTTTCATTTTATTTTAATAATAAAAATTATTTATATTTTTACCCATATACATTTACCTTTTTTATAATTATCAAAAAATTTATTATTTTAATTATATCTCTAAACATTTATTTTGAGTTAACTTAATTTCTTTACTTTAATTTTTTATATAATAAATTAAAATTTTAATTATTTTAATTAAATTTTTGTACCTATATTTTAGAATTAATTTTATCTTTTATATTTTAATATTTAAAAAATAATTAAAATTTAAATTTAAAAATAGAAATATAAAAATATAATTTAAATAATAAAAATTTTAAATGGATAAAAAAAAGACATGAAATGAAGGATATGAATTTGGCTTATTCTAGAATTAATTAATTTAAAGTTTTAGCAAAAGCACTCAAACAGTGTCCAATGATAATCTCCCAAGTTTCTTCAAGGGCCTGCCACCGGGCATTCCTCACCGTTACCGCCACCGTCACCGTCGCGCCGTTTCAAACCCCATCTCTATAAATCAAAGCCAATCCCAATCACCTGAAAACCCAACCACTTATCTCCCTAAAATCTCCCCAAATGAGCTTCCACGACTTCTACCAGACCTGGTTCGACCACCTCCGCCGCATGGTCGACCAGCTGGCGGAGGCTCGCCGACCGCCGGCCACCCAAGAGGACCACCACGCCCTCCGCCAGCTTGTCCACAAGGTAATGACCCACTATGACGAGTACTACCGGGTCAAGTCCCTCGCCGCCAAGCACGACGTCGTGTCCGTCTTCGCGGAGCCGTGGTGCACCGCTCTGGAGCGGTCGCTGCACTGGATCGGAGGGTGGAGGCCCACCACCGCCTTCCACCTGGTCTACACCGAGTCCAGCATCCTGTTCGAGTCCCACGTCATCGACATCCTCCGCGGCCTCCGCACCGGCGACCTCGGGGACCTCTCGCCCGCCCAGTTCCGCCGCGTCAGTGAGTTGCAGTGCGACACCGTCCGGGAAGAGAATTCCATCACCGATGAGTTGTCCGACTGGCAGGCATGAATTTCGGAACAAAATTCCCTCTTTTCTTCTTCTTCTTCTTCTTGATCCTCATTATATGTGGGTTGTTCCTAATTACCTCGTTAAGATTAAAACATTAGCATATAATCATCACATTAATTACTGTCATTCTCCTAATAAACATAATTATATCTTTTCATACACTCAAAACCAGCATTTGCCATTGTTCTCTTACAACCCACAAACTGATGCTACTCAAGAGTCCAGACACAGGCTCTTCATATTAACTCGCATGTTAATTAATTTATTCATTAATCGTTTAGGATTGTTCGAGTGATCTTCTGGGCGTATGCACAAATGTGGATGGGAAGATCGAACGGCTGGGGAGGATTCTGGAGAAGGCGGACGATCTACGGCTGAGAACGGTGCGGAAAGTGGTGGATCTGCTGACGCCGCAGCAGGCGGTGGAGTTCCTCGTCGCCGCCGCCGAGTTTCACTTCGGCGTCCGGAGTTGGGGTCTTAACCACGATCGTCTTCGTCGCAAAGTTTGACCGATCGGTCGACGACGACGAACTCGATCGATCAATCGTGCTTCTGTCTTAATGAGGGAAGATTGTGTTACAGTGGTTAATTGAAGTAATGTTGCGCCGATCAAATAATTAATCGGGCCGGTTAGAAAATAAAAGTCGTCAAAAGCGTGTCGGTCGCTCCAAATCGTCCGATTCCGATCAATTGGATGTTAAGAAGATATAATAAATAATTAATTAAGATAAACTCTTTTTTAATAAGTTTCCATAATCCTTTATTTGTAATTAATTAATCTTTTTAATCATTGAAACTCTTAATGTTAATATAGAAGGGATTATCAGTGCTTGAAGAGGGAAAGGGGGTGGCTTAGTCAAAGCTGGGTGCTACGTGTCACGTGATGTCTCGTGCGTGCATGCATGGCGACACGTGTCCACAGGTGGGGCACGTGTCTCGGAGACTATTAAAACCCGACCGTGTTTCCAGAGTGACTACAAAAATAATTTTTTAAATAAATTATCGCTAATATAATTTTATTTATTTTAACAATTTTGTAATTAAAAGTCATTATATCTTCATCAAATATAGTTGTCCTTTATTATTGAGAAATTATATAGAAAAAAATGAAAATAATCAACAATAAAGCAAAACAAACTCCTCAACATAGTGTAAGCCATTCGTCATATGTATTTGGTAAATTGAGATATTGTAATGTTATGGATTTAATTTTATTTCTGTAAGTGATTATTTAATTATTATGTTTATTTGAGAGGCTAAATTTGAGTTTTACTTATTGTCTAAGATATTTATTATCTAGGTCATGGTAAAAATAAATTATGAATTTTAAAAATTATGAGATAGTTCGGATTGAATGTCATTTGTGTAAATTTTAAGTTTGTATCTTAATTTTTATATTTACTTAATTGTAAGTAAATAATTAAAATACCTATTATCATTCCTACGAGTAAGTGCATGTTTTTGATTGATGGGCTCACATTTCGGGATTAATTAAGGGTGTGCAAATGGTTTAAATAGGGATCAAAGAGTTTTTAATTTGAAGACTGAAGATTGAATTGAACCAAGAAGCACAATTCGATCACATATTACTTGGTTTTTGCTCCAAATCGAATCAAGTAGATCAAAAAATAATTTACTATTTCTTGAATCAAAATGGTCTAATTTTAGATCGAATCAATGTTTTAAATTCAATCCAATCTGATTTTTCAATTTGAACTGAAATTTACACAACCTAGTGTTAAAAGGCATGGATTTGGCAACTCCTGGGCAGTGGGCCTGGGTCTCAATCCGGGTTGGAGTTGGGTATTTAGGCCTTTCAACTTCCTGATCCACCGAGCTGGGGTTCTAAGGTCATCTCCAACACGACTAGAAATTACTCACTATGCCAAAGTTTGAAGAGTCATCTCCATAAAATCCACCTCCAACGTTGCTCTCCTTATGTATTGTCACTACCCAAATATTTGTTGAGTTTCAAATTGCTCAACTCTCTCTCCCTCACCTAATGGCCATCAACAACCACCAGATCTGGTGGCGGCTAGACGTGAGAATTGATTGGAGAAGAACAAGTAGCAGCAAACGGGACGAGTAGCAACAGCAGCGATGGGGACGATTAGAACCAATGGCGGCAGCAGCTACGTCAATTTCTTCGTGACTGATGATTACTTCATGGGTTTCTTTTGAATTTTGGGTTGGAATATCCAAAAATTAGAGACCAGATTTTCAGAAAGTGGGTTTGTGAGATTTTGATATTTTTTCTTTATTAATGTATTGGATGATTGATATTTTGTATTTGGTTATTGATTTTTATAATTAATTATTGATTTTGTGTATGTGCATATTTAATTATTTTGTTTATGCATATATATGATTATTATATGTATTTAATTATTAATTAGTGTATTTAATTATTAATTTTGTGTACGTATAAAAGTTATATATAAGATAAAATAAATAAAATTGAAATTTATTAAAATAAATAAATAAAATAAGGAGTGAAATAGAGACGTGAATAGGGAATATAGTTGGATCATGCACAATTTTCGAAATAAGTTAAAAATATAGAGTGAATTATTTATAATATAATAAGGAATGAGATAAAAATATGGGTTGAAAATAGCCTAAAGACACTTGCTGATTTAAGTGGCTTCCACCTCGGGTAGTATCGATCCCTCCAACTGTACAAAACCAAGTGCAATAAAACACAATTGTATGGTCAAAACAAAAACAAAATATAATATTATATGATTTGTCTTTAATAATCTCCCTCATTTTATCTAAATTTGAAAAATGATTTTAAATAAAATAAGGGTAATATTAATTATTGTGTTAAGATATTAAGAAACATTATATAAGTATGCATAATTTTTGTTATGTCCGAAAAAGTGAGCCCATCCATAACCTAAAGAAAGAAGCTCAAAAGCCTAATAGAAGAAAAGTCCACAAAAACAAGTTATAATTGCATGAAATCATCGGATGACCAAGATTGGGGGACTCGAAGGACCTTTCTCAGATGACCTCACTTGAGTGACAAAATGGTTGGAATCGACTAACTTCACTCGCACCCCTCATTGATTTATTTCCTTGCAGATCACTCACATACTCATTGAGATACTCTTTTACATTTTAATCAAGATACTTTTCGCACAAATAAAATTTATTATTATATCTTAACAATAATAATTTTTAAGTAATATGTATTTATTACAACTCATTTGTAAATCTATACTTTTTTATCGATTGATTTTATTGTTGTGAACGTATTTATTTTAACATTAACTAGCTAAAATTACTTACTTATAAAATTTAGATATAATAAACAAATATTATCAAAACAAATCGTGTTAAACTATATAGTAATTGCATAATTTACAAGAAAATATATTATTTTGAGTCAATCACAACCAAATACATCAAAAATTGAGTGTATCCAATAGCTTCGATCTTGAGCATATCCATAACTTGCCCAACTTGCAATGGTAAGGCTCGATCCCTATAGTTGTCGATGATTAAATCAATCTTAATTATATTATGTGAATAGTCAAATTGCAATTATAAGTCAATCTAAACAAAGAAAAATCAAATTTTTGACTGAGAAAAATTCAATGAGATGGATAAGTTAAGTCAAATTTTATATTTGAATCAAAATACATGGAATACATTGGGACACATGTGGCATTGTAAATAACTTAAAGGGCTTATATGTAAATTAGGAAAGAAATACAAATGATTAACTATGATTAATCATCATAATAATAAACTAGATGAAAGCCTTGTATTTGTTGTTTACAGATAATAATCTTAACTCTTAAGACTCAGTCAAACTAGAACGGCAGAGTCCAATTGACTTCACCTTTTTCAGGGAAACAAAAATAAAAAATAAAATAAATGAATGAATGATGAATCATAACGTCAAATGCCGGTCAAGAAAGACGGGAAACCGTCCGGTGGTGAGAGGACACGTGTCCATTCACGTCGGTTTATGTTTTGTGACAAAATCTCAGACGCAGCAGGCCACTTATGAAATTTTCTCTTCCCCGGACAATTTTCCCGAGAAAATATTCTCTCTGATTTTCTCAGCGCCTATCTGAATGAGACCGTCTCGGTAACGATGTCACTCAGAAGGTCATTTCTGTCGCGAAGGATCAGTAGTCGGTCCTTCGCGCTCTCCAAATCGGTCAAGGAGCTCAAAACCCTAGAAAATGTGCAAATCGAGCAGAAAATGGATGGCAGTGGAGGGCTGGAAGACGACGACGGCGACGGCGATGTGTCCTGGTCGACGATGCTGCCGGAGCTGCTCAGAGAGATCATACAGAGAGTCGAGGCGAGCGAGGATCGGTGGCCGATTCGGAAAAACGTCGTCGCTTGCGCTTGTGTGTGCAAGAGGTGGAGAAGCGTCACCAGAGAGATTGTTAGGTCTCCGCTTCAAAGTGGCAAGATCACGTTCCCCTCTTGCCTCAAACAGGTCTGATCTTTATTGGCATTTTTTGAATTTTTCGCTGATATGCATAATTAGATTTGTGTTTCCCTCTTTTCTGATTTTTGATATAAAAGTTATATGCGTTTGTATAATTAACGTGCTGGTTGATTTTATGTGGACATGGTAGCTGGTTTTGTTCTTCTAAGTTTGCAATTGATTTTATGTTGTTTAACTTTTTCAGGGACTTCTTTCTGTACGTTAAATTCGGGCTCCTTATGTTTTAAGAACTTTTTTGTAAAATGCTCCTTTAGTAATTGTGGATATTGGATTCCTAGTAGGTTGATTGAGGACCCTTCTCGTAGTCTGTCTGGTGTTGAGCTGTGTTGGAGCATGGAAGTGAATTGGATGAAAGAGGAGGTCCCTTTAGGACGCAGACTGAGAGAAGGTGGGGGGGGGAGTGTTTACGTAGCTGTAATGGAGCCCTTTGTAGATGAATTAGTCTTTGAAACTGTAAATGAATTGGAACAGGCAAAATCTGTAGCAAAAGGTATAGGAGCTAAAGGCCAGGTGCCCAAGCTTCTACTATTGGTGCATGAGTGTTACTAACTAGCTCGACATCCCATAGTGGAATAATTCTAACGAAAGATCTCAATTGCAATGTTAATTGGACAAGTATGGGAGTTGGAGCATGCTATATGCCTTTGTCTTGGTTTGGAGTTGCTATGTGGCATAAATCTCATAAGATCAGTAAAAGCATAGGTCCTTAAGAAGTGTGACTTAATACTTTTATGTCAAATGCAAAATTTTGGCCATTGAACATTGTCAATGATCTTGGGATTGGCATGTCTTAATGCCCAAGCACTACTGGGACATAGTATCAACCTCAGATAGATTTTTAGCCCTTTTTCCTGACCTAGACTGCTATGAGAGGATCTCCTTTGGTGGATGACCCCTATATTAAGCTAAGGAACATCTGAGCCCATTGTCCTGAATGGAAGATGA
The DNA here is from genome assembly GCA_036245055.1 of Diospyros kaki. NCBI lineage: Eukaryota > Viridiplantae > Streptophyta > Magnoliopsida > Ericales > Ebenaceae > Diospyros > Diospyros kaki. Next base: position 38,592,834 of record BSEG01000011.1, read on the forward strand.
AAAAACTCAGCAACGGATATTCTCAGTTAATTGTGGGAGGATTCAGCACTCTTGCCGAGACTTCTTGGAGAATTTCCATCATTTCACAGCCTCACCAAGGATGAATAGAATTACACGTGCATTGAGTAGCAATGCTTGACCTGGGAGGATTCCAAGATAAATGGTGACATCCTCTGATATGTTTAGTTTGAGTATCACCTTATGAAGCTGATCTGTGGGCTCTAGCATGTCTTAGATGATGGGGTGTTCATATGGCATATACCAGTAATGATCATTATTTTGTATGAGTAAATCAAAAACTTTGAATATTTTGACTATCAACATTTTTGCTACTGGATGCAGAGGTTGGGATTTATGGTTTAACTATTTTCTCTCTTTTGCAGCCGGGCCCCCGGGACTCTCCTCTCCAGTGTCTTATACGACGGAACAAGAAGAACTCAACATTTTACCTTTATCTTGGTCTCACACAATGTAAGTACATTTTTCAAACTTATTAATGATCATCATGCAGTGCTGCATTAAATTGATTCCATTTTTGTGTCAGATGTTTGGCATTGTGTCTAAAGTAGTTGATACAGACAAAAACACTTGATGTGTAACTCATTGAAGACTGTACTAAAGGGATCATCTGTCGTCTTCTTGGATTTCTTACATCACCAATCATAATTTTAATCAGGAAATGACCACGGATTCTTGCTTGGTCAGATGACTGGAAAGACTGAAATCAATTATTATAAATAGACTGTATCTTCAAGAATTCTTTTAAAATCCTTTTCATTTGAACAATGCCTATCCATGTATACATAAACAAACAAACAAAATATTATCTTGACTTGTTTGTTAAAAGGTCTTGCATGAGAATCTTGACCTGTTTCTCGATTTAAATGGAGTGTGGTTGGTTTGGCTGCTTTCATGTTCATAAATACGTACTTTTTAGTATTATTAGCATCTTGAAGCTACCTTTAGGAGTCATCTTGAGGGGATTAAGAAAAAACTTTAGCAGTCAGAAATCATAATTGTATGTCTTGGTGTCCTTGGGGTGCAATGCTTTAGGAGTTATCTTGCATATGGTAAGTGCTGGGTGAAACTGTATGAGTTTTTCTAAAACTAAGGGCTGCGCGAGTTTTTTTAAAACTAAGGGGCCTAGCATACCAGGTTCTTTGACATCTGAAGCTGCCTACTGTTTTTGTGATGTGCACATTGCAGTTCTGTTCTTCCTTTCTATTCTAGATGTTTTATTGTGATTTGAATTCAGAAACTTATGGTTTTTATTTTTTGCAGCTTTTACAGAAGAGGGAAAGTTTCTTTTAGCAGCACGAAGGTACAGACACGGTGCTCATACTGAGTATATTATATCACTTGATGCGGATGACATATCGCAAGGAAATAATGCCTATGTTGGAAAGCTGAGGTAAAGCACCTTGATAAAGAAACTGGATAAATAAAAGAGAAAGAGGAAGAAACCCAGTTATGGTGCACACCGATTTTCATTTGTTTGAATACAGCATTCTTGCACGTTGTTTTTGGTTACAGTGTCTTCTCTAGAATTTTCTTGAGTGCTAATTTGAAAAGCTTGTCAGTTAGTTTGAGTAAGCTATTGATTTTTTTATTTTTTTTGCTAAGGAATAATTTATTGATTTTTAACTTACTGTATATGCATATAAAGTTTTTTGTCTGAACTGAACTAACCTGGCGGTGGTTCTGCATGTGTTTAACTTTGTGTTTATTCCAATATACCCCCCTCCCCCCAAACCAAATAAAAAAAAAAAACGCTTAGTGTCTTATTCCATGTGAGGCAGTGAAATATGTTCAGCATTTGCTTTCTGGTTAATACCCACATAATTCTTGGTTATCTGACCATTTACTGAAACAGTCCCTTTTCTTTTCGACAATTGTGTATGCCTGCATAGATATAATCTACCAATGCAGATATAAGAAACCATCTGTATTGGTAAAACAGCTATATAGCTGCAGACTATTGCTATAGTGACCAAGATTTTTTGTTTTTCTAATTTTTATTTGTGTGGCAGTAAGATTCTTTCTCCTCTTCTCTTTATGCCAGTGAGTTTATAATCATGTGAATTTGTGTTTGATTCCTTGGTACCAACATTGAGACACATCATAGGTGGTGGCCAGACGTTTATTCCCTCAACCACCGCCATTTTGTGCTAATGTTTTGACACAATCCTGTTCTTTGCAGTTCGGATTTCCTTGGCACCAACTTTACAATCTACGACAGTCAGCCCCCCCACAATGGTGCAAAGCCCTCAGGCAGCAGAAGTAGCCGCCGTTTTGCCAGCAAGCAGGTGAGTCCCCAGGTCCCTGCAGGTAACTTCGAGGTTGGACATGTCTCCTACAAGTTTAACCTCTTGAAATCAAGGGGTCCACGGAGAATGGTATGTTTGCTTAAATGTACATGTTTGGGGGAAACAGAAATCAAGCCTGAGCACAATTCTAAGATGAAAAACCCAGACTCATCTTCTGGCGAATGCACCATTCTAAGAAACAAAGCTCCAAGATGGCACGAGCACTTGCAGTGCTGGTGCTTAAATTTCCATGGCAGGGTGACAGTGGCATCTGTTAAGAACTTCCAACTGGTAGCAACAATGGATCAGAGCCAGCCAGGAGGGAAAGGCGACGAGGAAACAGTTCTTCTCCAGTTTGGTAAAGTAGGAGACGATACATTCACAATGGATTATAGGCAGCCCTTGTCTGCATTCCAGGCGTTTGCCATTTGCCTCACCAGCTTTGGTACGAAACTGGCATGCGAGTAACGCATTCTCTGCTTGTCGGTGTAGCATCCAGGAATGAAGCTAAGCTGTTGCAGACGTTTATTCTAATGTTTCGTCATCATACATGGTGTCTTTCCACGTAAGAACCTTACATTATATGTACATGTTGGTGTTATATTTTACTTACACTACGACTTGGGCTTTGTTACCGATTCCTACTTCCCGCAAAACAATTACGGACCGTCTGGTGTTCTATTGAATGCATATGTTTAATTAAGTCAATAAATTGAACAATGCAGATCTGCTCCAAGATAGGGTACCAACTTTAAGCAAAATCAATTATCGCCGACAGCAGTGCAGTGTTCAAAGCACGCTTCCCTCCTCCAACCAAAATCAATCAACATTTCTCTGATTATCAAGCCGAGATCTTCCTGCTGGTATCCAATCCATTAAAAGAAAAAGAAACAATAATGCGCATCATCGATCATCATTACATTGCGCACTACAAAAAGCGCACAACAAAAAGCGCACAACAAGCAGTGCATTCGCCCGCCGAGAGCTAGTTCGCCTCTTATAATGGCTAAACGTGACATAATTACACAATTGCAATAGGAAACACAATAATGGGGGTAAGGCGCAATGCATTCAAGTAGCAGCGACACCATCTCAGTAAAGGAAATGGAATTAAAGTTCACAATTCCAGCAAAGCACGGTCGTTCGCCAAAGGTGGGGTTCTCACAACCAGACAGTCAAATTCTTACAGATGAGCCATGAAAATAGCCACGGGGACAACAAAGCAAGTGCATGTACAAAAACACCACTACCGAAGACTCTTCGGTGACAGAAGACACTATGACCATCATGCTGATATGTAAAAGTCACTTTCACAAATTATTAGGCCTTTTCACTTCTTTCCTCGCAGTTTCGCACCAAGAGCCCTCTCCAACTTGGAAATTATCTGTTGATTTGGAATGGCTTTGCCCGATTCATATTCTTGTATGATTTGTGGTTTTTCATTGATCATCTGCAGCATAAAATTTGGCCAGTTAGGATCATTGCGCATTTTATACAACAGCGCTGCCTACCTCGGGAACATGATTATGCACAGAGAGAGAGACCTGAGCCAGTTGAGCCTGAGTGAGTTTCTTGTCCATCCTAGCTTGCATGATGGCTTTCTTTAATTCAGTTGGCACCCTGTCATCTGTGCAAAATTAAAAGTTCAGATGAGCAAAAGCCACAAAAAATGAAACTAACACTTAGCATGGCATCACCTCAATAATAACTCAGATTTGTGAATGGCATGTGAACTGTCCGGTTCAATTCAAATACAACATGGCCCAAGAGGTAATTGGTTGAAAAATAGACCTTGATAATCATGCCCAATCTCCATCAAATCAATATTTCTTTATCTTGAAAAATGAAATTAACACTTAGCTTGGCCGTTCAAACTAAACACGCAAGACTAAATCCTGATGCATCAGGTCTTATCACCAACTGAATGTAAAGATCCAATAAAAATGTTACATCTGTGTATAATTGCATCTTCAACATTCAAGTTATTCATTTAAAGATGTAGGAGAATAGAATGAATCGTGCCACAACCATAGAAAATAACAGGGGGAGACCGCACATATGGTAAAGTTGGAGACAGAACATATTCATGATTTCCAATGAGATAAAAGAGACTCAAAAGTTATTTTCCAAATAAAAGGGGTAACAACCAGCTTTTTCTTTCCTTTCTGTCATCAGAAGTTCATCCAACTTACTTCACCGCAATAAGGAAGAATCAGTAGGGAGTACAAGCATCCAAAATTTTTGATTTTTCAAAGTAGGACTTATGATCATTTTACATTAGTGTGTAAAGGAAAGATAGCTAAGAAAAGAGTTAGAAATTTCTCATATACCAAACTTTGATATATGTGATGAGAAATAGTGGAATTAAGGTCTGATATACTGTTGTTTGTATACCAAATTTTGACACCCACATCAATGATTAAATGTTAACAAACAACCAAACCAAGAAAATATTGTACCAATCCTTTGCCATTTAACCATTCTTATTATCCACTTTGAAAGGTGTTCACGAGTACAACTTTTATTAGCAATTCCATTAAGATAATTAGGTGCCAGAAACGTCCAAATATAACGAACAAACTAAATTGAGAAAACTACTTTATCTACATTTTGTTTGGCAGTGATTTTAACCCATGAGAGTGAATGGTCTCTTATGTCAGAGGTCCTGGGTTAAGCAAATGTGAGAGATGCCTTGCCCTTTTTTTTTTTTTTTTTTTGGGGGGGGGGGGGGGAAGAAGTAGAATGTTCAATCGCTAGGTAAGATTATGTATGCTAGGGGTCTATGATGACAATAGATGAGCAACAATGGTGATGGTTAAGGATGAAGTCACAAAGTCAAACTTAAAGAGTAACGGGATTAAAATCAAGATCATTCACCAAATGGGAGCAATACACCTAATTTAGATTTAAGGAAGCTTTCTAGATATGCTAATGAGTGCATATGGAAATGATAAGAGACTAGTCACATCATTCCCTCGTTCAACAGATAAGGCAAAATGGGAATTAGATGCACTGCTGAGACTGGTGTAACCTTGGCATGCCAGCAATCTCCAGCACTGTAACTGTCAGTAAATAAGCTAGGTGTCACCTTTGCAGGTAACATTAAAAAAAAAAAAAAAAAAAGGTCTGCTTTGTGTTGAATGCCTCTGCTTAATGATTGGCTGTGGCGTCCAAATTTTGCATATGACAAATCCATTTTTATTCTTTCCTTGTTCTTATTATATTAAAAAAGGAAACAAAAAACATAAAAGAAAGAGAATAATGCATGGGAATGTTTTGATACAGATCTTTGAGTGTATCTAATGTTCTATTCAAGACTGGTAACTTCTACAAGATCTCCCTGGTGCTATTTAAAAGATTTGAGGCAATTATAGATTTTTGGAGGCAATTCTAACCGGTCAACAAAATTGTGAGTCACCAATTCATTCTTTATCTAATTGGCAGTGGAAGCCCAAGCTCCTCCAATTGATTCAGAACTTATAATTTCATTTTTTATTTATGTTCCCTACCTTAATACTTTGTTGAAATTTGTAAAAGTATCTAATAAACTAAGATTTAGTTCGAGTATACTAGCATATTTATCTCCTTTTTCCTTTCTATAGAGGAGATATTCACACATAATGATTGGTTGTGGACATATATCATTCTAGTGCTTAAAAGATTACAAATGCTTTTAGGGATGGGGCCTTAATGTGTTCTTCTAGTCAACACATAAGATTGCAATGCAAGGAAAGTTGGGCAGCATTTTCTAGGTCCCATGCAAAACCAATCCTTACAAGAGCTTAGGCCCCAAAAGCCAGAAACACCATGCTTAACAATTATTCACAAAAAGACATCTATAAAGTATTTACGAAGTTGTTCTACCAGCTTACAAAAAGTATATCAAAATATTGTGACCAAACAAATTTAATTAACTAAAGAAAGTCAGTGTTATGACTTCTAACAATTTTTAACAGGCAACACCAATTGAGTTGTATCACAAAAGAAAGTTAAGAACAAAGAAACAAATTTCATCTTGTTGCCCCCCCCCCCCCCCGGGCAAAAAAAAAAAAGAAAAAAAAAGGAAAACACACACTCACATCCCCCCAACTCCAGGCAGATAATAGATCACATTTCATCATTTCCATGGAAGTGCTAGTGAAGTATATAATTAGTTCAGAAAATGTACATGGAATTGAAGAAAAGAACATGAGTCATATATCTAGAATATGACTTAACATATACTCACGAGTAAGATTCTCTGTCTCTTCATCAAGCTTCCTTGTGTTCAGGGAAGTGCTACTAGAAGCAGCTTTATTTGAGCCTGCATTTGCTGCTACAGGAAAGATAAATTATAAGCAATAGCACTTTAACTGTAAAAATACAGACTGCAAGCCCTAATCCTCATCATACTGCAAACACTTAATAAGCAATTGAAAATTCCTATGCTGGACAATTCATGTAATACACAAGTTCCTCAAAAATATACATCAAAGTGGTTCAGTTGCAAATGATCTAAAATGTGAAATTTCTCGTCTTAAATAAAACAGAGTTGCTAAAGCTTCAAATGTTAATCAAGAATTAAAATGGAATCCAGACTTCACATGAAATACCTAAACGTGTATACTAATTGTGACCTCACTGTGGAATTCACGTAATACATTACGTCAAAAATAAACATGGAAGTGGTACCACTGGGAACTACTTTTTTACAGTCCAATACTGGAAACTCATACCATGAAAAATGTTCTCATCTTAAATAAAAAGTGGAGTCCCTAGAGCTTCAAATCTTAATTGCAAACTAACACCCAATCAAGACTTCAAGTTCAATATCAGTCATTAGGAACAATTACATGTCAGCACTGTAATTCATGTATTACTCTCTTGCCTCAGAAATTAACATCAAAAGTAGAATCAGTTGCAACTGATCAAAAACCTAAACTGGAAAAATCTCTTATGTGAAATTAAAAAATTATAGTCAGTGGAGACTCGCAGATAAATCATCATTAACATATTTTAAAAAGTCAAACCACACGTCCAAGCATATAGTACTTTACGAATTTGAATCCGAGCGTATGATCTCCTTTTTATAATTTCGCACACAACGTTCAATCTCTACTGTCTCTCTCCGATGATTTCAAGATCAATCATACTCATCCGTATATATAAAAAAGAACGCATCTATACACATAGAGCAAATATGAACGGATTCAAGGATGCAAAGGACTCAGAAACCCTAATTGAAGCGAAAAGGTTCACAAAGAGAGAGAAACAGAGACAGAGAAGAGACATTTCTTGATAGTTTCGATCTCGGCGCCGGAGCGACGAGCGGCGTTGACGGCTTTCTCGTCTTTGCGAGCGGCGGCGGTCGGAGCCTTCTTGCGGATCACCACCGGTTCCCAGTCTTGCGTGATTGGTCCAGCCATGTCCTCTCTCTCTCTCTCGATAACTATCCAAATATCAGAGTATACGCTCGATTGATCCGACTCGCTGATTGGAGGCGGTTCATATAAAAGGGTTTTCGAGAAGTGTTTGGACGCACGGTTTACGCTATCCCGCATTGGGATAAGAGGATGCCGTCTGATCCCAGTACAAGATTACGAGCATATTTTTGTAACAAAATAATACGAATAAATGAGGAAAAAACCAAAATAATAAGTAAAAGGATAATGATAATTACGGCCTGTTTGGTAATTTTAAAATTTTTGGAAATAAGATTTTAATTCTATAATTTTAATGAATTATTCTATTTAATAGAATGGAAATAATATTCATTTTCAATGTGTATGAATGCATTCTATAATTTAATATAACTTTTTAACTTTATTCCATGTATATTTCAAATGTATTGGAGGCACAGATTTAATTTTTCTTCTTAAAAAATTAATGTCAGAAAAATATATATCTCATAAAATTAATTTTGAAGAGAGATATATGTGTGTGTGAATATACATTTTTTAATTTTGGTAATTATATATATTTTTTATTTAAACACTTAAATTTTTTATTATTACAAAAACATACTAATTTGTAATTTTAAGTCAATAACACCCATAATTTTTTTTATTATTTTAATTACATTTTAAAATTATATAATTTTAAATTAATTATACATTCTGACAAATTTATTAAGAGTAATAAATTTAAATATATAATTAAAATAATAAAAAATTCAAAAATATTATTAACTTAAAATTACATAATTCAAAAATACGTTTAAAACAACAAAAAAATTAAAGCATTTAAATAAAAAAACATAAAAATATAAAAATTAAAATATATATTTAACTCTTGTACTTGTCCTTTTCTTCATTTAACCTTCATATATTATTACATGCATTCAAAATCTATTCAATATATACTTGTAAAATAATGGTACAAATTACTCATCATAAAAAAAGAGATATACATATATATATATATATGTGTGATGATAATTAATATGAATTTATTTTTAAAATGATCTAATTTACAATAAATTTTCTTGAGATTTTTATTTCTTTGAGCTTCTAAACAATATAAATAGTTAACTCTTACAATAATGCAAATAATCCTCTGTATATATTCGAGAACTTAAAATACTACAAATTTGTGAATCCGATTCTATCTCCATGCAAGATTGCACAATCGACTGTCTATTCAAAAAGTCAAACTCTTGAAGTTTGACTCATAATGATTCTATTTGTTCACCCAAAATAGTAAAACAAATAGACTGTAAATTTTAAAAATATGAGATAAGTCCAAACTATGACTCTACTAGGAGAGTTTCCCACGTTATAAAAAAATATATATGTATATATATAAATGCTTGCTTCAATCACAGTTTTAAGTTTACTTGGACCAATCTATGACTCTATTAGGAGACTTTAACAAGGGTTTTATCTAGAAAACGTAAGATGAATCAAACAACAGTTGCATCATCAGCAACTGAGAACAAGATGAATCAAGATGGAATTGCTCATCAATTATGAAATGCACCATATGCATCATCAGCTGCCGTTTTAAACACACATCAAGCATAAACACAGTCATCAATCACATCCTTACTGTAAAAAAACCCAGAAAAACAAGACAAAGAGTTCAAGGCAGGAAAAAGAATGGATGCAAAGGAGAAAATCTTCTATAGTAGACATGCATCAACCTAACAAAAAAGAAAGAGCAGGTGCAGCTGAGAGAAAGCCAAGAAATTTGCCAATTTGGCCTAACAAGGGAATGTAATATGGATTAATGCACCCAGAGCCTCAACAATAGTAATTTACTGTCTCGTTCTTCTCCCTAGCAAATATGATTAGTAATCTCACTGTGCATAGCTAGTTACAAAGTTCATGTTCTCAAGGAAAGATTTTTAACCAATCCCATTCCATTTTTTTCTTCCAGATATTGTAATTTCCTTGCTAGTCAAACAAAACCACCCACCTTTTATGTGCACCTGCAAATCAGATACAAACCACAAGCGTCAAATGGTGCATGTAAAATCACCGATCTCAAACGCCAATAATACGAATGTCTCACGAGGTGATTGTGCTCTTTTGACATCTTTTTGTTACCATCCTTCAACTTGCTTGGCAATTTTGATTCTCATCGGAGTTCTTCAGATCATTATCAACTACGGCTCCCTCTGGATTGTCTTTGAGTTCCTTTCCAATACCATTGTCCTTGAAAGGTTCCTGCACTGTACATATGTCAATTATAGAAACCGAAATACATAAATAAGTTATCAAATAAATGGGCAAAACTAACCTCCCAACAGCAGTAATTGCATGAGAGAGAATGTTAGCTGAAACACGGAATAGATTATTCCCTAACTAACATATCTGTGAAAATGTTCACTTGAAACAACAACTACCATAATCACAAGCCTTAATCTCACTGGGTAAGGTAATAATAAATACAACGTTCCCTTGAATGTACAAAAATTTTCTTTCTCCTTCGCCATCGAGCCGAAGGGAAAAAGCTCTGCATGCATTTATTAGATGTCAGGAACAATAATTTCCAACAGATGTACCAGGCCAAGTTATACATCTTTTTCATGTAATTATACTTTCACATGATTTTACTTACTAGGCAAGAATTTCTTTCTAGGGAAAATGTAAGATAAATAGGTTGAAGAATTATCAAATTGTTACCCAGAATATATTTGGTTCATCAAAAAAATTGCTCATAGTTATACAATCTACTGGTTATACAAGCATGACTATCCTAAAGCATGATAATGATGACAACTCACCAGGCAACTAACAGCTCCCTCCGGCTTTCCTTCTGCTGCATCAAAATTCTGATTTTCAAGATTTTCCTCACATTTGTTTTCGTCGCCAACCATTGAAGAACCCTACAATGCAAAACAAGTAGAGACGTTATAGTCACATTGTTTAGACCACAATATCCCAAACCCAAAACTACATAAATCCTCCTAAGACTAACCTCACAAAGCATCATCTCATTGCCAATAGCAGTTGGCATGCCAGGAACATTGGCATTCTGCAATTCTTCCTCCCGACCAACATTAGAAACAGATTCAGGAACTAGTTCGCCATTATTAACATTTTCCAAACCCAATGTTTGGTTATTCAGATCCTCCATCCCCACTGCATCATTTCCCTGTAATGTCACAACTTAAGGTAATACACAAACTCTAGTATGAGGATATGTAAATGTCAGAATGAATTGTTCAGTTGCTGATACCGGCTGGAATTGACCAATGAGCTACAACAAGCAGACAACTAGTGCCACATTGTTTTAAATTGCAGTATCATAAACCCAAAATTCATACATACTCCTAAAAGCAATGACAATCAGCTAACTAACCTCACAAAGCATCACATTATCACCACCAAGATTTGATGAGGCATCAACACTAGAATTCAGTAACTCTTCCTCCTGACCAACATTAGAGCACTCCTTCAGATCCAGTTCACCATTAGTAGCATTGCCTGAGCTCGAGCTCTTGTTAAGCTTATTCAATTGTTCCACACCAACCTTAGAATTGCCCTGTAATACTACAATTTTAGCTGATAATGCAAACTTTAAATGAAAAGGATCAAATTAGAAATGAACTTACTCCTATTAAGGTTGGAGTGATTCCTACTAAAAATATGAACATAATGCATAAAACACGACTAAAATGTTTTGGTCCGGTGAGGAAGTGAATGGAATGTAACAAATATTCAGCAAAAGAGATAGGGGAATTAAAACTTAATGGGAAACACTTAGGCACGGCCATAGATAAAACCAATGGAAAGCTATAATTCATGTAGCCGATCCAATATGAACTTTAAATGAGAACATGATTTGTGATCAAATGTCATACAGTTGAATTGCTTGCCAGTTACCTGAGAATAGCCGGCCAACGAGGAAACAATAGTTGGGAGCCGATCAAGATCCCAACCAAGAACTTTGCATATAACCTGAGCGAAAGCTCTGTGCGCTCTCTTCTTCTTCGTCTTCACGATCGAAATTGAATGCTGAACTAGAGCAACGCAGCTTTTAAAGATTTTCCCTACCTTATGCCTAATTCCGCCACACACCAAGCAACAAAATTCACCGCCCTCGAAATTCTTCTCGTAGTAGCCCCGCAATTCATCGTCCTCCGCAAACACATTCACAAAGAACCTGTATTCCTCACTCCCGTCTTTATCTTCGTCGTCGTCGTCGTCTCCATCTTCGTCCATGCAATTTTCTCCGTCGCTGTCACAAGTCGCTAAGAACTCTGCGCGGCCTTCAAGGCCTTTTGCTGCAACTGCGTCGCGGCAAAGCGCGCCTGTTCCTCGGCCGAGGGCGGCCGGGTCGTCTCCGCCGGTGGTAGCTTCAGAGAGGGCCACCCTGACTCCGGCAGCGGTGGCGGCTCCGTTGGGCTGTTGCAGGGCCATTCGATGGCGGAGGCGGAGGCGGCGGCTGGAGGGTCATTTTTCGGCTGCTTGTTCTTGGATTTTTTGCCCCTGGATCCCCTTCCCGTTTTCTTGAAATGCGTAGGATTGGAAGGTTGGAGGGGTATGGATGATGAGTTAGGATTTCTGGGAGGGCCTTGGCGCCAGAGAGAATGGAGGTACATGACCTCATTTCTCAAAACCTGCTCGTAGTATGGGTCCATTGTCGCGAAGATTCTGAGAATTAGGGTTCGGGATACGGAGGAAGAAAAAACCGTCCCTTCCCCTACTTGGTAGCCTTATAAATATAGGTTTGAGTGACCTTGGAAAATGTTAGTTAGAAAGCCTAACGGGTTTACCGACAAGATGACAGAAAATGGGTAAAAAGACGTTTTTGTCCCTGCACCTGCTCTCTTCTTCCCCTTTTATGTATTTGCCCTGTCCCTGTTTCTCTTCCTCACCTCCCATGGCCGCTGCCCTAGCATCGCCACCGTCCTAGCCTCGCCTCGTCGCTGCATCTCCGTCGCCTCACCGGTCTCGCCTCCATCGCCTCACTGCCATCGCCGCCTCGTCTCGCCCAACCATCGTTGCATCTTCAGTGACGATCAGGCGAGGCGAGACGACAATAGTAGAGAGGCGATGAAGGCGAGGCGAGGGCGACAACGGCGAGACTAGGGCAACGGCCATAGAAGGAGAGGGAGAGAAACAGGGGCGGGGTAGTGGCCCACTTTACAAATTTGCAAAGTGGGTAGGGGCAATTTTATCTTTTTGCCCCTTATCTGTAAAGCTCTCTGTGAGTCTCTCTGGCTCTGTAGCACCAATTTAACTCTTGAAAATTTCGATTTTGACAAATTTTGCTTTTATTTTCTTGTTTAATTTTCTTAATAATTAAATTTAAATATAATTTTAGAAAAAAAATTAATATTCCACACACCAAATAAATCAAAATTAACATTTAGTTTTTGGTGTTCAAAAAATATTTAGGTTACGATTGATCAAAATGAATAGTGTGCGAGGGGTTTGGAATTAAATTATAGCAAAATAGATATTTCATTATGTACTGTATATTATTTTTTTTATCTTAATATATTTATGAAATTACATAATGTCATATATATAAATGTAACTTAAATCATTTTATATCACTCCGTCAACCTCACCTAGAGTTCTTCCCAAATAAATTTCGCCATTGTTGTTTGGAAATCATCATTAAGAGTGTGTTTGATTGCATACATTTTTTATAAAAAATATGTAATTATTATACATTTTCTATGGAAAATAATTAAATACTATTTATTTTTTTATGGAAAAATATGTATGGTACAAGTATTTAAAGTTTTTTTCCATAGAATTTATTTTTCAAGGGGGTGGGGTGGTTTTTATTTTCTAGCCAATATTACCTAGAATTTAGGGTGTGTTTGATTACATTACCTAGAATTAAATTCTAAGTAATATTGTATAGAAAACAAAAACCACCATACCCCCTTGAAAAATGAATTCTATGGAAATAAGTTTTAAATGTTTGTACCATACATATTTTTTCATAGAAAACTTAAGGGTGTTTGATTGTTTTCCATAGAAAATGTGTAATAATTATATATTTTCTATAAAAAATATGTGCAATCAAATACACCCTAAGTTTATTTTTTCCATATTTCTTTTTTTCTTTCCACCATATTCAATCACCAACCACCATCTTTGGCAATGTGATGCATTGTCGGTATTGGAAAACACCAATGAACACTACAAATCACTTATCTCTTCTATTACTAAAAATTATGGCATTTTATTACAAATTATCTTTCTTATTCGGCCAAAACCACTGGGACCATTCGTCGCATTCATCATAGATCCACCCAAAGCCATTGCCAACCCGGTCATCTCTTCCACCGCTAAAAGCTATTACGACTATCTATTTTTTTTGTCACGTATATGGCCGAACACTACAAACTACTTCCTATTCCTTCACTGAAAACCATCATAACCATTTATTTTTTTTATTGTAGATTCAATCGAAACCACCATAACCCATTATTGGAAAACCACCATAACCATTCACTTTTTTTTGTCACAAATCCAACCAAAACTACTATATCGTTAAAAATCATTATAACTACTTGTCTTTTTTCTACAAAACCATAACAATCATTTATCTTATTTATCATATATCCACCGCTACCATTTTCAATAGATCTAATTATTTCTTGCCACTATGAACCACCACGATTTCCTTCACACTCATCGCCATCGACACAAAATTATTTTTAAATTAGTTTAAATTCAATATTTGCCAAATTGTTGTTGAATAACATTATAATTATTTTTGTAGCCATTAAAAATGTAAAAAAAATAATCTTGTAAGCTGTATTCAATAATTATATGGATATTTTGAATTAATATTTGTTATATTTTAAGTGTTACCTTAATATTATTGATGTTTTCCTCATTAAAACAATTTTTTCCAATTTAAAATATAATTATTTTTATTTAATGTTTTTAGCTCAAAAATAGAGAAAAAAAATGTGTTTCTAAGATATATTCAAATATTACATATTTTTTGGAAATACAAAGTATTTTTATTATATTATTAAATTTTTACACTATAAAAAAATATTTTTGTCATTATACCAAAATAGAAATATATATAACATAATAATAAAATTAAATTAAATTAAATGATCATTCATTTCATCTTGTTTCTATCACATCAAATGTAACCTTATGGTAGAATGAAATGAACAATAAGGCATGTGGAAAGAAAATTAGTGAAATGAAACGAAAAATTCGCATCAAAAGTCTTTAAGTGCTTAAAGAGGTTCAACAAATGAGAATTTGTTTTTCAAATAGTAGCTATTTGAAGACTTTCTCTAATATTTATATATAGTTGTATATAAATTTTTATTGTATTCGGATAAATATTATTTATTTACTAATTTAGTTTTATTCGGTTGTTTCATTTTCTACGTGATGTTTGGGGTATGTGCTACCATAAAATTGTAGATGTTTTTTGAATTTTTCAATAATTTTTATATTCATTTATATGATGAAATATAATTAAATTTGATGGAAATTATCCATAAAAGAGTTTAATTTTCATCAAATATTCTTTCATTTGGATTAGATTAGACGGAAAATAGTTACATCTAATCCGTTTCCATTACATTATTAATGTGTTTTCTGAACAAATAAAACACACACATATATATATATATATAAAACAATTTTAAGAAATTTAAGGGTGAATATATATATAAAAAGTGATTTAAAATGATCAAAATCAAATAATTTATAGATCAATGTAGTATTTTTTTATTCCTTTATTCCATTCATTAACTTATTTTATTTTTGTCTTGAAATTATATTTTTAAATTGCAATGTTTTACCCATATAAATATAAAAATTACACTAATCTACCTTGATCAATTAACAATATTATACAGGTTCTGGTAGTTAGTGTTATTTATTCTTTTATTTATTATGTAATTTATCCTTCAATAATAATAAAAGAGAAATTATCTCATTTTAAGTAAAATAAAGTGTATATTTATTATCTCTTAATTATTATGACAAATGATTATTCTCGACGATACTTTAGATGTATATTTTAGGGTAAATAGTAACAAAAATTTATTTTTTTATAAATTTATCCAAACGTTTTAATTTTGATAATTGTATTATAGTTTAATTAAATATAATTTTATCTAATATCTAAAATTAATTTAGGAGATATGTGTTATACTGACGTGGCAAGTCATTTGTTCTAAAAAAAAAGTAATACTATTCATCTTTAAAGATGAATAAGAGTTGTGTGACAGTCCATATGAAAGTGTTTAATTGACATTACGTATATATTTAAATAATATAAAAGATGAAATATGTTGAATGTCATTTCATATTCTCCAAATAAATACTTCTACATGGCCTGCTACATTATTTTTGTTCATCTTTATTAGAAATTGATAACATTACTCTAAAAAAATATATAAGAGTGTGATCAACACGTACACATGTAAGTGGGACTTATATGTATAATTTTATTTTTTATTTTTTTCATATGTGTACATGTGAATCTCACTCATATATTTTTTATAATTTTAAGTGTAGAATAAAATTATATTCAATCGAACCAATTGAGATATAATTGTAAAAATTAAAATATTTAAATAAATTTATAAATTGACAAGAAGGTTTTGAGTTTATTTTTGTGGGCTATATGCCCTATATTTAAATTTGTTTTGGGAAATTCGTTAAATAGCTCAGAACTTTATTTCACCTTGTAAAGGAAAATATTATTGGTACTCCATGCGTTACACTTAATGTTTTAAAAATCGAATCGAACCAGTTGGTTCGACTGGTTAAACTAGGAACCGGTCTACCATCTAGTCCGATTATATATATATATTGTTAACTTTCATTTAAATTGGTCAAAATCGATGTAATCTGGTGAACCATATTAGAACCAGAATAGGGTTTGCCTCGCTTTTTATTGCAAGGTATAAAACAAACTTAGAGTGCAGCGGCGTGCTGGAACTCGACGAGTGCCGACCGAGGGTGTTCGCTAAAATAACGGCGTGTTGGGATGAGTTGTGTGAATATTTGATTTTGGCGTTCGAGAAGTTTTACTGTATGTGACTATTCCGTGATGTGGGTGAACGATAAGAAAACAATGATGAAGCAATCGGAGTGTCCAATTTGCCATAGATTGTTCTGCACGTAGTGCTACGTGCCTTGGCCCGTTGAGATTGTGTGCGAGGAGTTTCAAGGATTGAACAAAAATGAAAGGGAGGGGAGAGGATTTGATGGTGAGAGAATTGGCCAAGAGTGAGAACTGAAAGAGATGCCTTCACTGTAAATACTGTGTGGAGAAAATACAGGATTGTCTCCACATGACTTGTAGGGTGTGTATATATATATATAAGTTATATAATACAATTAAAATGTCCAAAATATAAAAGGAGGAGAGAGGATTTGATGTCTCCACATGACTTGTAGGTATATATATATATATGATATTATTCGATGGATCATTCCAATTTAATCGGTCAGACAAATTGACCTATCACCTAATTAATAGATCGATTTGGTATCTGGTTTGATTTTTAAAATATTAGTTATACTATAAGTTATATAAGATAATTAAAATATCTAAAATACTCTTTGTTATTTATAATAATTTGTCTGACCATAAAGTATCAGTAACACGGTCCCAGAAATGGCGGGTGAATATTGGGATTCTCTTCGATAAACCCTACTACTGAAATCATGATCGCTCATGCTAGCCATTTCCAATCTCTCTGCATTCTACCGTAACCCTAGCATTTCGAACCTGCTCATTGTTCCGAAAAACCCCAGGCTCCTTCGGCCTGTGCCTTCAATGGCGTCTTCGAAGGTCGTTGCCGAGTACGCGAAGTCAGGTCGGTCTTCGTGCAAGAAGTGCTCGAAGGCGATCGCCGCCAAGGCCTTGAGGCTGGGGCTGGTGAGCCGAGACGCGAGAGGTTTCGACATGACCAAGTGGCACCACTTCAACTGCTTTCCCTTGGATTCGAAGGACTCGGTTGCTTCGCCTGATGAGATCAAAGGGTTCTCTTCACTGACGGTTGGTTCTTTTTATAATACCAGGTTCCCAATTTTACAGTTTGCGCTCAAGTTTGCTGTGTAGAAGTCTAAGGCGATGTTTGGAATTAGGATTTATAGGGGAAAATAGAATGGAGGCTCTGTTTGGGACTGGTGGAAATGGGAAAGAAAAGAAGGGCTAGAAAATAGAGAGAAATGGAGGGACCTGATTATTTTATCTGTTTGGTTTTGCAAAGAAAACGAGGAAAAAAGAACAATGCTGATTATGCACTAAAAGTGCATATATGTTAGCAATTTCACGTTTGTTCCATTTTTCTTTTTGATTTGCATCTTCTTCAAGTCTTTTTTGTGTTTATGATTTCGCAGAGTAGTGATCAGGAAACTCTAAAGAAACTGATCGAGGAAAGTGCCTGCCCAACAGAAAAGGTAAGACTCTGCATTTCCTTGCTGCCACACGGGTGAAGGAATTGTGATGTCCTTAATGTAACTTATGCATGTAGATGCTGCAACTGTGATTATATGGCTGATGCTTATTTTAGTCGAATTTATATAAGCACAACCTAGCTATGCTGTAGGTTGCTGATGGAGCTGAAGATGAAGGAAGTGAAACGAAAATTGCTAGAAGTTCAAGGGTAAACAAACTGGCTAATACCAAGTCATTAGCTATTAGTGTGATATGACTTATATTTCTTCATTAATCAGGTCCGTAAGACAGATAAAGGTGGAAATGATGACCTGGAAGATAGGAATTCAAAGAAAATAAAGGTATGCAGATGCACTTTGGCAATGGTTCTTCAAGGATATACTTGATAGGCTTCTGCTACTTGATATTCAATGTCTCTGCCCTGGTTAATTCTACATGATGGTCAATGGTAATATGGTTTATGGATGGCTGTTGGGTGGTTTGCATTTTGATCCTCTTCTTTATGTTTATGGGAAAGTGCTTGGATTCTATCCTTAAATCAGGTTTTCTTTTTCTTTTTCCGTCAAAGTATATTCTAGCAATTATTTATTCCTTTTACAAACAATAAATGAAAAAATAATGGAATTAATCTTGAGAACTTAAAAATTGGTAACATGGCTCAATACAACAAAGGGTATAAGGTTACTAGCCTTGTGCCTGAAAAAAAGTTAAAAGAACTTAATGATACCAATACAACCGACCTTGGAACCTTGTTGATATGATGATAACTGCACTTCCAGGACCTTTTGTGCCATAGTTGAACCTCTTTTCTTTAATTTGAAGTTTGGAACATGGTCATAATTATGGCATATGAGTTTTTATATTGGAAATTTCAAGATTTCTGCAAATGATGTCACAGAAAAGCCTTGCCTAATTCATGGACCTGTTTCCAGAAAATATCTTCAATAATTTTCAGCCTATACATTTAATGAAACTCATCAATATGCTTGTACAGAAGGTAGAGTTTTTGAAATGAAAATTTAACTGAGCTTTATAAAGGTGTGATTTACTGTTTAAACATAGCCACTGCTGCCATCATCATAATCATCAAGAACTGCACCTTATGCTAAGAGCAACTCTAAGGGAGAGTGTCATTTGGGGTGCCAACTCTATAACTGCTGAAATG
Source organism: Diospyros kaki (assembly GCA_036245055.1). Taxonomy (NCBI): domain Eukaryota; kingdom Viridiplantae; phylum Streptophyta; class Magnoliopsida; order Ericales; family Ebenaceae; genus Diospyros; species Diospyros kaki. The sequence goes on from BSEG01000011.1 coordinate 38,612,145, forward strand.
GCACCCCAAATTCAAAATTTTCCACTCCAACGGGGGTGGCATCTAGGGTTGCAAAACGACAACAATGTTTTTGGGGTGCCAATTTTCCAAACTCTGGAGAGAGAAAAAGGAGAGGTGCCATTGAATCATTTTGTCCTTTTTCCGATTCTATTGTTCCAACGGTTACATTTCAACGGCTCTATTTCAACAAAAAAGTTCTATAATAAATACATAGATTTTGTGAAGAGAACTTACCAAAGGTCAGCAAGTCATTTGAAAATCGCTTGCCGTGAAAATCGCTGTAAGTTTTCTACTTCTTGATTTTTCTTTCGACCGTGAATGTTGGTGATGGAAGATGGAGGAGGAGGCACAGAGAGAGGGAAAGGGGAAGGAGGCGCATAAGAGGGGAACGGGGAGGAGGCGTAGAGGGGAAGGGGAAGGAGGCGGGGGGTGGGGATGCATCCGAATAGTTGACTCGAGCTATTCGGATATCCTTCATTGAATGGGTCTTGTATCCGGATGTGGGCTTCGGTATCCGGATTCGGATAGCCTCCCCAACTATTCGAATATGCCTTCGCTTTAGGGTGAATTTATTTATTTAGCTGATTTTTATAATTGAAGAATTTTTTCTATTTTAGTTGATTGTTATTTTAGAATTTAAATTTGATTTTTTAATTAAATTAATTTTTCTAATTTAACTTGAATTTTCTAATTTGATTTCATTTATAATTTTTATTTTTTTTAATTAAGGGTGATTTTATTTATTTTTTAATTGATTATTTTATACTCATTCTTTAAATTGATTATAATTTTTTTTTAGTAGATGGTTTCACAATTTGATGGTTCTTCCACTTATTTGCTTATGAGCGACACCGATTTATATGATGATGCTATGCAGACCAATCTCGCAGTATTGGCGCCAGTACAAAATGAAGCCATTTCAAGAGTGAGAAAATCGCAAAGGACAAATAACTTCTCTCAAGAAGAAGATAAATTAATTGTGTTTGCGTGGCTTAACACGAGTAAATATGCAATTACTAGGAATGAACAATAAGGTGGTGCTTTCTGGCATAGAATATTGAAATACTTAGAACTTCATGAAGGCAATCAAGAAGAGCGTTCGCAAGCTTCTATTAAAAGCCGTTGGACTAATATAAATGCAAAATGTGGCAAATTTGTTGGTTTTTTTTATGGTCAAATTGAAAGATTGCGACAAAGTGGACACATCGAACAAAATAATGTAATGATTGAGCTTTTTAGATAGACACTAGTATGATTTGATATTTGAACTATTGACTGAATGATTTCATATGTTTTTCAGGTTGATGAAGCAAAAAAAATATTTGCTAAGATCATTGGAAGACTATTTCAATACGAGCATTGTTGGAATATATTGAAAATGGATTGAAAATTTCACTAGCAATAAGGGAGCAAAGACCCATTCAACTGGTAGTTCTGCTGAATCAAATCATGTTGAATTTTACTATTCAACTCCACATTTAGGAGATGACATTGAACCCTCGTCCACTTCCAACCTTGATAGGCCATTGGGTAGAAAGGTTTCGAATAAACAACTTAAAAACAAAGAGAAGCAAACTGGGGCCGAAAATATACTAGATCATCACCATTGGAATTAAATAATGGAAGTGGAACGACAAAAAGTTGAGCGGCATGAGAAAATGTTTGCTCAACAGGAGATAGCATTGGAGCAATATTGTAGAAGGTTAGAAATTGAAGAAATGCAGTTAGAAGTTAAAAAAAGGCAGGTAGAAGTTGAAGAAAGGCATTATGAAATGAAAATCATTGATACTGACACTACTGACATGGACCCAATTTCTGCAACATATTGGAATAACCTGAAGATAGAGATTATGAAAAAGTGGGGTTTTAATTTTTGGTCATTATTTATTATGTTGCTATTATTTATGAAAAACTATGTATTAAGTTTGATTGCTGTGAAAGTACTTGTGAAATTGAAAATACAACTTGAAATTGAAATTTGAAATTTCGACTGTAAAAATATATCCGTTAAATTACGATCGTTATGAAAATTATATCCATTAAAATATATCCGTTAAGTTTAATTACATTTTTTAATAAAAAATATTAAAATGACACCACTATTTTGGCACCTGCCATTGGAGCAGATTTATAATTCAGGGATGTCATAGCACTATTCAAAGTTGCAAATGAGTGATATGACACCCCAAAATGGCAACTCCTTTTGGAGTTGTTAAATAGGGGTGCCATTTTAATATTTTTTATTCTGGTTAATGCCAAAATAGGGGTGCATTCCTCTATATTTCTCCCCCCCGCCGTTGTCGCCTCCTTCCCCTTCCCTTCTCCTATGTGCCTCCTTCCCCTTCCCTTCTCCTGCGCCTCCTTCCCCTTTCCTTCTCTCTATGCCTCCTCCTTCGTCTTCCATCACCAACATTCATGGTCGAAGAAAAATCAGGGAGCAGAAAACTTACCGCAATTTTCACGGCAAGCGATTTTCAGATGACTTTCCGACATTTGGTAAGTTTTCTCTTCACAAAATTTATGTATTTATAGAACTTTTTGGTTGAAATAGAGCCGTTGAATTGTAACCGTTGGAATACTAGAATCAGAGAAAGGACAGAACGGTTCAATGGCACCTCTCCCTTTTCTCTCTCCAGAGTTTGGAAAATTGGCACCCCAAGAACATTGTTGCCATTTTGCAACCCTAGATGCCACCCCTGTTGGAGTGGAAAATTTTGAATTTAGGGTGCTATTTCGATAGTTATGGAATTGGCACCCCAGATGACACTTTCCCTTGGAGTTGCTCTTAGTGGCACGGCACTCATAATATCAATTGACTTCTAGAAGTCTCATTGACAATAAAAATCTATGCAAAAGACATATTTATGGACTCTTGAAATTTATGTGGGCATGAACTATCTAATTGACAGTGAGGTATTGGCCTGTTGATTTGCATGATTATCACAGTGATCACTAGACTTAACTTAACAGCCTAGTTTTCTATTGCATGGAGCTTCTCAATATTCTTTTTATTCTTCCTTTTTTAGCAAGTTGTCTAGACACACCCATGAATTTCTTATATTTAACATTTGATTGCATTCAGTTGTCTGTGAATTCTGAAGGAGCCAAGCTGGGCATATCTTTTTCACTTTCTGATGCCAAGGATAAATATAAGGTACAATCTTGTTAGGACCAATTTGAGGATAATTTCAACTAATTTCTGTCATATTATACAATGTGCTGGCCATTTTTTGTCAGGGTAAAATTCTGAAGCAGAACTGGTGCAGTTAATGTCATTAAGCTGCACTGATTCAGTCACGTTGTTCAATTTTACTAAGAGTCTCTTTAAATTACCCTGATTCAGGATGCTACACTTTTACCGAAGTGGAAAGCATTTCAGACAGTCATATTCCTTGAACAGGTGAGATGGATTACTACGAAACAATTGTTAAACTGCAGCTTATTATTGGATAAGTCAAGCTTAAGGTTCACATTCATATTTGTTCAGAAAGGAACTCTACTTTTGGCCTGATTGCATGGTCATGTGCATGAGTGCTAAAGGAAGATGCGCTTCATTACGTCACAAGTTTTTAACTGTACCAGTAGTTTCAAAGTATTACAGTACCTTTATTCTTATAAACAAGGATATCGATGAGATTGCTTTTGATCTACTGTTAATCCTCTCTCTCAACCACATATCTAAAGTTGCATACTGAAGTGATTATTGATGCTCAATTTGACATGTTGGAGATGTCATTGAAGTTCTTCTGCTTCCTTGGAACGGCAATGAATATCCATGTGTTTCTATCATAATGTTCTGCATTGAGATGGCATCTGGTGTTCCTTGCATGTTGCTGATACATTTTACTTTTCATAGGATGAGGGCCTTCATGATTCAGGAAAGATTGCTGCATTTGATTTTGATGGATGTCTTGTGAATACATCTATGAAAAGGTACAACAATCTCTAATCATATAAAAGTTATGGTTAGAATTATTATAAAACTTAAACTGTTGCATTGTATAGACTATATTCTATGAAGCTCTTCAGAGAGAAGGTTTTCATGTATTAGATGATACCCTGACATATCTAGTGACTGTTTTCAGACATTTGTTTTACAGTTATTATTATCTGATATATGATAGAGCAATGCAGCTAAATTTCATTTGACACAGTGTTATCTTTTGTCATATTCTAATTCTTCTCCATGTCTGCTACTATGGCAAAATATTCTCTGTGCTTGAAAGGAAGGTGGGTCCTGGCGGATGGACCTGTAATTCTGGTGCTACCACCAACTTTCAGCCTCATTAGAATCATGATTTTTAATCCTGTTGTATCGCATGATTGAAGAGATTAGTTGACAATTCAGTTTTACATTATATGCAGAGTGGGTGCAGATGCTTGGTCACTTTTGTATTCTTCAATACCAGATAAACTGCAAAGGTTATATAGTGAAGGCTACAAGCTGGTCGGGTTCTTTCTCTGATGGATGGCCTTTGAAAATCTGATATTGAATCTAAACAAAAGATGAATAGTTGTATTATTTTTTCCCTGATATTTCTTATCACTATCGTTACTTTGTTTTCATTAATAGGTGATATTTACCAACGAATCTAACATTGATCGCTGGAAAAATAAGAGACAAGTAGCTGTGGACTCAAAAATTGGACGACTGAGCAATTTTATCAAGCTCGTGAAGGTCCCAATTCAGGTGGTTCAATATTTCCATTATATTTTTGCTTTCCATCTGATGGTAATTAACTGGTTTAGATGACGTCAAAGTTGTAATGAATTCCTAAACCCATAGTGAGATAAAGGCTTGACATGTTATAGTTTTGTACATCACTGATCTTTATTAGGACTGCTAGTTCAATCATCAATTAATAAGATAATTTGTGTATGGGCACCTTAGTTTACGCATTGGTGTTTACAAAAGAAAGTGAATGGCATGCTTTTTTTTTTGTCACATGGGTGGAGGACATTTTACTCTGAGTGACAGAATGTCACCAACAATTTCCCCTTCCTAGAAATTGGAGAAATTGCTTCAATACTTTAGAGATAATATGCCAAAATATTAAAGCATGAATATAGTTGTAAGAGAAGGTGAGCCTCGGTCTAACGGTAAGGTTGCTTCATTGTGACCTCTCTAGGTCACAGGTTCAAGTCAAAAACGATCTTGCCAAGCAAGGGTAAGGCTGTGAATAATTGACCTTTACTAGAGCCCGCAATACAGGGCCTCACTGGGTTTACCTTTTTTAAAATGAATATTTTAAGAGTGGTTGTTTAGAAGTTTATGGAATTACTTCAAAGCTTCTAAAATGCTTGCGTCTTTTTGATTTCCCCTCAAAATTTTGCTGTTAACGTACATAAATACACATATTTCTTATTTTTGCTGGCATTTCCTTTCTCCTGCATCTATAGTAATAACTGGAGTGGCTATTCTTGGGTTTAGGCTTGACTTGCTGCAGCGCACTCTCTCAGTACAAGTTCCTTCACTATGGTGCCTTAATATTTCTTCATATCATCTGGCATAGGGTTTCAATGCTTTATGGTTTATGCATGATTTTGTTCAGAAATAAGAATGCCATATGCCTTGAGAGAAACACATTGTTTTGATTTGTGCTTAGGATGTGGGAAACTTTATTTTCTTAATGCTGCTGAACTTGTCTGCAGCTCTTAAAACATATTGATGGCTTATGTAGTTAGAATATCATTGAAAATTACAGGCTTTAATTGCGAATTACCAACGTGCAGGTATTCATAGCTTGTGGAATAGGTAAATCTGATAGCAAAACAGATGACCCCTTCCGCAAACCGAAGCCTGGGATGTGGCATCTTATGGAACAGCACTTCAACTCTGGCATTTCAGTTGATATGGATCAGTTATCTTTTCTCTTTCTTGCTTGTTTTTAGTTTCTAGTCCAGCAAGTTTTTCTTTGTATGATTATACTCTTGGTCTGACTCTTAATCTATGCACTTGTAGATCATTTTATGTTGGTGATGCAGCTGGGAGACCAAATGATCACAGTGATGCTGACATCAAATTTGCCCAGGTATAATTGAACACGCGTCACTATTAATTCATATCATTATTATTCATAAGCTAATTGCATTTTGAGTTTTTATCCCACCGTTATGAAAAATTACTTTTTTAGTTTTTACACTTTATATATAATATGATTCAGTTGGCCTTTCACTCTTGACGATGGAATGCTACACTCAAAACATGATACCTGGCTTATTCATGGATTCATTTTTTCGCTATATCATTATCAAACACGAGTTAATATCTGGGAGGAATTGGAGTCGTGATTTGGAGAGTAGCAAATTGTAGGCTTTTCAAGCCTAGTTCCTTATTTCATGTTAAAACTCACTGAAAATGTCATCTTTCATCAATTGGCTTAAAAGAATAACAAGAATCTAGCATCCGGGTAGCTTCCAAAGGCTACCCCATGGAGCCCATGGCACAAGCAATTATGGTCTAGCCTGGTTTGTGGGAGTATCTCGGATCCATCATATTACACTTAAGAGGTTTAGGCTACGTTATCTTTATTTTTTAATTTTTAATTTTGAGTTTTAAATTTATTTTTAATTTTCTGTTTTAATAGTCTATTTTTAAAAAAATGAAAATGCATTATTTTTATTATTTTGAAAAATTATTTCTCAAAATAAAAAATTAAAAAACATATTCTCTTTTTAATTTTCATTATTTTAGAAAATTAAAAACTAAAAATAACTTGAAAACAGTAAAGAGAATGCAATCTTATTGTCCAATATCATAGAGTTTGACAAAAAACTTGAATTTAGGAATCTGGGACCTGGGAAGTCATTGCAACACATCTTTCTTTAATCTTTTTGATTTGTTCAATAAACATATATACTACACAGAGCATAGGAGAGGTTGTAGATGTGGGATACAACCCACCGAATGCTCTCAGTAGTATGGTTTGCGGTGTCAATACTTTTAACAATTAATTGTTTCTGGTTTGCAGGCCATTGGTTTAAAATTTTTCGTTCCAGAAGAATACTTCAGCAAGTAGAGAGCATCTGGTCTAGTTGGACTGCGATTCGTGAAATTCCTGTCTTCTTCCTTTCTGGCAGCTAACTACTGTTTATCTAAAAACTAACCAACTGTTGTGTATTCATGGTAGTGGGAAGTCACTGTAAATACCGCTTATCGAAAAACTGACTGTTGTTAGTGCTACCCTTTGCAACCCTTATAAAAACAAAAGGGCAAGACTGTTTACAAATATGACTCAACTCGACTCTCTGGCTACCAAACTGGTAAACAGTCTTGCTATGTTACATGATATAAATTCTTTAAGACTGATGATCAAAGTCGAAATGTAGTAGGAAGAATACAATACAATAACAAGGCAACAACAGTCAGCAACACAGCAGCTTCATTTCTTCCCACCAATCTCACCTTCCAATATTGCATGCCTCGTCAAAACAATCTCCTTCACAAGATTTCTGTAGGTAAATGGCCTCACAGCTGCTCGCAAGAACAGTTCGGGGGGGATTCTACTCTTCTTAATCCTCTTCCTGAATGGGCCATACCCAACTACTTTCCACTCCTTTGGGCTCACCTTTGCTCTAGCACCCCTGATTGCCAATTCATCCCCATCTTCAGAGGCTGGGCTTTCTCCATTCTCTTCCATGGTTCTCAGTTGCTTCTTGTACATCTTGGTAGACATCTCCACACTTCGTTTGGCAATACCCTCCATTGCTTCATTGCTACTCAATGCCTTTCCAAACTCTTCATTCCAATAGTTTTCATTGCCTTCCTCCTCTTCTTCCTCATCCTTCATACCCAATTTGCCATCTCCATCTGCTTCCATGTCCACGACAATGTCATCTTCCCCGTCATCTTCCCCATCATCTTCCATCCAATCCACGACACCTGTCTCTCCACCATTGGCACCATGATAATCGTCGTCATCATTATCTGGGGCATCACAACCCAACTCCATCTCCTCCAACTTAGCCTTCCACTCCTTGGTATAAGGATGCAACACTGGAACAGGGTGATTCACCAGCAAAAACTCCAAACACTTGGACTTCCCCTCATCATTCAACTTCTCAAAACCCTTCACAACATCATCAACAAAGGCCTTGGGATTCACCTTCACAATCTTACACAACCCACCAAAATAAGTACACAGCTCAACCCTCCCACCATTACTATCGCCCTCCAATTCCAACTCAAACAGAAAATCCTGCTCTGTCTCCGGATCGAGCAGCGGCGTCAGAGCCCGAAAGAACTCATCTTGAGGCTCAAACCTACACTGATACACCGGCCTCTTCACGTATATCACATCCGGCCTCATCCAAGCGGCGCACTGAGTGATCAAAGCCCTTGCCTTGTTCCCGAGCCTTCCCATCAAATTCCACTTGTCCAATCTCTGGTTCCCAGCTTCAAGCACCACTTCACAAACCAGGGTCCATTGCTGCCATGGCAAATCTGAAACTCTCCACTTTGGATGCCTAACAAACACCCAAAAGTATTTCAATCCCACGCTTTTATCCAATGAATTCAATCTCTTGCCAAAATCCTGAGCCATTTCGAACTGCTCGATCCTTTCCCACTCCTCGTGGTCCCGAACCTCGCCGATCATGGTCACGCACTCGTCCGTCAATCGGCCGCGAATCGGCTCGCCCAGAACGACGCCGCGCCACGAGTAGGGCCCGAATTCGCCGTACTTGAACCAGTCGTGAGGGTGGCGGAGATTGGGGTCGTCCTTTTCCATGAACCTGACCATCCGGTCGTAGCCGAGGCCAATCATTTGAAGCTCCTCTTCGGAGAAATTGTCGGGGTAGCTCTTGTGCGGATTCTTCAGCCGGTAGAAGAGGTTCTCTGCCAGCCTCCGGCTTCGCTTCCTCGCGTTGCGCTTGGCCTCACGGCGGAGCTGGGCGTTTCCCTCGATTCGTCCGGGGGAGGGCCCGTCGGGACTCTTCTTGCTCCGGCCGGCGGAGGAGCGGACGTCTCGCCGCCGGGGGAGGTTTTGGGGGGGAAATGAAGGGTTTGGGTTCTGAGAGAGGCATTGAATGTGGATGGGTTGAGGGTTTTGGGGAGAAACGCGAATTGGGATTAGGGTTTTACGAAGAGGGATTGGGAATTGGAAGATGGCGAGAGAAGGGTTTAGGGTTTTAGAAAGAAAGGGGTTTTGAGTCTGCATTTGGAGCGACACGACGGCGGCGAAATGCGGACGATAGAGGCAGAGAGCCCTGTGAAATGGGAGAGTGCCGCCGCATTAAGGCTTTGTTTGGAAAGAAAATAACAGTTGAATGACGGAAAAGCAAATTTCCTTTTTCTCTATTGATTTATTGTTTATGGCACTTGGCATAGCTAAGCTACGAGTGTTTAAATTTTGATTTAAAGAAAAAAAGTAATCCGATTGGATTGAATCGACCAGTTTGGTCCATGATTTGAGAAGATCTACTCAGATCTTCGATTCTAAAATTGAGTTGAACTAATTTTTGGTTCAACAACCAATAACCAATTTAATCCAATAATGTGTAAGAAAGTGGGTTTTAACCCAAAGAAAGAGGTTTAAAAACTTACTGAAAGAAGAAATTTACAAATATATAAGTTATAAATGCATGAAATCCAATCATTGGACGGTTGAGACTAAAAGACACCGGTATGAGTGATCGTAATTTCACTTGGCAGTCTCTCTTAAAAATTCATGATTTACTCGACAATTGTTATTTAGAAGACTATTAAGAATTAGCTAGACTTAAGAGCATTTCTCCTATAAACATTGAGAGACTTGATTTTCAAATACTATTTATGTAAAATAATCTTATTTTTGATATTCTTGTTTATAAATTTAGAAGAGAGTCTGAAATGTCTGTTGAGGATTGTGACTATCCCTTTGCTTATTAGTCTCATCCTCTTATAAATAAGAGACTTTTTTTAATAAAGATAGTTTATAATTTTGTTCAGACTATAATTTTATTTATTTTTTATATTTTATACTTTGAACATTAAATTGACTTAAGTATTAAAAGATCTGTGTGAGAAATTTACTTGTGCTCTTAATCAATTTATTTTTTTTTGAAAAATATATATTTTTTATTTTACATTGTATTCATTTTTGTACAACTTAAAGTCTATCTATCATAGATTTGATGATTATGACATCGAGTTTGTAGGTTTCTTGACGACTAACTCACTAGATTCGATAATTTTCAGGCTAATCACTACAGATTCAGTGATAATCGCACTAATAATTGTAATGTTTGAATGATTGTAGTTCTATCAATATTTTTTTTTATTCACGGTATAATAAAAATGAGATGTTTTTAACGATGAAAAGTATATTATATTAATTAATATAAAAATATTACCTAAATGTGACACGTGTATCCAAATTTGTAGTTTCAATCTTCCAGTTGGAGCAAAGAAACTCATCATTGTCGTCGTCGTCGTCAATTGTAAGGAGTATCGAAATCACCCCCATTTCTCCCTTCCTTCTCTCTTGTTTTCTACTCAAGAACAGAAGCAGAAGGAGCAGGACCCTCCAACCACCATCCATGGCTACCACTCGCTTCTCTCTCCTCCTCTGCTCTCTCTTCCTTCTCTACTGTCCATTCTCCGCCACCGCCAACATCCATAGAACCTCCAAGCTCTTCAGATCAGGGCTCATCTCCGAGCTCACTGACTCCCCCGCTGAAGCCCCATTGACGAGATACTTCGAAGTCACCAAACCCATCAAACTGCCCAGAACTGCGCCGTGCTCGTACCTTCTTCTCGAGCACGATTTCGCCTACACTTACTCAAAACCGCCAGTTCTTGCCAATTACACGCCCCCTTTTAATTGCCCTTCTCGGGATTTCTCTACGATTGTGCTTGAATGGGAGGCTACGTGTAAGGGGAGGCAGTTTGATCGGATTTTTGGGGTTTGGCTCGGCGGCGTTGAGCTTCTCCGGAGCTGCACGGCCGAGCCGAGGGCCACCGGTATTGTTTGGACCGTCGAGAAGGACATCACCAGGTATTGTTGGATCCAAACTCAAAATACCAACATGAATTATAAGGGGATGATGCTATTTTATTGTTACCGGTTAAATAGCTCATCAAATTCACGCCCAACCCGACTATGAATAGGGGATATGGGCAGATACCAAAGACCTAATTAAATTAAAGTTGTTCCCTTCAAATTGGTATCCCGGTATTGTTGATGTTTGCCCCCACTTCATTAATCTGTGAGATGATACTAGATTATGATTGTGTACTCAGAGTATAACTGAAGTTATCAATTGTCTAAAGTTGTGATGATTATGAGTGTTTTCAGTCTTTTATCTGTTGAAAAATTGGGTTATTGATGCTGAACCACATTAAAATTTAAGTGGTACCAGAGCTACCCCAACATTACTAAATATTTCTCAAAATCACTACACACTTCACACTAAAATGCCTGACTTCTTCATATTTATAATAATCCCTTAAATGCTGTTCTCATGTACTTTTGTATTCTATGCCTACTGAATAATGATTGCTTTTCTAAATCTACAAAATATTGGATTAACCGTTACATTTATCACCAACTGAACTAGCTAAGAATCTGGTGACCATGCTTGGTTTATTTGCCTACAGGTATTACTCCTTGCTCATGACCAATCAAACGCTTGCCGTTTATCTAGGCAATCTTATTGATAAAACTTACACTGGAATCTACCATGTCAAAATCAAGATTCACTTTTATCCTGCTGAAGCAAATTACAAGTCCCATGAGCCAAAATTAGATGGTTTGGCGAATTTGGACCATCCCAAGGCTGATCTCATCTTACCCATTTCAAGAGATTTGCCATTGAATGATGGGTTGTGGTTTGAAATTGAGAACTCAACTGATGTGGAATCAAAGAAGTTCAAGATTCCCCAAAATGCATATAGGGCAGTGTTGGAGGTTTATGTATCATTTCATGAGAATGATGAATTTTGGTACACAAATTTCCCCAATGAGTACATTGCTGCTAATAACCTCACAGATACCCCTGGGAACGGGCCGTTTAGGGAGGTTGTGATCAGTTTGGATGGTGCAGTAGTTGGGGCAGTGTGGCCTTTTACTGTAATATACACTGGAGGTGTCAATCCCCTGCTATGGAGACCGATAACTGGAATCGGTTCTTTTGATCTCCCTACTTATGATATTGAAATCACTCCATATCTGGGAACATTGTTAGATGGGCGGATTCATGAGTTTGAATTCAGTGTAACTAATGCCCTGAATGTCTGGTACATAGATGCAAATTTGCACGTGTGGTTGGACAAAAAGAGTGAAAAAACCGAAGGACAGCTTCTGGGACACAATGGTCTGCCTGCTGTTCAGTCTTTGACACTGAATTTTACAGGTCTAAATGGAAAGTTTTTGACTAGTGCTAGTAGGTCCATATCATCAGCTGGATGGGTAAAGTCATCCCACGGGAAGATCCTGACCAATTCTACTCAGGTATTCACTTTTGAAAACCATATGGTCTTGCAGAAGGATGCCACTTTGCAGATTGTGAACCAGATTATTGACTTCAATGACAGCGTCAATGCAACAATGCCATCTTCTTCTGTCCGTTCAATCCAATCATTTAAAAGATTTCCCCTTTACCTTTACTCTGACTCTGTTGACCAAGGTCATGAAACGTATAAGTTAATAACGAATCTAACATTCAGTTTTAACGAGAAGGGGAATAAAGATGCTGGTTTTCGGGTTTTGGGTAGTTCTGTTAAAAATTTTCAGGATGCAAACGGAACCATGCTTGTAAAGAAGAACTTGGTGGTTAACGGGCTAGGGAGTACACAGCAGGCATACCAATATGACAGTAGTAAATTCTGCTATTTTCGAAATGTGTCCAGCTCGAATTACACTATTCTTTACGATAAACAGGACAATACTTGCAGCAAAAAGTTTTGGCCTCGTTTCTTTTTCACACTTGCCAGAATCTAGTCTTTTCCTGCTCGAAAGATCTTTCTTGCTAATCTAAGTGATAATAAGAAATGCCACTGAATCAGTCGGTTGGTTGGATGCTACAATGGCTTTGCGAGGGCAATTTCCTGCTTCTAACGCACAGAATTTTGGATGAGTTGGTAAGCTGCACAACAAAGTCATTTCGCCATAATCTTCAATCATTGTGACTTGAATCATTCATTTCATTATGCACTTGCAGATTCCTAGTTTGTATTTATACGGGCCATGCCTGCATTGGATTGTGATTAGGTTGCTGTTCTGAATCTGATTGTGTTATCTGAACTGACACAATATCGAAAATCTGCCAAATAAGATGGGAGTTTAGGTCCTTTTAAAATCTCAATCTTTGTCAAGTACTGAGCTTTCCTGGTTATTCATTTATTGGTGCTAAGCTTGTTGCTTGTATTTTCAGCTGTTTGTGTTAATGTGATTACACCTTGTTGGATGCCTTATTTGATCTCACAAACAGCAGAAGTTGCTTCTGTTTCTAGCCACAACTCTTTTCTTTTTGCATATCACATGAAGCTAATTTCAGGCCAAAAACTCTTTTTCTTCTTGACTCTTGGACACTGCTATAATGCTTCTGGGTACCTGTTTTATATGTTGGAAGTATTGAACTGAACCACTGGTTCATAAACTGCAGGAATCTATGAACATTTCTAGCAAATTTAATGTAATGTAGAAAGATACTAAATATTAAGAGAATTCAATTTTGTTGCATTTTAGATGACCATTTTATATTATGGTTGCTCAAGGATGAACATCATACTAAGCCTTCGTCCCACTCTGCGGGGTTTGGTCAGTAAGTTTTACCTCTTTCCAGTTATTTCTATATAAATGTAAGATTTATTTAAATATATATTACAATAAATATATAAATATGATGATTAATTGGGTCACTTACATCCTACCATGAAGAAGATTGGCGTTCAGAGTTTTGCAGTGAACACCCAAAGACTTGGCAAAAGAAACACTTTTTGATTCCCATTTATAACTCAAAACTGTATGTCTTCTCCACTGGAGGGTTGGAATTGCAAACTGTATGTCTTCTCAACTGGAGGGTTGGAATTGCATTGAAGCTTCTGCTGCTGCAACTGAAGGTGAACTTGGGAGACCCATAAAGCTTATAAATGATGAAATGAACGCTATATTTATTCAATTTTTTTGTATATAATAAAGTTTATACGACATAATATGATAATACAATAATAACATTTCTATCGTTTTTTCTTTATAATTATAAAAAAAAAATGGAGCATTTAATAGAGTTATTACTCTACTAACAAAGTGGATTATTAGGATATTGATAATACTAATTTTCTTATGGAATTAATTTTTTTTATTTATTATCAATAAAAGTTCACAATTATTATTTTTTAAGTATCTATTAAATAAATTAATCGAGTTAGTAGATTGAAATTTTTTTCAAAAATTGAATCAAATCGGCCGAATATGTATTTTTAATATTTTGATCGATTCAATTATTTTAATTTTTTTTTTCAATAGGGAGATCGAATCAAATTGAACTGAAATAATTAGAATACTTAAAATTAAAAATTGAACTGAATTAAAATACAGATTGAACTAAATCAAAATTTTAATTTTAATTAATTTTATTTAATTATTTTGAATTAACTAAAATATTACTCACCTTTACTTCACATGTACAAACAAAAATGTATGAGTTGATTTGTTGGTTAACTTTAAAAATGTTTGAATCTTAATAGTTAAAAAAATCATTTTCGCCTCTTAGAGGCAAAAAAAAAAAAAAAGGGACTTTTTTATGTTTATTGAAGAAAAAGAGCAATTTTTTTTCTAATGCAAAAACCAGACCAATTTGTTAAGGTTCGTGAAATTTGATGTTTAAAACTAAAGATTAAATGCTAAGTTGGGATTTTATCCGAAGAAGATGAGGTGCTTTGACGGGGTCGGTAACAATCCAGCATGGTAAGATGCACCAATTGGATAAGGATAGTCGGTCCATCTCTGAGAGAGCATTCGGAGAGAATTCCGAATCAGTTGACCGAGAGAGAGAGAGAGGGAGAGAGAGATAGAGAGAGATTAGGAGATAGAAGAAGTGACGGAGATAAGCGCGAAAGATCATCGACCCCTTTCACACACACTGTCCATTCAGCTCTCCCTCTTCATTTCCAAATCCTGTTTCGCCAAATGAGTTTCTCACCTTCAAGCAGGTCTCTCTCTCTCTCTCTCTCTCTTTCAATTGGGTTTTGGGTGTTTTTCCTTTTTTCTTCGAAGCTCCATGTTCTGACCCTGCAATACGGTGTTTTGGCAGTCTGAATAGTTGCAATCTGGGCTGGAAATCTTCGAGCTTGTTTGTTCAATTGGGGTTTCTTTCCGGTCACCAAATTCCACATGGTTTCTCGGCTTCTCTTCCAAAATTCGCTTCTTACAAGTCTCCTTGGGCTTGCTCGTCATCCTCTTCCTCTTCAGGTATGTTCCTGCTCTGGGTTTCCCTCTTCTTTTTCTTTTTCCCCAATCGGATGCATTCACCTTTGTAGTTTCTCAACAGTTGGTGGTAGTGTCATTGAAAGATTGTAATTCCAGCAGCTCTCTATCTTGAGGAAACTTTCTTTTCGGAAAATTGAATGGTCCAATAAAATTTGCTTTTGTAATTTTAATGTGTTGAGAGGCTGTATTGAGGATGTTAAGATGGATGTGCCGTTATACAAAAAACGGTAAAATTGAGAATGAGGTTATTCGAATTAATGTCAAAATGGCTCTCATTGGAGATAAGATTCGTGAGACACCATTTAGATGGTTTGATCATGTAAAAAAAAAAGAGCAATAGAGGCTCTTGTGCAGAATGGATGGAATGGAACAATTAAGTAGCTAGTAGAAGAGGTAGAGGAAGATGTGGAAAAATTTGGTTGACCCTTAGCTATAATATTAGTTATAAAGCCCTTACAAAAGATATATTCATGGATAGAAATGATTGGAGAGCTAGAATTCATATAGTCAACCTCATATAGTGGGATAAAGGCTTGCTATGTTGTTGTTTCCACATTGTGTGCTTTTCTCCTTTGTGAACCCCTACTTCAAGATTGTGATGTTTGTTTCTGTAGTTTCCTGCATCATAACTGGATTGTTGTTTTAGTTTTCTGCCCCAAATGTGTGAACCTGTTGATTGATATAGTATATTTTTGCAATATAAGATTTGGCATTTGTTATTTTTGTCAAGGAAAACCATAATAGTCACTACTATAATTTTACCTAAGCCTCTTCTTGAGTATGCTAATTCCATATGGGGAGATGAGGAAACAATTCCTGCCTTCTGCATATAGTCAGAAGAAGGAATTTAAGTTGTTTTCCTGTTGTTTCATTGGACATGATATACAAGGTCTTGTGTACTCTAGTGATCCAAGGTGAGGCATTGGCATAATCTTTTGTTTCTCATGCATCCGATATTTGGTGCCTGGAAGTATGAAATGAGTTTATGCAGATCATGGAGTTTCACATTACCTGTACATTAAGTGCCTATTACAAGTTGATGGATGTATACTTTTTGCACCTATTTCCCCTTCTATGATCACAAGCTTCCTAAATGATTTTATACTAAAAGTGCTCAATGAAATTAGAACTAGAAGAAATTATGATTGAATTATATCTACTGACTCTTGCATTGAGTTCCTACATTGTTTCTTGTGAGAAGCGTCCATCTGAGTCGTTTGCACGAATGTGATTGCTTGCCATTCCTAACTTTTTTCCCTGTCAATGCTTTCAACTTGGACCTTATTTTTCAATGATTGTAGTTCAGTTGGTTTAGAAAGTAGCTTTAATAAACATATATTCTTTACGTGTTTAAGATAGGTGCCTGAGTTTCCATTAGCGACCATCCACAAAGATTTCTCTGAAATCTCTAATTAACCCAGTGCCTGATAGTTCATTCCTGTTTGTCAGAACAAGATCCATAAGTATAGTTTTTGCCTCTGAAATTTCCTGAATGATGATATGGTCTTTTTTTGGAGTACTTTTACCCTCAATGATTTAGTGGTTATGAACCTTGGTCAGACAAAAGATATTCATTTTCTGAACCGACCGCTTGTAATTTTATCAAATTACAAGTGTTTATGTTCTGTTGATACCATTTCCCCTTGCATTTTCTCCATTTTTATATAAATATGCAGGACTTTCTTTCTTCCTCTTCTTCTTCGTCTTCTTTTTTCATTTTATTTATTTAGCATATCAATTTCAGATCTGCTGTTAGTGAAAGCTGCAAGAGGTGAACCTGTTCGCAGGCCTCCAGCATGGATGATGCGTCAGGCAGGAAGGTATATGGCTGTTTACAGAAAGCTTGCAGAGAAATACCCATCATTCAGAGAGAGGTCAGAGACAACTGATCTCATTGTGAAAATTTCCTTGCAGCCATGGGAAGCTTTCCGTCCTGATGGTGTTATTATTTTCTCCGACATTCTTACCCCTCTACCTGCTTTTGGTGTACCATTTGACATAGAAGAAGTGAAGGGTCCTGTTATTCACTCACCACTTCGTTCTGAGGAGAGCTTGAAATCAATGCATCCAATTGACTTGGAGAAACTTAATTTTGTAGGAGAATCTCTCAGAATTTTGCGCCAAGAGGTATTGCGTACTATTTGTCTCATGAAGTAAAAGGTGTTCTAAAGTTCTAGTTTATTTCTAGTTTGATTGTTCATGTTTTATAATTGTATAGATTTTGCTGTTAGTTCATGTTATTCTACTTATTCAGGTTCAGGGACAGGCAGCAATTCTTGGTTTTGTGGGAGCTCCCTGGACAATTGCAACATATATTGCAGAAGGGGGTACAACTCGGACATATACCACCATAAAAAGCATGTGCCATACTGCACCACATGTATTGAGGTCTATTCTTTCCCATTTAACAAAGGCAATATCAGACTACATTGTTTTCCAAGTTGAATCTGGGGCTGATTGTATACAAATATTTGATTCATGGGGAGGGCAACTACCCCCAAATATGTGGGAGCAGTGGTCAAGGCCCTACATTGAAGAGGTGATTTGAGTTCCTTTAGTAATACTGACGAAGTTTATTAGATCTCGCCGTGTTGACATTTGAGCATATCTTTAGCTATATATTAACTGCTCTTGCACTAACGTTATAAACATATTGCTCTTTCTCTGTGGATTGGCTTTGGCAAAACTTATTTATGCCAATCAAACTACCCTTTTGCTTGCTTAATGTACTTTATTTTGAAGAGTTTAAGTGCTTGTGGGTTTGTCATTTTAATTGAGAAGCACAGGAGAAACTACTAATTCTTAAACTTTAATGTTGAGAAGAATAACTAAAAGGTAGAAATTTAGGAATGTTGGATCCCTTGTTCATTCACTTATCTGCCGGTAGGGTTCAAGTTCATTCTTAACCATTCCAGTTCAGTTCCTGGCTATGCATGCTTGTAAACATTTTAAGTCCTTGATGTACACTAGCTAAGGTTATTAAGAAATGTGTAACAAAATATTCATTTGAGGTTGAGGAATAGAGATTACAGATTTAAACTGTGGCAAGTTGTAATACCCAAAAACTTTGTAAAGCCCGTATACATAAAGAAATGGAACATTTCAAAGAGTTACGGAAATTTTGGGTCAAAAGAGCAGCCTCCAAAATGGGGGTAGAAGTGCAGTTTCAAGAAAACTCGGGGCACAAGTGTAATTTACTAAAACCCTAGGGTATTGGCATAATAAATCCTTTTCCTAGGGGCATAAGAGAAATTTAAGGATGACCCAAGGACCAAGTGGCAAGGGGTCTAAGTGCAATTACCCAAAAAGTTCGGGCCAAGATATAATTCTTGAAACCCCGAAACTAGACCATTAGAGTAACAAACTAAACCAACTAACCGTTGAAAGTCATCATGAGACACACAAAACGGAGCATGAGGTGGCAGGGGCAAGAGGCAATGTAATAATTATGGCATTAGGTGGCGGGACACTTGGCGGAAGATGATTGGCCCGCAAAACTATAAATAGGGAGGGCCTTGAGGATGAAGAACAAAGCATTCGAGTTGGAATTTGGGCTAGATTTTTGGCCATTTGAGAAGATGGAAGAGAGGATTTTGTTCTTCAAAAAGAGGGCAAAATTCTGCAAAAAGAATGGGAGGAATCGAAGAAAAACGAGGGAAAATGGGCTTCGCTGAAGTTTCCAGAGCTTCGTCGGAGTTCCGACCAATACTGCCGGAAAACAGCGAGATAAGTCTAATCTAAACTTATATTTTGGTAGAGGAGAGAGAGAGGGAGCTATAGGAAAAAACAAAAGTTGAATCGGAGTTAAAACGAAGGAAAAAAACGTAAAAAATAGAGGCAGCTATTCGTCGTCTCTGGAGAAGGAGGCAGCGCGTGCAGAACACATGCCGGAAGACACTGCGCGTGGGCCATCTTTCGGCGGCATGTGCAGCCTCTTCTTGACTTGCAAATTTCCAGAAAAATTAGTTAATTCAAGTAGAACAAGATTATGTAAAAATATTTAATGTTTGAATTACAGAAATTGGTGTTTTCTGCAGAAACCTAGGCCTGTTTGCTGTGAACAGTAATTTCCAAAGGTAAACAGTCAAGGTGAGTGATTCCTGCATCCTTCTTATTCCATGTTGGCCATTTGTTAGTTCATTTGTGTGCGGTTGGTGGCTTTCATCTCATGTTTCCTTTGTATGAAACATACTTTTCTATTTTTCATGCATCACGGTACTTGTGAGCTGTGGCTAGTTATTATAGGTCATCATGTGTGATCGGGAGGGATCACATGCCTGTGCGGTGGGGTTGATGAGTTTAGACATGATGACCAATAGGGGTGATTGCAACCCCTTGGCATGACTACCACAAGGGGAGATTTCATATTGCATATTGCATTTGCACACATATATTTTCCTTTTTGTATCACTCACTGAGATGTTTCATATCTCATATCGGCATATTCAAATGAGTTAGGTACTCTAGGTTCTAGTTCTAGCAAGGGCAAAGAGGTGGTGCTCGATTAGTTTTGAGTTTTGATTGTTGTATACCCGTGTAATCCAATTGGTGTATTGTAAATAACAACTAGGATACTCAAAGTTTGTAAGGGATGTGTGAGTATCCCACGGATGTTCTGTGTTGTACTACAAATGATGTATGTAAGTTACCCATGCAACATTATAGATTAGTGGGTTTGATGTATTGTACGTGCTAGAGGGTGATGCACTATAGTTTGTAATCCAGATATTTGAGTCCAAAGATGTGCGTGCGTAAGTATGGGAGTCCTTTACATTTGTGCTAAAGGTATCATTGTTGGGAAATCCTAGCTATCTAGCTAGTTAGATTCGGTCCTTGGCTTCCGTTGTCAAGGATTTCCCCCTAACGCCTCTATGTGGTCTTAGTACTGATATAGCATAAAAAGGCAAGGCGTTGCCCAAGTCCATGAACACCTGAAGGATTTCTTCTCCTTAGTGATTTGCAACTTCTGACTATGAACTATATTCTTTACCTTTTTATTATTGACACCTAGTCACTTGTTTTTAGGAATCAGAATCTGCTCCAAGGAAAGTTTCCACTTGTGCGTTTTCTTTATAAGTTTTTCACTTCTACAGCATAATGTACAGTTCTGCTACCACTGGTCCTTTTTTTCTTTTTTCCCTATTAGTCACCTTATGGACTTGTTGACATTGCAGATTGTGAGTCTAGTAAGGAAAAAGTGCCCTGGAACCCCACTTGTTCTCTACATTAATGGGAACGGGGGCCTTCTTGAGCGGATGAAAGGAACTGGAGTCGATGTGATTGGGCTGGACTGGACGGTGGATATGGCTGATGGAAGAAAGCGTTTGGGCAGTGAAATAGGCGTACAAGGAAATGTGGACCCTGCTTATTTGTTTTCTCCTCTTCCGGCCTTGACTGATGAAATTCAAAGGTTTGTGATGCAAACTCAAATTCATGTCTGAACAGTTCCTATCATTTATTTCTGTAGTGTTAATTGGACCTGTACTTGAAATACTAAAGCTTGGGATTGAATTGCCTCTTCTTCTGATTATTGTTTAAGTAAGATTATTTAATAACATCAAGAGGCCATGGTTACTAGTTGTATGTGAAAGAAGTTATGCCCCATTGACTTGCTTGTCCGGGTGCTTAGACCAAAATATTTGTCACTAGGAATGACCAGAAAGAAAGTCGACACTCGCATAGTGGGATGGGTGGTTTCAATTATTTAGTATTTTTCTTCAATACATATAGCTATATATTTCAGAATATGTGGAGTCTGTGGACTTGTAAGAGTAGTGTTGCCTTTGTGTCTTCCTTGTTTTCATCTGCTATGCGACACCGACAACATGTATGGTTGTTATTCTGACACAGATCTGAGGTTGTCTCAGCCAGCAGCCTCCGAAAATTTTCATTTTCAAACACAGATAACCCATTATCTGGTGTGGCAGAAACAGGCAAAAAAGAAAACATTGTTGATGCATGAACATGTGGGCTGGATTTGCCATAAACTTTGCAGTTTGTGGGCTGGATTTGCCAATAAACTTTGCAGTTTGGTTGAACTTGCACAAAATAAAAAATGAGATTACTAATAAGATTGGGGTGACGCCTATTTTAAGGTAAAATGAGGGAGTAACAATTAAGATGGTTTAGATATATGAAAAGAGGAATGATAGAAGCACTTGTGAGGCGAGACGAGAAAATAAAATAAAAGAAATTTATAGCAAAAGAGGGAGATGAAGACCAAAGGAATAGTTCATGAAGATCTAGAATTCATTTAGCCGTCACCTAATGAAATTAATGCTTAGGATTGTTGTTTGTGTTATCCCTAATTGTGATTCCAATTAATCCAGCTCATTGAATCCATTTGGCAGGGTTGTGAACTGTGCAGGGCCAAGAGGTCACATTCTCAATTTGGGTCATGGGGTTCTTGTTGGGACACCTGAGGAAGCAGTCGCCCATTTTTTTGACGTAGCAAGAAGCTTGAACTTTGAGGAACTCGCCAAGGATCATTTTGTGGAGGAACCTAGATTGGTAGTTTGAAGACGATTGTTTTTGTAGAAACAGTCTCCTGTTCTGTTGTAGAATTAGCCCTTCTTTTTCGCTCTTAACCCGGTACCCAGCTGCCTGTCAACCATTGTTTTAGCTTGCACATTGTAGTTTGAGATACAATAGACTGCATTGTTGAGATGAATGGAAAATTTATTTCTCCTTTCGATTGATTACTTTCCCATCTTGTTTTCTGCCTTTTGTTTTAGTACTTTCTTTCATCTTCTTCCCTGCATATTAGGGAACATTTTCTCTGCATTTGGGGACCTGATTCATGGCTATTTGGTAGATATGTTGTTGCTAGATGATTGTGAACACAATCAGCAAAATGGACTATGTCCAGCTGCAACCCTAGCCTTTGTTGCTCAATGCTTTCAGTTTCATCAAGCCAAAGCAGATGCCAATTCTGGTTCTTGAATCCTCCACCACACAAGGTGGTGGCGACACTATTTTGATCAAAGATTTGAGGTTTAAGTTCAAGTCTAATACTTAGTTATCGTTATATTATTTATAAATTTGATAGTAATAGAGTTGATGACTATGTCTTTAATGATGCTTAACATGATTTCTTTCTAACAAAAATTTAAAATCTTAAGTTTGAATGTAATACTTGGTCATCGTTATATTATTTATAGATTTGATAGTAGAAGAGTTGGTGACTCTACTTTGAATGAGGTTTAACATGATTTCTTTCGAATAAAGATTTGAAATTTTAAATTTGAGTATAATACTTGATTATCTTTATATTATTTATAAGTTTGATAATAGAAAAGTCGATCATTCTGTTTTAAATGACACTTTAACATAATTTTTTTTAATATTTAAAATAATTAATACGATAAATCTTTATCAAATTAAAACAAAAACGATACACCATCGGTATTATCTTGGATTTCCTTTTTAAGAAACTGCCACCTCCCAAATCTCCATGACAGAGTTGACTGGCCAGGTGGCCTACCCACCAATGTTTGCCTTCCAAAGGACAAGAAAGCCTTGGAAGTATAAAAAAAAAGAATATCACATAGGTGGCTCTAGCTGTCTGGGACTTTGTTCATGGGGCATTCATAGGGTGTCCAAATTGAGCCAAGTTGATGATAGCTTAGAAGGGGCACTCTGCCTTTGTGCCATGCACTACCTGGATTTTGTTTGGAATATTTAGGGTTTAGAATTTTGTTTGGAATATTTTCTTTTATTAATTTATACTATTATATAAAAATTAAAAATTTTAATTTCAAAATGAAGTTATATAAAATTTTCGTTTAACGTTTGTATAAATTCTCTTTATGTTCGAAGAAATGTATATATATTCATTGATTAGAGTTTTTCTTTTTTAATTTTTTATTGTAAGATTCGAGATATACCTTAACATAAAATTATAAATATTTTAAAATTTTCTTTTTATGAAATATTTACTCATAAAAAAAGTAATTTAAGTTTTAGTTTAAACTAAAGAAATCGATTTGAGAAACTAGGTTAGTTTGAGACTGATCAAAAAATGATTTGATCCACGGTTCATTTAAAAGTTTTAACCAGTTTTTAGTTCAGTCCAGTCCAAGACGGAACACTTGTGATAATAATACATATAAATTAAATTATATAATATATTATTAAAATTGTAGTATAATATATTTTGTTTGGATGATATATATAAAAATATATATTTTTAAATTTTATATTTAAAATAAAAAATATATATCAATTTGGATGGTGGTGATGGTGGGCATTGGCAGTGGCCAGATCTGCAAAGAGGCATGGAACATCAAACTCCAAGAGAAATTACTTTATTTTTGTTTTAAAATGTTACATATATATCCAAATTTAAATAAGTAATAAAAATATTCAAAATTTTTTATTAAAATAACTTGTCAATTTTTGTTATCTTAAAATAAAAAAATTAATTCATTAGGGTAACATAGACAATCTATTGCATACGTTCGAGAACTTATGATACTGTAAAGTTGTGCATTTAATTTTATCTCTACATGAGATTATATAATCGACTGTGTCTATTTGAAGGGACAGATCCCAAGTTTCAATTTGTAATAATCCATCCATTCATTTAAAATTATGGAACAAGCGAATAGTGAATTTTAAAGTGGCTGGCCAACTAGGTAAAATATCTGATCTATCCTTTAGTTACTTTTATGGGTTCAACCTAACTAACAAAGGGATACAGTGAATATATTGTATAAATTGGCAGCAGAAACTATTATCATGACACCTACAAAATCAACACAAGCCAATACCCACAATTTGTGCACCATTAGGGCACGGTAGGCACCGATTAGGCTGTTAATTTGTTATTGAGACAATTAGTGGGTCTTTTAAGCTAATCAGCTTTCAGGCTTTTATTGTCTCCTCGTAGCCCAGTAGGGAGACTTTCTTATGGTCCCATGCTCCATTAAGACCCCTCCTTGTCTCTTCTTCAGGCGCCATCCTAATTATTCATAGAGATCTGGGATTCTCTTTGATTGATGACCACAGTTGTGTTCCTAGCTATAGCTAGCTAGGACCCCTTCAATTGCCCTAACCTTTACACTTTTTTCTTCCTTAAGGGCTATTTATGAATCCCAAAATTTGGGCCAAATTTATTTGGTGAAAGGACAAATGGGTTTTTTTTTTATTCTCTTGGTTTAAGTTAATATTTAGGAAAGTTCCAATAAAAGATGGTACTGTACTAAATGAGTTAGTCAAATTAGAACTTGAGAAGCAATAGAAGAAGGATGATTTAATTGATAGTTTTATTGAAACCTCAAGGTGAGAGCTTCCACATAATTGAGATTAGTTGTGTTGATTAGAGTTGAGGGCATACTTAATTTGATAACTCAATAGAATTATTATATCAATATAAAAACCAATAGCATAATAGTTCACTATTTAACAATTTCTCCTTTTGGTTTCATATTTCAACTTACCAAATACATGAACCCATACCGACCAATAAGTGTGCCGCTAGTGCTAGTTTAGTGCGCGTCAAGTCGTAATTTTGGAATATTAGATGAACAGTTTATTTTTTTGTCGGTTTATATTTTTTCTTTTTTCTGTACTAGTCATTGAGTACATAAAGTCACATCAACAAGACAAAAGTCACTCATACGAGTTTAGTGCATATCGAGGTGTCAACTATATAAAAATATAGTCCCATTCTTATCAATTCCCAAATGTTACTTAAAACATTTTCTTAAGGTACCCTCCTCAACAATTTATGTGGTTTAGGGTCTCAACCCATCTTTGTAGATTCTTTTCTCCATTACTAGCTGCTTGGAAGTTTTCTCTTATCTACCATCTATATGGGATAAAAATCTATGAAATAAATAAACATTAATTTGGCAATCTAAGTTCTATACATATGTGTGTATATATGTATGCATATATGAGCAAATGAAGTGGACCATCACAATCAATAATTGGCTTTCATTTGTGGTGTGGACAGATTTTATTTTGTTGTCTGAGAGATCATGAATTGTGTCTATACAATGGACAAAGCATAAACATTGTTTTTGTCAGTCATAAATCAAAGAGATTCTACTTTCTGGTCACTCATATAAATGCTCTTTTGGGTATTTAATTACATATATAACTAACAATATTAATTAGATTAAAATAAAATATTTTTTCACTATAAACTTTGTTATTTTTTCACTATTTTACTAGCAAAAATGGAGGGCTTAAGTCTATATCTATATATCTATATCTATGTCTAGACTTCTATATATATGCCCCTCTCTCTCTCTCTCTCTCTGTATATATATATATATGTATATTCAAGTTGAGATACATAATTAGGATAATGAAATTAATATGGGGAATCCAATGGTACTATGTGGACCAAGGTATATATATAGATGATGATGTGCATGGGACAGATCACATCATAAAGTGGGACATGCCATCATACATAATTCTTAAGGAAAATAAGAATGAATTCTTGTGTTCAGACATGGGTTTAGATCAGATAAAGGAAAATACAATCATGTACACATTCAACATAAACTTCATTTATTTATCTATTTGGCTGAACTAGCAGGATGTAACTAGCTAAACGCCATAGACATTAATGTGATCAAGAAATGATGCAAAATTTAGGGTTTCTTTAAATGTGGGAAGAAGTTTATGTTGATCTATAAATGATCAGACTGATTGCATGTGATTATATATAATATGGCTAAATGGAGCTAATGAAAGAAGAGAACATACTGATCGGTACTTCAACTTCCGGATCGGTCTGCATCAACTTCACGCATTAATCCTCATTTACACAATTAGCATATAGTGCTTAAGCAACATATTTAGAGAGAAAAACAAGAGAAGAACAGATTGGGGACTTGATCATGATCAGCATCGATCCCTCGATCCATCGAACACTGATAGCAACATCCATCCAATCCTTTGTAGAGTTTCCAAAAATGTACCAAAGCTTGCCAAGAGCTGAAAATTATATATATATATATATCTCGAGGGACCTGTAAATTTGCAACATTAATTAATTCACAGGTTACAAAAGAAATAATCTGCTGGTTATGACAAATAAATTAAAGTTTTTGCTTATGGAAATGATAAGCAATGCCAAAATCAACAGAATAAACTAATTAACAGGTAATGTCTTTGAATTAAATGATATAGTGTGAACTATATATATATGAATTAAACTACATTGATATGCATGATATTATTGTTTTGACTTCCCATATCAATAATCTCTATATGTATAAAGTATTGTAACCAATGCCCATGAATATAAATGAATTTATGTATGCATGTATAATATATGTTTGATCACACATAGAAATTAAGTCCAAAAGCTTCATTGCATCTACTGTCAGCACAACATAATGTAAGAATATTAGGTGATCACTACATATTCAGCCTAAACATGACATGGGTATTAATTAAATAAGATAATATACTCAAGATTCGAGTCATAGAATTTCTCAATTTTGACACAAGATACTTGTTAGATTGATTAATTTCATTTGATCTAATAGAATGATTTTGCCATATCCAGACTAATCCCAATCCAAGCGATATCGAGACGTAACATACGATTCCATTCCTTCAGCTATATCCTGTATACAAGTAATATTGCAAGAAGACGTTGGATCAAATTGAAAACAAATGATGAACGAAGGGGACACATGATCTTCAACATATCTGCAAAATCTCAGATTATCATATAGCTGTTGCAGTTGAAAACAGAAAATTAGGAGAAGTAGAGGAATTAATTAAGCATTAACATGTCTAGTAATCTTTGCAAGAATGTAATTAAGGCTATGGAACTGGCGAAAGATCATTGATATGAAACTAATCAAAGGGTTTATTCCGAATGCCTAGTACTAACTAATTACTGATGACAAGGCTCAAAATGAAATTACAGATGCTTAATCAGGAAACAAACAACTATATATATACTGATGTTTGATCTGAACATATGTAGTTGATACAATTATTAGTTTGAGGAAAAGATTTGTTTAATTTTTGAAGGTGCCTCATTATTTTCCGTTGATCCATTAAAGTTTTTCATCCCATAGCAAGCTTCTAACTAAGCCTAGACGATCCAAAACTTCCTTGATAGCTAGGCCATTCAAAGAAGAAGAAGAAGAAGAAGAAGAAGAAGAAGAAGAAGAAGAAGAAGAGAATCTGGGACAAAATTGCAAGAGATAAAGAGGAGAGATTTGTTCATGCATTTAGTTAAGATCCACAAGAATCTAAGACAAAGAGCTGATATGCTGATGTGTTAACAACCACAAATAAACAAATCATACATAAGCAATGGGTTGTTTAATTAATTAATTAACTGTATTTCAACTGTTTTCTTATTTATTTAGTTATTTGAAAATTGAAATTATGCACATAATATGATCATGTCCTAATGGCCATTCATGGCGGGCACAAAAGATCTTGTAAAATCCTTAAAAGGGCCAAAACCAGAGAAAAGTAGACATACAAACAGGTGACCTTAACTTTGGGTATTAACCACCAAAGAGCTGTGGTTTTGCATGAGAGAGAGAGAGAGAGAGAGAGAGAGAGAGAGAGAGAGAGACCTATAGTTGTCATTGGCCCCTAACGTTGGTAAAAGACGTCATAGTAAAGTTATATGATTAGGGTAAGTCTATCTCTGTCTTGAAGGAGACAATATAAATTAGGGTTTTGGAGCACTAGTCCTAGCTAGCTAGGGTTTACTATCAAGGAAAAACAAGATGCCTCAATCAAGAAGGGATAAATGCATAGTTCCAATTGGAGGAGGTTTCTTCCTTTAGCGATTTCCTCATTCAACGACGTCGTTGGATCGATCTAAGGTTTAGAACAGAAAAGCAGAAAAACAAAAATTACAAGCCTTATTGCCACCACTTCATCACGAAAAACTCATGAATTGAGTTCCATGAAATTTTTGTACCCCCTGCAAAGTCAGTAATTTCTATGATTTGATCATCTCATGGCTAGAATCAGCAAATTAATAAATAATCCAATTCTACGTACCCATTTGATTAATTAAGAAGCTAGCCAAGAACATTCAAGAAGGCTGCATAAGAGAGCTGGATGCAGTATTATCACTGGCTTTCATTTGATTTCTCTTCTTCTTCTTCTTCTTGTATGGAATTCCTCTCGCCTTCGCCTGAGAATCCCTCACTTCGCGAAGATAAACCCGAATTGCGCCACTGGCAAAAGGATTAGTCTCTGGCAATCCACCGTTCTCTTCGTAAGCAGCCCTAAGGCGGCCGATAAGCGCATCGAGGCTGCCCCAAGCTTGCCTTAGCGGGCAAGTGCAAGGCCCCGGCGGCTCGGGCTGCCCAAAAAACACACACCCTTGTAAGTGCACCTTAGTCTTGCCAAACTGATCCAGATACCTCAAAAAATCAAGTACATGGTTGTAGTTGCACTGTGCCATAGCCACTGGCGGCCTCTGGTTCTTCAAGTACTGCCCAAAAGTGTTCCAATCGCGTCGCTTCTGCGACTCATACCGGCTCAGCTGTGCCGGCTGCTGCTGATCAGCAGCTGCAGGACCCGTTCGCGACGATCCTTCGCCTAATTCTTTGCCCTTGTCAGTAGACATGAAGGCTGAATGGGGCTGCGGTGAAGAACAGCTTTGGCCAAGTCGATCGAGAGAAGAAGTAGGAAGGAAAAGAAGGATATATTATTATTGAAGGGGTGGAAGAGAAAAATGGAGATCACATCATGGGGCTGCTGAGAGGAGACACAGAATGGGGCCAATGAAAGTGCTTTAGCTAGCTCCTTTTTCTACCTCCATGACATTATTTTTTTCCATATTTTTATAATTATGTTACCATCATAAAAGCAATCATTATAAGGCATATTAGCAAATTTAGCACTATGATTTGGGACCCCCCTAGAGATTAGGTGACCTGTGGAGGTAATTAACCTGGGTTAGCTAAGGTGCGTTTGGCTGGTGATGCAGTTAATTGAATAGCGAAAAGGGAGATCATCAACATAAAAGATGCAGCATCTTCCTAGTGTTTATGAGTGGTGAACAAGCTTGTCTCCTTTGAAATTTTGAATGAATCTGTTGAATTGTAAAGAAGGATATATAACTTCTGCTGGTAGCCAACTAGCCTTTAATAGAAGTTCTTTATTATTTGTTCTTTATTTTTATTCTTTTGGTTCTGTAAAATAAGAGAATGTTTGGGAGTACAGGCAATCCTATGAGGCCAAAAGGGTAGGTATAAGTTTTTTAGGAGGTGTCTCTGTACATGAATTTAGATTAAACCCTTAACCGTTTATTATTCATAATGTAAAACTTCATTTTAAAATCTTTTTATTAAGCTGGGGGTCCGTGTGATTCGATACTGTTAATTATATCAAAAATAGAAATAAACTATTCTTACAAGATTTAAAGTGAGTTCTTATGGACAAATTGACCCAACTTTGCCATCTGATATACCATGCACCTTCTTGGGGTAAAAGTTCTCTCTATCACAAGATGATTTTATATTTTGCTAATCCCACTTGTTGAATGTTTATGAAATTTCATGTGTAAATCATCTAATTCAAGGGACTAAATTTAAGATTAATTACGTACCATCCATCTTAATTGACTAATTAATTGATTGATTTCAAATCAGCAATTATATATATTACAGGTATTCAGTGGAGGTGGTCTCTTATCCTTCCTTAATTTCAGTAGTGGCAGACCTTGCTTGAGATTACCTTCTGGTGATGAACGTGGGAAGACCCTATTGAGGGTATAGTTAATAATTAATTGGCATCCCTAAAAAAAATAAAAATTTAATATTGGATACCAAATATATAATAATACTGTGGCTACTATTTATTTGCTAATTTTAGGGCACGATATTATACGTTCTACTAAAGTCGAGAAGTATCATATTTATACATAATTTTCTCTTAAATTTAGCTCAAAAAACTGTTTCAGGACTAATAGTCGATATAGATATTAATTAAAAACCTTAATTAATATGCACGGGAGAAATTCTTTTTCTTTTCTTTTTATTTTTATTTTTTATTTTTATGAGTAAACTTCTTCAGCATTTCTAATCTCAACCTTGCCTGTCAAATAAATAATTAAACTAAAATAGAGATAAAGAATGCTATATGCAATTAATTAGCTTGGAATCAAGGTTACCTTTTGCATTAATATGAAGAAAAAACAACTTGTCCATTCTTGCCTACCCTGTCGATTTAGCAATGGCCTTTTGTCTTAGCCTAAATTGGCTTTCACCCTTCAAAAAGGCTATGAGAGAGGAGAAAGTGAAGGACTCATCAAACTCTCTCATTGTGTAACAATTTTCCCTTTTTTTAGCAAAAAAATAAATCTTATTCTTTGAGAAGGGTAGACATATATCATATTCTTAGAGGATTTGGTTGACTCCTCTTAAAAATCTTGTACAAAATGGGATTAACATGTACAATCTTGTCATTTTCAATGTCCATTTATAGAAATTCATATTTTTTTAAAAATAAAAAAGGTAAGTTTAGATTTCGAGGGACATTGTGCATAAAAAGAATAATCCTAATCCTTCACCTCTTTCATTAGGTTCGGCTTGATTGAGCTTAGCTCATGTTAGTTATCTTATTTTATTGTAGGCATGTATTATTCATGAGACGAATGATACCTTTGTTAAGCTTTAGTGACCATTATTAATTCTTTTATATTTATACTTCATTTGTTATCTTGTTAGTCGTTGTTTTTAATTTTTTATTTTTATCAAAACAGATAGCCATTGTTTGTAGAATATATACTGAATATATATCAAATTATGTATATCTAATAACTATATAAAAATTTATATGCTAACTTGCTTATCAAGAGAATTTTTACTCGATCCCCTCTATCTTACTTCTTTTCTTTTTTCTTTTTTTAAAAAAACTTTGAAACATATACCTTTTACATTGAAGAACAAACAATATTGGGATTATGGGACAGATGGCCCCATCACAGGTACTCTTGTTGCTTCACTCTCAAATTAAGCAAAGTCATTTATGAAATAATTAGTACTACATAGCTAATTATGTATAATTTGCATTTTCTTATATCATTAGAAAATCACAAATTCAAATTCAAGTATTGTTCATGAATTCATAATATCAATCATTAGTTAATGATTCAAATTCCTCATGGGTTTTGATTTTAATTCACAATTAAAAATTCATATATGCATCTATTTCGGACCACACTACTTGTACATCAAAAGTTACACCTTAGGTTACACACACAAATAACTAAAATACCCCTCGCATCTCACCGCCTTGAGTGAAAGGTATTTTTATTATTTTAACTGCATTGTGTAATTCAAGACGTACAAATAGTATTTTCCATTTCAAAAAATCTTTTTATGTTAGTGTCCAGATTGTTACGTTTTTCTTGTTGTTTAAACCTTACCCAACCAATAATTTTTTTAGCTTAGAAAGACTCGTGGTAATGGTGCACCACCCTTCATTGTGACTTCCACTGTCAACTCTTTCGTCATCAAGCTGTAAATTTTTTTGATTAGGCGTCAATTTTTTATTTTATAAAAAAATGTGTTTTGTTAAATACTCAAAGGGGTATGATTACTCTGACCCATTTGTGAGCTGTGTTTTTGGTAAACATTGTAGTTTCAAACTTTAGGTTATTTTCCACTATTTTGAGTTTTGAGTTATTTAGGAATCTTCCAAATACATGGAAGACACATATGGCATTTCTCAAATTGAAAACTATATCTAGGTAGAACAATGGCTATTGGTTGAGCCTCTAATTGGTTTTAGATGTATTTATAGATGTAATATTTTTTGAGTAAAAAATATTCAGACTAATAATATTGTTACATAAAATTAATAGAAATATAAGATTGATTCAGAGTTGACATCGAAGTGAAACCCAATAGTAAAAAAAAAGTTAATCTAAATTAAACTCGACACGAAATTCGTTTACACATAAGAATTTCTAATTTTTGTACTTGTCTTTTCTTGTAAAAAAAAATAAATTTTGGATATTTATTGAGCAAGATCTTGCTCTTTTTCTAAAGAGTGCCATTGGAATCTAAGCTCAATTTTGGGTTTTGTAAATTAATTTGAATTTCTTTATGTTTTTGCCAATAACACCTAGTTATATCTAGAGATGTTAAACTAGGGGAAAAAACAAAATCTACCTCAATTGATGTGACCTGAGCATTTTCCCATTTAGGGCACAAAAGAAAATGCTAAAGTTATTGGATTTATTTGGAAACCCTCATTGTTAATGGAGAATAATGTTTTTTTCGTCATTTGGTATATTATTAATGTATTATATTCTGTATCATATTAATAACATTATTAATTATTTTCCCTAACTAAATTGGAAGTTTGATTAATTAAATAAATTCACATGCTACACATTAAATACATAAATTAAGTAAGACATATAGTGTTAATACATTTATGTCTACAATCTTAATCTATGATAATATAAATTTGAAAAAAAAAAAACTATAAAATTATTCTACCATCATTTTTACACGAACAAAACTATAAACCCTTACAAGTGACATTGCCGTTTCTTAAAGGAGATTTTTGTAATCACCATTTTGTATCTAAATAATAATTTAATTTTCATTGACTGATCGATTGGTCACTCACATTTAGATCACACTAATTATCGAGTAGTGACATATACGGTCGTAATATCATTTTTTAAATTACTAACGCGTGGTGACTCGAAACTAAATTAGAAGAGTTTATTTATAAGCAACGACTCATCAGATTTTTTTTTTTTATCCTCACTTAAAACTTGTTTATGTGAGTTTTGAATTAGAAGAATTACCTAATAGAGAAACAACATGTCTCATGAGGGGTTGAATTAATCAGTGAACAGTGGAAGGGGTTGGCCCCCCTTGCATTCAGTGATTAAACTTGTTGGACCATGTTAGATTCTTCTCATTAATATCATCTCAAGTTGATGAATCAGGAAAAAAGATTTGTTGAGATGCCTTAGTCAACTAAAATGGATCTGATTAGACAACTGATTGAGGCACCACTACTGATAATTAGCCCCCACCTCCAACTTGTCATTTGGTTAATTTGTGTGAAAAATGGCTTTCATTTGGCTGCAATTAGCAAACTAATTCTGCCCATTAATTAATTGCCATTGCTCTTCTGGGGCTGTACATGTTGCTGTGGTTGGCATCATCAACTCTGGGAAAATTTTCACAAGCCTTCAATCAAACAGTACAGCTACTAAGAGTTTTGGATTGCATGCAAATTGAAATCACTTGAAAAACCAATTCAAAGGTGATCTTGAGAGTTATTTGCAGTGGTTAATTTCTTTCAATTTTCTCAGGCATGGATGTGTGTTGAGCTTTTGTGCATTTTCTTAATTATGTGAATCAGATCTTCTCCCCAAGGAGAAATAATGAAGTTAATGTTGTGCATATATTAGGCAACAAGTTTTTGGTCAAATACTATGTATAGTTAATGCGATTATTCGCTACATTTTGTTGCGTGGTCTTTTAACTTCAGAAAAATAATGATCGTATCATTGTTCATCATTCTCGTCAACGTAAAATATCACCTCGAGCTACTCTGGTTAAGTAAGTACCTCTTGGAAATTAATAGTTTGAAAGATATGGTTAGGCTTGAGTTTGATAAATGTAATTGGGATTGAAAAAAAAAAAAAAGAAAAAAAAAATCTCTCGTGTAAGATTAAAATCTTATTAAAAAATCAATGATAATATCTTTCAAGATTAGACAAGGACAGACAACATTATCGAAGTGGAATATAAATCACTAGCATCATAATCACATTAAATGCATAATTCTTGTCGACTTTTGATTATATTACATATTCTTTCTTGCAACTAGTTGAGAGCCTTTAGCAATTTGCTAATTTAGGTATTGGAAAGCTCGTTGTGGAGACACTCGAGACAGTTGGAGACACTCAGGACAGTTCTTCGTTCTTTTTGTATAATAACAAAAGAAATCACCTACTCACCATCCTCCCTCCCTCTTTCCTTTGATCCAAGCCATCAATTTCTTGATGGAAATCATCAATAGGGTTGATGGATGAATTAACAAAATGTAAAACAAGCCAAAGGGTGGGGGAAATGTGTCTTGAAGCTGCAGAAAGGTAAACTAACTAGCAAGAACTTGAGGATTCACAAAAAGGGATCAATTTTAACTTGATCAGAAACCTTTGAATTGTTACCAAGATCCAAAGATCTTGCTGCTGCCATAAACCAAAATCATTGTCCTCTTCTGCTTTAGGTGAAAGGATTTAATCACTAGGGGAAAAGGGTTTCACTAGGAAGGAAAAATTAAGACAATTGACATAAAGCCCCTTTGTACCAAAATCTTTAACCAAATGAAAAGACTAAACTCATGAGCAACACAACAGCTAATTAACCCATGGTGCATTGATTTAAAAAATAAAAAAGGAACAATAAAACTATCTCTTTACTTATGCAAATACATCTAACTCTTGCCAAATTAAGTATTTGACGATGGTATTTGGGACCGATAAGCATGGCTCTACCTCGATCCAAGAACATGTATGAAGAAACGGGGTTAGTTCTCTCAGTATAGCTTCTAAACACTTAAATTAGTAAAGTAAATGAACAGTAAAACATATTGAGTACTTAGAGATACTTGGTTTATCTATGTTATACGTGAGTCAGGATACTTAAAATTATATTCAAGATTCTCAAGCTTGGATGTCTTGGCTTAACAAAGAATCCAATGGAGTAGATATCTCTCAAAAATTCTTAGAGTTTGAATTGGGTTTTGTTGGCCTGACACGACTTATTTTACATACTTATTTAAGGTCATATTATAATTCTGTAGATTATATCTCATCAAATAATTGACGATCACATAAAAATTGTGTATGACCTATTTGTACCACATTAATCATAAACACTTTAATTGAATGATAAAATATAAAAATAATGCATCTGATAATTTTGACTCCCTTAGAAAAAATAGATAACAAGACAAAGTTCTAGCATAGAAAGATAATCAATATTTAAGAATTAGTGTGAATCAATGATTCGTTTCTAATCAGAACATAAAGGGAGTGATAGTTTAAGTGTGTTTGTTAAGGGTCTAGTATCCCGTAATTTAGCTTTTTGGTGACATTTTTTCTGTCAAGTATTCCCGTGTCGCTATACTCTTTTCTTTAGTTAGTGGAGACATGGCCTTTGGAATGGATCGAGAGGTATGGGCTACACACCAACCAACACCATACTCTCAAGTCACATCACAAAAACATGAATAAGTGAAAATCATGCTCGGACCATTCTAGATTAAGTTGTAAAAATCCAATAACTTTAAAAGAAGTAAATAGGACTAATTAGACCTTAATCTACTTATTTTGACCTCTTATATTCGTTCTTTGAAATTCAAATACTAATTTGATCATTAGACATTCTCTAGAGGACAAAAACCCTTTGCTTATAGAAATTATTAGGCGATAATTTAAGTTCCAACTCTCAACAACATCATTTATTATCATGTTTCAACATATCGCAAAAGTAAATAAATGAAATTATTTTCATCTAGAGATCCATTTTTTTAAAACTTAATAAGAGTTTATAGCTCCATTCCTTTTAATTTAAAGAAAATGATGAGGTCGGAGGTTAATCTGTTCATCAATAATGAATTTTTCACCAAAAATCAATGGTTTACTCGAAAAATTTTCAACTTTTTAATTTTATTAAATAATTAAATCTTGCATTAAAAAGTAAAAATTCAATTTCTTAATTTCTTAACTTTATACCGTGAATTAAAAAATACCATTTTTGATATGTTCTAGAACTGAAAATAAATATTATGACTTTTTAAAATATAAAATGTTATGGCGTCTTTATTGATTAAATTAGAGTTGAAAATAAAAAAAAAATATTTTTTTATATATTTTTAAACTAAACGGGACTTAATTTATTTTTTTTGTAAATAAGTATTTATTGAAAAAAATCACAAAATGTCTACTACTTTTGCTAAAGTATATACCTCGAGCATCACCAAGAAAACAAAAGAAAAAGATAAAAGAATTATCTCTAAACTATTTACATACAATGATATATTCCTTCAAACATATAGAAAATACAAAAAAAATACCAGATAAAATCTTCAAACGATCGCTATTGCAATAATATGCACTATCTTCACTTTACTCACATCTCAAGCTTACAAGATTTGGGGGCCGGGGGGCCGGGAGAGCTTGTTTGATAGAAAGTGAAGGAAAGCAAATTTACCACCTCCACAAAACTAGCTAGTCTCCTCACTAGCCCTAGCTACATATATATTGTGTAGCTAGCTTAGACTTAGTTAGGAGCAGTACTGCCCACAATGTGATAAGATGCTATATGCTGCTTGAAAATTGGGAAATGGGGATTTTCCACTTTTGATCAATCAGACAGCTTTGTGGTGGAAAGATGAATTGTTTTGGCAAGATGGTTCACCCATAGGCCAATAATTAATCTAACCCTAAAATTAACATTCTCCCCCTTTGAAGGGCAACCCTATATATATAGCTAGCTGCATCTATATATGCCCATAGGATAATTGGGGTTGGTATGCCTTTTGCATTTTGGGCCCAAGTGTAATTGATTGTAATTGCTAACTCTAAGATGTAGTTTATTTAAATTTTTAGTTATTCTAATTACACTTTCGAAATTATATTTTTAAATCGATTTAATTTCTATATTTTAATTTTTTTCGTATAGTAATTTAAATTTTTTATTATTTCGATTACACCTGTATTTTTAAGTCAATTTAATTCCTATATTTTGATGTGAATAAAATGTGACGTATATTTTGTCATCTCACTTTATCTTTTTTTTTTTATATATGAAAATATAGGAACTAAATTGACTCGAAAATGTAGGCGTATGTGTGTAATTAAAATAACGAAAAATTTGGTTTGTCACATGAAAAAAATGAAGATTAAAGTATAGGTGTTATATTGACTCAAAAATCAAGTTTAGTGGTGTAATCGAAATAATAAAAAATACGAATAATAACATAAAAATACATAAACAAAAATACAGGTTTGGCATTTGAATGTAACTTAACAAATTTACATATAAATGTGTGTGCAGCTCCGATGCTTATGTTGGGTTAATGACCAGGTCGTATCCATTAAAGTAAGCCCAACTGGCCCATCTAAAGGAAAATAGCCTCATCCGTAAGGTTTTGTAAGCCCGCCGGGCCATTTTCTGAAGCCCGTGATAATGTACCTTTACATATAAATGTGTAGAAATCCATATTTTTTTCTACTGCTCTTAAGAATTCTTCTAAGTAAAATTCAACTAATGAAATATTAACTAATTTAAAATTAACCAAAAATAAAAAATAAGTAAGGACTCATTGAACTAAACCCAACATCGATAACTTGTTATTTGATGAGGCAACATCTTAATTTTATGAAAAAATACGATAATATCCCTTATCAAGAGCACTCCAAAGATAACACATGATTGGAGATATCTCGAGCTTGGGCCAAGACCAATGGCTACTATGAATCCCAAGTCCGAAACTAAGATCTAACTTGAGGGGTTTACCAAATCCAAATGAAATGACTAGAAGAGTTGAATCTAAACTTAGAATTAGATCGAGACTCATATCACTCTTAAGATTAACCTATGGTCTCAAACTTAATCATCCTCATGGTATGATCATTAATTGTATCACTATTGCGTTATTCTGCAACCAATCTCGTGATTAATTTGATTATTAGGAGATCTACGAGAAAATATAGCCTCACCTTCCTTTTATAGATGAAATAAATTCTAAATAAACTCAAAATTAAATAGAAATAAGAACTCATGATCGAAGAAGTAGTCAAGGGTATAGCCCTTGAACAAGTTTAGTGGCTCCAAGACATCATCACTATTGCTTCTCTTTTTTTATGTATTTATTTTTTTATAAAAATCTCTATACAAATTACCTAAATTCATATTATCTAAAAAAAAACTTGTATTTAATGCTTCTAATGGATTTTTCTTTAAAAATACTTTTATTAGTTAATAACGAATTAGTCGAGTTTTACAATAGTTTATAAATCATTAAAATTATTTTTAAATTAATGTGTAATAAATATATATTATTAAAAAATAAAATACATTTTTAACACTTTAACTATTATCTTTAAAACAATAATAATTTATATGAGAGATTTCAGAATCTAATTGTCACTTATTGAATAGAAAAAGACAAAAGTAGTGGTTGAATATCCAAATCTATCAGCTTTAAACATTTATTTAACATTTGCCATGGGCTGATTGTTGTTATTATTTATTTAAAAATTCGTGTTTATTTTTTTAAATAAGATATATTTATTATATATATATTTTTTTAGTACAAGTCAATTGACCAAATTGCTCGAATAGAATAAATCAAGCTTATGTAAAAAATTGAACCAAACTAATTGAATAAATTATTAAATTGGAAAGTCAAGAAAAAAAATAAGCTGACCTAAAAAATAGAAAAAATCAAAAAATAAAAATAAAATAATAAAGTGCAAAAACGAAGTCATTTTTTACATTTTGGTTGGTTAGGTTATTTTGATTGTTTTCAATATGAAGATTGAACTGAACTGAAATAATCGAAATTACCAAACTTGAAAACTAAAACTGAATTGAACTACAACTTGAGCTAAATCGAATTGACAATTTCTGCTAATTCAATTTGATTATTTTAATTTGATTGAAAGATTATTCACCCCTAAGTCACACCTTTAATAAAAATATAAATACATCGATTAAAATAATTGCTCAAACTAAATAGATGGAATTTTTTTCAAAAATCAAATTGAACCAACTGAATAGATACTCAAACCGAATATACTAAAAAATTAAAAAAAATTAAAAAATTGAATTGACAAAAAAACTGAAAAAAACAAAAAAAAAAAAGCCAAAAATTTTATCCAAAATGACATTATTTTTTATATTTCAATCAATTTAATTATTTAATTTGATTATTTGAATTCAACTAAAATATTACTCACCCTTAGAGCATCTCTAATAGAGAGTGACATTTGGGGTGTCATTTTCATAATTGTCAAAATAACACCCCAAATTAAAAATTAACCACTCCAACAGGGGTGGCATATGAGGTTGTAAAATGACAACAATTCACTTGGAGTGCCATTTTTACAATCACTAAAGAAAGAAAAAAGAAGAGATGCAAACTCTAACTATTATTTTCAATTGCTCTATTTCAACTTTTATTATAAAATATTGATTATTTAAATTTAAATTTTGATAAAAAAATATTAAAATATTAAATAATACTTTTATTTTATCACTTGTCATTAGAGCAGATTTATTTTTTAGAAATAATATAATACTATTTAAAGTTATAAATGAATAATTCAACACTTTAAAATCACACTACCCTTTGAAAATGCTCTTATATCTATTGACGCAGCATATGCTTCTGCATTCTTTCCCACTTGCACAATAATATAATAAAAAGGTCCTAATAAATAAAAAATAAAAAGGTACCCATAAATTAAAATAATCATATTAATAAACAAACAACCTCCTTTTCTGGGCGGCTTCAAAGATTAAATGTTTTTTTAAGTTGA
This sequence comes from Diospyros kaki, assembly GCA_036245055.1. Lineage (NCBI taxonomy): Eukaryota > Viridiplantae > Streptophyta > Magnoliopsida > Ericales > Ebenaceae > Diospyros > Diospyros kaki. The sequence goes on from BSEG01000011.1 coordinate 38,652,096, forward strand.
CAGTGCCGCTGTTCTGACCCACACCCACCAAATGCATAATTAATTAAGAGAGTGCTAATAATGTGCATCACTCTAAATATTAAAACTTTAGTGTTTAATTAACATTTCCGAATTAATTAAGTTCAATAAATCTTCTATAAATCTGGAAATCTGATGGCCCCATTCACAGCTCAAACAAACAACGTAGGGGCAGCACCACCCCTAATGCTTACGTTTTCTTTCCTCTTTCTCATCATCCAAACACTCTCTTCCCCTTCCCAAGCCGACGTTCCTGCCTCTGAAACATTCAAGTTTGTCGACATTTTTAACGCTCCTTTTCAACTGTGTTTCTACATCACCACCCCTAATGCCTACACCTTGGCTTTACGAATGGGCTTGGTCAGGTCTGAGTCACTCTTTAGATCGGTATGGGAAGCGAACCGAGGCAACCCAGTTGGCGAGAACGCCACTTAACATTTGGGAGTGACGGAACCTTGTATTGGTTGATGCTGATGGGCCGGCGAGCGGCTTGAAGTTGTTGCCATACAGTAACTTAGTCTTGCAGGACAGCAGTGGAAGTTTCGTATGGCAGAGTTTTGATTATCCAAGTGATACCATCTTGGTGGGTCAGTCTCTTAAACTTGGATCGAAGCTTGTAAGTCGAGCATCCCCACAAGACAACATTGATGGTCCGTATAGCTTCGTTAGCAGAGCCCAAGCAGTTGGGCTTGTACTGCAGGAGCAACAACCCTCCCAAGCCCTTGCTCTACTTCTCCTCCTCTGAATGGTTTAGCATTAGCAATGGTACCTTGGCTAATGTGACATTCACCATTTCGGAAGAAGACAATGGCTATTCTTATTACTTGTCATTTGACTACCATTTGGACAACCCAGCTGGGTCTGGTGGTCGATACTTGGCCAGGACCATATACAATAGCACTTTAACCTTTCTAAGGTTGGGAATCGATGGAAATATTAGGTCTTGCACTTACAATGCGTTGCTTGCCCATTACCAAATGGGTTGGAGCAAAACTTGAGAGCCAGTGAAGGTGCCATCTTGCAAGGCCACTGATTTCTACTATTACACGCTGGAAAGAGTCGACCATTTGTTGAGCAAGTACACTAGGGAGATGGGCCTGGATGCGTTCTCGCGATAGAAATAACCCATACACTTGCACTGAGCAAATTTAACTGAATAAACTTTAAGGCCACAATATTTTTATTGTTATAAAACGACATTCTTTTTGACCTGCCACACGATTTTTCAGATTGTTCGGTTTTTCAACTTGTTCGGTCTATTAGTTACTTCGACATTGATGAATTTGTTGTGTTTTTTGATTTATTCAGTTGGTTTAATTTATACAATTTATATTTAATTTTTTGATTATTAATTAATTTAATTTATTGGATTTAATCAATCGGTTGGATTCTATTTAATTCCCTTCAATTTGGTTTATTCGATTAGTTAATTTCAATAGGTTTAGTAACGAAACCGATCATTTGCACATCCCTAATTCTAGTGCTAATCCAGATGAATATATTTTTATTTTTTTAAGTAAATGTTAATTTATCAGGAGTAAAGTATCAAATCAAATAAGTTACTATTTTGTCGTAAAATTAAATTAACTCCTATACTTTAAAAAAAGTAAAATAAATCAGTATACTTTTAAATTTAAGGTTAAATCAATAATTATATTTTAAAAAGAGTCAAATAAACTACTATATTTTGAAACTCAGAATTGTATCTGTCATTATATTAAATGCTAATTTAACGCTATTAATGATATTTTAATTTCACTAAACTTAGTAACAACCAAATTAAATTAAATTTAGGTATATAAATGCCTTATTCCCATTAAACGAGTAAATTAAATTGTTTTTAGTGTACCAAGTTAAACTTTCCATTTACTCTTTCTAGTAATATATGAAATTTAAATATGAAAATAGTGAAAGACTGCCCTTAAAAATTCTCAATCCCAATTATACTTTTATCATATTTACATGTCCTAAGTACATGACATGATATGGATAAATTTTATTTTTATTTTTAAAATAGATAAATTATATTATTAGTCCCTTAATTTTGTATTATTAACTAATTGATCACTTTATTTTTATTTTTTTTACCATAACCACTAAATTTTGATTTTTGTTAAAATTTAGTCATTTTTTTTACTTTTCTATTAAATTCTATTAACAAAATTAAACTTGACATGACATGCATTAATACAAATATTAAAATTACTTAATTATGGTGTTTAGGTTATTTTAGTATGTCCTGAACATGATTTAATAAAAAAATAAAAGAATGACTAAATTTTAATAGTTGAGATATAAAATTTTAATATTTTATATATTAAAAACTAAATATCATATTTTTTAATTATTGAAAAAGCGTAACAAATCAGTTAACCTATTAAATATTGTTAATTGATCATCTACATGACGTGTCACTTATGATAACATTTCATAATGATAGATGTAAAATAATAATTTTTAATAATTAAAATATAAAATTTAGACATTTTTGTATATAAGAAATTAAATATTATGTTTTTTAATTATTGAAGGGTTAAGATATGTATTAAGCCATTAATTTAAGTGAAACCTGACGTAATACAGAAAAAAATACTAATTAAATTTAAAAATAAATATAAATTTAACCAAATTAAAAAAGAAATCAATTCAATTGTTAATTTAGGATTTGAGATCGCCGTCAGCCGCCAGAAGTGCGGCGATTCGTGGACATTGGATCACAACTGGCTTATCCCAGTGGTCCCCACTTCTTTTCCAAGTTGCTGCATAACACGTCCAACGATGCTCGTGCTAAAGCAAAAACATACTTTCACTTTTACTTTATTTTTATGGATTACATTATTTACCTTTCATTTAGCTTTAATTCTAAAATATCATTTATTATAATTACATTTTATAGTTAATTATTAAAGTGATAAGATATGTTTTTTAAAGAAGCAACTGCTGGGGGAGAGTTCACACTCTTCTCTAGGGAGAACCTAGGGGAGAGATCAGCAAATTAATAGCCTAAACAATCACTTTTCAAAGGTAATTGTCTAGTCTCGCATCAACTCAATGATCATCAACTCTTTGGGTCGTGAGCAATATCTCTGTATAATGATCAATTATGTTAGTTTTAATACCAATTATAATAATTTAGGTAATCACCTTTTTAAAAGGTTAATGTTTAACCAATATACCAGTCTAGTGACCACCTACTGATTTATACAATACATATCTACTACACCTTTTGAGTAGTGGATAGTACTCTTGTATAGAGACTAGTTGAATTAGCTCTTTTATCAACTGTAACGTTTTAGATAATCATCTTTAAAATATTAATATCTGTAACATTTCTGATTTTAGAAATAATTAGTTTATGAATTTTAAGGTAATTTATTGAGTTATGTGTGATTTTGAGAAAATTAATAAATCGTTGAATCGACGGTAGGAAATGTCTTGGGACTTGGATGTCTAGGGAAGATGACATGAGATTGGTGAGCATCTCGAGATGAAACTAATGATGTTGGAAACAGTCAAACCGAAAATAAATAATTTGTGTATGAGACCGAATGGATGTTGATACCGAATAGTCGTAGGGGGCCTCTGGGAAGCTGAGGGGACCCTAGGGGTGGTTCGGTTTTGCCAGTGAGGCAACCCTGAAGTATTTTTTGGGAGAAATAAAGATCTCGTGTAGGCGCACAGGTGAAATCGACCTTATGGAGTAAATTAGAGTTATTAATTTTGGGTTTTAAGTATCTCAATGATTATTAATTTAAAATTTGAAGATATAATTGCAAGTATGCAATGCATGAAGTGAGATTAATAATTTAATTGAAGAATTTATAATGATTTTAATAAATTATATATGCAAATTATATATATATTAGTAAATGCGTGAAGATGAAGTTCCAAAATATAATATATGTATTTATATGTGTGAAGTGTATGTGAGGTGGGCGTGAAGGCCAAGACTTGGCAATGATGATGGAATTATAAATGTATATATATGGAGTAGTGGACAAGTGATGGTTATAATTAAAATATAATATTTATGTATGTGTGGAGTTGCAAATGCTCTTGAAACTTGAGAGAATAATAATGATAGTGTATCCTGAATGGGTTATCAATTGATGGCATTGGAAATTGAAAAAATATGAATTATGTGATGACCTTGGAAATTGAAAGAATGATGGCTATAAAATAAGTTATATAATGGCTCATGGAAATCTAGTATAAATAGGGAAGTTGGTCGTAGAGAAATGAAAGCAAATTGAAGATAGAGAAGCAAAGGTAGAAAAAAGGGTTCGTCATTTTGAGGTAAATAATTTGCCTAAATTAGTTAATTAGCAATTAATTAAGTTAGTTACTTGGTTAACTAATTTAGCCAATTAATGAATTGGCTAAATTAGTGGACTCGGTAGCCAAGTGAATTTAGTTATGGGTTGCTAAATTAGTTTCTTGACATTACGTTCAAATATTTTGTTAAGGGATTTTGGGTGCATGGATGGTATGACTAACGAATCAGTAGGCTGCACATATTTCGAGGTAAGAGTTTAATATGCTATGTGTGTAAATTTCTTTTGTCATGACTTACATAAGATATTGAGGAAATAACTAAACATGGGGTAGTGGATTGTTGATTGTGAGGGTCCTAGGACGGGGTCATAGATGGAACCACTAGGGGCCACCTAGAGCCTGAGATAGGTGCGGTGGACAGGCTTACATGCATGTTGCACTTCATTTTTATCTGTGATGTCATGTTTAATAATTTACTGCATTGCATATCACTTTTACTGAGTCCTAGGACTCGCCATTCCATTCCACTAACCACACAGATAGTTCGGGGTCTGGTAAAAGGAAGACAGTGTATGCCGAAGACCAGCTGAATGATGAGAATGGAAACTCATGATGGGAATGCGACCTAGTAACTCGTGTCTATCTTGTAATTATTTTGAGGTTGTGTTGAACGTTGTTTGTATTTTTCAGTTGGATTTATTACTTTTAATGAATATTTTGTGTGAGTAAATTATGCTATACCTTAATTGTAATTTATCTGCTCATAAGGCACAGGTCAAAATCGAGACTCGAGTGTTCTTCTGCTGCAAATGAGTTTTAGACCTCCAGTTCTCAATGGTCGAAGGCGATGAAGCCTGGACCCCACCTAGAGTGCCCATGTTATTTATCCCCTATGTTATTAGGGCATAACCAACCTTCGGAGTGGAACCTACTAGCATTATGGTGACATCCAGTAACGGAGACAGGGCGTCGCAATATCTAGCTAGCATATATAAGTTTAACTTCTACTCACTAGCAGATCGACGTGAAATTTGATATACTATAATAATACACGCAAGCTATCTTGTTCGAGGGAAAGGCTTCGCAACTCGAGAAATAGTTGTTGGAAGGTAGTACATGGCAAGAGGGCTAGCACGGGGACGAACTAAAATTAAATAATAAATAATTTTTTTTGAAAAATTCAAATTAATCCAATTTAATTATACAATTTAGATCCATTTTTCATAAATATTTTTTAAATACTGATATTTTATATTAATATTTTATATATTTTTATTGATATAATATAAAAAATATATAATATTAATAGAAAATATATCATAAATATTTAAATAATATTTCGATTAATTTTTTTAAATTGATTTTGGATCAAACCTGCGTACGGCATGAAATTACGGTCAACCGTCAACGGCCAACCGCCGTACGTTTTCCGCTTCGCGAATGACAACTGGCTCCAATCCCATGTTCCCAAATGGCAACGTTATATATTTATACGACATAAATTTTTAATATTTTAATATATAAATTTATTTTTTTAATCATATAAAACTTTCGGAACTTGTTTGTCAACGTATAACTTTAGGTTGAAACAGTTTCACCCTCTATAAAACCCACAACCTACCTTAATCTTGATCTAAATAGACAAATAGGTGAATCGCAAACCAAACTTAGGTTTGATCCCTTGAATAAGATTATCTCAAACCTCATGAAAGGAAACTCATACTTGCAATCTTATGGTAATCCAAACTTTCGAATATGTATAGTGGACTACATGCGTTATTTTGAGGGATTAATCTATAAATTTTTATTTTATAAAGATTGTGAGTCAATGTTTAAATAGTTTTTCTAAAACAAATTAAAAATACTATTTAAATGAAGAGTTTTGATAATCTATGTGTAATGTTAATTATTAATATTATTGAGAGTGAGGCCTACTCCTTTAATGGATTTTTTAATGTTAAAGTTAGTTATTATGATTGGAAATAACACAATAATAATATAATAAATGTCTTTCTTGTCTTCTATGAAATTACGCCTCTATATAAGCAGGCTGAAGAGTTAGTATAAGTCTAAATGATATCATGTAGACAATCGAATTTGACCCTCTGAATGAATTAAGCAAGCTAGCTATGGGCACCAATTTTGGACCTAAACCCTTTATTTGGATAACCTTGGATTAAGTTTCGGAGCAAGTTCAAGCATTTAACCCTTGTCTTGTTGGAGCCTTGGATTAAATCCAGGTTGTTGTAGGCTTAGGGCCCTGCCCTTAAAAACGGGTGATCCCACATCATATGAGTTATATTAAAGACTTTACCCTTAACATATAAGTATCACTAAAAATATCATAGATCCAAATCACTTGTTTTTGACCGATTTGTCAACGGAGGCCAAAGTCCAGTTCCAATTTGTACAATTTAAAATTAAATAGGACAATTAATGCTCATAATGAAGTAGCTTGCATCCAGTTTTGTGCCGCCTTGCAAAACCAGATCTTTATTTACTCTTTTATTTTATGTCCACTGCGCCCCAGTTTTAGGACTAATGATCCACAAATGGATAATTGATTTAAGGTTCCTTAGCCAAGCTCTGCCCTTTCTCAACCTCTATAAATCTGAAAATCTCTCTATGACCCAATTCACAGTTGATCAAACAATTAAGCAGCACCAACATGGCTTTCTCTTCTCGTTCCCTCACATTTCCTTTCCTCTTTCTCTTCATCCAAACACTATGCTTCCATTCTCAAGCTGTCGTTCCTAAGTCGAAGACATTCAAGGTCGTCAATGAAGGAGATTTCGGGGAGTATGCAGTTGAGTATGATGCGTACTACCGTCCTCTCCATGTTTATAACTCTATGTTCCATCTTTGCTTCTACAACAACACCCCTAATGCCTATACCTTGGCTCTACGTATGGGCTCATTTCGATCTGAGTCGCTGCTGAGATGGGTATGGGAAGCAAACCGTGGAAACCCAGTTGGTGAGAATGCCACTTTGGCATTTGGGAAGGATGGAAATCTAGTCTTGGCTGACGCCGATGGTAGAGTAGCATGGCAAACTGGCACTGCCAACAAGGGGGTTGTTGGGTTGAAGCTGTTACCAAACGGCAACATTGTTTTGCATGATGCCAAGGGCAGTTTCATTTGGCAGAGTTTTGACTACCCAACTGATAGCCTCTTGGTCGGGCAATCTCTTGGGCTTGGGTCCAAGCTCGTGAGCCGAGCATCTGTTGAAAGCAATGTTAACGGGCCTCATAGCTTTGCAGTGGAGCCCAAACAGGTGGGCTTGTATTACAGAAGCAATAACACCCCTAAGCCGTTACTCTATTTCTCCTTTGCCGAATGGTTTAGCATCACCAAGGGCACCATAGTTAACGTCACGTTTGGTGTTTTAGAAGAAGACGGAGGCTATTCCTATCGCCTGTTATTCAACTACCATCTGGCCAACCCAGTTGGGTCCGGAAATGTATACTTGGCTAGGACAAAATACAATGGCACATTGACATTTCTAAGGCTAGGAATTGATGGAAATGTTAGGTTTTACACTTACAACGACAAGATGGACGAGGGGGCATGGGAGGTGAGCTATACTCTGTTCAACAGAGATTCTGGCGATTTAAGTGAATGCCAATTGCCAGGGAGGTGCGGGAAATTTGGGCTTTGTGAAGACAGCCAATGTGTTGCTTGCCCATTACCAAGTGGGTTGATGGGGTGGAGCAAGAATTGTGAGCCAGTGAATGTGCCATCTTGCAAGGCTTCTGAGTTCTACTATTACAAGTTGGAAGGGGTCGATCACTTTCTAAGCAAGTACACAACGGGAGAAGGGCGAATGAAGCAAAGCGAATGCGAAAGTAAGTGTACGAAAGACTGCAAGTGCATGGGCTATTTCTACCACAAAGACACGTCCAAGTGCTGGATTGCTTACGATCTCAAAACTCTCACAAAGGTTGAGAATGCAGCATATGTTGGCTACATAAAGGCCCCCAAGAAGTAGATCGAGGGAACCAATTAACCTCTTGTCGTCTACCTAATAGGTGCTATTTCTTTGTTCCCTTTTGTGTGTTTCTTTCAATGAGTTAGAACCTAAGCTCAAGAATTCTAATGTTAGCTTAGTGTTCATCCTTTTCAAGTGTATGTTAATTTAATGATGAATAAATATGCAAAGTCTACATTTTTTTAGTAAAACTATACATTTTCATTTATCTTGACCAATAAAAAAGTTACTGCTTTGACTTAAGATAGTTGAACAATATATAACAACAATAGAAAATTACCTTTAAGTTGTACTCCAAAAGATGTAAAAAGATTTAAATTCATGACACATTAAAAGGTCCATTTTCTTTGGGAAAAAACATATTTATGCTTCTGAATTTATATATATATATATATTTTATCGTAAAATCTTAAATTTTTCATGATTTTAAATGTACCTTTCAAATTTTTGTGATTTCAAATATATCTCTGAATTGTGTAAAATAACTTATTTAAACACTCAATCAATAAGTGATATACATGCACATTGACGTGACAATTATTCGACATTTCATCAACTCTTTCTCTCTAATTATGTTTTTTTTTGTTGCGTATTTTCACTCTCTCTCTAGCATCTCCTATGCATGTCTCTTCTAGTTCAACTATGATGGCCGATTGGGTTAGACAAGTTACTGATGTGCTTGAGTCGATCTTCACCCTACCATCTAAGAGGATCAAAGATAAGGTCAATCTGAAGATAGTACTTCCTACCAGAGACATACTCAAAAGAGACACAATCAGATGAGACGTAAAAGAAGTCAAAAAGAGATTATATGTCAGAGAAATAAAGAATGAGTTGAGAAAATGTCAAAAATCTGCCATATTAGGGCTCGTGTATATCACTTGCTTGTCATGTATTTAAATGAGTGATTTTATATAGTTTAAAAATATTTTTAAAATTATAAAAAAAATTAAAATTTCCCAAAAATAAATACAAAAATTTTACTAGCATAAATATGTTTTTTTATCTAAATTTAAGGATATATTTAAATCCACAACAAAATTTAGAATTTCACAAAAAAAAAAAAAAATCCTTTTGGCCCGTTTCTGTTGCTCGACGACATAATAATATTACCCACTTCTATCGTTCCGGTCGGTAGTCTATGCCTTCCTTTTGATTAAAATATAAAATAATTTATAAAATATAATAAGTGGATCAATTGAACCAATAATTACGGTTGTACCAAAAGAGAAAGAAACATAATAATTGTGGGCCATCTCATTCCTTTATGGATTCTGGATAAGATCACCTGCCAAGCTTTAATTGTGAAACAATATATATATATATATATATATATAAAGTCAATCAATATTTTAAAATTTAAAAAAATAAAAAAAATGCTAGTTTTCAACGCAAAAAAAATTTAAAATTCATAAAAAAAAATTGGTTTTCGATCGTGACAAAGAGGTACCCGAAAAGATAATAGCAACTGCTCTCATTTTACGTGTCTATGCTAACAAGCAAGAAGGGAAAGACACCTAACTCTTCACATAAATCAAATTCGATGATTTGAAGGTTACCGACAAAATCTATCACAAATCAGATTGATGGATTTATCACTTTTTTTAAAAAATAAATCTCGAGACACAAGAAGATGACTCTAAAAATCTCGAAAAAATAACTTTAATCAAATAGTATAGATTCGTCTAATTCTAAAATAATCAAAGTATGAATGCTTAATTTTGAGAGATATCTTTTTTAACAAATTTTTTTGTTAATTGGAGATATTTGAGATTGAAAATCTCATAAATAATTTTGAGTATTCTGATTTATATTATATATAAAAAATTATAATATTTATAAATAAATTAAATAATTTTAAACATTTAATATGACTTATTATTTATTTTCTTATAACTAACTTCGTCCATTTTTTAACGATGATGAAATACGATAATCGAGCTCAAAAACTATCATTGAGTTGTATAAATTTATATAAATTGTAAAAAAATATAAAAGTAACGGTCAAATATTCAAAATCGGTGGAACTTTGTTCATAATTATAACTTCTAAGGAATGACTCATCCCTTTGGAGATACTTTTTCTAATAATGTGGGGCCCATTTTTTATTTTTAAAGAATTATAATCAACTAATTCCACCTCGACCCACGTGAAAATATGGCTAAGACCACGGATTTTTTGGTACACGTGTTCCCTTGCAATTAAGTAAATTAAAAAATTTCAAAAAAAATGAATTGACTAAAAAAATCAAAAAACAAAATAAAATTATCATTTTAATCAGTTCAATTATTTTAATTTTTTTAATACTAAAATTAGAAATAATTAAAATTACTAAATTTGAATAATTAAAAATGACAAAATTGAGAGATATTTGAATGCTTTGTGCCTATCCTTATATCGAGTGTCCTTTATGTATGTGCCTTCCCGTGGCCGTGAGTGCCAACTTGGTTGAGAAAATAGCGAAGGGGCAACTTGAAAACGAATGAATTTATTGAGCATTGGATGCGACACCAAAGGCCAAAGTTGGCTAATTGAAGATCTTTCTTTAGACTTTTGTTGCCACCTCCGAAAAATAAAAATAAAAATAATTAAATTATATTAAAATTAAAATATAAAATAATCAAAATAAATCTAAAAATATTTTTAAAAATTTATTAAACTTTTTACAATACATAAAAGAACATATACGTCAATTTTTTTTACTTGTAAAGTTCAATGTATGATTATTTAGAAAAAAATAAAAATATATAAAAAATTTTAAATAAAAAATTACATAACTTTCTTTTTAAGAATTATTAGGTATATTTAACAAATATATTAAAAATAATAAAATACCAAAAAGCAGATGAACTTTCTGATGGAACGGTGAAATACGTAAAGAAGGAAAAGAGTACCACACCGGAAAGCACCGGGTTTGGCCAAGAAAGAAATAAATAAAAACCTATCATTTAATAAGGGTCAAAATAATGAACTGGCGGGCAGCTAGTTTTGGGCCGCCTTGCAAGACTAGATCTGTCGTTTGTTGACTGTCGCCCCCTGGAATTGCATTATTGTACCCGCCCGCCCTTATCCGCTATAAATCTCTTCATCCATTTCACAGTTGAAGCGAACAACACAGAAGCAGCATCAATGGCTTTCTCTTCTCGTTCACTCACATTTTCTTTCCTCTTTCTCATCATCCAAACACTTTTCTTCCTTTCGCAAGCCCAAGTTCCTGACTCGGAAACATTCAAGTTTGTCAATCAAGGAGAGTTCGGAGACTATATAGTTGAGTACGATGGGAATTACCGTCCTCTTGACACTTTCGCCGCTCCATTTCAGCTTTGCTTCTACAACACGACTCCCAATGCGTATACCTTGGCCTTACGAATGGCCTTGGTCCATTCGGAGTCACTCTTTAGATGGGTATGGGAAGCAAACAGAGGCAACCCGGTGGGGGAGAATGCGACCCTGACGTTCGGGAAGGACGGGAACTTAGTCCTGGCGGATGCCGACGGCCGCATCGCGTGGCAAACCAACACTGCTAACAAGGGAGTGGTTGGCTTGAAGTTGTTTTCCAACGGTAACATGGTTCTGCGTGATGCCAAGGGAAATTTCGTCTGGCAAAGTTTCGATTATCCAACAGATACTCTCTTGGTGGGGCAATCTCTTCGACTTGGATCAAAACTTGTGAGCAGAGCCTCCCCGGAAAACAACGTTAACGGCCCTTATAGCTTCGTGGCGGAGCCTAAGCAATTGGGTTTGTACTACAAGAGCAGTAACTCTCCCAAGCCATTGCTTTATTTCTCCTCGTCTGAATGGTTTAACATCACCAAGGGCACATTGGTTAACGCTACATTCAGCGTTTCAGAACATGATAATGGCTATGCTTACTACTTCGAACTCGACGCCAATTTGGCCAATCCAACTGGGTCTGTAGGTCGGTACTTGTCTTGGTCCAAATACAATGGTACATCGACATTGCTAAGACTTGGAATCGATGGAAATATAAGGCTCTACACTTACAACGACAAGGTCGATGTAGGAGCATGGGAGATGACCTATATCTTGTTCAACAGAGATTCCGGCGATGTCAGTGAATGCCAGTTGCCAGAAAGGTGTGGAAAATTTGGGCTCTGTGAGGATAGCCAATGCGTTGCTTGCCCATTACCAAGCGGGTTGATGGGTTGGAGTAAAACTTGTGAGCCCGTCAAGGTGACATCTTGCAAGGCCAGTGACTTCTACTATTACAAGCTGGAAGGAGTGGACCATTTCTTAAGTAGGTACACGAAAGGAGATGGGCCTGTGAAGGAAAGCAACTGTGCGAGTAAGTGTACAAAGGACTGCAAGTGCATGGGTTATTTCTATCACAAGGACACCTCTAGGTGTTGGATTGCTTATGATCTCAAGACTCTTACGAGGGTTGAAAACTCAGGGCACGTGGGCTATGTAAAGGCTCCCAAGAAACAGTGAAAACCTTATTTGGAGAAGTTTGTGCTTATGTAATCAATAAGGAGTTATGATCTTAAATCATTTCCACCAAGTGGTTATTATCGTTACTGTTATTTTTTTCTTAGAATAAGTTGAAGCTGCCTCATTTTTCATCGTGGGCTGAGGCTGTCTTTGTTGATTGGAGGTCTTTGTGGTTCAGAGTTCTTATAGGACTGTTCTACTTTTTCTTTTGGCTCTTTTCCATTTTGCTCTTTTGCTGCAAGAGGAAGGTTCTGCATGTGTAAAAAGTTATTTTACAAGAATAATTTTGATACTTCTAAAAATGATTTTATTGTTTGTTTCTTCTCCTCCACAACAGATTTTAATATCCTTCTTCTACTATAGAGTAAAAAAATAACTTTTATAATCGTAAAATACCGATAGTTTTTATCTTTTCTATGTAAGGTTGCTTATATGAATTCACGTATTTATTATCGTACGAAAGTAATACATGTACTGAATACAACCCATGAATTCAATACATGAATTGAAAACTTTCATGATAATATATGTACTGAATACATCCCATGAATTGAAAAGCAATAAATATACTGAATACAGGGCAATGTTCTATATTTCTATTTAACCGTCTCACTGCTTATTTTCCTATCACAGAGCTCCAAGAAATTAAGGATTATAAAACCCCCCTTTAATTGATTATATATGATTCATAGAAGCCTTCAGAAAGCCCCAAAGAGAACCTATCAATGTTATAAACTTTCAAGTTATTAAAACTATTACTGTTGAAATTCTCATGAAGATGAAATAAAATTTATGAAAATATTATTAAAAACTGTCAAATAAAACTTATGAAACCTATTAGCAACGGCGACATAGAGGTAGTGATGGAGCTTGATGCAATGGGCTGGAGACGGGCTTCGACGAATTGAGAGGGGGAGATGAAGACAATAGAAATTTGAGGATTTGTCCAAGAAAAAGAGGCGGGCATCTCTCACCATTACAATTAGCTCTTCTTTTTTTTTTTTAAACATTTAGTTGGTAGATAAAAATAAAACAATTTATGAACATAATATTAATAATTATTTTGATTGATAAAAAAAATAATTTATGATTATTATAATTGATAAAACAATTTAAATTATGATAATTATTAAATAATGTAAATAATAATTTATGATAATAATCTAAAATATAATGATAAAATAATTTAAAGTATTCACCAAATTTATATTTATTTTAAAATATAATTATATTATAAATTTAATAATTATAATAAATTAGTTTAATATATTGTATTATCAATAAATAATTAATGCTTAATTATATTAGTTTAATAATTATATTCTTGCATTTACATAAAAATATAATTATATTAAAAATTACTTATATAAGTGTTAGTTAAATCTTAATAATTATTTTTATTATTTGATTATTATAATTAAAAATTTTAGTCAATAACAAAAAAAAATAGTATATTAACAATAACTTATTTAGTCTATCGTTAAAATTTATTTTATAATAAAAAAAATTATATTTAATCATTAATAATATTATATTAATCATCAAAATAGATATCATCATTAATTTTTTGTTATTAATATTTTTCTTATAATATAAGTTATAAATTGAAAATATAATAAATTAAAAACTCATCGTGAATTGATGAGTGAGGGATAATAATAAGGGAGAATGTTGCGAGTTTAAGTTAATTATATTTTTTTTGTATTTATCATTATGAATCCCCACGATTGGACTGTACTTTAAAAGTGCCCCCAAGACGAGCGACAAAAGAATCAGGGCTACGAGTGTGGTATGGGTCACTTTACAGGTGATGTGACAATCTGTCAATTCTGACCTTTACCACCAAAGCCAAATGACTCCTTAAATTGTTCGGATTTTTAATATTTATTAAATATTTATTTATAAAATATTCTTTAAAGATTCTCTTTTACACCAATTTGATGTTATACATTGGAGAGGACACCAAAATGGTAGACACCAAATTGGGGTAAATCACTGTTGGACACCAAATTGGCGCCTAATTTGGTGTCTAACATTAGAGATGCTCTAAGTAAACCCTAATCGAGGTGCAGGGTGTGCGGCCCACCACCGTGTATGTTAGTCGCTTTCCCGATAATAATTATAACTCAAATTGGACATTCTCTAATAGCAAAAGAACCCTCGTGATCATGTTTAGAGTGTTATTACACTAATTGTCTTTGCCGTTTAACTCAAAAAAGAAATAGAACCTAATGTGGATGGCAAACCTAAAGATTCTGCTTGTCGCAGCTGAGGCTTTGTGTGTGAAAATTTTGGATATATGTTATGGAAGAGCATCTTCCCTTTATAAGTATAGAAAAAATTGGACTAGTAGATGAAGACTGGGATCCCATTTAATAATGTATTAAGGAGAGAAAGAAAAATGAAACCACTTACATCTACTCAATCTTTTATGAGAAACCAGCAAAATGTTTTGACTTTCTTCAACAAATACCTGTAGACTTTCTTCTCAACTTCCATGATACAACCAAACAAGAACAAGTCTTGACTTTTTGAGAAGAAAAGAACAAAAGAACTCAAAAATAGAAAATCATGTTCAAATGAGTTGCAAATGAGTTCAAAAGAACTGAAAATAGAGAATCATGTTCAAATGAGTTCCAAAATAGAAAGGTAAAAGTCTGCTTCCTAAATTTTCAATTTTGAATTTCCTGGGTTTTCTATTTGAAACAAGCAGGGGATCTAAAGAAAAAGAAAAATACAAAAACTATAACAAACCTGCTAATCCAACTTAGTTTCTTTAAATACCCTAGCTTCTTCAATTTCTTTTCTTCTACTTCCACTGATCCAAAATCTAAAATAGGGAATTGCTCCTTCCAGCAGTGATAGTTGAGTGAGTTAGAAAGTAACATACCTGCTGACCCAACTATGTTCAGCCGGCCGGCATATGTTGCCGTCCATTGACCCTCTGTAGACATCCACCATATAACAAATTAAATTACAAATTCCCAAGTGGATTTATCTGCTTTTAACAACAAATAGCTGAATGTTTTAATTAACAAATGAAACAGAAAAGGCTTACCAAACTTTCGGTCTAAGTTAACACTTAATATCCTGTTGCTTATCACTTGAAACACTAAAAAGCTTTATAGTTGCACTTGAAAAGAACAGCTAGAACCTAACTCCTTGTCGAAATTTCCACAAGTTTTTCCTCTCTGCTGTTTCCGTGCACTGTTTTCTGGAGAATTTTCAATCATCATCAACTAATTCAAGACACCAATGAGTTTCTGGAGCTATTTTCCTATCAGAATTCTGTATTCTCTTCACAATTATGTAAAAAGTTAGCAAAACGCAAGAAGCAGAATGCTCTAGTAATGAACCAGTCGCGTCAATTCATTATTTTACATCATCCTGCTCAGAACATGGATGACCAAAATCCACACCAAAGACTCTGGGGCAGTGATTAAATAGATTACTTCAATCCAATTAAAACCCATCACAGCTCACAGAATTGAGATATAAATCTGAAACATATGCAAATGATTCCCGAGGCATAGACAAATCTAATCTTGCGGCTCCACCACAAAAGAGGTCCACTTCAACACTCCCACAACAACTTCAATGGCAAAAGGCATTAGAAATACACCATACATATATGCCTTAATGCCATTATCTGAGACCTTACATAAAGTTATTCAGAGCACAAGTCGAAACAAGGATTGGCTTCACCAGGGTGGAACACAACATGAAACGACAGGGATTGATGGGTTCCAACTCCATCATCAATAAATACCCTTACCTCCGTTAATGCAGGTAGCCTTCTCAAGAAATTTGTCTGAAGAAATAAGATGGTAATTCTTAGTATCTCGACAGCTTCTTTCCTCTGGCATGGCAACCTTCATTATGTTCTAGTAGATAAAAAATTCATTTCTCTGCTGCCTTTAGCTCCACTGTGTTGATCAGTTACCTAGTGACTGACCCAATCCTTCTGGCTCAGAACCGTTTTCCAAAATGACAAACTCGAAGCACTAAATCATCTTCACAGAAATTCTGCCACTAGTTGACTCATCAACCACAGACATTGCAGTCCCCTTTAGTACCATTCATACATGAAAGTAAGCTTATTGCTAATCTGAAAGGGAAAATTTTAACATTGACATTACAATTTAGGAGAATATCCCAGGATTGACATGAAACTGTATTATGAGTGGAATTGGAATGTGCATTGAGATGAGCCTGCCATAATGATTTTCCTTCTAGCTTGACTATTGTAAACGAATTAGCAAAACTACCTTGCAAATACTACACATTTGAATTGGACTCTCTGAGACTTCTATTCCGCCTAAATGTCCAATCTCCACCACGCAAATGAATATCTGACTTCTCACAGGAAGAGTGTGTTCCATCCAAATCTAGAAGGATCTCTTGATGGACCCAGTCTAAATCTCTTGGAACGAAGAGGCCTGTCTTGCACAAAATGTTAAAACACAAAGCACTGAATGAATCAACTATACTGATTTTAGTAGTAGTCAGACATTATTTTGTAAATTTTCCTATAGATTTGTTTCCACAAATTCTTGGATAACTTATGGTCATGTTGCACAAAAGAATTTCATGCAAGAATTTGATAGTTGAAATCGTTGTAACACCCCCAATATCATGAACGAGGGCCATACTGCCTACGAGTTCAAAAGTATGGTAAGCTGGAAAGTCTTTCCCTTCAACATCAACACCACTTATCATGTATGCAGAATGCAATATATATAGCTATAAAAATTCAAAATCTAAACTAATCAGTTGCCACATAAGAAATAATCAGCAATGCAAAAACATGTCAG
Source organism: Diospyros kaki (assembly GCA_036245055.1). Taxonomy (NCBI): domain Eukaryota; kingdom Viridiplantae; phylum Streptophyta; class Magnoliopsida; order Ericales; family Ebenaceae; genus Diospyros; species Diospyros kaki. The sequence goes on from BSEG01000011.1 coordinate 38,669,643, forward strand.
TAATTAAAATTAGCTGATTGCCAAGGCATCACTTTATTGAATCACCAAGGTATCTACAAGCTTGTAGGCAATTGAAAGCCTGTCAATTTTGCACACCAAGGGAACAACCATTCTCCATATGTCTGCATCAATTAAATTTCCATTTCCCAAACTGTTCAGAACTGTCCACAACAATTTTAAATTATCACCCTGGCAAACCCTATCAACAAAACGCATCACACTTGCAGCATGAGGTGCATAACCTTTGAAAATCATCTCATCCAAAATAAGTGATGCTTCCTTGAGCTGCATCCCATCATGAAGCCCATCAAATAGTATCCGATATGTTACTACGTCAGGGGCACATTTCCTCCTTGGCATATCTTCAAATAAATCATTTGCTTCTCTCAAATTTCTCACCCTGCAAAGCCCACCAATAATGACATTGTAACTAATAATATCAGGCTTACATCCCTTGTTTTCCATCTCGCTTAAAATACCAAATGCAGCGTCAAAATTTTCATCTTGGCAAAATCCATATATCATTGCACTATAAGTCATGATATCAGGCTTGCAACCATTTTGTTTTATTTCCTCCAGAAGTCCATTGACATCTCCTTTGCGACCAACCTTAAACAGTGTTTAAATAGATTTTTAGAGAGTTTCCCATAAAGCCTATTGTGACGCCCCAATCCCATTAACGGGTGCCACCATGACACACATTACAATTTGAGCCCGCACTGAATGAGGACTATGCCCTTGCCTACACAAAATATTAAAATAATATGGGTGCTCTGGATAGGGTTCGGGCTTCGCCGCCTTCAACTGGTCGAGAAGCTCGAGAGTAAAATGTGTTGGCAGCGAAAACTCACCCGAGTCTCATACCTGATTAGGCCCTTAGAGTATGATTCCAATTTCAAATGAACAAATACCAACATACATAATAAATTATCCCAATCATCAAACAAATTTAAACATAACTCAGGTGCCGGCCGTAGCCGGCCGGTACAAGTTCCCTACACCCATTGGGTTTACTCATAGCGGGAACCTTAACTTGGCTCCAATTCATTTCTAACTTAACCACAGCCGTCTCCCACGATTATCACACAGTAGATATATTACATTATTAATATAGGAACCAACCCACACTCTCACTTTCAACGGTCACCGCCCACTGGCGGCTCATCTGTCATCACCGTTTTTCCTTTCTCGGATCCCGAGCCACCTGTTAGGTTAGTGGAGAAAATATAGGGGTGAGTCCCGGGGATTCAGTAAGGGTAATATGAGTTGCAGTAAATTAAAATGCGTGACAATTATAGAATAATGTGAAGTGTATCATGCATGCAGGCCTGTCCACCTCACCCTAATCCGAATTTTGGTGGCCCCACTGATTTCATTTAGGACCCCATCTCGAGACTCATACGGCCCAAATCTATAGCCCCATGCCTAGTCACTTCTCCCACAGTCTAATACTAGTCATGCCAAAATAAATTTACACTCAAACCATATTAAACCTTACCACGCATTAATCTCGTGCTGCGCGTTGATTTCACGTCCCAATTCCTAAATAATTATAAAGTAAAATAAGTTAATTAAACACGCAATTAACTTTAATTATCACCTTTTCATTGCTAATTAATTTATAATTAGCACTATTAAATAAATTTAAAAATATTTTATACCTCGGGTATACACACGGGCAGAGTTTCGGCGCGTTAAAACTTACAGCGTTTAAACAGCAGTGAGAACACTGTTATTTATAGGCAAAGGGGAAGAGCAATCGACCGAGGGTGAAGAAATTGAGTTGCCAGAGAGCCTCCCAAACGTTGCCATGTGGCAGCAAGGGATGAGGGGTGGGTGGCGCATGGCCACCCACACGGCACGGCCAGAGGCGCGCGCCTGGTGCCTTGGTCGCGTGGCTATGCACGACCTTGCCGCCTGCGCATGGGCACCACCTAGCGCCCAGCTGGCTATTACAGTCTTCCCTCCTCATGAAATTTTATCTTTAAAATTTTATACACTTTATTTCATTAAACACAAATACTTAACATTAATTGTGGCTATCAAACAAGTAAGGGGGAGAATGGTGGGGTGTATGTGCTGTGTGTGGGTGGAGTATATTATTTATGTTGCCCAGATGTGGCTCTGCCACATCAACGTCGGCCGACATATCAGGACTGTATATATAACTACATAGACCAAAATATAGCTTGGAGAATGAGCGAACGCCAGGAGCAAGGCGGCGGCTCTAATGGCAGATTCCCGGGCTGGGAACCGACCCCAAAACCCGGTCGGTGCGATCGATAGACGGAGCAGAGAGCCTCTGAATTGGATCAACGGCCATTGAGTTCTTAGCTTCGACAGTTGAAAGGGCAGTGAAGATCAAAGCTGCAGTGTCCTCCATTGAGGGTTATGCACCTCATGCTGCAAGTGTGATGCGTTTTGTTGACTAGGTTTCCGTCCTTCCCGAATGTCAAGGTGTCGTTTTCGGCAACCGGGTTGCCTCGAAACCCACCTAAAGAGTGACTCCGATCGTGCGAGGCCCATGCGAAGAGCCAGGGTGTAGGCATTGGGAGTGGTGTTGTAGAAGCCAAGTTGGAATGGAGAGGTGAAAACATGGAGAACACTCGACTCCATTAGTCCCCAAACTATCCTTCATTGACGAACTTAAACGTTTGAGAGTCAGGAAAGGTGGCTTGGGAAAGGTAAAATAATAGTGTTTGGATGAAGAGAAAGAGGAAAGAAAATGCGAGTGAAGGAGAAGAGAAAGCCATGCATATATGTTGGTGTTATTAATGAAGCCCCAAACGATGTCGTTTGAGGTTAGCTGATGGAGGGTCCGTGCTACAACCTTGAGCTGCCTTCAGGCAGCCAATTGGAGGGCAGCACGTGGCAACCATCAGCTGCCCTCTGATGGCGTCCGATTACTTTATCAAGCTCCTCATCTCTTACAACTCGTTCGTATGCTTTTCTTATTCTGTTGGAATATTGTACATTGTGCTTGCACGATCTGATCTGAGCCATCCTTCTATGCTTTATGAGTCTTGATCCCAGCCCTCCATCGTTGCTATTTATCTTCTCCTCGGGATGTGATCTTCGACAGACGTTTAAGGCGATAGAGACAAAATCAATCATCGAAGAAAAGAGGGTTCGAGAAGAGAGATACCCTTCGTCTCCGACCTAGGGTTATCTGGTTTGCTTCGGTTCTTTTCTTCCTTTCTCTGTAAATGTTTTGTATAGCATTATAGTTATATGGTTCGATAGGGTTTTGCCTCTTAATCTGTTTTGAGTGATTATTGGGCAAGTTTTGTCATTCTCGAACCACTGTAAGTACAGAGAGATTGAGGGGTTTCTGTGGGTGTAATTTTGACTTGATCATTAGTGCAGTGAGCTCTCCATATCGGAGCTCAACGTGGACGTAGCCCTATTTGGGTGAACCACGGTAAAAATTTTGCGTGTCTCTTCTTCGCCTTTACGTTTCAGTTTTGGTTATATTTGTCTTAGCATATATAACTGTTACAGATTATATCATATACTTGTGTTTGTAGTCTGTTAGTAAACCCTAAGGTTTGAGTATCAGTACTCAACAGTGGTATCAGAGCCGTGTTAATCTCGGCGCTTAGGGTTTCTTGATAAGTAAATCAGACAGTCTATTTCCATTCAAGGGTTGTCATCGGGTTGTCATCTACTGTCGGGTGGTCTAGGGTTTCTTTGAGAACCTTGTGTCAGCAGGAGTTTGCTGTGTTTATTCTCATCAGTGTCTAGAGCCACCTAGGATAACTTCGTGCAAGGCGAAGAGGATGTCTACCCGATTTGAAATCGGCATATTTGATGGAAAAGGAGACTTCGGTAGCTGGAAAAAGAAGATGAGAGTTTTACTCTCTCATCATAAGGTGCTGATAGCACTAGAAGCTGATGACCAAAAGTGGTCACCTGATCAGCTTGCAAGAATTGAGGAGGTAAGAGAAGAGGCATTCAACCTTATCTTTCTTTACCTTGGAGACACTGTCATTCGCAAGGTAGATGGTATGTTAACCCCCATTGATTTATGGAATAAGTTAGATACTTTATACTCTGTCATGACTGCACCTAATTTAGTATACTTGAAAGGCATGTTGTTTAATTTCAAAATGAATGCATCTAAGTCAATGGATGAAAACATAGATGAATTCACTAGACTTGCATTATTACTTAGAGGTACTGATCAAGCATTGGGTGACACAAGTGAAGCTATGATTCTTTTAAATTCCTTACCTGATGACTATGATGTAGTAAAGCATGCATTAAGGTATACTGGTATTGTTCCTACCTTAGATCTAGTTATCTCAGGTATTAAGGCTAGGGAACTGGAACTAGGAACAACTAAAAGGTCTGGAAATAATCTGTTTGTTAAGAGTAAAAATGATAAAAAGTCATTTACCAGTAACAATGATCACTCAAATGGGTCAGGGCAAAAAGGTAAGAAAAAAGATAAGAAGGGTAAACATAAATGGAAGTGTTATCACTGTGGTAAAGAAGGTCACATTAAGAAGTATTGCTATGATTATATTAAGAAATTAAAACAAGGGGGAAACACAAATGTAAATGCTGGAACCTCTAATTGTTTAGCTGAAGTTCTAAATGTTTCTAGTTTATCTGTTGAACATGAATGGGTATTGGATTCCAGTTGCTCTTTTCATATGTGCCCAAATAGAGATTGGTTTCAAAATTTTAATCAAAGGGAAACGGGTACAGTATACATGGGTAATAATCAGTCATGTAGAATCCAAGGTATAGGTAGCATATCCTTAAAGTTACATGACAATAAAATCAGAATGTTATCTGATGTAAGATATGTACCAGGTCTAAAAAGAAACCTAATATCTCTTGGCACACTTGATGAGTTAGGTTACTCATATAGAGCTGAAAATGGTTTCCTGCATGTTTATAAAGATGATAATCTTATTCTATCAGGAACTAAGAAAAATGGCTTGTACATTTTAAATGGTTGTTACTCTTCCCTTGTTAACCCTCATTCTGCCTGCATAGTCAATACTGTTAAGACAGATATATGGCACCTGAGACTTGGCCATATGAGCCTGAAAGGTCTTCAGGCACTGTCAAACCAAGGGTACCTTGGATCAGTGCCTGTTGGGTCCCTTGACTTTTGTGAGCCATGTATTCTGGGCAAGCAACACAGACTGAGTTTCCCTAAGGGAACTCACCTGGCGAAGGCATGCCTTGAATACCTTCATGCTAATCTATGGGGGCCTTCTCAGGTCCCCACTTTTGGTGGTAACAGGTATTTTCTATCTATTGTGGATGATTTTACTCGAAAGGTATGGGTGTTTTTATTAAAATCAAAAGACCAGACCCTAGAGAAGTTTAAAAATTGGAAAACAATGGCAGAAAATCAAATAGATAGGAAAATTAAAATCCTTAGGACTGACAATGGTCTTGAGTTCTACAGTAGAGCTTTTGATATTTTTTGTAATGATCATGGTATACTAAGACATAGGACTGTTAGGAACACTCCTCAACAAAATGGGGTAGCTGAACGGATGAATAGAACTCTTCTTGAAAAGGTCAGGTGTCTATTATTCACTTCAAATATGTCAAAATCATTTTGGGGTGAGGCTTTATCCACTGCTGCCCATTTAGTAAATAGGAGTCCTTCTACTGCACTAAATTTAATATGCCCTGAAGAAAAATTGACTGGTAGAAAACTTAACTTTAATTACTTGAGGATTTTTGGCTGTGAAGCCTATGCTCATAAATCAGATGGCAAACTAGAACCTAGGTCTATCAGGTGTGTGTTTGTTGGGTACCAAGAAGGTACCAAGGGATATAGGTTATGGGATAGGGAATCTAATGGAGTTAAAATAATAATCAGTAGAGATGTTATATTTAATGAAAATGTTTTCCCTTGTAAAACCAACAACCTAAAAGAAACAAGCACTCAAGAAGACCTAGATGACTTTGCCGTATTAGGGGGTACTCAGCTTGAGGTGGAGCAACCAGCAGGAAATAATGACCTGCCAGCTGCTCCAACCTCACCTGATCAAAACCAACATGATGCTACCTTACCAGTGTCTCATGATGACAGCTCCTCTGATCATAATGATCAAGAGGAACAAGAAAATGAACCTGAGATTGAGGTGGAGCATTATAGCTCACCTCAAGATCTCAGTAACTATCAACTTACCCGTGATAGGAGCAGGAGGGTCTCCAGACCCCCCACAAGGTATGCTCATTCTGACCTTGTGTACTGTGCTCTGATTGCTAGAATGGAATTAAGGAGCAATGAACCAACCTCTTATGAGGAAGCTATCAGCTCTAAAGATTGTGATAAATGGCAACTGGCCATGGAAGAGGAAATGAACTCCCTCAAGGTAAATGGCACCTGGATTTTGGTCCCCAAACCTGAAAAACAGAAACTGATCCAATGCAAATGGCTGTTCAAACTAAAAGAAGGTATGTCTCCCACTGATCCACCTAGATACAAAGCTAGATTGGTTGCTAAGGGCTTTACTCAAAGGGAGGGTATAGACTACAATGAAATCTTTTCACCAGTAGTCAAATTTAAAACCATTCGAATGATGCTTGCTGTTGTTGTTCAATTTGATTTAGAATTAGAACAGTTAGATGTTAAAACAGCCTTCTTACATGGTGATCTTGATGAATGTATATATATGTTTCAGCCAACTGGTTACATTGATAAAACTCATCCTGATCATGTATGCTTACTGAAAAAATCTTTGTATGGACTAAAACAATCCCCGAGACAATGGTATAAAAAATTTGATAGTTTTATCTTAGGGATTGGTTTTGAAAGAAGTCAATATGATAACTGCCTTTACTTCGTAATCTCAGATATTCCTGTTTATCTTCTGCTTTATGTAGATGACATTCCGATAATTAGTAAGTCCAAAGGAAAAATTAGTGAGTTAAAGTCAATGTTAAACACTAATTTTGATATGAAAGACCTAGGACCTGCTAGGAAAATTCTAGGAATGATTATAGAAAGAGAAAGAAGTAAATCAACCTTGAAAGTTCATCAAAATGACTATCTTAAGAAAGGCGTCCAAAGATTTGGTATGCAAAACTGTAAAACTGTAGGGGTTCCCTTAGCTGGTCATTTTGTCCTATCTAAATCTCAATGCCGCACAACTAATTCTGAATTAGTTAGAATGGAAAATATCCCTTATGCAAATACAATTGAAACAGTTATGTATTCAATGATTAGCACAAGACCTGATCTTGCATATGCTATATCTCTGCTTAGTAGATATATGTCAAATCCAGGTAAACCTCATTGGGATGCACTAAAATATATGTTGAGGTATATTAATGGATCTGTAGACATTGGCCTGTGTTATAAAAGAAGATTTGACATTCTTAATCTAGTGGGATATGTAGATTCTGATTTTGCAGGTGATAGGGACTCAAGGAAATCTACTACTGCATACTTTTTCACCTTGGGTGGAAATTGTATCAGTTGGAAATCCCAACTTCAGCCTCTGGTGGCTTTGTCCACCACCGAGGCTGAGTATGTTGCTGTTACGGATGCCTTTAAAGAGGTTGTTTGGCTTCAAGGTTTATTAAAGGAGATCTAGTTACTACAAGACAAAGTTACTGTGTTCTCAGACAGCCAAAGTGCAATTCACCTCTCTAAGAATCCGGTATATCATGAACGAACAAAGCATGTTGAGGTAAAGTATCATTATGTTAGAGATTTAATAGCTAATGGCACTGTGAGTATTTTGAAGGTGCCTACAGAAAACAACCCAGCAGACATGGGAACAAAAGTTCTAACTGCAATCAAGTTCAAGCATTGCTTGAACTTGCTGCACGTGGGAATTGGTTGATCAAATCAACCAGAGCAATGAAGGTATGGATAGTAGCATGCTGCACTTTGTGATAGTTTCAGATTCACCTCCTGTTTGGGCTTCAAGGTGGAGATTGTTATTAATGAAGCCCCAAACGATGTTGTTTGAGGTTAGCTGATGGAGGGTCCGTGCTGCAACCTTGAGCTGCCTGAAGGCAGCCAATTGGAGGGCAGCACGTGGCAACCATCAGCTGCCCTCTGATGGCGCCCGATTACTTTATCAAGCTCCTCATCTCTTACAACTCGTTCGTATGCTTTTCTTATTCTGTTGGAATATTGTACATTGTGCTTGCACGATCTGATCTGAGCCATCCATCTATGCTTTATGAGTCTTGATCCCAGCCTTCCATCGTTGCTATTTATCTTCTCCTCGGGATGTGATCTTCGGCAGACGTTTAAGGCGATAGAGACAAAATCAATCATCGAAGAAAAGAGGGTTCGAGAAGAGAGATACCCTTCGTCTCCAACCTAGGGTTATCTGGTTTGCTTCGGTTCTTTTCTTCCTTTCTCTGTAAATGTTTTGTATAGCATTATAGTTGTATGGTTCGATAGGGTTTTGCCTCTTAATTTGTTTTGAGTGATTATTGGGCAAGTTTTGTCATTCTCAAACCACTGTAAGTACAGAGAGATTGAGGGGTTTCTGTGGGTGTAATTTTGACTTGATCATTAGTGCAGTGAGCTCTCTATATCGGAGCTCAACGTGGACGTAGCCCTATTTGGGTGAACCACGGTAAAAATTTTGCGTGTCTCTTCTTCGCCTTTACGTTTCAGTTTTGGTTATATTTATCTTAGCATATATAATTGTTACAGATTATATCATATACTTGTGTTTGTAGTTTGTTAGTAAACCCTAAGGTTTGAGTATCAGTACTCAACAGTTGGATGATGCTCCATGTTTGGTGTTTGTTTGAACTGTAAATTATAGAGGCAGAGGAGGAGGAAGGGCAGCTTTTCTCCAAGGAACCATCCTATATTATATTATTATTATGCTTTTGTGGGTGTTGGACGGAAGTGATAAAAATGGGTAACATTATTATAGCACGTGCATGTGTGTTATGCGGCAACTAGTTGAAGAAAACGGGACCACTTGTGGCGATGTTAATTGGAGGCCTTTTGCTCCCCTGTTCAGATATTCAAAAGGGGTGGAACTTTGTTCTTAATTATAACTTCTAAGGAATGACTCATCACATTGGAGATACGTTTTTATTTAAAGTTTTTCAAAGTCTGGTCTACCAATGTGGGGCTCATTTTTTATTTTTAAAGAATTATTATTATAATCTACTAATTCCAACGCGACACACATGAATATATGACTAAGATCACAGGCTTTTTCATGTATATCTTTTAAAATAGGCCTATTATGTTGTTCACTAACAGACAACATAGCAGATGCCTGTCAATGAGGGAGGTACTAGCCCCATGCACGTGGGGTCCATGAGCAGAGATGGGCCTTACGTGCATGGGCCCGCGCCCCCTCACTCGATCAGTGACAGGACATAACAAGCCTAAATACTTAATGGCACATGCTACTACACTTTAAAGACTAAAAAGTCCAATCTTTTTAGCATTCTTTAGCTTTGCAACTTAGTAATTGAACAACTTTTTTGTCTTTTTATGCTTTACAACTTGTGTTAATTACTTTTGCTTATTTTATTGTACTTTAAAAATATTAAAAATTATTTTATTAATTAACATATCGTACACTAAACCCTACATAACTACTCATAGTGTATCATATTTTAAAAGTCTCAACTATATGGTATCCCACTTTATTAAAGAATTTCATATCCGTATAGGTTTAAAACTTAAAAATACTCTTAAACTTCGAATATTATTTTGCTCGTATCATATTCTCAACTTAGATTTTAATTGATTGTGTCTCTTAATTATTTAATTTTATAATAATTAAATATTCCTCTGTCTAGTCGTACAACACATGCAACGACGCTAACAGAGGAGTGCTTAATTATTACAAATTAAATAATTGAAGAATACAATAGATCTAAGCATGAATTAAAAATACCAAACGTGACAAAATTCATAGATATATTTTAATGCTTTATGCCTATCCTTATATCTAGTGTCCATATGTCCCCGTGGCCGTGAGTGACAACTTGGTTGAGAAAAGGAATTAATTAAACATTGGATGCGACACCAAGGCCCAAAATTGGCTTAAATTGTCGGTGTTGAAGATCTTTCTTTCTTTTGATCTTTGTTATTTTGATTATATTTTATTTATATATTTTTTAATAAATTTAATTTTTAAACTTTTTTATAATAACTTAAATTTTTCATTATTTTAATTATAATTCTAAACATAGCTTTTTGACTTAATTTAATTTTATATTTTCATATGTTAAAAAAATATAAAATAAGATGACAAATTATATGTTATATTTTATTTATATTAAAGTACAAGAGTTAAATTTTAGACAAATAGTACAAAGAAATTATTATGTTATTTATGTTGGGTAAGATAATATTTGTCTCATCAGGACAAAATTAAAAAAAGAATGTAGACCCCACCCCTTTCTCTCTTTATATGTCCACATCGGACAAATCCACGAGGAGATTATTTTTAAATGAAAAATACTACTTATATAAATAACTAGATTACTAAGATAATGAGCGAAGGCGTCAAATAATAAAAATGTCATCACCTAATTTGTCGATACTATCTTTGAATAAAACCTGATCAAGTTTCATGAACCAAGCTCAATCGAGTTTCATAAAGTCTGAATTTTTCTCGTTTATAATGCTTTGAGATTAATGATAAAGTAAATTTATTATTCCATCAATACATATAGCAGGATACATTCCTAAATGGTTAAATATGATAGTGGTAAAAGAAATATCTGGTGGAGTAGAAAATTCGTGGAGATCGAATAGCACACCTAGGGATAGCGCTTGGTATCTTTTAATAATGGTCATGGTGAACTGGCGGGCAGGGAGTTTTGGGCCGCCTTGTAAGACTAGATCTAGATCTGTCGTTCGTGGACTGTGGGCCCTACAATTGCATTATTGTACCCCGCCCGCCCTGATCATCTATAAATTAAATCTCTTCACCCATTTCACAGTCGAAGCGAACTACACAGAATTAGCAGCATCGATCAACGCAGCATAAATGGCTCTCTCTTCTCGTTCACTCACATTTTCTTTCCTCTTTCTCATCATCCAAACACTATTCTTCCTTTCGCAAGCCCAAGTTCCTGACTCCGAAACATTCGAGTTTGACAACCAAGGAGACTTCGGAGACTATACAGTTGAGTACGGTGGGAATTACCGTGTTCTTCAGCCTTTCGCCTCTCCATTTCAGCTTTGCTTTTACAACACGACTCCCAATGCGTATACCCTGGCCTTACGAATGGCCTTGGTCAGTTCGGAGTCACAGTTTAGGTGGGTATGGGAAGCAAACAGAGGCAACCCGGTGGGGGAGAATGCAACCCTGACATTCGGGAAGGACGGGAACTTGGTCCTGGCGGATGCCGACGGCCGCGTCGCGTGGCAAACCAACACTGCTAACAAGGGAGTGGTTGGCTTCAAGTTGTTATCGAACGGTAACATGGTTCTGCGTGATGCCAAGGGAAATTTCGTCTGGCAAAGTTTCGATTACCCAACAGATACTCTCTTGGTGGGGCAATCCCTTCGACTTGGATCAAAACTTGTGAGCAGAGCCTCCGCGGAAAACAACGTTAACGGCCCTTACAGCTTCGTGGTGGAGCGTAAGCAATTCGCGCGGTTTGTACTACAAGAGCAGCAACTCTCCTAAGCCATTGCTTTATTTCTCCTCGTCTGAATGGTTTAACATTACCAAGGGCACATTGGTTGACGTTTCATTCGACGGTTCAGAACAAGATGATGGCTATTCTTACTACTACTCACTCAACTACAATTTGGCCAATCCAACTGGGATTGGAGGCCGGTACTTGGCTTGGTCCAAATACAATCGTACATTGACATTGCTAAGACTTGGAATGGATGGAAATATAAGGTTCTACACCTACAATGACAAGGTCCATATAGTAGGAGCATGGGAGATGACCTATATCTTGTTCAGCAGAGATTCCGGCGATGTCAGTGAATGCCAGTTACCAGAAAGGTGTGGAAAATTTGGGCTCTGTGAGGATAGCCAATGCGTTGCTTGCCCATTACCAAGCGGGTTGATGGGTTGGAGTAAAACTTGTGAGCCCGTCAAGGTGACATCTTGCAAGGCCAGTGACTTCTACTATTACAAGCTGGAAGGAGTTGACCACTTCTTAAGTAGATACACGAAAGGAGATGGGCCAGTGAAGGAAAGCAACTGTGCGACTAAGTGTACAAAGGACTGCAAGTGCATGGGTTACTTCTATCACAGGGACACCTCTGGGTGTTGGATTGTTTATGATCTCAAAACTCTCACGAGGGTTGAAAACTCATGGCACGTGGGCTATATAAAGGCTCCCAAGAAACAATGAAAAATCTTATTTGAAGAGGTGTGTGCTTATGTAATCAATGAGGAGTTATACATGATGTTAAATAATTTCCACCAACTGGTTATTATTGTTACTATTATTATTTGTTTCTTAGAATAAGTTGAAGCTTACTGGAAGAATTGTAATGTTGTTTAAGGTTTGACCCTTCATAGCGCTCTATAATATTAGGACATGTTTTTAATTATACAATTGACGGTGCTAAAAACTTGTGTATTTATTCTATTATGTAAGTTAACAGATCGTGACAAATAATATAATGATAAGTATCGTATTTACGAATATTGGTTAATGATTTTTACTTTAATCATACTTAATCTTAACAAGACACACACAATTAGATGCTATTAAAAATTAGTTTTATAATAATAATAACTAAATCACTAATAGAAAAATGCAAAAATAATTCTTTTGACTTTCTACTTTAACTATACTTAATCTTAACAATATACACAGAATTAGAGTGCCGGTTCAAGGCATAAGCCCGTCTAGGCCCAAAAAAAAAAAGTCGTAGAATCTTATCATTAATTATTTAAAATTTATTTTTTTTATTTTTTGAGATATAAAATTACTAATTCTATTTCATGATAATTTTTTATTTGAATTCATATTTTATTTATTTTGTTATTTTATTTAAACGAGAAGACCTCTGCCCCTCACAAATACTCATAGATTATTTTTTAATATTAAATAATATTAGACAATGTTAGCAAGTACATCCCCAAAAGTGAATGTAGGAATAAGCGTACGATGGACGGTAGAAAATATATATATATATATATTTTTTAAAATTATTTTTGTAATTTTAAAAATTTTTTAAAATTATTTTATAACATTAAAAAAATATCATAAACGTGTTTCCTTTTATAAAGGATGTAAAAACAAAAATTTTGTCCGTCTCTAACTCAAAATTCTTAATTTTCTTTAAAATTTATTTCCTGAGTTTGTTTAAATACATTATAGAATTCATATTTATTTTTAGATTGAATGACTATTTTTTTATAAATTTTTATATTAAAAATTATATTTACAAAACAAATTCCTATATTTTTTTTATTTACTCATTTCTCTTGCTCTTCAGTTTTTTTTTAAATATTATTATTTTTATTTTTATTTTATATCATATCTGTTTCTGATTTTTGGTATCGTGCAACCTATATATATCTCTAAATATTTTATAAGTTTTAAGGTATGATTTGATTACCCAACAAATGCACTTTTCTTGGGTCAATCCTTCAAGTTGGATCAGACCAGGCCGTGAGCTAACGGGCCTTACAGCTTCATTTCAAAGCCCAAATAATTGGGCCTGCAAACAACTTGCCCGGCCCACAGAGCAAGAGACCAGTAAACCACTGCCACTTAGGATTGGTAATTTTGGACACGACCTGATTACACAACACGACACGAAGTTAAACAGGTTAGGGTTGGAGTTAATCGGTTTCAGGTCATAAACGAGTAAATTCATTTATGACACAATTATTTTTATGTCTTAGACGGGTCAACCCGTCTAAACCGTTTAGACACGTAATGACTCGTTTAATTAAACGTGTTAACGAGTTGACCTGAACACCTTAACACGATTATATATGAAATGAAACATTAAATTAAAAGGGTTAGTGAGTTGATCTGAACACGTTAACACGATTATATAAGAAATAATATGTTTAAAACTAAATAATGCATTTAACAAGTGACACAGCACGATCTGTTTAAATTAAATAGGTTAAACAAGTTAACAAGTGGCACGACACAACATGTTTAGTTAAATGGATTGTGTCGTGTTACACAGTGACAAAGCCAAGAAAAAATTTTAATCCGAGCTAAATTATAATTTTAGTACTGGTCAAATTATAAAAATTATAATTATCTATAATAATATGTATAAAAAATCAAAAAATCAGCTAGGGCTAAGGCGTGGCTCCGCCACTGGTGTCACATGTTTAATAAATGCGTCGTATTCGAGTTTAAAAAATTTAATATAATTATTAAATAAGTTATGTTTGGATTAACTTGATATATCAAAACACGACCCAATTAGGACCCGGTAATTCATATTGCCCCCTACTTGCCCCCCGCCTAAGACTCCATTATTGTGATTTGTTTTCTTGACAAATGCTAGTCAAAACCTTGGAGTAGGCAACTTTGATTATCCACGCCGCCCATTAGGTAGAAGCTTCTTTTTCTCTTTAGGCGTGATAGATGCTCCAAAATATGCGGGTCCACTTTGACAAAGTATTGCGTTACTATACTAATAATATTATTATAATAACAATATAACTATAATAATTTTAAAATATTAAATACTTATTCATACATCTACAATTTACCTATAAATATATATAAAAAAATAATTAATTTATATAAATCTATATCTTGATCAAAAAATAAGATATAAAGATAAATCTTTGATTGTAAATAAAGTCACAACTACAATCAAATTTAATGTTTTCAATTACAGTTAAATTGAAATTCTAAATCACAATTATAATTGATATTTATGATAACATTTGGTATGGATAAATTATTTTATATATGATATTAATATAAATGTATAGAACATAAGTGTAGAGCATCCGAATAGCATTTTCGTATTTAATAATAATTAGTGGTGTGGCCCTTGCACATAAAAATAATAAAAAGTTTAAACAAAAATTCATCAAATGTCTTACTAGTGTTAAGTTATGAAATGACAGATCAACTGATTGAATCACGATAAGTTCAGAATTTGTACTAATAGATCGTGAGTTTGATTTATTACTATGTGTAGTGAGACAAAGTCTCTACTTGTAATTTATTTTCTCTATCAAAATCGAAGGTACGAGCCGTAAGAGACCACGTAAGGACAGTAATTTCAAATTATTTCAGAAGTTAGTTATTATTTAAGAGATAGTGAATTTTTATTTGTTCAAATGAGTTACGAAAAAAGTACTAAAAAAATATTTTATCGATGGAGATTCTTAACACCAAAATGCACAAATTCTCACAAACTGATATAAAATGCACAAATTCATAATAATTTATTTAAAATTAATAATAATTCATAATAAATTCAAGTAATATTATTATAAATTTATATATATATATATTATGTAAATTTATATATAACATTTCTCTATTATTTTATTTTATTTTTTCTTTGTCAAAAGAGTGGAGGCAAGACAAGTAGGCCGCACGCCTCATCCGATCAAGTCTGTCTGCATGAACCGCAGAGACAATGTCACATCAGATATATGGCTTTTCTCGATAGTCCGCTTTCCACTTTCTTGTTCCACTACGCTTAGGCATATGAAATTAAAGCCAATTTTGAGGAATTTTTAGTGGGATATCAACCTGTACCACCACCATCACCGGCTGTCTTTGCTGTCTCTCCCTCCACCATCTTCCTTCTAACGAGTTTTAAAATTAAAATATTTTTTAAATTAAAATATAAATAATTAAAATAAAATTATAAAATATTCTAAAATTTTTATCAAATTATTTGTTAAATTTTTTAGAATATATTAAGAGATAAATGAGTAATTTTTTTTTATCTATAAAGTTGAAGATAAATTTATTTAAAAAAAAGAGAGATAAATTTATTTAAATAATTTTGACTTCTTAATTTATCTATATAAATGCACTCATTTTTGCAAGTGACACGCTATGTGGATGATCAATTGACAGTATTTGAATAGATTGACTAGTTTGTTGTGCTCCTTCAATAATTACAAAATATGATATTTGATTTCTAATATATAAAAATATCAAAATTCTGTATATTAACTATTAAAAATTGTTATTTTAAGTATTTATCTTAATTAAGAATAAACAAAATTATTATTTACGTACATAGAACATACACGTAGAAAAAAGAAAGTGTTATGTCATAAAAAAATCATGTCAACAAAATACATCAAATTAAAATTTACTTTAATGAGAAAAAGATCAAATTACTCATAGTTTAAAAAAAAAAACCTCTAAATCCCAAACTTCTAGATATTTGAATAACTAACCCAAAAAACGTTACTTTCTTCTATTTTTAATCACAAAATATAACAGAATTAATCTACATCATTTTTCTTTATTGAACTTAGTTCCATCAGTTGCTCGCTCATTCTCTTGTTTATATTCTCTTTTGTGTTTTAGGGGATAAGAATTTAAAATAATAATTTTTAATAGTTGAGATATTAAATTTTAATATTTTGTACATTAAAGGTCAAATATTATATTTTTTAATTATTGAACGAACACAATAAACGAATTAATTTATTCCAATATAGCCAACTATTCATCCATGTGGTGTGTCACTAACTGAAACATGCATCGTTCATACATACGCTAACGTTCTTTCACAACAAGAATTTAAAGTAATAATTTTTAATAGTTAAGATATTAAATCTTGACGTTTTGTACACCAAAGACTAAACATAATATTTTTAAAATTATTAAGGAGACACCGTATATATTAAGGCAAAATTAATCTGAATTTATTAAAATGACGTTATTTTGATCCATCTTCTCCCCTTCTTTCTATGCTACACTTCTTTTTCTACAATTGAGTATGGAAAGATAAAGCACAATTTTGACAAGTTTAGATCATAAAATTTATCTTTTTTTTTTTAACAATTTTGACAAAGTTTAGGAATATTTTGAACGGTTGCAATTGCTTGGCTGTTGTTAAAGCCAACTTTAAAATGTATTTGTTGACTTTTATATGGGGGCAAGCACTATCATAAAAGTCAACTATTAAATGTTTTATTGCCTTTGATATTGGCTATGCACGTTATAATCAATGTCACGCATGGACCATGAGTTATATATATATATATAAATATATTTTAGTTAATAAGAGGCCCTCGCCATCCACCCATGACTGATAGCTTATAAACATCTTAGATAATTAAATAAGCAGCCACCCCAATAATTCACTAATCTTATCACTTTCGTACCCCAATAATTCACTATTCTTATCAATTTCTTAAGTATTTAATCCTTTCAACATCAACTCTCTTGACATTAATTAATTAATTAATCCAAATGGGTTAGTGGGTCACTGGTCAGATGTACGCGCATGATTCTCATATTTTAGATTATAAGTTCGTTCATTTTTGTCTTTTCCAAAAGCCTGCGTCATCTGTTGCATCAAGTTTCATGCGACAATACAAATTTCATTATTTTCATTTTAATTAGTAATTTTATAACTATTACAATTATATCATATAAGTATCACAAATTTTATTATTTTAATTTGCTATTGTCTAAATATAACAATAAATTTTTTTGTAACGAAAAAAGTCATCGAGTCACTTAGAGTCTACCAAAAAAAAATAATAATCAAAGAGTGTAAATTTTTTTTTATATAAATATTCTAATAATTAAGTCAATCAAAAAAGTAGAGTATAACAAGGAAGAAGGCACTTGATTGTACGCCAAAAGGCAAGCGACTAGCTACTTATTAGGGGAACAAAGATTCCTAAAGATCCCTTATATGGGAGTGGAATGCAAAAGGTCAAAAAAAAGATTCTTAAAGATTTTTTAAAATGTTGAAGTCTTATAAATTAAACTTTATTTTGTTAATATATATATATATATGTGTGTGTGTGAGCACGCTGAAATATGTTTTCATTTTTTAATTCAAATTCAATATCAAAATTTGACTTGATTTAAATAATTTGACAAAAAACTTATAATCCAATTTTTTGGGCGTTGTGATTGTGGAAAAGTTTCAAGTTGATAGTTTCTTTTAAATATATTATTTCTTTTTTACAGTATTGTGTGATACAGAGAGCACAATTGCTTCAATTTTTTATAATAAAATTATTTATCTTTTTATAAATATAAATCATATATATTATGATAAAATTACATAAATTTTGTATTCATTTATTATTTTTAAATATTTATAAAAGAAATTTTATTTCAATATTTATTTATTACGTTCATGTGATATTTTATATTGATATATTATATATTTGTATTAATATAACATATAATATAATACATATATATTATTTTAAATATTAAAATTGAGTGTAGAAATCATATTTTGTGTATATATATACATGTGCGCGCGCGCCTAGAGGCACATGTGAGACACTAATTGCACAATTAGCTAGAGATAATACTAAACTAATACAACACAAATTAAACAATTAATCAACTGGTACGTCTATGACCTGCTAGCCTGAGTGCATCTCTTAATGAATGAGTATTTTTTTTTTTTGCTGAGATCATCGTTTTTGCGCGTAATTTTTAGTGTTCGTGTTTTCCATTGCCTTAGGGGAGACAAATCATTTTTGCATAACTCTTAGATAAATTTTTGGATGTCAAAAATATCCTATTTGTGCTTTATTTCCCTTAATCAAAGGGACATTTATAGGATAATTTGGTGAGAAACTTGATTACGATTTTCAGGAGGACACTAATAGTCTCCCATATAAGTTTATGGGATATCGTGATGGCCTCCTGATCTTACGATCACTAAGGGACCATTACACTTTCTGTAATGTTTTCTTGGTTTTCTACGTGATATCATTTTAAACTCAAATTAATTTACGCATTTGAGATTTTTTGATCTTTTAGTATGTCTTTTCACATGACACGTCAATTTTAAATAACTAACTATTCTGAGCCTTTTTTTTATTTAGTCATGGGCACATATTGTGTGATACAAAATTATAACGAGTGTGACCTAATTACCATCTCATAAATAATGAGTGTGACCTAATTACAATTAAATTAGGGTTAACTATTTATAGAAAATATCTGTAATTGGATCAAGGTTCCTATTTCAAGCCCTATATATCCTTATTCACAATCAAATTTAATTTAAGAAAATATACATTTATCAAATATGAATTTAAGAAATTATCTAATAAACTCAATAAATTGTATTCACATTCTCACAATCAAGTAGGCTCCGTTGAGGTTGAAAAAAATCTCAAAATTTAAAATTCATTTGTAATAAATTTCATATGAAATAGCGTGATTTAAAATATAATTTGTAATTAAATTATATAAATATATATATGAAGTGAATCCAAAATTAAAGTTTTATTTGTTCTTAATTTTTAAAATATTCTTGATATAATAACATCAAACTAAATATATTATATTCAATAATTTAAATAAAATAAAGAATTAAATTAAAAGTATACCTAAAAAGACTTGATCTGTAATCTTTAATAGTGACGTCAGGATGGTAAAGGTTGGCGATGTTATCAAAACTTTCCTTTCCTTTTTTTTTTTGTTGGCTTATGAAGGTGGCCTTTATTGACTCATATGTTTCCATTAAAGAAAAAGTCATTCAGTCATGTTAAAATAAAAGGAAAACATGAAATATTTCTAAGGTTTTTTAAAAGAAAATGTATCTATATTATTTTATTAAAGTTGTGTTAATAAAATATATATTTTTTATTTCTCATAAATAAAAATTAATTATAATAACAAGATTTAAGTTCATAATTTTAAATAATAATGAGTTTCTTAAGTAATGTTATGACTATTATTATTGTCACGTGAAAGAGACTTTTCGAGAGAGTAGCCTTTTTTTTGGAAGAACGTTTTTCTCCTATCTTTTTTTGGGAGAATCTCTTTTCTTGAGAAAATGACACTTTATTCGAGAGAATAATGCAATTTTTAGAAGATAGGCTGGAGCGGTTATATGAAAATTTATTTTATTTAAAAAAGTTAAAAAGTGAATTATAATCTGCAAGTGTCATTTAATAAATTTTTATTTTTTATACGTGGATAACATGGATTGTATCTCTAATATAAAAAAAGAAAGAAAGAATTGAGATCGAGCTAGATTGGTGAGTTTTTTTTAATTTAATAAGCAATTGGCAAAGATGTGAACTCCCAATACAAATAAAAAAACAGTAGTTGAATCCTGATTGGAGAGGGACAACATGATTCAACTTTTGAGCCAGAAATCGGGCAATTCGTTTCCAATAAGGAATGCAAGTCCTCCGCTGGGACAAGAAGATGGAAAAAAACTCAAATCAGCATCTTTGATAGAATATGCCATCTCCTTCATTCAATTCATAATTAAGGGGGAGACAGAGAGAGAGCCCTCTTTGTCAGGGTGATTGTGTGTGTTTTGACTTTCTGCAACTGTTTAACATCTTCTCCAACACGGCGAGTTCGATTTGTTTTGGGTTCTCTATCTCTATTTATCTATATATAGCTAGCTACCCAGTTGAAGGTTTTTTGTCTCAAACCTCTCTCTCTCTCTCTCTCACTCACTCTCTCTACAGAGAGATCATCTTCTTCCTCAGTTTGCAGTGCCCGCATTCAGGTATTCCTATTGCCTAACACTCTTTACTCTAATTTCTCGGGATATGGGGATCGGGAAGAATCACTAATTTTAGTAGTTTATGTATGGTTGCTCTGTTTTTCATCAGAAAGTTTGAAGCTTTTGAGCTACATTATCTCCGTCTTCCATGTCTATGCCTTTTCAACACTCTAATCTTCCAATCTTTCTGGGTCGTGGCCGGAATGTTTTATCTGTTCTTGTTGTGATTGATTTGGTTTCCTAATTGTTGGTTCACTTTTCTAGGGTTTGCTCGAAGAATCTAAGTGATGGCGAATCGAAGTCTGGAGAAGCTGGCGTCGATCGACGCCCAGTTGAGGCTTCTGGTTCCCGGCAAAGTGTCGGAGGATGACAAGCTTGTTGAATACGACGCTCTGTTATTGGATCGGTTTCTTGACATTCTCCAGGACTTACATGGGGAGGATCTGAGAGAGACGGTAAACATGTGATCTCTATTTCTTGTTTTTGAGGATTAATTGTTCTCAGATTCATTAGATTTGATGTTATGAAACTGAGAACCAGTTGAATGTGATTTGAATGTTGAAGTTTGGAAGTTCTTTGGAATCACCCAAATCTGGATTCTGAGTGAAGTTTTAGAATTGAGAAGAGAACTTTGATATATGATATGGAAGAGACTACTTTTTTCTGTTTCTGTGAAGTTTGAATTTTGATTGAATGGTTACTTGTTCATGTTTAGCGAGTAAATATTGTGGAAGACACTTGGGAATGATATTAGTTACAGTGGCTTCACGGAAGACAAAACCATAGATAGAAACAATTTCGTGTCTATATAGTGGGGTAACGACTTGATATGTTGTTGTTGTTACATTTACTTGTTCATATGAGACAGCAGGTAATATATAATTCGAGATCCTTATCTTCTACCCAACCATTCGAAAGAGTTTTGCTTAAGATCATTGTTTTTGAAATCTATGATAAATATATGACTAATGAACTATCACTAATGTAAGTTGTTGTGTTTGTGTGCAGGTTCAAGGGTGTTATGAACTTTCTGCTGAGTATGAAGGGAGGGTTGATCCCCACAAGCTGGAAGTGCTTGGCGATGTTCTGACAAGTTTGGATCCCGGGGACTCCATTGTCATTGCCAAGTCGTTCTCGAACATGCTTAACTTGGCCAACCTGGCTGAGGAAGTTCAGATCGCTTACCGTAGACGGATCAAGTTGAAAAAGGGAGATTTTGCTGACGAGAACTCGGCAACAACTGAATCAGACATTGAAGAAACTCTGAAAAGACTTATGGGGGAACTGAAAAAATCTCCCCAAGAAGTCTTTGATGCTCTGAAGAATCAAACTGTTGATCTGGTCTTTACTGCTCACCCTACTCAGTCTGTCCGACGATCTTTGCTTCAAAAGTTTGGAAGGTTCGTTATTATATACTGATGTTTTGGATCTGTGTTTTCATGGAAAGCTTACTACAAATTTGGTATGAGATGTGACTGATCCTGATCCTATAGAAAGCTTACTACAGCTCTGGTCTCGATGGAACTGTTCTTGATTCTATGATTCCTTTTTAATCACCTCTCTCATTCATTTTTTTTCTCTTCAGGATCCGGGACTGTTTAACCCAGTTATATGCCAAAGACATTACTCCTGATGATAAGCAGGAACTAGATGAGGCTTTACAGAGGGAGGTAAGTTTTACTCAAGTGTTGACTTCTGCTCCTTATCTTTCGGCTTCTTTTGATTCTGTTGAAGACTCTCATATTGTTCTGCTATCTCACGGATTTTCTGTATTTGGGTACTTGAACTGATTGGATACTGAGATTATTTGAGTTTTAAAGCATATTTGATTCTTTTCCCTGATATGACTATTAGCAGCACCAACTCGACGTGTCTGAGTCAGCCTGAAGCAGTCGTTTTAAATAGTGTTTTGCTAAAATATTTTATGGAGTTTGACATGATTAGAAGAACATATTTTATAGCCCGTGCAGGTCAACCTTTTCCAATTGTGGGTTGTGTGCCATCTCCGATGTTGTATATGCATTCTTTTAAATTTCAACATACCAGTCATGGATTAGAATTTTCTAATTATGAAGTTCCTTCTCAGAGTAGATGTTTGCTTTTTTGGGTTGCTATTTGTGAACCTGTAAACATAGATGTAGCTTATGCCGTTCCCTATTCTTATTGTACTTAACGTATCCATTTATTTTCTAATATGTTATCACTAGCAATAGAATTTTATTCTGTTTAAGCCTGCACAGACTTTTGAATTACACCTGGTTGATTTGTTTGATCATTGATGCTTATTCATATAACTTGATTTTCTAATGTGCTCTGCTATCTTGTGGAGCCCCTTTTCATGAAAGCTGTAAAATTCAAATGTATTGCTTCATTTAAAAGTGGGATTAAGGCTTATGGTGATGCTGTTGTTGTAGTATTACCTGTGGGGAACATTGCATGTTTTAAACTTTCGAGGTGTTTCTCTTTCACCATATAAAAGTGTAATTCAAGCTAGAAAGTATCTGTCCTTTCGTGATCAAGTAGATGCACACAATTAACAATACGATGTTACCACCATGTTCCTGTTGCTAAGATTATTTATAAAGAGAGTGAGCTCACTTCACAAAATGACACTTTTCTAGGTCTAGCTTATGTATATGTATTATAGTTGCAAGATGTTCATAGGCTCAGCTTTGACTGTGCTGCGCTTGATTGCCATTTATATGCCCATTCTACAGATTTCCTTGGCCTCACCTGGCTCAGGTTCCCTTCCCTTGTATTTAATACTTAACCCAATTGTCAGTATAGAAGTGTAAAGCTATTGTATGCTTACTGAGTTGATAATACTATTATACATGTAAAGATCAGACTAAGCATTGTTGGTTCTTACTTTTGTTTGTTTTCATGCCAGATTCAAGCTGCCTTCCGAACAGATGAGATCAGGAGAACTCCTCCAACCCCACAGGATGAAATGAGAGCAGGAATGAGTTACTTCCATGAAACAATCTGGAAGGGTGTTCCTAAATTTTTACGTCATGTTGACACGGCTCTCAAGAACATAGGAATAGATGAACGCGTTCCTTATAATGCCCCGCTTATCCAATTCTCTTCTTGGATGGGTGGTGATCGAGATGGTAAGATCTTTCTTCATAGTTAAATTCTTATTATTAGTTATTCAAATCAAATTATGCAAGATTAACTGAAGAACAGGAAACAAGCTTAAGACAGTATAATCTCTGATGTTGATTTTAAAGGAAAAAAGGCAAAAATTTCTTGAAATAAGTAATGAAATTTTCATTCAGGAGTTAATTGGTCTCTCTCTCTCTCTCTCTCCTGTTTGTTGCTTAATATCTGTTTGGCATCGAGTGCAGGTAATCCAAGGGTTACTCCTGAGGTCACAAGGGATGTCTGCTTACTGGCAAGGTTGATGGCTGCAAATTTGTACTATTCTCAGATCGAGGATCTCATGTTTGAGGTTTCAATAGCTACTTATTGTTGGATATTTCACCAATTTTGTTCTTTAGGGAGCTCCACTCGTAATGTTTGGTAATTATTACCACTATTCTGACTACCCCTTTTCTCTTGCCAGTTGTCTATGTGGCGTTGCAGTGACGAGCTTCGTGCTCGAGCTGATGAACTCCACAGATCCTCGAAGAGAGATGCAAAACACTACATAGGTAAGCAGATTAGTAATGCCAAAGATTGATATAGGTGTTTGTGTTTTTAAGACAACTTATTGAAGACAAACTAGACAAAACCTTCATTGTGCTTTGCACCGTTAATACTGTTTCTCAGAATATAACACACCAGAAAATCATTGTCAACAGCACAGACGGAAACCTTGGATCTATGTACTTGTGTTATCATCAGTGTTTGATCGTATACATTTATCATGGTGTAGAGTTTTGGAAGCAAGTTCCTCCAAGTGAACCTTACCGTGTTATCCTTGGGGACGTGAGAGATAAGCTGTATCAGACGCGGGAGCGCTCTCGGCATTTATTGGCCAATGGAACCTCCGACATCCCAGAGGAGGAAACTTTTACCAATGTCGAGGAGGTATCTCCTTCGGATTAACTACTTTTCCTGTCTACCTGGTCAACTTCTTTCTAATTAGGATTTAAACTTCGTGTAGTTCTTGGAACCTCTTGAGATCTGCTACAGATCTCTTTGTGCTTGTGGTGACCGGCCCATTGCTGATGGAAGCCTTCTTGATTTCTTGCGGCAAGTCTCTACATTTGGTCTCTCACTTGTGAGACTTGATATTAGACAAGAGTCAGACAGGCACACTGATGTAATGGATGCCATTACCAAGCATTTGGCAATTGGTTCCTATCGAGAATGGTCTGAAGAACGCCGGCAGGAATGGCTTTTATCTGAGCTCAGCGGGAAGCGCCCACTCTTTGGTCCCGATCTTCCAAAAACCGAAGAAATTGCTGATGTCTTGGATACATTTCAGGTCTTAGCTGAGCTTCCAACATATTGCTTTGGAGCTTACATCATCTCAATGGCCACTGCACCATCTGACGTACTCGCCGTTGAGCTGCTGCAACGTGAATGCCACGTGAAGCAGCCCCTGAGGGTTGTTCCACTGTTTGAGAAGCTAGCTGATTTGGAGGCTGCTCCGGCTGCTGTTGCCCGGCTTTTCTCAATAGACTGGTACAGAAACCGTATTAATGGGAAGCAAGAGGTGATGATCGGGTACTCAGATTCCGGCAAAGATGCTGGACGACTCTCAGCAGCTTGGCAATTATACAAGGCTCAAGAGGAGCTGATAAAAGTTGCAAAGGAATTTGGCGTGAAGTTAACTATGTTCCATGGCCGGGGTGGAACAGTTGGAAGAGGAGGTGGCCCAACCCATCTTGCTATATTGTCTCAACCCCCTGATACCATTCACGGGTCGCTTCGTGTCACAGTTCAGGGAGAAGTCATCGAGCAATCTTTCGGGGAAGAGCACCTGTGTTTTAGGACGCTCCAGCGTTTCACTGCTGCTACACTTGAGCACGGGATGCATCCCCCTGTTTCACCAAAACCAGAATGGCGTGCACTCATGGATGAAATCTCGGTTGTTGCTACTGAGGAGTACCGCTCAATTGTATTCCAAGAACCTCGATTCGTAGAGTATTTCCGCCTTGTAAGTACTCTTCAAACGACAGGTTTCGATTCAGTTGTTTTCCATGTATAGGGTCCTTCATTTTGGTTATTACTGCAGGCCACACCAGAGTTGGAGTATGGTCGAATGAACATTGGAAGCCGTCCATCGAAGCGAAAGCCGAGTGGAGGAATTGAATCCTTGCGTGCAATTCCTTGGATCTTTGCCTGGACACAAACCAGGTTCCATCTTCCAGTATGGCTGGGCTTTGGGTCCGCTTTCAAATACGCCATTAAGAAGGACATTAAGAATCTGCACATGCTGCAAGCAATGTACAATGAATGGCCTTTCTTCAGAGTCACTATTGATTTGGTTGAAATGGTTTTCGCCAAGGGAGACCCCGGGATTGCTGCTTTATACGACAAGCTCCTCGTGTCAGAAGAGTTATGGCCATTTGGCCAGCGCCTAAGGGCCAACTATGAAGAAACCAAGAGCCTTCTTCTCCAGGTAAACATATGCTTTGACAAGATTTAGCCATGAATTCTAGCTTTCACTTCATTTCTATCTCTTCCTAACATCACAGAGTCTCCCCATCTTGTGATACTGCATTTGCTTGCTGCTGCTGCTTATGGAATTGTTAACTTTGGCTGCAGATTGCTGGGCACAGAGACTTGCTAGAAGGGGACCCCTCCTTGAAGCAACGCCTACGCCTGCGCGACTCCTACATCACGACTCTCAACGTGCTGCAGGCATACACCCTGAAGCGCATTCGAGATGCCAACTACCATGTGAAGCTGCGGCCCCATATCTCAAAGGACTACATGGAATCCAGCAAGTCTGCAGCCGAACTTGTGAAGTTGAATCCCACGAGCGAGTATGCTCCCGGGCTGGAGGACACTCTCATCTTAACCATGAAGGGCATTGCTGCTGGGATGCAGAACACCGGTTAACTTGCATGCTCTGTTTGGCCTTTTCTTTTTCCTTTGTTTCTAGGACATATATATTTACCATATACAGGTCTCTGATGGCGAGGCATGCCCCCTGCTAGGGACCATGTTTTCTATTTGCCCCGGCTGCCTGGGATATTTCAAAGTGAGTCTGTAACTGGACATCTGCGATTACATCACTGCGCTTGGTTCTACTGTCACTAGCAATGTTTCAAACTTCCTTTCAAAAGCGAGCTGTTTTGTTGCATGCATATCCCTCTCTCCCTCTCCATGTGTGTGTCCTTTCCATCTCCCTTTCTTCTCCCAAAGGAGGCTATTTGAGAAAGAAATCTGTGTGAATGTAACAATTTTGGGGTTGCTTATTACGAGTGTTTAAATTTTGATTCAAATTGAAAAATTGGTTTAGACAGGCCGCTAAGGGGTTTGATCTTCGATCCCTCGAAGATAAGACTAGACCATACTAATAACTATCGAGATTAGTTAGATGTTGCCCTTAGGGCATATGTCAAGTAACGGGCAAGTGATATGCTAGAATTAGTATCAATAGGTCACGAGTTCGATATTCGATTTAGGCGAGGGTCAAAGGTTTGCTTGTGATTTACCTTTTTTGTTAAAATTGAGGACATGAGCGGTAGGAGATTGCGCAAGGACGATAATCTTAAAATTAGTTAGATGTTATTAAGTTAAATGTTATATTAGATTAAGACCTTAAATGTAATAATTAATTAATTTTATCAATTACTTGGTGTCGGAACTCTATCCCACCGGCTAAGAGATTGAGGCTACGCTAATAATTCTTTTAAAAGATTGAAAGAATGTTAATGTTATATTAAGTTGGGATGCAATACTTTATTATTGTTTTGTTTTTTGATATTAAATTAAATGCTAAACTTAGTAATTGTTTAATTTGTTTTATGGAGTTAGACATTATTAATGTTAATTTTTATTTAGATTTTTTTTAGAAAATTATTTGGATGATATATATAAATATATATACATATTTTTTAATTTTATATTCAAAATCTAAATAAGAAATATATATGTGTGTATATAGAATCGGTAAAGATTAGTCTTGACCAAATTAATCTGATTCAATCTAGACTCTTATTGGTTTAGTATTCAATTTAGAGTTTTAAGAATCTAGATTCTGATCCAATTTAAATTAAATAAACACCTATAATATTTATTGTCTAGATATACTCGTCCTACACATGATAAAGTAAGATCTATTCAACTTACTCCAATTTTAGAGAAAAAATTATTTTTTTAACATATAAATTGAGGAGTTTCGTCTAGTGACACCTTCGTCATGAGTATTGTCTCTCTATAACTTACGTGCACCGACTCAAATCAGGTAATCAGGTCAGACTAACTAAGCCTGAGTCATAGATGTATGCTGGTGACCCCTCATATAGCGATATAGTATTGCACTACCTAAAAATTGAACACATAATTTGACACTATCCAATATTCAGATTCTGTGCGAACAATTGCTCAAGTTACCTTTGAGAGAAATTATTTGGTTCCTTAGAAACATCGAATTAAGTGTATATAATAATATTTCAAATTACTTAAATCTTATCATGTGATCAACAAAGAGTAATGAGCAATGACCACCGATTGCAGTCATCGCCGTGTCGCCACACCCGTCGCCGTCCGCACCGCCTCCTCTCCGTAAGTGCAAGAAGCCCCCGAACTATTATCAAAGACCACCCTAATTAGATTGGGTGCCTTAGACACCAAAATTTAGGTGGTTTAGTCCACACATAGAAATGGACGGATGGGACTTTAATTGCTTTTGAGCTTTAAACATTAAGAAATGAGGAAAAGCAAAGACATGCTAAATCTATCCCGTTGCCTGAGCTCCACGTCACTGGCCGCCCTTCTTTTTTGTTTAAAGTAACCTTTGCCTGAGCTCCACGTTACTGACATATTCCCCTCTTCTTTTAACGTCGATTATATAACCATGAAAGTACTTTATGTTGTATTTATGCGAAAAAATAAGGGGGGAGAAAAGTTTGATTTGCTTGAAGTAATTTAATTAAATTGATTGAACGTATAAGTTTGGTTTAATTTTTTTTTATATATTAGTTCGATTTGATTAATTTTTGTTAAATTTTAAATTTTCAATTAATTTTTTAATTAAAATAATCAAACTAACTGAATTAATTAAACTTTAAAATGATATTATTTTGATATTTATAAAATAATATTAATTTTTTATTTTTTATTGGTTACTTTAATTTTTTTCGATTTTTTTAGTTTAATCGATTTGGTTCGATTTATACGATTTGAATTCGATTTTTACATTTACTAATTAGTTTGATATTTCAAGCTAATCGTTAGTTCAATTCGATTTTATTCCTCAATTTACTTTAATTTGTTAGTGAATTTTGATTAGTTAGATAAACGAATCAAACTTTACACACTCTTACTTGAGAGATGTTTTGGCATGTTTTTTTTTTAAGAATGAGATGCGAAATTAATTAATTATTTTTTAATATATATAAATATATAATGGAAGATATTTAAATAATTTTATACTCCACTTATTTTGGTTAGGTTTAAAAATTGAGGGGTTAGGTTAGAAATTGAGAGATTGAAATAACAAATGTCAACATTTAAGTAAAACGATAATTTGAAATATGAGTATATTTATGAATCTTAAGTGATTATTTTGATGATGTTAATGAATATTTGAATTTGACACATATTCAAATACCATGTGTTGATGGTCAAATATTTATTAATAATTATTTATTTATCATTAATGTAGAGTGTCACCACAAATGTCAAATTTAAGTATTCGTGTAATAATATTATTTTAGTAACTAATCATTATTCCGTAAAAGAGTAATTTTAGTAATGATTAAATATTTACCTTATTTTTAAATAATGCATCGTATTTTAAATTATTTAGTCAATTAATAATATTATTTAAATATTAAAAATAAAATATAATAAATATATTTTATCTTAAAATAAAAATACATTTATTAGTATTTAACCATTTTAGTAAATATATTAATATTTACTTTAGTTGGGTGAAACAATAGCCGGTCTGGACTAAGCAACTCATTCACTCTACCCATTCTCTGAGCCGGACCGGATGCCAAAAAACCGGTCTGGACCGGCTGGTTTTGTATATGATATGCAGAGGTCAAGAGCTCTGGAGTGAATCGCAGGCAAAGTGTGCGTGAGAGAGAGAGAGAGAGAGAGAGAGACAGGGAGTTGGAGAATGGCTCTTACGACGCGGCAGAGGCGGCCGCTGCCGTCCGATCTGACTCCGTCTCCGTCGGAGTACTCGAAGCTCGATAAGCCGGCGAGATCGGACGGCGGAGAAGAGGCGGACAAAGGATTTGGCTGGATATTGCCGCTGTTTGCTCTAGGGATGCTTCGGTACATGAGCGCCACGTCGAACATCATACACGACTGTGACGAGGTCTTCAACTATTGGGAGCCTCTTCACTTTCTGCTCTTCAAATCTGGCTTCCAGACTTGGGAATACAGGTTCACTGTCTGCTCTCTTTTTCTCCTATTTGTCTTTCTCTCTCTGTTTTCGGTCAATTTTGTTACTGTTTGCTCGTGTATTTTAGGTTCAATTTACTGGTGAATTCTAGTTTGATATATTTTCGTTACTGTTTTGGTTCATTTTCTGTGATAATGGAGATAAGAAGTTACAAACTGAATATTCTTCACATTTTTATTCCCTCTCGCGTCGCTATGTACATTTTTGTTTCTTGACTGAATTTTGTTGATTTTGTCTATGTCACTTGGTCACAGTCTAAATTCCTGATTAGAAAACCAGGAATCCGAGGGAAAGAAAGATGTAAGCTAGTTAAAAACTAATTATTAGTCTGTACGGGAAGTAGTTGAATAAACAAAACAAAATTGCATCATGCAGCCTTTCATTTTCCATGCAGATCAGTTTCCTATCAGGCTTTAGAGATGGTATCATGTCAATTAAATATCTTTTGTTAGGACTCCTTTCGATCTTCTTAGTGAAGGGGTAGTCTTGCTAGACCAAAAATAGTTAGAGACAGCTGAATCATGGTGATTGGGTGACTTGCGAATTGGTAAGATCTGCCTAGGCCTTGTAGCACTGTTTCATGCTAAAGCCTTTAGTCAATAGTTATTAGCACAACGGCACTGGCCAGAAGCACCACCTGGCCAACTTAGTCCAGGTGTTTGGTTCATCCTGTCAAAAAAACAGGGTTGCCTAGATTTGACTGCTGTGATCTTCACTAAGGTTTTGTTTGTTTAGTTAGAGAAAAAGAAAGGATTATGACTAGTGAGACTTGAAGCTTTGTGTTTTATGTGATGTGGATGCTACCTTAACCAACAGCATCGGTGATCTTTTTCTTGTTTCTTGATAAGTAACAAATATATAAAAGTAAGAATCACTTTATGAGAGTGAACCCTATACAAAAATAAAACCTGCTTAATCTTGGCCCACACTTCTTATCTTCAATAGGAGCCACTTTTAGCTTATTACGAACAATTTCTTCTTTAATCTTATATTTTCTTGTTTGACTGCACATCATCATAACATTTTCATTTTGATTATGCTCATTTTTTTGTTTGTTGGGTAAAAAAGGAAGGTGGGGTCAGCAACGTAGCAACCCTCTCTAGGCATGACCATGAGGGCCCTTCCTTGCTAGGGAATGTTTGGCTTGGGCCATAGCTATTGCCGGGAAGGCGAGCCCATCACCCTAGCCCCACTGTAGTGCATAGGGTTAGCCTTGCATGCACCGCTCATTTTGGTTGGTGTCATGCGTCTAGGTCATCCCGCAAGCAGGATGGATTTAAGGTTCAAACCCCAGACCTAGGGGATACACGAGACCTCTTGAAACCGTTGGTCTTTCACCACAATGTTATTATGCTCATATTTTTCACTTACTACTCAGAATTTTGTGCAATAATAAAATTGTTCTAAATCTACTATCACATAAAATGCCGGACACATTTTGCTATTTTAACCATTATGCCTTAATTCTATGGGTAACATTCTTATTAATTTCTCCATCTTTTTGGATGATTGATCCAATACACTTGAATTGATTTTTGCTTAGAATGACTTGATCTTCAAGTTTTACCATAACATCATCCACACTTGTATTTTTACTAAACTTACATTTCACATATTTTGTTTCGATCTATTTGACTTAAAACCTCTATATTCTAAAATGTTTCTTCTTATCTCAGGTTAAGTATTCACACTTTCTTTTGTCTTATCCACCAAGAAAAATGTCACCTGTGAAGAGCATACATCAAGACACCTCTACCTAGATATGTTTAGTGAGTTATAAATGCTTAATGCAGATCCTTGATGTAATCTAATTATAATTGAAAAGGACTTATTATCCCTGTCAAGTTCATAGGATTTCAGTAGGGTGTAGTAGTTTATTTTGTATGTCAGCTGTTGCAGATTATTTCTGTAAAGGATCAGTTACAACCTCTAACTGATTTTTAACCAGTCTGTTTGGAGAGGAAATCAAGTACTGAATTTAGTTTCTCATTTCTCTCTTAATTTTCTCTTTGTTTTCCTCCACTCTCTCTCTATTCTTTATCTGTTTCTTTCTTCCATCCTTCCTTCTCAATTCTATTCTGAAAAACCCTAGATTCAAGACTAGGTTTTGTCAATCTCCTCCACATGTTTTGACACGTATTTCTTTTATATGATACTTGTCTTTAATAACTTGTATATAAGCAATTCAGAGTTCTTTCTTCTCTAAGATATTCCATAAGACTTCTCTAAGAACTTTGTCTCTTTAAATCTATGATCGCCAATATAAATCTTTTTTGTTTATCTCTATATCTCTTCATTGGGAGTCTTAGCAAGTATATAACTTTTGTTGTTAACCTACAAGGCATGAAACCAAGTTAGTTTTCAAACACTTCGGTTTCTCTTCTTAATCTTTGCTCAATTAGTCTTTTCCAAAGTTTCATAGTGTGGTCCATTAGCTTGATTTCTCTATAATTTCTACAACTTTGGATACCTCCTTTGCTCTTATAAATAATTACTAAATTGCTCTTCCTCCACTTGTCTAGCATCCTTTTTGATTTAAAGATCACATTAAATAATTTTGTTGTGGAAAAGCACCCTCTTCTCCTATGTGTTTCCGCACCTTATTTCGTTTGGACGTATACAGCCCCGCATAACACCTATTTCCCCACATTCTTTGAATAACTTTGGGAAATACTTCTTCCATCTCTCCTTGATTGCCTCCTCATTTATTAGTACCTATTATTTTCATCTTTTACTTATTTCACTTGGATCAAATGCCTTATTTTTCTTTCTTGCAAAGCTTGCATTCTTTTATTGAGTTCCAACTATTACTTATCTTCAGCAGTGTATCTCTTTTGTTTGATGGATGGTGGGTTGCCTACAGGATTTTTGGACAGCTATTTGTATTTGTAGAAAACCATGTGCAGAAATATAGGAACAGTTAGGCAATTAGGCAAAATAATAGGGACCATTTAATTGATATGCTATACAGTTATTTGTTTTCCTAAAGTAGACAGTTTTTTCTATATTTAACTGTTTCCATAGGGACAATTACCATTTGTAATATATATGTGTCCAATCGGAATAATAGATCAAGTAGTTTTACAGTCCAAACTTCTTTGTGGTATCGAAGCATTTTTTATTAGAAAATTACTCCATCGTCCCAATGGCATCCTCCATCATAACAGTCTCTACTTCTTCCTCTCAAGTTTCTACTATTCCTAGTTCTGATGGACATTTGGTTATGATGTTCATAAGCAACAAAGGAAAAGATGACTATCTTAATATTGAAGCCCCTAAATCATATTCAACAAATTTGAAGTAGAAGACACAGAAGGTAGATCATAATATGGTAATGTCATGGCTTATCAGTTCCATGACTAATGAAGTTGGAGAAAATCTCATCCTCCACGAGATGACACAAGAAATTTGGGATGCCACAAAGGTGATGTATTCCAATACTAAAGACACAACAGAGGTGTTGTCAACTAGACTTCTTAGTTACCCAATATTTTCGTCGTCTAAGTAAATATTAGCAACAACTTAACATGTTTAAAGTGAGCTAAAATAGATAGGCACTTCATAAAAAGAAAATTTGAAGGTGGATTTCCTATATACCAAGTATCTATCGAAGACTCAGTTTGAAGATGTAAAGATCCAAGCTGGGTTTACTTCTTATTTACAACCAAGCTTGAGGGAACATGTAAAAAACCATGTCTAGAAATATAGGAATAGTTAGGTAGTTAGGCAAAATAATAGAGACAGTTTAATTGATACATTATATGGTTATTTGGTTTCCTAAATTAGGCAGTTTTTTCTGTGTTTAACTGTCTCTATAGGGGCAGTTACCATTTGTAATATATATATGTGTCCAATCCGAATAATAGATCAAGGAGTTTTATAGTTCAAACTTCTTCAGTATTCTTTAAGTAATGCATAATTTGACATTAAAAGGAAAGAAATGATTGGTGCCTTCTTTGATGCCCATTCTCTTAAAAACTAAGTAGTTTAAGGAAAAAGAAAAAAAAAAGAAAGTTACACTTAAGTTCTCAGAACATTGGTTCCCAATGAGTTGCAATCCTCTCTTCAGTAGTACATTTTCTTGGAAGTTTCTTTGTACAGATTTTCCTAGTTTCTCATGCTTATTAAGGTCAAGGTCAAGATTTGTGCCTTTTCTTCATTTTTATTATTTTGCATGTTAAACCTAGATCTCACCCTTTATATGATCACTCAATCACTCAAGACTTACCCAACGAACTCTCTCTCTAAGTTGCAATTGAATAGCAATTAGAATACAATCAAGAACCAATCAAGAACTGCACAACACACAAGAATTTACCCTGATTCGGTCTCAATGAAAGACCTACATCCAGCTTGGCTTTCGCCCCTACTTTCTCCACTATCTTGAATGTTAAAACAAGATTACAAAGCACTCAAACTCAACTCTCACCTAGCCCATAAACCTGAAAGCTATATAGAGTTGATACAAGAAAGATATACACTCTTCCTCACTGCTCAATCTTATCCCAAGACAGCTCACAAACCCGTGATAGAAAGCATACATCTAAAAGTCTTCCTCACGGCCTCTATTTATAAGCAAATAACGCGGGAGACTTCAACCTGACTGACTGCCCAATGAGCAGTTACAACAACCTCGGTCAGTCCTTGAAAAATAATAAAATCCTTCTAGTAATACAGCAGAAACATTAAATGAAAATATCCCTACTATTACAAGCCCTAATCTAGAACAAATGCTTTAACATTGCAAATTGGTATTATTCTGTATGTGTTTATGCTGTTTATGGTGCTTAGGTTTCTGAATAACTGAAGTGTGTTGGAAATTTTTTCTTGATGTGATTATAATATATATATTTTTTTCATATGTAGCCTATCCAACATAGTGAGATAAAGGCTTGATATGTTATTGTTGTATTAATGCTTGACAGTGCCCAGTTTGCACTTCGCTCTTATCTGTATCTTCTTTTCCATAAAGTAGTGGGTGGACCAGCGTCATGGCTGTTTATTGAGGAAAAAGTAAGATTTCTCTTCATTTCTAACAATGTGTTCCTATGATTACTTGTCACAGTTTCATTTTCTTGCCTAGATATGTTTTGAGTTAATAATTCTATTATTCCAGGTGAGAGTGTTCTATGCTGTGAGAATCTTCCTCGGTATCCTCTCTGTTTTTACAGAGGCTGCTCTTGTAGTAGCTCTTTCAAGGAAATACGGAAAGCGCCTTGCTTCTTATGCACTTGCAATGTTATGTTTAACTAGTGGCTGTTTTTTTGCCAGCACAAGTGAGTAGGCCTTTTCCATCCTTTTGCTATTCCCCTTTTTTTCATTGCCTTGCTATGGACTACAGTAGGTCACCTATTAGGAGCTAAATTTTAGTTCACTCTTATTTTGATCCTTATTTTCACTGACCAGTGCTCATTACTGTTACATCCGTCATCTGGGTTTGCTTGTAGGTTTCCTGCCAAGTTCATTCTCAATGTATGCCATGTCTCTTTCATCTGCTCTATTTCTCTTTGGGAAACATGCCATGGCTGTTGCAGTTGCAGCTATTGGGGTTATTCTTGGATGGCCATTCTCAATTTTGGCTTTTCTACCAATAACAGTTTATGCATTAATGAGAAGATTTAAACAAACATTTCTGGCTGGGTTGGCCATGTCGCTTGTGCTTCTGGTAAGTTCCAGTTGTTATTTATCGTGTTACCCATGAATTTCATGCTCATGCTCTTGCAATGCAAATTCAAATCATCTTGAGTTTATGCTAATGCTTATTACTTGAAAAATGTTCTGGGTATCTTCCAGGCACTCTCATTACTTGTTGACTGCTACTATTATGGAAGATGGACATCATCTGTTCTGAATCTGTTGTTATATAATGTCTTGGGGGGTGGTGAGAGCCACTTGTATGGAACTGAAGGGCCACTGTACTATCTGATGAATGGATTTAATAATTTCAACTTCTGCTTTGTTCTTGCATTGCTGTTCCTCGGAATCCTGCCAATTGCAAAGAAAAAATATGCTCCAGACCTTTTGATTGTTGTTTCACCTATATATATTTGGTTGGCATTTATGTCTTTGCAGCCGCACAAGGAAGAAAGGTTAGAATCAGAAATGACCTTATATGATTTCTTACTTTTTTTTTTTTTTTGTTTATGTCAAGAGATAAGGATATAATTATTCCATTAGTCATTATCAAAGTATAATGTATATTTTGGCATGCATCCATATAATCTCAAGTTAGTTGTAGGTTATCTATCCATAACACACACTGTATCTATCAATACATATAAAGTATATATAAACTTTTTCAATAGAAATCTATTGAACATTGAATAGTAGGCTGTCCATTAAGAAATCTCCCCTAGTAGGATTGATCCCCTTGAGGATGTACTATTATTTTTTGTTATGTCAGTACATTTAAACATTGAAGAGTAGAATGTTGCTGCTTACTATCAAGGATTCAGAAATCTATTTGAATTCATTATTGATTCTCAAGCATAAATTACAACGCTCAAGCATTGGAATTAAAATCTAGGGGCAGCCAATCCATGCAAATGGTGCTAAATGTTAGGTCTGTATGCCCAACGTGCCACTCTATCCCTCCCAGCGAATTATGTATCATTCATTCTATTATATTGCTGGAATTTTGTGAATGGATTGTAAAAGGCTTTGAAATGTCATGCTAAGAAACAGCCTTTCTTTTATAATCTGTTTAGTTTCCATGGTTATACAAATTTAATGGAAGTTGTTTGGGGCATATGCTGATAGGCTGCTGGTATTGATTGCTTTCATATGTGGATTTATGTAGTAAGTCAATGACATATGGTTATATCAGTAATAGTACATAGCCCATGACAAATGTAGGGTGTCAAACTAGGGGGAATCAAATGTGCCCGGTTTAACTTCTGGAATATGGTGGGCAGATTGATGAACAACACATTTGGTATTTTAACGATGAAAGACACAGCTCCATTTATTAGAGCCCCCTCTAATAACTTATTTAGTTTCTGCCATTGCAGATTTCTTTATCCAATATATACACTTGTTTGTGTGGCTGCCTCAGCTGTCATTGAGAGCTTTCCTGATCTTTTCCGAGACAAATATGATCCAAACCACAATTATTGGCTTGTTAAGGTGAGCTTTATCTGAGGTACGCTATCAACTCTAGTGCTCTTGTCAGTGATTCTGATTGCTGTTTCTCTGTTTTTCTTGCATATGTAGATGGCAAAGCTTCTTCGACCTCTTGTTCTTGGCTTCATATTAGCTTCCTCTCATGCTCGGACATTCTCCCTCATTCATGGCTATTCTGCTCCTCTGGAGATTTACAAACATTTGGAGTACCATGATGATGTTGAGACTGGTGAGAAACCCTTCTAAGTGGTTTGTATTGATCTCAATATTACAGAAAGCATTGTGACAATTATTGGAACAGTATGGGATGTTTTAATATCATCACTTTGTTACGATTCTGTTTTGTTTCAAAATGGAGACCTCCATACTGAATCATAGCACCCTGTTTCAGGACCTTTCTGGTTTTGGGTCAAGTACATTTTCAATCCCTGAACGGAAAATCATGTAGCTTCCTTGAATTATACACGGCTAATGTACATTCCTTCCTTTTTTTTTTCCCCAAGGTTATAATGGTTATGCCTTTTCATTAGCACTCTCTTGTTAAAATGGATGGAACTTAGTTGTGTAAAATGCACATAAGTCCAAACTGTTTCCAATAACTGAAAAGAACCTATAAGCAAATGTACCTTCTTATATACAAAAATTAATACAACAACAACACAACATATCCAGCCTTTATCCCACTATGTGGGGTCGGCTACATGAATTCTAGACTTCCATGTATTCCTATCGTTTGTCATATCTTCATTTAGATCCATATACTTCATATCGAACTTTAATGTCTCTCCTAAAGTCTTCTTGGGTCTACCTCTACCTCTTTTTGTGACTAATTGTTCCATTTCATCAACTCTCCTCACAGGAGCGTCTCTTAGTCTCCTTCTCACATGACCAAACCATCTTAATCTAGTTTCTCTCATCTTCTCCTCGATTGGCACTACTCCTACCTTATTACGAATAACTTCATTTCTAATTTTATCCTTTCTTGTATGTCCGCACATTCATCTTAACATCCTCATCTCCGCTTAACTTCATTATAAATTAATTCTCTGTGATTTTACACACATACACATGCACAAACCCACAAGCCCATGTAAGCATCATATAGCATGGTTTGTGTAATTGTTAAACACGATGAGAGAGGGAAAAGGAGAATTAGAAGAGGGTCATCAGCAATGGATTGGGAGGCAGTTGCAGAGAGGCAGTCACCAGTCAGGTATCGGCGTTTGCAGAGGACATAAGGGCTAGGAGGTGGCAAAAGGAAGGTTGTTTGAGCTGGCTTATGCCTGCTAGTATATCTGTGAATTGTGTGTATCAGATAATGTATGGTTCTTGAAATTTCTATTGTTGTGCTAGTACCAGTAAGTTCTGGCGTGCCATTTTGGTTATTCCTGAACCTTTATATTTATGGAAAATGTGTGGGCGTACAAGTTTCTGTTAGCCTTCCTCCTTGTTAGATTAATTAATGCTGTTCAAGTTTAAAGTTTAAACAAATAGATTAGAAATTACTTTCTGCAACAGCATTGGTGTCTCCAAAAATGTTGAATTTTTCAGGTTTCTTGTAACAAAAGATTACAAGCTGTATGTACAATAAACTTACGTAGATTATATTTTGTGTGTGTTGGGGGGGAGGGGGTATGGTGTCTAGTGGAGGTGAGGACGGTGGATGTCTGGCAGGGCACAAGAATGGTTGGGCAGGAGTTAGTGATGGTGGTGGATTGGTTGGCACAAGAATGGTGGTTGGGCACAGAACCCATTGAGGGGATGGACCTGATGACGGAGAGAGGAGAATGGTTGTGAAAAATTAGGGTGAATTATGTGTTAGGTGAGCAAGGGTTGATGCTTACAGTCTTGAAACATGATTCATCTAAACAATCACCTGGCCTTGCCTGCCTAAGGAAAGAATTTTCTTTCCTTTTGTTTCCAAATAACCAAAAATATTCATTTTGGTTGTTTTAACCAAAAATACCTTTTTGTTTCCAAATACTCCTCCTGGAGGTTGAGGGGTTCTATCTGTAACCCTTTTTAAGTTTGAAGGGTTTTGTCAATGTGAGCTACATGGTTCAGAGGGTATAGGTGTATTAGCCGTCTGTTTTCTTATTTGATTAGCTAGGAAGGGAATCAACTCAGTTGTGTGTTCTAGTAGTGGTTTTCCTCCAGAATAGAGTTTAATGCCATTATATCTTCTACATTTGTTCTGTTATATATGTGAATCTACATTTGCATGACCTATGTAGGTTTTTGGCTTGTAAACTAAATAGTTTCATGCATGCATAGGTTTAAGGATATTTTGATCTCTTTGCAGTTGATGCAGTTAGTGTTTCATATGTGCATATCTGCATTTATAAGGTCTATATAAGCATATTTGCTATATCATCGCAAGTGATTTCTATGAAAAGCTGGAGCCAGTGCGAGGATGACTGCCATTTTGAACTTATTGTGTCTGCTTTTGCTTTTCATCTGTCATCTTGCCAATGAGACAAAGGGAGTCTCCAGTTGCAACTGTTCTGCATTTATGATTCTTGATTTCTTTTGAGTTGTTGCTTTATTTATTTCTCGTTTTGGAGGTTCTGAAGTTTTACTACAGTTAGATTTGGACACTCAGTTCAGTTTCTAACTTTCTATTAACTTGCGTTTTATTTTTGCTGATCTGCCTGCTCTCATGGTCATCGTTCTGAACTTCTCTTGCTGTACGTTTGATGTCATCCAAACATACAAGCTAACCACTTGCTCAAATCATCTGGTTTCTTCAAGAGTTCCAGTGTCATCATTGTGGATAAAAAGCATTAACTTGTAGATGAGGCTCGTCTTTGAAACTACTCATGCTTTCTATCTGCTACAGGTTCTGTGATTTGTGTTGGAAGTGAATGGCACCGCTTTCCATCATCCTTCTTTATTCCTGATTACGTGGGCCAAGTTCGCTGGATAGATGACGGGTTCAGGGGACTTCTTCCGTTCCCATTTAATTCTACCCTGGGCGGCACATCGGCAGCACCGCCGTATTTTAACAATAAGAACAAGGCATCAGATGAGCAATATGTATGGATCCTCTCAACATCTTCTCCCTTTTCTCTTCCAGCTTTACTGCTCTCTCCTTGCCCTAAAAATGCTTCAACATGAAACAATGGCATGTTCCTGTTGTCATTTTGCAGCTCCAGGACCTAGAAAAGTGTACTTTTCTCATTGAGTTGCACCTTCAACGACCTTATGCTCCCCGAGGAAGTGATTTGTCGACATGGGAGGTAAGAATCTCTCTGGGCCAAATTCATATTTTTGTCTGTGTATTTTAACATTTTTTTGTGTGGCCACCCAAATTTTCTGTTGTTTCGATTACATTCCTGAACTTGATTTTCGAGCCAATTGTTGTATTTTGACCTTTTTTTTCATGTGGCATTCTGAATTTTTCATTTTTTTGATTACACCTCTGAACTTGTATTTTAGAATCAATTTAACCTCTATACTTTCATATATATAAAAAAAGTAAAGTGAAATGACAAATTACACGTTATATTCTATTCATATTAAAATACAAGAATGAAATTGAGTAAAAATGCAGGCCTAGAAATCTAATTGAAACAATTAAAAGTTTAAATTGTTATATGAAAAAAATGTCAACGTATATCAATTCAGGAATATAATTAAAATAACAAAAAATTTGGATGGTTACATAAAAAAAAAATATATATATAAAAGTACAAAGACAAAAATATAGATTTTGCCAACCTCTTTGTGCCAATCTCTCTCTCTCTCTCTCTCAACTGAATCATAGTTGTTATTTTGTCACCTCAGGTTGTTGCAGCGTTGCCATATCTGGACAGGGAGCTTTCGCCTCCGATGTATCGATCATTCTTCATCCCATTCCTTTGGCAAGAGAAGAATGTCTTTGGCATGTACAAACTACTAAAAAGAATTCCAAAGTGACAATATGTACGAATAGGATCTGTTGTTCCAAAGTTGTGGGAGCTGTAATTTAACTTTTTAACTATGCCCTTAGTTTCAGCACTGAGTGACAGTGAAATTTTGACACAATCCGGTATGAGATTAACTTCACTACCCAACTGATCTACTCAGCGTCTGTTTGCAAATTTTGATAATTTCACGAA
Organism: Diospyros kaki; assembly: GCA_036245055.1. Classification (NCBI taxonomy): domain Eukaryota; kingdom Viridiplantae; phylum Streptophyta; class Magnoliopsida; order Ericales; family Ebenaceae; genus Diospyros; species Diospyros kaki. Next base: position 38,710,996 of record BSEG01000011.1, read on the forward strand.
CAATGTGAGTTCTGGGTGGTGCATGGAAGTCGCTCTTTTGAGTATTGATGCTGGAAAACAATCCTTGTTTTGTGAAACCCAAATTTTTGCTTTCATGTGTTTTTGCGTAATTACTTTAAATTTTCATTATTTTTATTATATCTCTAAATAATATATTTTTAAGTAATACAACATTTGTAGTTTGACTCTTTTTTTTCATGCGATAATATGATATTTTCGTTATTTTGATTACACTCTTGAATTATAAATTTTTAAATTAATTATACATTTCAAAAATATAATTAAAACAATAAAAATGTGATTGGACTTAATCAGGTGTATAATTAATTTGAAAATATATAATTTAGGGGTATAACAAAAATAATAAAAAGTTTAAATTACACAAAAAAAAAATTTAAAGTATATGAATTAAATTATTAAAAAATATATTATTTAAGATTATAATTAAAATAATAAAAAATTTAAATTATTACGTAAAAAATTATAAAAATACGTAATTAAATTAAATTATGAGTTTAGCCATCCTTGTCTACTTTGAGATCAAGCCGTTTCCGAAGAGTGGCGAGTAGGAGTCTTAAAGCTTTGAGTGTTTATGTTTTAGATTTTAATGAAATTTGGATGATCTCAGCCTTTTATAAACATAAGTAAAAGGATACAGAGATGGATGATATTATCATAATAAAATTATCTATAATGGCTTGAATCGTTTGCTTGTAGAGGTGATATTATTGTCCTTTATTCGCTAGAAATAATAAGTATGATATTAAATATTTGTATTTATTTAATTTAAATAAAAAATTATTCTTTTCTTTATCTCAAATTTGTAATCCTCCTTTAGATCATAGTTGAAAAACAGACAAGATCTGAAATAAAAATAAAAAATAATATTCTTTAAAAAAATAACAAACAAAACATGAGAAAAATATGTAAATAAAATAAATATATGAGTTTTTTTATAAACATATTTTTTAATATAAAAATTTTAAAATAATTATTTAGTGAAGTATAAACACAAATTTCATTATCCATTCAAGTAAATATAAACACAAGTTATTTTTGTCTCTAACATACTATCGGAATAACAAAGATATGACTTTATTCATCTCTGACATGGTCACAATTGAAAATACATTTTTAATATTATAAAATGACCTTAAAATATTTTTAAAATTACTAAAATAGTCTAAAAATATTTTTTGATATTTTTTAATTTTTAGAGATAAAAAAATGATTTGAAAACATATTATTTTGATGTTTAGGATTTATGTAAGAGCTGTTAACTATCAAAAAGAGTAACATGAACATAATTAGATGCACACTAGTGTAATTTTTTTATCTAAAATTTAAAAAGAATGTAATTTATTGAATATTCATTGGGTAAAATTGTCATTTTAATCAATTATCGGAAGAAATATAGTTTTAAAAAATAAATTTTAGCTACAAAAACATTTAAAAAAAAAAGAAAATTACCTGAATAAACGGATAATAAATAGCACCCAAACAACCCCTTGACCTCTTACAGCCACCCAGCCGCCACCGCGAGAACCGCCCTCTCTCTCTCTCTCTCTCTCTCTCTCTCTCTCCCCTCTTGGGATTCCGTCATTTCTTACATCTCCCCCAAATTCAGAAGCATAGGAGTGAAAGAGAGGGAGAACTCAACCGCTTGGATCCACCATGGCCTCCTCCAAGGACCGCGACAATTTTGTCTACATTGCCAAGCTCGCGGAACAAGCTGAACGCTATGAAGGTTAACTAGATCTGCTGAATCTCGAACTTTATTCGATTACTGATTGATAGCTCGATGCAGCAATTCGTCTTAAATTTCAACAATTTGTGGATAGTTACACCGTTTTGATGCGTGTTATTGGGTGCAGAGATGGTGGAAGCGATGAAGAAGCTGGCGAATCTGGACGTGGACTTGACGGTGGAGGAGAGGAACTTGCTTTCAGTTGGGTACAAGAACGTGATTGGCGCTCGGAGAGCGTCGTGGAGGATCTTGTTGTCGCTTGGGCACAAGGAGGAAGCCAAAGGCAACGAAGCCAACGCCAAGCGGATCAAGGAATACAGGCACAAGGTGGAATCGGAGCTCTCCGGCATTTGCAGTGATATCATGGCTGTGTTGGATGAACATCTGATTCCTTCTTCTTGTGTTGGAGAGTCCTCTGTTTTCTACTACAAAATGTGCGTGATTAAGGATTTACATTTGTTTTACTTATTATTATTTTTTTAAGCCGAGATGTCGCGACTTCTGGAGGATTTTCTTTATTAAGAAAAGTTTGGGGTTGTGGTTGTAGGAAAGGGGACTATTATCGATATCTTGCTGAGTTCAAGACTGCTAATGAGAAGAAAGAGGCTGCTGACCACTCACTTAAGGCATACGAGGTATATAAGTCTGTCAGTCTCTGTTTATTTGTCATTGTTTTCCGTTAAATAGCATTCTGGTGGGCAATGCTCATAGGCATATATTCAGAACCATCCAGTTTACGGCTATATTCCTCCTTAAGGCCTTTTACAACAATGTTTATGTTTATAAGGTTGACATGGTTGGAATTGGGAAGTTGTGTTAAATTGTGAGATGTGCTGGTACAAGACTGTTATGATCTTTTCCTGGACATAAACTTGTGAAGGGTGCCCTTTGTAGACGGTGGATTTTCAATTTCACTTGTAAAATAAGTTGAATTTACAGCTTGTGAAAGAACATTGGTTGAACTAGTGTTTATAAGAGGCACAATTTGGATCAACATTGGTTGAACTAGTGTTTATAAGAGGTGCTATTTTGACCAGCGCGTATCGTCAAGGAGCGTTACAAAATTGCCAGTGGATGAGTTTCCAACATGACAGATGCTGTGGCAGCTAGTCATATTTTCATAAATAGTTTTTTTCAGGTAGTATTTTTAATTTTTTTTTAAAGTAGTATTTAAAAAAAAAATCTCCTTTTGTGTATCTGCCACTAGTTTGACCTTTTATGCATAGATTGCACAGGGATATTTGAGCCATAAATTTGTTTAGATGGGGGTGAACTAGTCCACATATTTATATTAAAAAATATTAATGAAATTTAAAATTTGAGTCATCAGTTCTTTTTACTATTTGACTCATCAGTTTTTTTTTTTTTTTTTTTGGGGGGGGGGGGGGGAGTAAGGGGTCTAGAAAAGTTTATGATTATTCCCTGATTTAAAATGATTTCTATGTTCAATACATTTTTCACACCATTTTGGAAGAAAATTGTGTACAAATGAAGGAGGCATAAAAAGAATATGTTATATATGATGCTTCTTCAAACTTAAATATCCATAATATTTTACAAAATTACTAAATTTTATGTTATTATAGATATATTTTTTAAGTTAGAATAGTAATTAATATTTTTTTAGTAGGGGATAGAAGGGGTAACGGATTGGGAGAAGAGGAGCAGGAGGGAAGCTGGTGAGGTCATGTCCTCCCTCGGTTATCCATCAGGTAAATCATACCAAAGGTCACAAAACTTTGGCGTCCTTTTCAATTTGATCACTAAACTTCAATTTCTTACAAAGTGATAACAAAACTTTAAAATGTTTTGCAATGTGGTCACTAAAGTGATTTTTTTATGGTTCCTAGCTGAAATTGCTGACATGGCGCTGATGTGGTGATGATGTGGCCATTGCCACGTCAGCAATTTTGACGAGAAATTGTCCAAAAATCACTTTAGTGACCATATTGCAAAACATTTTAAAGTTTTGTTATCACTTTATAAGGAATTGAAGTTTAGTGACTAAATTGAAAATGACGTCAAAGTTTTGTGACGTTTGGTGTGATTTACCTGTTATCCATCAATGTTCAATGTTCTTCTCATATATCCAAACTGTGTTTATTGTGACTTATGCCTATTATTTTCAATAGGTGCCACTCTAACCTTTCTTATTTCTTAAGTTTTTGATTAAATGGAGAAAAGGAAAAGAATAAATATAGTTCCTATGCATTGTGGGTGCGTGTGTGTGTGAGAGAGAGAGAGAGAGAGTTGAAGAAAAGTTATTGGAGAGTAGAGTACACTAGTAAGGAAAGATGGAGTTGTTTGACTTCCATCTATTTCTCTTTCAGTTCCTCGGCTCTGTAGTCTTTGTTGTATTGTAAACAGGAATTTAGGCCTCAAAGGTAAAATCATATAAGGAAGTAAAATAACATATTTTATAACCTTTGGTTTATTAATTAGATAATAGGGCTTCCAGATTCTGATAAGATCCTAGACTGATGCAAGGATTTTCCACACAATCAGGGCCAATTTTGACAAACTGATTCATAAGATCTAGATTCAGATGCTAACAACTATGTTTGTATCTTAACTGTGCTTTGCTGTTTTGTACCTGCTTAATATTTCTAATAGATTCACCTCTTTTAAATGCTTTACATAACAATGACAACTGGCCAATTAACTTGTTGATATTTGTAAACTGTTTCAGATGGCCTCTACTACTGCAAACACTGATTTACCTCCCACTCATCCTATTCGACTGGGTCTGGCCTTGAATTTCTCTGTATTCTATTATGAAATTATGAACTCACCTGAAAGGTATTCTTTAATGGTGTCTGCTTAGCACCCATAATGTTTGTTTTCTGAAAGATGCATCCTTGGGAACCTTACTGTTTTAATTTCATGTTAGGGCCTGCCATCTGGCAAAGCAAGCTTTTGATGAAGCTATTTCTGAGCTGGACAGCCTAAGTGAGGAATCCTACAAAGATAGCACTTTAATTATGCAGTTATTAAGAGACAACCTCACTTTGTGGACTTCTGACATCCCTGAAGATGGAGGTATTATGTATAAATTATGGTTGATATAATATGACTCATACCTTTATCCGGCCTTATTTTTATTTCTGTGCAGCATGCATTACTTACTGTCGATTTGATCTTTCATCTTTGGTGGCTTTTCATGTACAATTTCAAAGCTAATCTGAGTTCTACTTTTGGACGGGGTTAGCATGCTGTTCCCACTTGATGCTTGCTTGTAACAGATGCATGTCAGTACTTCATTGGTGCTAGAATAAAAAAGTTTATAGGTCTTTTCTTATGTAGAAAATAAAATTAATTGACAAATTAGAACCCACTCCTGCTATCTGTCTCCAGAAGGGAGGCGTTAAACTTCTGGTTCTTAATATATTCTCCTTTGTCTTTCATTTTCCCCGTTAAACAGAGCATTATTATCACAGCCCATGCTGCATCTATACTATGGAGCCGATATCGAGGGTATCATTTGGATCCATGAACTCAAAAAAATAATTTTTCTTTTAGCATTTTTGGGTGAGGGCCTGTGATATTACAAGTGGTATGAGGATATGAGATTTGTGACTTGGCAAGAATGACAAGACTTTTAAGAAGGGGATTTTGTCATGACTCAGTCTCATATTAATGGTTTCTTAGAGAGGTCCGTCTTGACCATACAACTTAGTTTTAGAAGTTCAAAGTTATAACTGGAGTCAGTTCTTCTGGGTGTGACTCCATGGTTTTCAAATTCCTGTAACACAAATCTCATATTTTATAAATCTAACCAAGGTCAATCTTAAAATAATTTTTCTTGGCCCATATCTTGCATAATAGTGATTCTAGGGGTTGACTCTCATACCACCACGGTCCTACCCAGCTACCTGAAATTAAAACTTTTGGCTCTTAATGGTAATATAGCCAACACCTACTCTGTAGACTATCAAATGTGAGATTTTATCATGAGTGTTAATATAATTTGTAGCTATTTTAAGAGAATTACAGACCATCCAATAGATTGCATCTGTTTGGTATATTTGTTAAAGCGTAAACTGACCTATTTATTATATTGAATGTATTAGCACTATCCAGCCAGCTAATGAGTCATTTGAACCCAAACTTGCTAGCCCATTTTAGTTTTCATTATCAACCAAGATACCGATGGAGAAAATTATACCAATAGAAGGTGATATTTGGATGGCATTGGAAAGCTAGTTACATAGTTGCTTTGAGGTGGAGCTGTATGGATGAGATCGATACTGACAGGACAGCAAAATACGTATCCAGAAAACTCCATATCCCTAAATGAATCAAGATTTTTCCTTTGCATGCGCTTGATTTGTATTCTTTCTGATGGAGTTTTTCCTTTGTTGAGGGCATATGGTAACTATTCTTATCCATTTTGGTTTTGTTCTTTTCTTGTGGCACTCACTTCTAATCATTTTGTTATGTGTTTTCTTCCTCATTACTACAATTGCCCTCCACCTGGAACTAGATTTTTTCAGTAGGCAAGAAAATGAAATAATTTACATATATGTATTTTTTACTATAAAAACATTTATCTTTCTTTTCTTCTATAAATCTTAGTTTCTTCTCATTCAGTCATTTCCCAGTAGGTCCTCTAACTTGCCTAGTTCAGCTTCTCTTTTCTTACATGTGCTCTACATTTGTAAACTTTATTTTGCTTAGTCAAGAAATCAGGTTAGATCAGTTTCAGGTCCTCCTTTCAGCAGGCAACCTGCCATATTTGCCTCGTATTGTTTGCTTGCACATAATCATTTTGACTATTACCTGAGCTTCCTAGTTGTTACTCAGGAAGGCTATGTCTTTTTGTTATTAATTTGTCGCGTGTCTTTCGCCTTGGCAGATGACAGCAAGATGGAGGCCTCTGCCAAAGCTGGAGGCGACGATGCCGAGGTATGGTGTTCACCTTGCCTGTTTCTCTTTGCCCTTTTCTTGGCAGATTAATGCTATGCTTGGAAGTTGGAACCTTTCCTTCACTTAATAGATGGAAAATAAAACTTTTCTTACGGATATGGTGCTTGTTTACCTGTTTGGTGCAGTGACCAGTGGAAGTTACATGCGTGAGAGAGCGAGAGCCCTCCCTTTGCATCATATCCTAATGCTAAAAGGTCGGTCGACTGGGCGATCCTTCCAGCAGCTCCATTCCTCTGCTTCTTCTATCGTTGGTTCATTTGTTTTTAAGTTCAGCTGCATGCATCATGTTCATTGGACCTTGCCTTGCCTTGCATTAGAACTCCATTGGCAACGCAATGGCTTAATTTGTGATTATAAAGAATTGACTACTCATTAGTTTGTAATTATATTAACATGCATGCAACTTGATTTAACTAACTAGCTACTTATGAATCTTACAATGTGAATGTAGCCAAGCCATAAATTATTTTTATTCCTATTTGGCATCTCACAATTTGTTCAGTTGTTGGTAAGTGTCTTTTCTATTTTTCTTATTAGTTGTTGTTAATTGTTATAGTTAAAACTACATAAACTGTTAAATTATCATTTGAATAGTTTTGTTATGCTTTAAAAATAGACAAATCACATATGATGCACGAAAACGCTTTAAGGGTGTCGTTTTGATGTTTTTAAAACGTTTTGTATCAAAACTGCAAGAAACATCAAAAAAATATTTTTAGACTATTTTTGTCGTTTTTTCTATTTTTGTATTGTATTATATTTATTTTCGTAGAATAACTACTAAGATTTTGATTCATTAAATCATGCATTTCAAACTGTTTAAACCAAACATGTAGAAACCGCATGTGTAAGTGTAGCTTGGGTTGTGTTGACGACGTAGTATTGAATTTTTATATGATTTTTTATGTTAAATAATATTTCAAATTATTTTTATTATCTCACAAACAAATATAGAAATAAATTTCTAAAACATATCATTGTATAAAAATAAAAAATAATAATTTTATACAACAAAGGTCAAAACAATTTTACATGAAAACTTTGCAAGAAAATCCAATTTTCACATTTGGGTACAAAATGTTGCTGTTTACAAGATATTTTCACATTTTAAATACCTAAAAATAAATAAGATATTTACCAAAAAGGACATTTTGACCAAAATCTCATTTGGACTTGAGATTCCATGGAGCAAGTGGCCCCAAACCCATCTTTATGGGCCTGTCACAGTGCTCCATTATCCACCACTGGCCCACAACAAGAATCCCAATACCACAAAGCAGCGTTCGTCTACGTGGGGAGAATCCCCAATACCCCCATAAATGAGGCCCCATTTTGTAAAAAAACAAAAAGGTTCTTCTCTCACTTCGGCAAAATACAATAAATGAACCAATAGCTCTCAAAATGCGTACTCGATCCCCAGCCTCCTTCCCCGTTGTCATTTCAACTCCGAAACCCTCAAATCGCTCCCCTCTCTCTCCCCCTCTCTCTCTCTCTCAAACCCTGAGCGTACGTTTCAATCAAAACCTTCTTCAATGGCTAATAGCAATCTTCCTCGGCGAATCATCAAGGTACGGCTCTCGATCTTCGCCTTCCTTCTCTTGATTTCTTTGCAATTTCACTCGATTTCTGGATCACTTCGATCTTGGACTGCAGCCACTTTTTCTTTCCGTTTTCTTGTTCCTATCGTCGTATGCCTCGGCTGATGTGTTTGCCTTGTCTTGATCGGTTTGCTTTTTGTGATCTGCCAGGAAACGCAGCGTCTCCTCAGCGAACCTGGTGAGTATTCCCCCTTCTCTCTCCATATATCGTTCTGTTTTTTTTTTTTTTTTAAATCCTTTTTGTTTGAATTTTAGCGTCATTTCTGAAGAGGTGTTCGAGGATTTAATGGCTGTTTTAGTTGCAGACCGGTGATTGGATGTGGAAGTCAAGCAATTTGTGTTTTTGTGTTTGGAAATGTGTTGTGAATTTGAAGTGTGAGTTGTTGGCATGTGTTTGTTCTCTGTGGGTGCAGCACCAGGAATAAGTGCGTCCCCTTCAGAAGAGAATATGCGGTATTTTAATGTTATGATTCTTGGTCCAACACAATCTCCTTATGAAGGTAATGAGGTTAACAGCATTCGTTAGTTTACACACGTACTTAAATATTTAATGTTGCCTTTAGTTCCATTTAGCGATGTGGCAGAGAAGTGCTTGGACAATTTGATCAATTTGTTTAGCAGTGATATGTTTGATGCTTAAGCACCACATGCATTACTGACATCTGTATGATAGTTGATGATATTATGGAGAAGGAAATTGTTCTTCCTTCCTAACCTATTTTGCTTTATGCCATTCTATTTTAGAACGATACGAGACTTGGCTTGAGTAATCTTGATTGTTAACCTAGATCTCACCCTTATCTATGATCACTCAATCACTCAAACACACCAAACGATCTCTCTAATCCGCAACGAATTTAAAACAGAAACCAATCAAGAAACTAATCGAGAACTGCAAACAAACACACAAGTTTATCTTGGTTCGGTCTCAATAAAGACCTACATCTAGATTGGCTTTTTCCTTAGCTTTCTCCACTATCTTGAATACCAATACATGATTACATGTGCCACAAAACCCAACTCTCACCTAGCCCATAAACCTGAAAGCTATATAGAGTTGTAAACAAGAAAGATATACACTCCTTCTCACTGCACATACTCGCCCAAGACAAATTGTAAACTCACAACTGAAAGCACACCCCAAAGCCTACCTCCCAGCCCCTATTTATAAGCTATAGGGGCAGGAGAAAACCTCCTGACTGACTGCCCAAATGGAAGTTACAACAATCTTGGTCAGTTCTGAAAATGATAACAAAACCCTTTCTAGAAGAACAGATCCAGAAATTACAACATGACATTTCCCCATAGTTGTTACATTGAGATTCGAATCGAGAATCAAAATCCTTATTTTATGAATTGTGAATCGAGAATCAAATTGAATCGTAAGATTCGATACACATTCTTAATTTCAACTATAAATAATATATATCCATAGAAAATAAATAATGTGCCCACCATGATCAATTCTTTTAAATATAAATAGATAAATAATACTTCTAAATATATTTGTTAAATTTTAAATTATACCAAAAAGACAAAAGTATATTCATGTTGCCGTTAAATTCAAATTGCACAAAACTAAACCACTTTCAAAATAACGAGCTAGGGGAAAAAAAAAAAAAACCTACAACTATTAGGTTACTAATAAACTCTATTGTCCATAATCTTCACTAGTTATCAATCATCTTCGTTTTCAAGTTCAAGAGAATCATCATTTTTCATCATCTTCTTTGTCTTCAAAGATAGCCAAATCGAATGAATATTTGATTAAAGCACATATGCAGACGAAGTCGCACGAATCAGATGGACGAATTGTGCGATTCATGCGATTCACGGTCGATTCTAAAGGATTTTTTATTCACCCTATAGATTCAACTCGATTTTTATATGAATCGAGTTGAATCGTATGATTCGAATTGTGAATCGTATGATTCTAAGAGATTTTAGATTTATCCTATAGATTCGACTCGATTTTTATATAAATTGAGTCGAATCGTACGATTCTAGCAACAGTGCATTTCCCTCACATTACAAGTTCTAATCTAGTACAAATGTATCCTAACATTGATTATTGTATTATGTTGAGTTATGTGGTGAATTTTACTCTTGCTGTCACTAGTGTGATCTTTAATGTTTTACAGTTTTTATGGGGCAAAAAGTGTCAAATCAGAATAAATTCATCTGATATAAGTTTCATAGTTTTTTTATATGTGCATCTGGATTATTGAGATCATCAAAGAAGAGAGCAAAAAAATCTTTTGGTTTGAGTTTTTTTTTTTTTAGCTATAGAATTTTGGAAAACTTGGCCCAGCTAAGCTACATGATTGTACTGCCTAGAGGCATACAATTCTGTTTTCTTTGACCGAATAGTATGTGATGCAGTTTTTAAAGAAAATTATTTACATGCATTCCTCTTCCACTGCAACCAAATGAAAATCTGGTAGGAATCTTAGAATCAGGTCTTTTATGGCTCACTAGGTGAGAAAGAGACTTCATAATGTATTAACCTACATAACTATGAACTTCTTGTGTCTCAATTTGTGCAAATGCTTAAATATTGGATTTTTGTTAGCCTTTGCTATCAGTGTTGTAGATTTACTAAAAAAACATAATAGTGGGACATTTTACAGGAGGTGCTAAAATTTTTTTACCCTTCGTGGGAACTTTTATCATAGTTATTTGCATATGATTCAGAGTTGTCTCCTTTTTATTCTTGTATAGGAGGGGTTTTCAAGCTGGAATTATTTTTACCCGAAGAATATCCAATGGCTGCTCCCAAGGTACTCCTTGTTTTTTGTTTTGGCTGAAAAGTCCACCTGTTAACTAGTGTTTGCACTAAAGGTTTGTATATTGTTTCGGAGTTTGATATATTTCATTCATTGTTGAATTAGACTGGTAGCACAAATAATTTTCTAGTTATTAGCTGATTTATATATATATTTTTTGCTTGATTACTTAGTACCTGGTTTATTTTCTTTTACTTTTAGATTCTTCTTTTGTCCATGTCATCCAGAAATGAAATTCCATGATTGTTCAATTCATTGGAAAGACATTTAAATCAGTCTGTTGAAGGAGCAATTTCATGTTGTTTCAAGTATTACAACGTGCCAATTTTAAGTTTTTATGCTACCAATTCATGATGGTAGTTGTTTCATATTCTCTGTTCATGCTAGGTGGTATGAGTTATGCCCTTAATATGTGGTTATAGGGTTTTGGATGGATTTGTGTGAATAACATGCGGCATCTGGTTGTTTTTGTGCTGAGTACATCTGCTACCTCCATTGTCAATTTATCTCGAGAGACCTTTGTGCGCTTATTTTTTGATTATGCAACATATGTTTCTGTAGCCGTTTCTGCATGTTGTTGAGCATTTGCTCTTATAGATGGAGTTATTGTTCATTTGTATGCAGTGACTTGTTGCTAGTATATCTGTGAATTGTGTGTATCTGATAATGTATGGTTCTTGGAATTTCTATTGTTGTGCTAGTACCAGTAAGTTCTGGCGTGCCATTTTGGTTATTCCTGAACCTTTATTTTTATGGAAAATGTGTGGGTGTACAAGTTTCTGTTAGCCTTCCTTCTTGTCAGATTAATTAATGCTGTTCAAGTTTAAAGTTTAAACAAATAGATTAGAAATTACTTTCTGCAACAGCGTTGGTGTCTCCAAAAATGTTGAATTTTTCAGGTTTCTTGTAACAAAAGATTACAAGCTGTATGTACAATAAACTTACGTAGATTATAGTAGATATATATGCAGGCACAAATTACCTTTCAAAGACTTATGCAGTCATTTTCGTCATTTTGTTAATTGATGTAATGTAAGTGTTTTCTAAGTTAGATGAAAGAGAGAAATGAAAGAAAAAAAATAATTAACATGGTTTGATGCAACCTGGTGCTGCCCTATAAAGTTTAATATTGGCTGATAGACTGGCTCAAGCTGGTACTGGTATAAAATATGCTCTTCTTTATACCATTATGGGAGATGATATAGAATGGTATTAGCAAACTATGATTGGTAGTTTAAGGTCATTTGACTAACACGGTCAATTTTCACTTATTCCCTGTTGACAGGTCCGATTTCTCACTAAAATCTACCACCCCAACATTGATAAGGTTTATATTCTTGCTCCCAACTTGTCTTAGGCTTCAGCTGTAGTTAATGGTTTTCACCGTATTGTTTTTTCTGTAATTACAGCTTGGAAGGATATGCCTTGATATTCTTAAAGACAAATGGAGTCCTGCTCTTCAGATTCGAACTGTACTCTTGAGGTAGCATGGTTTCTGATATTCATAATTGTGTGTTGTATTTCTAGAATTCCTTCTTGAAATAATGATTGGTTCAAATGGCTGATGCTATGTGGATACAATTCTTACCTCTGATGATGATCAGAATTCAGAACTGTAACCTAATAGAAAAAGATGTAGAATTATTCATCTTGGGGAAAATTATTCTGCATTGTTGTATTCTGTGCTGATAAACTGATGCTGTTGATATTTTCTGATTGCTTTGCTTGTAGTATTCAAGCTCTGTTAAGTGCTCCAAATCCTGATGACCCCCTTTCTGAGAACATTGCAAAGCATTGGAAGACCAATGAGGCTGAAGCTGTCGAAACAGGTATTTTTGTCTACTCTGCATTTGTAGCAGAAAAACAGAAAATGTAATGAATGCTCTCTTTATAATACATTGTTTTGGCAATGCTAACGAAATGATGGCTCCTGACAATGAATTATATTTAGTAGTTTTTCCTTGGAAGTAAGCATGGCCTTGACTTTCTTATGTGACATTTTGAACAATGCAGCAAAGGAATGGACGCGCCTATATGCAAGTGGTGCATAAGGGAACAGTGAAGATTAGGTTGCCCAAAAATAACAGAATATGCAATGTATCCTATTTTAATGTTGAATTTGAATGGGAATTTGGAAGAATCAATCCAATGACTTGAAACTGAATATTCTCAAAGCTTCCAGCAACTGCTGATAAGTGTTTCAGGACTTCGAAACTTCATCTTGGAAATTGTATAATTAGATATACAGTTTGTGTCTTCTTACTGATCTTTGAATTTGTTGTATTTTGGGGATTTGGGGATTCGAGGGGCTTACGCCTACTAGTTTGGTAGATATTAAGGTTCAATTTTACTCCGAGGGCAAAGCAGAGCTTTAGAGGGGTTTTGAAATATGGAGCTTGACAAAGGTTTATATGCAAGCATGTGACCAAAATCGAACTCTGTCAAAGCTTTGTTTAACAGAAGCTTCTGGTCCGTTCTTCGCTCGTAGTTCTTGGTCAATGGGAAGTGGTATTGCATGAGATGGTTGTTTGCTCTAGTTCCTTGATGCTCACAAATCTTAATGCAATTTTATGTTACCATTGATTTTCCTGATGAAATTCTGCCTATTGTCAGTGTGCCGGGTCGTGCCATTAACAAGTTAGCTGTGTACTATTATGGCTTTGAGATTGTGCGTGTTGATGCCTTTGCTTTGGATTTATTTTTCATTTTCATATGAACAAATGCCTATTTCACTCTGCTCCACTTCTTGCCCAAATGTTGGGACATTTTTTTATAGCTTTTACATTGAGAATGGTGATATTTCTTGTGTCTTGGGTTTTTCCATGTTGGAAGAGGAAATTGAAAGAGATTTGCTACTGGTTTGCTTTTATATTGGTAATAATTAAGTTGCTTTGATACTACATTCTAGCCTAACAAAAATGAAGCTTATTCCATGTTTCTCTCTATTCATTCTCTTGCATGAACCTTGGACAGAATAAACATTGAAAGTGGAACTATGTGTGGACCTTGAGTTGCCTTGGATAAAGAAATAAAATACTACATATTTGTGTGTTTGTTTACTTCTTTTTACTGGAAAATTGTGTATGATAGAGCTTGGCTTTTTGACCTTGAGATTTAAGGAGGGGAATCAATGCTCTCTGGCTGGTGTTGGGCATCAATGAGAACGGAATTCCAAGGTTATTTTATATGATTGTTATACAATTCAATGCCCTCCTGTTAAAAAGTTCAAATGCTCACATTATAAGACTCATATATGACATTGATATGTCTTTAACTATTTGTCCCATGATCTTGAGTGATGTATGGTCTTTATGTAATGCACATTTTGTGTGTTGAATCTAAAGTCTTCCTATTGCACCGAGTACCAGTGCTTTTCGGTATTAATAAATTTTTATGTTTTTTACCATCGTATATACATGTGTATCTATATATACATCTACTGGTGCTTAGGTACTATTTGGCTTTAAGTTTAGGGTGTCCAATTGAGTTCATGCCAAATACAATAAGGTAGCGTTTGTTAAATTATTGTTAAATTAAGATAAGATTGTATCAAAATAAAATTAAAATATTTTTTGATCTAAGATATTAAATTATCAAGAAAAAGTTAAGAAATATTTTAAATTTTTTATAAAATTATTTGTTAAATTTTTAGAATGTTTTAGTAGATATATGTGTTATTTTTTTTATTTATAAAATTAAGGGAAAAAGATAAGTATATTTAAAAAATGTTAAATAAAAAATTATGTGATTTTTTTTTCAATGGTTATTAGATTAGTTCAATAAATATATTAAAAAGAATAAATGTTTGAAATATTTTTTATATTTTATTTTTTTTTAATTTATATCTTGTTTAACAAAGACTAGTTAAATAAGGTATTTGACAAATGTGAACTTATATGAGATGTCTTAGAGAGTCCAAATTTGAGTATTTTGATAGATCTAATGTGTTTTAGAGAGATAGAATTTCATGGAAAATTATTCAATAAAAGTTGTAAGTACAGTCTGGAAAGAGATTTTTCATATTTTTTGAGATTTATTTTAGGTAAAAAAATTTAAATAATTTTATCTTTTATAAAATGAAAATAGATTCCTGAACTTTTACCACCCCCATTTCATGTCAATTAGAGTTAATATGTTGGTTAACCCTATTTTGAAACCCAGAAAAGTTTTGAGTTTAAATATTTTATTAAATAATTATAATTAAAACTTACCTCAACTTAAATCAATTTACTTAATATTTTTATATAATTAAATTTACCTCTAATCAACTTAGATTTAATGTGTTAAGAGTTGGCTGCTTGTGTTCGCCACGCTCCACTTCCCGGCGCGTGGCAGTTATTGACAAGGATGATGAGCGTACAAATAACATCACTTTTCCTGATCTGACCCTCAGCTTTTAGTTAATTACTCAAAAGCAACTGGACAACGTCTTAAATGAACGACCTTTTCCCAAATAATAGAATCTCCATCTTCCTTTATTATACCATATATTTACGGTAACAGTTAAAATTTTAATAAATATATTTAAAAGAATCTGCACGGAAGATGTTGAGTCATCCATACCTGAAACTAAATTAATATTAATGACACGATAATCATGAGTAATCACTTTTTCTATAATACAATCCTACGCCAATGTCATATGACACTAATTATTCGACTACGAAATCACTATTTGTTTATTAATTTATAATAAATAAATATCAAATCTATAATTTTTGTCTTTATAATTTTACTTTTTCTTAATTATTAAAATTATTTATTATTTTAATTACATCTATAAATATGTATTTTCAAATCAATTTAATTCTTATATTTTGATATTTTTAGTGTTATAATTTAAATTTTTTATCATTTTAATTGTATTTTTAGACTTGTATTTTTAAGTTAATTTAACTTTAGTATTGAAAATTCTAGTTCGAATCTATAATCGAAATAATAAAAAAATATTAAAGTATAAAAATTAAATTAATTTAAAATTTTAATTTAAAAATATAATTAAAATAATAAAAAATTTAAATAATAACACGAAAAAAATATAAAAATACGAAGACAAAAATATAATATATCGCATTTTGTAATATTATATTAATTAATAAATGTTTAAAATTAAAAATAATATATATTTATTAAAATTTAATGATTGTCCTTAGAATAATAATTAATATTACTCTTTAATAAATTATTTATTATTTATTTACTCTAAAATAACAACACCCCAATTTTTATTTTGATCTTTTATTAATGACATCAATGCAACTTTGACCAAGCTAAGGGAGATAATTCCAATCAAAGTACAACCAAACAAGCATTCTCATCTTTCTTTCCTACAAAAAATAACCCAATTACTTGGTGCATCGATTGGTTGTACTTAAGTAATTGTCCTTCTCCATGGCCCTCTTGCCAGTTTCAGAATGCCCCCCCAAGAACAAACTCCAGCACCATTTATGGCATTATTGTCAATAAAAAATAGTAACCCAAAGTACAATAAGTGATAATGCCAGTTGTAACAATACAAAAAGACAAACATGTGGGCACAAATGTAATTTCGAATTTTAACTTCAAGTCCTATCTTTCCCCCCCCCCCCCCAAATCAGAGAATTCAATGCAAATGGAAGAAACGACAAGACAGGTCGCCCAATGCGCAGGTTAGCACCGACACGTAACACCTTTTGGACCTTTATTTTGGGGGCTTTTCTATCATTTTTTTTTTTTATGGGTGTGGGGACTGTTTGGGAGGCAGATAATTAAATGCCTACATGTGATTACAAAGTGTAGAAGCCCTTCGGAGGAGGGCTTTTGACTCGGCCCACTCCACCCACAATTAATGACCTATTCTGTTCACCTCCAAACAAGACTTTGTCCCACATTTACTTCTAAGATGGATAATCATCCATCCTTAATCGAAACAACAAATAAAAAATGGATGGTGGGTAGATGTATCCATTTCTCTCCAAATATATGAACAATCCACATTAGGTATCATATCAATCTTCCCATTAAACTAACAAACAGTGGGTTTGGATGCTCTAATCTCCCCCATTTAAACAAATAAGCAGTGGGTAACCCCCCCCTCTCTCTCTCTCCCCTCTCTCTCTCTAAAGGGATGAATTCAGACCCTAAAATATATATGTGCAAAGGGGCAGACAGTGGAGCCATTGGAGTCTTCTGTATGACCTACACCTTACCAGAGTTGGGTAAAACTGTGTACTCATTCAAACAGACAAGAATAGGGTAACCCTCCCAAGGTAAAAGGGTAAGTTTGAATTCTAATGAAAACCTTAGTGCAAATGGAATAGGATTTTGAGTAAAACCCATCAACCCACTCATTGAGTGAGGCCCTATAGAGCCAAACTTCACTCTAAACCGATGGTCAAGTCTTCTAGATCTCAGTGACAGATTCATTAGCATAATCTCTTGTGTCATTTAAACAAATAAGGAGTTGGTTCTCTCTCTCTCTCTCTCTATATATATATATATATATCTCGTGAAAAGGGACCAATCTTCTCAGAGAGCAATGAATGGGAATTCAACCACCAAGGCCACCTCTTAATAAGAAAACCGACCTTCAATTAAAAACTCTGTACTTTAGCTGACCCTGCAACTGAAGAACCAAGTTAGAATCTCCATCTCATGGCCACTGACCAAAGGGGAAAAAAGAAAACAAGAAATCATGCACTTAATCCGTGGGGAAGGGGGATGGATCAAACAATAAAGACAACAACAACATTGGCAAGAGAAAAAAAAAATGTAACTTTTATTAATGAAATGATTGGGCAAAAGAAACAACAATATCAATAACATGAAGATGAAGATGATCATCATCATATTCATCCTTCCTTCACCAACCCAGAAACTAAATACCCACCAAGCTTCCAAATCTCCCCTTAATGGCTTCCCCCCATTGTTGTGTATGTATCATCAATATACACATGTACATTATCTAAAAGCCAACCAGACATCTCTCTCTCTCTCTCTCTCTCTCTCTGGAGTTGCAGTTCAGCCGGATTTGTCGACGATTACGTCTTCTCTCAATGAACAAGGAGACATTAGAGCAAGGCCAGGCCTAAGATGGAATTGAAAAAGAAATAACTTTGGAAGGGTAAATGAAGGGGTTGGGTTATGGAACCATAGAGCAATGAAGAACAAATGAATAAATATAAACTTCAAAACAAAGTAAGTTATCTCCCTGGGTTCCACTGATATTGGTCTCCTAATGGACGTTATTATGTAGCAGAGAGGGCTGTTTTATGTCCTCAGATAAGTCCTAATCCTGGTATGGCAATTCGATAGGAGAAGAGGGCGGCCATGGGTTTCCCGTCAAAGCTGGTGATTGCGTGACAAGGGAAAATGCTAGGAAAATGGGAGGATACACAGCAGTAGTAGTAGTAGTAGTACAGCACAGTTTGTGTTCTATAAACTGTAATGCCTCACCGATGATTCCAGCACCTCTGGACTCGGGCAAACCATCTCTTTGACTCGGCTGCCATTTTTGTAGATCTTGAATGTAGGTAGGATCCTCACGTTCTCGGCTATTGCAACTGCCGGGCTCTCCTCCACATCCACCTTTTAGCAGACACAATGAGCTCTTAAGTAATATGATCTTTTCTAGTTCAATTCATAGTGAAAAAATCAATTTTGTGATGGATGCAATTTATACCTTGAAAAAATTGATGAATGGGTAGCGTTCACATAACACGTCGAGGAATGGAGATATCTGCTTGCATTGCACATTCGACGCAGCCTTAAAATGGACAATAGAAGCCCCTGTAGTTTCAGATTGTACCTTAGGAAGGGCTTGTAATTGATAGAAGGCAATGAGAAGGCGAACTACAATATCACATACCCGGAGAAGAAATTGCAGCCCTGAACTGCTCGAGACCAGATACTAATTCCACTTCCCCGCCAAACTTCATGTTGTGAACTTCTTCCCCGCAGGATTTCTTCAATGCAACTTGTGCATGAAACAAGGACTCCGCAACCTCATTGTCATCTGGGATCTCCCTCCTCAATACCTCATAATCTCTAACAGCTTCGGCCCATCGCTCAAGCTGTAATGAGCATTTACAGAAACAGTCACAAACCCTAGCTGAAACATGCATGAAATGACGGTACAGGCATACACAGCAACTTTCATAAATAAAATAAACTTCGAATTCTACCTTGCTGTTTGAGGCAGCCCGTCTAAGAAGGGCTTTGGTGTAGTTCGGCTGGATGCGCAGGGCATGGTTGCAATCATCAACAGATCGCTCCCACAACCCAAGCTTAGACCAACAAGCTGCTCTATTGCAGTAGAGAACTGAGTTTGAGGGGTCAATCCTTAGGCCTTCACCATACGCAGAGCAAGCTTCAGTGAACCTTTCAGATTTGAAGAGATCATTGCCACGGGCACGAGCTCTTGACACCAGCCTCACAGTGCTGAGCAGTACAGAGACTTCAATATTTCGAGCATCAATGTGCCCAGCTTTCTCGGCAGCTGTAACTGCATTCTCAAACCTGCAACACATCCATCATCTGTCCTCACTCTTCCCCCATAACCCCTAGTTCTTTATTATTAAGACAGTTTTTGAACTCACCTTCCGAAAGCCATCTCAATTTGGGCTTGGACAAAGAACATGTATGCTTCCGACAGCATCCCAAAGAATTTAAACTGTGAGCAAGATGGAGAGGTCGGTTCACATTTGGGACCGTTCAATAGGCTTGAATTGGCCTCTTCTAACTGATGGAGCTTCAAGTAAGCTTCTGCCTTACATGTATGTAGCTGCCAATTCAATTTTAACAAATCAAATTATAGCCTCTCATTTCATTGCATCTTCTTCTGCAATTAAGACAACGAAAGTTTTCAGTGTCGCCTCACCTGAGGAGATGCATCGGCTCCAGCAACAATGGCAGCACCAGCTTCCCTCAACACACTCCTCCAGTCAGCGATCTTCCGGGCATCGGTGCACTTGCACAAATGCATTTCTACTGCTTGCAACTTCTGCAACTCATTTGAATCCGATGGATGCCCTGGAAAACAAAGATGCCTCCTGGCATTTTCAACCTGCCCGAGACTGTTATCATAAAAGGAATTAGATATATTGCTCAAGAAAATGCAAGCGAAAAATTGAAATTTCCATAACCCAAAAGAAAAACAATAACACCGAGCTCAACATGAGGAATCTCCATTCTCCAAATCTCAAATCACAGTTGAATATGAACTCAATAACCCCAAAATGCACTTCAAGCCACAAAGTGAACATTCTAAATGCTTGGCAAAACTCAAGAACCAAAATGTTTTGGATGACCCAGCAACCTTAAATACTCAAAGACCAACTTAAAAACAGAAACCATGATTCTATTGGCTTGCATAGTATACCAAAAGGCAGTCCTTCAACCGAAGGAAGATAATAGAAGGCTACCCTGAGAAAATAAGAAATTAAGACTAGACAAAGAATGTAGTGAAGTGATGAGACTAGACAAAACATCAGAAAACAATAGATCAGTCATCTACATGAACCGGATCTGGCAGCCTGTGTTATTGTTTGTGACGCAATGATACAGCTAGATTACTGTGATTATGTGTTCAATGTAGATATATTCCCATTCATCAGAAAGCAACCCCCATAATTTGCGAGATAATGCAGCCAGATTAATGTGATTGCGTGTCGACGGCCAGATAAACAGAGTCGCCGGAGAGACGTGTGACCAGAAACATGTAACTTGTGGGCATAAAAATTTGAACTTTATTTCACCCACCGGAGAAGAAGAGATCCTAAACGATGATGGGCTTTGACATAGTCAGGATACAATTTAATGGCTTCTTCACATTCTTTCACCGCCTCGGCCAGCCGCCCGAGACCCGTCAGAGCCACCGCCCGGTTAAACCGGAAAGTGGCGTTCACCGGCGACATAGCGATTGCACGATCGTATAAACTCAACGCTTCGGCCAAATGCCCCAGCTTGTACTTCTCGTTCCCGGCCCGTTTCACCTCCTCCGGATCCAAACCCCAAATTGCCCGTTTCGACGAATCTCCAGCCAAACCTCCGTCGCCGCCGCCCAATTTCGCAGAGGAGCCGCCGCGCATTATGCTACCGTGGCCGTAATTCCCCGTTCCCAAGCCCAAAACGTCGGTCTTGGAGCTCCGACTCGCCATGCCAGTTTTCAAAATCCGGCCCGACGGGCATATGTTACCGGTCGGAAGCACATTGACGGGCGGGGAGTTCGCGGTGCTGCCGGAGTCGGAGCGGGTATGACCCGGTCTGTAGCCGCGGGCCGGGGAGCTCTCGCCGGAGCCGGAGAGCTCGCCGGAGTGGCTGTTCGCACCGGAATCGGGTCTTTTAGCCGGCGGGTTGGGGCCGTTTCGACCCGACACCGATCCAGAAGAACTCGAACTACTACTGGTTGTGACCGTGTGTCGAGCCCGCAAGGGCGACACAGGCGAACCCAGATCGAGTTCTCGGAAGTCCGGCTTGTTGGCGTTGTCGCAACTCAGCGAGTCACGGAACCGATCTTTCAAATCGTCGAATCGCTGCTCCGAAATGGGCTTTCCAGAATCCGACATTTTTGAACCCAACAACAAAAACCAGGGCTTGAAAGTTGAAACCTTTGCTTCTCTTCCTCTCTCTGTAGATATTTCACAGTTCCAGTTCTCTCTCTCTCCCTCTCTCTCCCTCTCAGCAATGTGTTGAAGAGAGAGAGATACAGAAACAGAGACGCTTTGAAGAAGACATGAAAAGAGAGAGAGAGAGAGAGAGAAAGAAAGAGAGAAAGAGATGGGGATCTCGTGATTTAAAGGCAGAAGCAAAGAATGAATGTGAGAGAAATGTTGGGAGGAGAGAGAGAGAAGAAAGGGCTTTACATATGAGAGAGAGAGGAAGGGGCGGGGGGTAGAGAGAGAAGAAGAAGAGGAAATGAAGAAAAACAAAACAAAACAAAAGCTTTACAGAATTGTTTGATTTTCTATTTCATTTTCTTTTCTTTTCTTTTCTTTTCCTTCTTACCTGCTGCTTCACGGGACAGGTTCTTTGTTGCTCTCTCTCTTCGTTTCCCTCTTTTATTATTACTTTATTATCCCAATCTCCGCCTCTTTCCCCAATTTTCTCTCTCGTGCATGTTTTACACAGAATTTTCCCGAGAAAATTCCAACCCACTCTCTCCTGTACCTCCATGCATGCCGCCTTCTCACATTCTAACGGCAGCTTACCTCATCTCTCTTCCCTTTTCCTCTTTCTCCAGAACTCAAAATCTTTTCCGGAATGGGTTCCATTCATTTTGATCAAATTTTCACAAATCCAACATTAATTCAACAATTTGCTTCATCTTACGACAATCTTTGTGAAGATTGACATATGAAATTGATTCCCTTAAAGTGGAGATTAAGAAGAACAATTGGCATACAAACCATTCTCTAATCCATCATCTTATCAATTGTAACCCTGAATTTGATTGTTATTACGTTAATTAATTACAAAAGTCATTTTGATCAAGCACCTGAGGAAAAAGGATTTTTCAAATTTTACCTTCTTTGGTAGTAATGACAAAACCTGAAATGTACACTACAATTGCCCATCACCACCCATGAAATCCCATTTAACATTTCAAATGTTAATCTGTGATATATTTTACAATAATTATTACAAATTCGGTACATCCGAATGAAAAATAAAAAATTAAGAGAGTATTATCTATTTAACTGAGTGTTATAATTATTTGTTTAACTTAATAATATATAATTATAGACTTTCGATAATATTTGACCTCTTACGTAAGATGGTGGTTTGTGACTTATTACTCTTATTTTTCAAGTCTTAAATCTTTCATTTGTATATTTAAAATGTAATATTTATTTGTGTAAAAATATTAAAATATTTTAAATAAAAATTCATTATTTAAACAAAAATAAAATAATGTTTACATATTCAATAAAATAAAAATGCTATTAAATAGCATTTATTTGTGATATTTTTAATAATATTTTATATATTAATTTAATATAAATATATGATATATATTAATACACAAATCTCCCAATACCATACAAAGTAGATGTATGTAACCGTTAACAGGAGGTAAGTCAACGCGCCGAAGGGGCGCGCGTGGGAGAGGAGAAGCGCATTAACTCTGTTTTTCTTCAGAAATCTAAAGGCTAGACGGTAGATAGAGAGTGCGCAGGTTACGCCCTGCACCCCCGGCGTTAATGTTAGAGTCGACCGTTATTATTGCGGTGTGGTCTTTCACATGCCCCTCATAAAGCACCACCATCTCCTGTGCGGAGCACTCATTCCAGAACAAGACCGCCCATCTCGGGAGCAAAAATGTGTTAACCTACATCCTGAGGGTTCCTCACGAACTGCCTCACGCCACGTGAGGGGGATAAATCAGGAATCTAGCTGACAGGTAACGGGGAGGATCAGTGCGAGCCACCCACAAAGACTCCTGAGGAGCAGAAAATTCCACATTGCGACTTGCCTGACTCGATCCTTGCCTCTCGGGAGTAACTCTACCCGCTCCTTACCAACTGAGCTGTGTCCTGGGGGCTAAGACCCCATCTCGATCAGGTGGTACGGAACCCACCAACCTGGGCTGTCCGATCGAACAAAATGTGACGCCGGGACGGTGATGATGATGGACGGTCAGAGATGAGATGGATCAGCGTGTGATTCGGTGTTCCATATTAATGCGTGTTTGATTGCGTGTATGTGAACATTTTACAGGGTACTGATCACTCCTAGATTCCTGTACTTTCTAGATTTTCACTTTCGTACGCAAGCCAGAAGCTAACACAAGATTTATAGCCCTGTGAAGTTCCCAAAATACCCTCCGTTCCCTGAATCTCCGTTTCCGTGGATTTAGAGTGGTTTTCTACGGGGAGATTCTATTTTGGTAAATTTAATTTAAACCCTATAGTTTGAAATATTTTCACATCAACCCCATCATTTGGATTATTTCACACAAAGTCTCTGTAGTTTCCCATTTTTTTTTAATATACTAGCACTAATTCTTGAATATACATTAAGTAAACACGGGACATGTACAATAACTTATAAAACATACTCGTTACATAAACATACAAAATTAATGCATAGAGTATCTTATAAAAAATTAAATTATATGATAAGAGAGTAATTTGTGTGCTTGTGATCTTCTTTTATTGAGTTAATAGTCAAATTAAAGTGATTTATAATGGTTTTAAATATTAAAATAAAATTATAAAACCCAATAGAGACTTTAAAATTACAAGAGAAAAAATAATTTAAATTACGAAAATATAAACCCATATATGAGAAAGTTTTGATAATATTGTTAATAAAATCAATTTTGCTTTTTTACGGATTGATATTATTCTTAAAAAAGCTAAATTTTATGTAAATGGGTACTCTTTTATATTTAAGAACCTTGCAAAGTAAGGTTTTGGGTTTTTTTTCTGAACTTTGAAATGTTAGTATTTTATAAAAAATTCTATTTTCTCTTTTACCCCTAATTTCCTTTGATTTACTGAAAGGTTTTAAAGGCGGGTAAATTTGACAAATGAAGAAAGAGAGAAAACTAGGGAAATGTCAACGTTTCAAGGGACCACCGGAAAGCGGTGGCAAGGGTGCAAATTTGGGACGGGCGTAGGGGCAGAAAGGTAAAAGGAGGATCAAACAGTATGGACAGCCAGCAGCTGGCCATGTGCCTGAGAGCGGCTTGCCAGCTGGCCCATTCAGAGAAACACACAGTGGCCTCCAGCTAAGCACTTGACGGCGAGCGTAAGGCGTCACTAGATTTGACGGAATATTCGACGGAAAAAGAGGATTCCGTCGACGAGAAGGGACCGGACAGAACCGGATGGTGACAGAAGAGAGAGTCCGCCATACAGTGGTCGGTAGTGTGCGGTGTTCGGCTCATGACCACCAGATCCCCATCCCCTGCCAGGTCAGCACCAATCATCCTCTTGCGAGAAATAATCCAGTGTTTGCTCGTGCATCCTCGTCCATGCCGCCCAAACACCTCCTATGATACACGGAGTCCAACTTGTATATACATTAAATAAAAAAAACAACTATTTTTATAATTTAAATTTCTATCCCTACTTTACGTGGATTATACTTTTTAGTGTTTTAATTATATTTTTAAATTAATTTAAATTTTTTATTTTAATTTTTTTATGTGACAATATAAATTTTTTATTATTTTGATTATAATTCCTATATTTTAATGCAAATAGTTTATGATATGTATTTTATTATTTTATTTTAATTTTTTTATACATAAAAATATAAAAATTAAATTAATTTAAAACTATAAGTGTAGATGTATAATCAAAATAATAAAAAAATTTAATTATCATATAAAAGTTAAATTAATTTTAATTATGTAATTAAAATAATAAAAAAATTAAATAATCATAAAATAATATGTAAATAAAAATATGAATTTAGCCTAATCATGCTGTTAATTTGTGAAGCATGGTTGCAAGAACAACGGAAGTACTAGATCAAGTGGGGACCAGTTGAATTGGGCCGCGGATCCAGGGCTGGGCCGTAAAATTGAAGGCCCAACTAGAAAAGTGACAAATTGAGGATGGGAAGGCAACAGAGACGAGGAGGAGACATAACGGCTCAAATGCCGAAAGACCCTCCACTTTTCACTTGTATTAGTCAAACCTTCACAACGGCTGTCGGTGCTTTTGTCTCTCATCCATGTGTTATACCGTCTGTGGTGTGGTGTGTTACATTGTACACAATATTGTGTTTAATTTTTTACAAATATCAAAATAACTAATATTTTACTCTTTTGTGCTGTAAAAATGTATTGAGTACAACAGTAAACTACTGTTTGGATACTTACTTCTGACGTTTTTAAGTGATATTTATATATGTATTAATATAATACATTGATACATAAGAGAGATTATATATTACAAATCTAGGGGTATTTTAGTGATAGGGTCTATAGAAACTGGACGGTCATATTTAGTCAAATAGTTAATGGCAGACTCTTATGTTCTTTTCATTACGTTTTCTTTTTCAATAACGATCGGCTCTATAAATATGAACCCTACTTTTCTTAATATTTCTTCCTAAAACAGTTTTGTTTTCCAACTTACAAACAATTGCATGCATAGATAGAACCTTGCCATTGTTTTTAGCTAAAACGGTTAAAGGTTTGTCTAGGTTATGGTTGTTTCTTTTGTAATTAGGGTTTAAATTTTCATGAAAACAAGCTCATACACCCATAATTGTAACGATCCAATTACAAGAGTGAAACTCTACCAATTGAGTTATATCCCCCTAAAACTAAGTGGAGGATGCATGAATGAATTTTTACATGCTCATCTAAAATATGATAGGTCTATTTGACAGTCTAATATTACTCTATTTAACAGTCTAATATTACTCGTAAAGAAACAATAAACATCAAACATTATATCCATAAATCTTGAAACTTCATATATTCACAAAAATAAAAACCTTAATCCATTAAGACTTCAAAAGGCCTATTAGTTTTTTGATGGTGGACGAAAATAGAACAATAATTAGTTTTTTTGTAATTGGGATAAAAAGATGACAAAACGCTTATTTATAACTGTAGATGTAGTCTCTCATCAAGGTTTATCAAGAGTTGTGTATATCTTCTAAACTAAATAGAATTTTAGTAATCAACTTTCTTATTAAATTCTTTAATTATCTCATCAAATAAATATAACCAATTATCATGATAAAATATATACCTTAATTATCATGCGAGCAACAACTAATTCTTACACTATTATACTTAAAAAATAAAAATAATTAAAATATGATGAGAAAGATAGATATTTTATTTGTTTGAAATTCATGTTGTTTGATATCACGAATTTTATATTTATTGTCAACTAACTATTTATAATCCTTTTATTTTTATTAAAAGTTAGAGACTAACTATTAATAATTAAAAATACTAACTATAAAGAGTTGAGCCCACATCAATTCAATTAATTAACATCACCACAAGATAGACTTTTCTTTTAAGTTAGTGCTCAAAAAAAAAAAAAACAAATAAGTGGAGCTAAAATTGAGTGATTTTTCTTACAAATTGACTAATCTTAGATACTCGATTATCAATAAAATGTACTAAATACAAGATGCATGATAATCAATCGATTAATGTACAAGATTACTCAATTAACACACTAATTAAGAACATAGGTTTTGAACTAAGCATCAAAATCAAAGATTTAACACACTAACATATCATTATACCTCCATCCCTACTTTAATCTAGACAATCACTTTGGCAACTTTGATCTAGAGCAAACATATTGAGTGTGGAGAAAGGAATTGTAATGTTATTTGGAGGGTTAAGCCAGCATAGAAGTCAGCTATATATGGAGCATGTGAATCATTTGCTCTTAGTTTGATGTTTGAGCCATTGGGTCTCATTCATGTTAATTTGTTGATGTTAGTTCCTTGTTTGGTTGTTTGTGTGAATGGAGGGCATATTTCTTGATGGATAAACCATGTGGTGAATGTTCATTAATTTGTTTAATTGGTAGAGGTCAATGAGCATACAGGACTAGTTAGACAAACAATATCCTCAGTCCCCCATTATTAACCATCAAAGGTGTTTTTTTTTTTTTTTTAGATTACTCACTATCACTTGCACCCCCACTATTCGACTCCACAATTTCAGTAAAGAAGGTAAATCAGGGAATCTAACAGGCAGATTTCGACCCCTAACACAATTGGTAACGCAAATGTGGCAAATATTTTTCATATTCAAGATCGCTTCTTACCTATTAAACTATTTCATGGTCAAGGTTCAAAGACGAAATATAGGAACCCAAAGAGCAATACTTCAACAGTTCTTCTTTTGCCAGTTGATCTATGCCCTGGAGGCAAGTTTTTTGTATTATTATTGTGTAGTGGTGCGTACCATGCACGAAAATGTCTTTACATTTTTTTATTTACGTATTTTTATATTTTATTTTTTTAAATATTATTTTTTTATTTTTATTTTTATTTTTATTTTTATTATATTTATTTTTCATTTTTGTTTCCATGCAATCTAAGTGGTGCATTCTATTATATAGTGCTATGAAAATAACATTAATAAAATAGTGTTTGGTAATTAAATTATGTGTTGTGCTTACTAATGTTAAAAGTTTGTCACATGTGTTTGATTAATATTCTATTATGTTATAAATTTGTAAAATGACTAAAATTGATATTAAGATATTAAATAGTTATTTTATAAAGTAGCATAATTATAAAGAAATAAAATTGTTATAAAAGTAAATAGTCTATTAATGATTGTGGGTTTTATTAAAAATAATTGTGTTTTCTATAAAAAAAATAAGGGGTTACTTTCTTTTGTTTAAAAGTAATATAACATGTGCTTTAAAAGTACAATAATAATTTATCAAACGATACTTTTTAAAAATTTAACACCAAACAAACCCTAGGAGAAGCCCACTCTTTAAATGGAACTCTTTTTCAAGTAAAAATGAAAACCTCCTAAAAATTTTGATTGTTAATTGAGAAAATAGTTTTATCACTGGATTTACTTGAAACTCCATCATAGGTTTTCACCCTAAATTTGTGATTATATAATCGAGACGTTGTCAAATCATATAAAAATTAAAAAAATAATACGTGAATAAAAGATTTATTGAACAAATCAACCTAATTTTATGATTTAAAATAAAAGTTAATTAAATGAATACAAGATCTCCATCATTCTTGATGAACACTTGTGCTGAACTCTTGCATAGATAAGGCTATTGTCCCCCAAAAGATACTTTGATGACCAAATTAGTACTTGACATAGAGAAAATTAATAATAAGATAAGAGTAATGAAGAGGTGTATGAGTGAGCCTGCATACCTTCCAAGGGAATAACCATTTATATAATCTAATTTGAGATAGGTCGAGCAAGTATGATCTTCAACTTAATTTCTTTTGTAATTTTTGAGGAAGACCCTTGATGGTATTTAACTTGTAATTCTTAAATTATCTAAAAGATTTTTTGAGATTAAGATAACTCTTTCAATAAACAAGAAGATCATTTTGGGATGAAGATGACTTATATATAATTAATTTTTAAAAATTTTGATGCATAAAAACATCAATATGGTGTTGTTTCGAAGTTTTCGAAATGTTTCTTACTCTGAAATGTCAAGAAATACCTAAAAAAATATTTTTGAGTCTTTTTCATAAGTTTGAAAATGTTTTG
Source organism: Diospyros kaki (assembly GCA_036245055.1). NCBI lineage: Eukaryota > Viridiplantae > Streptophyta > Magnoliopsida > Ericales > Ebenaceae > Diospyros > Diospyros kaki. Next base: position 38,740,231 of record BSEG01000011.1, read on the forward strand.
AAATCCTCCCTTTTATTCTGACGATTATGTTAAAAATAAAAATAAATTACGTTTATGTTTATTGAATCGATATTCATGAAATCAAAGTTAAAACACTATTTTCAAAGTTGTTTGTTTTCTACTTTGAGAGAGAGAATAATGAAAACAAAGAAAAACTCAAAAACCCAAATGGTCAGAGCTGCCACATGAGAGAGTTCAAGTATATAAAATATCTTTACTTACCCGACATAATCATGCCTCAAAAATCACCATGTTCATCATATGAGAGTAGCAGAGAGATCCACCAATCAGCCACATGTTCACCACCACATGTTGTATATCTATATATATATATATATAAAATAAGAAAATATTTTCTCAACCAATAAATTTAACAAACTCGATTCATTCGCAAGAGTTATTTGTTAAACTTATTTATAAATATAATACTTCTTTATAGAATAATATTAACTGATACTTATATATATAACATATTGATAGACAAATATAAAAATAATAATAATAATAATAAGTGAGAATTCAAATAACATTTTCACACATAAGTAAGGGTTTTGGTTGGTTTTCATTAGGCTTACCAAGTTGAAGTCTATGTTCAAATGGCACTAAATAAACTTACAGACTTTCAAACTTTTGCCTTCAAATTCTTTGGGCCATGCTGCCACATGAAATTTGGACCCCTCTCTGTGTGGCAGTGGGAGGAATGTGTTAAAAAAGTGGATAAAGGTTTTTGTCATGGAGCTAAGAGGGGCACGCGATGAGCACATGGCACTTGAAGAGAGATCTCCATCACTAAACATGTATGTAGTTTGTGATTGTCCGATTATTATTGTTCTAGTTCAATAATAGTTATTTTTATCTGTAATTTGTTACATTTTATAATTATATTTTTGATGTTTTTTGTCGAGTTTTCTTTTTTAATTTTTCAATCTCGTTTGTTTGTTAAGTATTATTATTTGTAAGTGTTACATAGTGCCACTCGAGTTTAAAATGGCATTAAAATTTAAGTCCCAAATTTTAATAGATTTTATGGAGAAAAGGATTGGGGTTGTGGCTGGCAACTCGATCAGTCCCTTTCAATGTGAAGATGGCTTTCATCAAAGAATTGTAATGTCTTGTTCTCCATCAATAATTCATCATCCTTTCCAATTTTATAATTGACATTTTTTGGAAAGAGAGAGAGGGGAGGGGTGGAAGGGAGCTGAGTAGATATCAAAGAGAGAAAGAAGATGATAGAGGAGATGCAAACGCAACTCGAGAAAGGAGAGAGAGTTGAGATAATATCATAAAACTATTACGTCAGCATACATGCATATCACTTACTACTTAAGTGTTTAAATGGATAATTTTAAATTATTCAGTGACACATTTAGAATCACAACAAATTTAGACTTTCACAAGAAAAAAAAATATATAAAAGTTAGGGATAAAAATATGCTTTAGGCCAAGAATTGCAAATGTCTCATTTTCACATCATAATTCATCATCTTTTCTTCCTTTATAATTAGGGGAGGAAATTTCAATCTCAATATGATTTATAATTTTGATATTTATAATAGATAATTCTGCTCGATAGACTATTTTCAATGATCTATAAAGAAATATATTTAGATTATTGTGATTGTATGTTATATGTTCCATAATTTGATATTCAGAGTCTTGGTGTATGATACATTTAGTTATCTCCAATATTAGATTAGTTAACTTCATCAAATAGATTATCTTCTTGTGATAAGATAATAGACGTTTTAAGTTGATTTTTTACACACCATTATATTTTTTATTTGATTTCTATTTTTGTTATTATACCTAGTATCTGTAGCTATCAGGATAATTTATATATATCTAAACTATATATATATAATGACAAAAATAGATATATATATATATATAAATATGTAAATGAATATGAAATTCTAAAGAACAAATTTGTTGTTTTTATGATTCGTTCATTAACTAATATCTCTTTTTGCATATTATTCGTCACATCTACATATATGTAGATTTTATAGAAAAAGGTACATTTGAAAATGAGTTATATGTTTCAAATACATTTTTATATAAGATACATGACATGAATAATTAATTTCAATAATTTGATAACATCAAAATACCACATACTGCAGATTAGTATGAATTTTTTAAAAATAATATTGACACGTGCAGTACCCTTTTTCAAAATTTTCAATTATACATATTGTTGATAGGATACAACAATAGAATTTTGTATCTAGAAATCGTCTCCAAGTTGCTTGATATAAGTAACGAAATGACCAATCAAGGAGGCTTATAGTCTTCCTTGAATAAACCCTCCAATGAAAGTTATAGAGTGCTTATATATTGTGGAATTATTGCATATTGCTTACCTTATTTGGAAAAATGCCTCCCGGTTTATGAGGAAGCATGATGATATAGGAGGGTATCCTCGTCATCTCAAAAATGATTTGTTGATGGTATATATTTCTCACAAGATCATTGGAAGAGATTTTGAAAATGATAAGTTTGCGTTTCTACCCTAAAATACTTTGAAAAGAATACCTCTGACAAAATGTTTTCCTATTCTTTTGTAAAGTTAGTTTAAGAGGTTTTCTTATACATTCTTTAGCAAAGACATTTTCGATCTCTTTATTGGACTTGCTCTTTTTCAATTGTGACTTAGGTAGACCTTCGTTAATGAGAGTTGGCTTAGGTCACATTAAAAATAAACCGCTTTGTATCTTAATTATAAATTAGAAAAAAAATTTATATTGATGTGAGTTTAAAATTTATATTGAACCATTGGGTCTCATACATGTTAATTTGTTGATGTTAATTCCTTGTTTGGTTGTTTGTGTGGATGGAGGGCATATTTTTTGATGGATAAATCATGTGCTGAATGTTCATTTTGTTTAATTGGTAGAGGTTAATGAGCATGCAGAACTAGTTAGACAAACAATATCCTCAGTCCCCCATTATTAACCATCAGAGGCGTTTTTGGTATTGTATTGTATTTTTTTTTTAGATTACGCAATCGCACCCCCACTGTTTGACTCCACGATTCTAGTAGGAAAGGTAAATCAGGAAATTCAATAGGCAAGTTTCGACTCCTAACACAACCGCTAACGTAAAGACGATAAACATTTTTCATATTCAAGATTGTTCCTTATCTATTAAACTATTTCATGATCAGGGTTCAAACACGAAATCTGAGAGTGCAAAGAGCAGCACCCCAACAGTTTTTCCTTTGCCAGTTAATCTATGCCCTGAAGGCATGTTTTTGGTATTATTGTTGTGTAGCGATGCTTACCATGCACGAAAATGTCTTTATATTTTTTTATTTACATATTTTTGTATTTTATTTTTTAAAATATTATTTTTTATTTCTATTTTTATTATATTTATTTTTCGTTTCTGTTTCCATGCAATCTAAGTGATGCATTCTATTATATAGTGCTATGAAAATAATATTAATAAAATAGTGTTTGGTAATTAAATTTTGTGTTGTGCTTACTAATGTTAAAAGTTTGTCACATGTGTTTGATTAATATTCTATTATGTTATAAATTAGTAAAATGACTAAAATTGATACTAAGATATTAAATAGTTATTTTATAAAGTAGCATAATTATAAAGAAATAAAATTGTTATAAAAGTAAATAGTCTATTAATGATTATGAGTTTTTATTAAAAACAATTGTGTTTTCTATAAAAAAAAAAATAAGGGGTCGCTTGCTTTTGTTTAAAAGTAATATAACATGTGCTTTAAAAGTACAATAATAATTTACCAAACTATACTTTTTTAAAAATTTAATACCAAACAAATCCTAAGACAACTCACTCTTTAAATGGAACTCTTTTTCAAGTAAAAATAGAAACATCCTAAAAATTTTAGTTGTTAATTGAGAAAATAATTTTATCACTGGATTTACTTGAAACTCCATCATAGGTCTTTACCCTAAACTTGTTATTTATATAATTAAGACATCGTCAAATCATATAAAAATTAAAAAAATGATACATGAATAAAAGATTTATTGGACAAATCAACCTAATTTTATGATTTAAAATAAAAGTTAATTAAATGAATACAAGATCTCCATCATTCTTGATGAACACTCGTGGTGAACTCTTGCATATATAAGGCTATTGTCCCCTAAAAGATACTTTGACGACCAAATTAGTACTTGACATAAAGAAAATTAATAACAAGATAGAGTAATGGAGAGGTGTATTAGTGAGCCTGCATACTTTCCAAGGGAATAACCATTTATAGAATCTAATTCGAGATAGGTCGAGCAAGTATGATCTTCAACTTAATTTTTCTCGTAATTTTTAAGGAAGACCCTTAGTGGTACTCAACTCATAATCTCAAATTATCTAAAGAATTTTTTGAAATGAAAATGACTCTTTCAATAAACAAAAAGGTTATTTCGGGATGAAGATGACTTGTATATAATGAACTCTTGAAAACTTTGATGCATGGAAACATTAAAACGGTATTGTTTCGAAGTTTTAGAAATGTTTCTTACTCTGAAATATCAAAAAACACTAAAAAAAAACATTTTTGAACCTTTTTCATAAGTTTGAAAACGTTTCGAAATCCTCTCTTTTATTCTGACGATTGTGTTAACAACAAAAATAAATTATGTTTATGTTTATCGAATCGATATTCAAGAAATCAAAGTTAAAACACTATTTTCAAAGTTGTTTGTTTTCTACTTTGAGAGAATAATGAAAACAAAGAAAAACCCAAATGGTCAGAGCTGCCACATGAGAGAGTTCAAGGATATAAAATATCTTTACTTACCCGACATAATCATGCCTCAAAAATCACCATGTTCATCATATGAGAGTAGCAGAGAGATCATGGGTTCCCAATCAGCCACATGTTCACCACCACATGTTGGACATCTATATATACATATATAAAATAAAATAATATTTTCTCGACCAATAAATTTAACAAACTCCATTTGGTGAGAGTTATTTGTTGAACTTATTTGTAAATATAATACTTTTTTATAGAATAATATTAACTGATACTTATATGTATAACATATTAATAAACAAATATCCAAAAAAAAAAGGAGAGAGAATTCAAATAACATTTCCACACATAAGTAAGGGTTTTGGTTGGTTTTCATTAGGCTTACCAAGTTGAGGTCTATGTTCAAATGGCACTCAATAAACTTATAGACTTTCAAACTTTTGCCTTCGAATTCTTTGGGCCATGCTGCCACATGAAATTTGGACCCCTCTCTCTGTGGGAGGAATGTGTTAAAAAAGTGGATAAAGGGTTTTGTCATGGAGCTAAGAGGGGCACGCGATGAGCACATGGCACTTGAAGAGAGATCTCCATCACTAAACATGTATGTAGTTTGTGATTGTCCGATTATTATTATTGTTCTATCTCAATAATAGTTATTTTTATCTGTAATTTGTAACATTTTATAATTATATTTTCGATGTTTTTGTCGAGTTTTCTTTTTTAATTTTCCAATCTCGTTTGTTTGTTAAATATTATTATTTGTGAGTGTTGCGTTATATGACTCGAGTTTAAAATGGCATTAAGATTTAAGTCCCAAAATTTAATAGAATTGATGGAGAAAAGGATTGGGGCTGTGGCTGGCAACTCGATCAGTCCCTTTCAATGGAAAGATAGCTTTCATCAAAGAATTGCAATGTCTTGTTCTCCATCAATAATTCATCATCATTTCCTCTGTTGTAATCGACATTTTTTCGGAAAGAGGGGGGGGGAGGGAGTTGATTAGATATCGAAGAGAGAAAAAAGATGATGGAGGAGATGCAAACGCAACTCAAGAAAGGGGAGAGAGTTGAGATAATATCATAAAACTATTACGTCAACATACATGCATATCACTTACTAATTAAATGTTTAAATGGATGATTTTATATTTTTTATTTAATTTTTATTTTTGTCATTATACGTAATATCTGTAGCTATCAGGATAATTTATATATATCTAAACCATATATATATATAATGACAAATATATATATATGTATATATATATGAACTGAAGAGCTTCAAATAGAAAGCTGGGATCTGCATATTAATTCCGGGAAACTGAAGTGCCATGTGAGAGGCTAAACAAGGGTCCTGTACTTAGAATGTCTGGGAGAGATGGAAGCTCAAAATGGTAAAGGGTACACACTGCAAATCTCTTTAAAAGTCACCATCCATGTTAACTCGATTTAGTACAAGCTGAAGCATAGAGTGGATAGACACACATGATTACATGGTCTCATACAAAAATATAATCGAACTCACGATTTCACGGTATCTTAAGCTTTTAAACGTATGCGACAAACTGTTTATATTATTCTTAGCCCTTGTGGCTATTACAAACTTTACCTATTATGTGGTGAAGTTTTACACACTCATATGACATATGACAGAACGATTGAAACAAATAATATATAATAAAAAAAATACATAAATTGGAAAGAATAAAAAAAATCAAGACAGGAAGATGTTGCTGGCTGATTATTTTCTTGTTCAGTAAAATATTATATTGGGAATTTCTATGGTGGGTCCATTTAATCTGGCTGAGGCCACATGCATGTAAACTGGCTAAAATGGTTTCACTATCCTAATTGTCTGCTTCACAGGGTGCCTTGCCTTGGATTCCCCATATATATATATATATATATAGAGAGAGAGAGAGAGAGAGAGAGAGAGAGAGAGAGAACTTTGGTTCTCTTGTTTATCAGAACCCACCATCTTCTTCTTCTTGGAACCCACCATGTTCTTCTTTTATCAGAACCCACCATCTTCTTCTTCTTGGAACTCTCTCTCTTCTCTCTCTCTCTCTCTAAGATGTTGATTGTTAAAATAAAAATGTGGTTATTCTTAAGGAGTAAAAATTTTAGTTCAGATTAGATTAGATCGAAAACATTAGTTTAGCTTAAATAGAATTATTTTGGTCTAGTATTAGGTTCAGGAAGTGGCAATTTTCGGTTTTCAAATCTAGTTTGATTCATAAACTAAGTATGTGTATATATATACATGTGAATTTAAATTATATATATTTTTGAGAGTTTAAAAAATGACCCGTTGAAGGACATTAGTGTTAGTTGATAAAAACTCAAGAATTAAAGATAACACAGGTGAAAAAAAAGAATAGAAGTCTTATAAATTCGATGTTCAACTCTTTATACATGTCATCTTGATAAGGTTCTATTCCACCAACGATTTCATTTTTTATTAATCTAATCCCTAATTTTTCGTAATTTTTTGTGAAGTATTACGTATATCAAAATTTCTAAAGAATATATTTTGAGATCGTGACTAATAGTTGAGAGCTTTAATTTCACTTTATATAGAAAGTCTTAAAAGACTAATAACGTAATAAATAACTTTTACAGTATGATAAAAGACTTGTCACTCTTAATTACATATGAGTTTGAAATAACATATTATCTTTAAGGCACAACTAAACTATTTCACTCTTATAAAAATGATGAATTTGAGATTATGTGTGAGTCATGATCGTCCAACTAAAAAGAGAATATATTTATTACCATATATATATATATATATGAATCTTGTTTGCATGATTAGGAGGATGATTATGGAAATCACATACAAATATGAATATGAATATGATGAAACATGATGGCTGTGGAAGCTTAAAGTGTAAGCCCAGCTGCCAAATCATATTGGACTTCAGCCAACGATCACTCAATTGGCGACCCACCACCACCCATATTGGAATGGTTTGCTAAATTATGTCTTTTTGTTTCTGCTTACTAACTTCCTTTAAACTCTACCCTTTCCAAGGTTGAGTTAGCTTTAATCCCAATCCATCATGCGTCATTGCCTATACTGGGCAAAAATAACAACCATCATCGCCACAAGCCTTTTAATGAACTTGGCTTACAAGGTTAGATTTCATGTCACATTACGGACAAGAGTTATTTGGACCATTGTAAACAATTCTGAATGAACCATCAATGACAATATCACGTTTAAACCCTCGCTTAAGCACTTTGAAGGCCACAAGCTTTAATTTTTTAAATATCTTTATTTATGGGAATATATGTTCTCTCATTGCCCATCATTAATTAGAAGAAAATGAGTGTCTTAACAAAAAAAGGAAAGTCACGAGCAAAGAGGAAAGAATTAGGATCCAACTCTGATTATTCAATCAGTAAGAAGTGAATTCTACATTTGGATGGGACCATCTGGTGGTGCTTTTTATTTTCTAGGTAGGTTGGTTGGTTGGTTTGTGTTTGGATTAGTTATTGGCAGCACTATCATTACTCCTTTGGTCGTATGAGATGAGTGGCTAATAAGCATTGAGTAGTCAGAGGACTTTTTGGTAACCATTGACAAATGTCATCCACTTAAAAGCATTTGCTTTCAAGGATGAAATATAGACCCTCTTAGTTGTCAGGAAGTACAAAAGAGATGTATTGGGCAAGCTTCTAAAAAAATTTATGCATCAACACTTCTAAATAAAAGTTTAAACTTTAATCACAGAGATGTCACTAACTATGGCATGGTATCTTCAGGCTATAACTCTTGGGGATTCTAAGACTAAAAATTTCAACATGCTAATCTACTACTAGAGAAACTAGAAAGCCAATGGTGTCTTGAGCCCATATGATGATCTTTGAAGATAATCCCCACACAAACAGAGCAGAACCTGAATATAACTTATTCAAGGCCATATATACTTGTGGACGTAGACAAAGTCCAAGACTGGATTAATGAAGTAAAAATCAGGGAAATACATACAGGAGATGATCATTGACATGGGAGATCATGGTATTCCTTAAATCTGTAACTCTGAAACAACGATGCATCTGGAAAACATAGTTCTTGCTCCATTAGAAGGATCGTAGAAAATCATGCTACAAAAAGTACATGAAATTAGAAAGAGAATGATGGAAGGTATAAGAAATTCTTGTACAGATTCCTCCTTGATGGCTGGAAGTTGATGAATCTACAGCGAGTGTTGATCCAACCCAAGCGAACAATAAATCCCTGCTCTATTCAAGCAAAATTTGAGCAAGTGGTAGCAAGAATGTTAATCCTCAGATTCTAGAGTTGGACTCTTTGAGCAGCTTTCTGTCTGATGGAGTTCCAATAACTTCTTCTCCGGGTTACAAAGCCCTGAAAGATAGTTACAGAAAAAGCTGCATAAGAATACACCTCAATGTAAGTAACATGGGGCATCCCTAGTGCACATGACTCCCCGATTTGCGAGGATTGTACTCCTCTGCAGCCTTGTTCTCTTGCTTTTTTGCAAAGAGAGTGTTCTCACAGCTTGAACCCATGACCTTTTTAGTCATAAAGCAGCAACTTTACCATTGCCACTAAGGCTCGTGCGCCCTCATCAACATAAGCAACATCAGGCAACAAACATGTAGACTCATGTAGCTATAGAATAAATAAGGCCGGTGCAGTCCCATAGAAGCCATGAGAACAAATACCAACCTGAACACTTGGGAATATCCCAAACAGCGATAGATGATGGAGTACATTCTGGCTGGCACAGTAGTCGATTGTTCTCGTGGTTGACATTCATCGCAAGCATCCATGCACCAATTGTAACATCCTCATTGCTAAACATCCGGAAACTGTAAATTGAAGCAACTTTTGAAGTATTAGTCATCTAGAAAAGTACTTCAAATAGCATGGATATATACTACCAGTTGCAAACTTAATGATAAAATGTCATTGATGCAAACCAACCACAACAACGTCCACAAATCTCAAATATAAATCCATTTAATGAACCATGGACTCCAGCTTAAGAACAGGTTCTGACAAAAATAACTTCAAACAAACAAATAATAATGATAGTAACAGCAAGAAAGAAAGTGAGCTTGCCTGTCATTTCTTAAAGCAACCAAGCTTGCGACAACATCAGCAGAAAGGGCATATATGGGACCATAAGCATGGAGAAAGTACTCCTTCCCCAGCAAATAAGATAGCGGTTCATACCTGCATGGATTAAACTGATCAGATCACCAAAATATAACAAGCAGAAAATTCTAATTCAGAAGAAATCCAGTTCCAACTTCCAAAAAAATGTAGTTCGAATGAATTCTCATAACACTTCCAAAAAGATTGCCCATAATATTCCTGAATTTCAAGAAAATAAGCTTTCCTAGCATTGAGAACTTATGCTGACAAAAGCAATCCAGAGCAAAAATCAAAGAAATTATGTTGATAGGATGGGTAGATAATCCCTACCAATGACCGACTAGATCAAGGATAAAACGCAAAGCATCTTTACATACTTTCTCCCTAACACTTAGCATGCTTCTGTACATGAAGCTAAGAATTGGGTTTACTATGGTTGCCAAAACAGCATCACTTCCAAGGATTTTGACCCTCAAAAAGTCAATTATGAAGATTCATCAATTACACCCACTAAAAATATATAGAGATGGAAGCTCATTCTGTTCCATTTGAATTACTTTTCTCCTTTACACAACCTCTCTGTAACGTCTATCAATCTTGCATAATAGATTTGTAGTAATAGCAGCCACTGAACTAAAATGTGAGGTCATTCATATTGCATATTGTGTTTCACCAACATTATAGTCCATCAGTATCTCAAGTCTCAACTATATAATCACTAGAAAATTTTTCAGAGTGGAGTAAAACAAATGGCAAAACAAAAAGTCCAATATTCATGGGAATGACAACATATAAACCAAAATTGTAGGACTAACCATTTGAGCTTGGGGTCAGTAAAAACAGGACCCTTTTTCATGCATCCAAGGTAAGTTTGAGAGTGCGAACGTTCTTTTGCCAAAAGTAGTGAAAGGCGATCTGGCAGTAAAAGATAGAAGAACTTTCTTTAGTAGCACATGGATAAGACATGGAGTCTAGAAGCTAAATAATATAAAGAGTATGGAACAACAAAAAAATGCCATATAATAATTAATCACCTGGCCTCAAATATATATCATCATCAGCTTTAACATAAAACTCAGCATCAAAAAGTGCATATGCAGCTTTGAAGAAAGCCAACCTGTTGCATGTGCCAGTTCTATTAAAAAATAACAAAATATTGAAACTTAAAAATGATAGAAACTCTATGACCAGCACTAACGTTTTGTAAGGAAGCTTACTGTACTCCTCCTCAATGTCTAACAGCATGAAGTCATCATATTCTTCCACTTCCTTTCTGAGCTGTGACATTTTTGATTTGTCAGGGGTTCTACCAATAACAAATCGGAAAGCCAGGCCTGTGGCTTCCTCCAAGCTGTGAGGCATAATCATATTTCAACAGATAGGCTAGAATAAAAGAAGCCATGCAATCGTTAAGAAAATAATTGCCCAAGTCTGTGCTCCAGAGGTTGCAACACAAATAAATGCAAAATCAAAACTTTAATGCAGCCGCCATTGCTTGCAGCTATTGCTCCATGAGCATAGTTATTCAGTATCCAGGGGTTATGACTAAGTAAGAGTTGAATCCAAAGCTCAATTCCTCTCCTTTAAACATAGGATCCAATCACAATTTATGATCCCATATTTCGATAACTGGCACGTGAATGGTTCTAGGAACTCCAGAACGCAAAAGACAAGGGTTTCCATCTTCAAAAACTTATAAATATTTCTATGATACAAACAATGATCAAACAGGTGACACTAAATAATTTATCCTTGTTCTATAGATGCATTTGTCCAACTAAAGTAAAACCAAGTCATAAAAAAGAAGAAGAATGGTAAAGCAGTTGGACTGCATGATACCCAAATAGAAGCATGTAACTGCATGGGAGAAGATGACATTTTCTATTTTATGGCCAACAAAGTTATTCAATGTGTTTCTGAAATCAAAGAGGATGTATGATAAATGGAGAAGGAGCATTCTAGTGCCTGTTTATAAGAACAAAGAAGGGAGATATTTGAAGTTGTGAAAATTATAGAGGAATCGAGTTAATGAGCCACATTTTGAAATTCTGGGCTAGAGTGGCTGAGCTAAGTTTAATTATTATCATTATTAGAGATTGGGCAAAGGTTAAGAAGAGAAATTAAGGTGTCAGAAAATCAATTTGGTTTCATGGCCAGTAGTTTAACAAGAGTACTTATGGTATTTATTGATTTAGAAAAATCTTATTATCAAATCTCTAAAGAAGACTTATGGAGGATCTTAGAGAAGAAATGAGTCTAAACTACTTGTACACAAGCCATCAAAGACTTGTATCATAGAGCAAAAACATGTGGTAGAATATGTGAATGAGATACTGAGACTTCCAGGTTAATTAGATTATATCAAGGATTTGCGTTAAGCCCTTATCTGCTTGTCCTAGGAATGGATGAACACACTAAACAAATCCCCAGACAGAGGCGCCTGATATATGCTATTTGTGGATGCCATTATCTTAGTGGATCAGACAAAAGAAGGCATGACTGCTAAGTTGAGTAGATTGGAAAACAGATAATAGAGTATAAATTTAGTAAAAATATAAGTATGAAAATATTTTGGTAAAACTTGGCGATCAGGTTATCCTAAGAAAAAGATAATTCAGAGATCTTGAGCCAATTTTTCGCAAAGCTAGAGAAATTTATGGGATGTTACCAATAGAATTAAGTCATGATGGTTAAAATTAAAAAGTGCATCCGAAGTTTTATGTGATTATAAAATTCTATTAGAGCTAAAAGGAAAACTTTATGAGATGACTATACGATTAACTTTGTTGTATGACAAGAAATATTGAGCAATAAAGCACCAACATGTGCAAGAATATAACATAAATGGAGGTTTTATGATAAATGTGTGGCCATACAAAAAAAAGAAAAGAAAAGAAAGAACTAAAAATGAGATAATTTGTAGTAAGGTTGGAGTAGCTATTATTAATAGAGGCTCATATGAGGAAGGTGAATGGAATGAAAGAAGTCTCTAACAAAAGAGGTAGGGGAAGATCATGAAAAACTTGGTGGGAAACTCTTATGTATGATATGAGTTATAAAATGTTACAAAAGATATGACCATAGATAGAGATAATTGGTGAGCTGCTTAAACTCATGTAATTGACCCCACCTAGTGAGATTACAGCTTGTGACTGGTGGTGGTGTTGTTCTTACTTCCTCCAATTTTACCAAAGTAAAGACCTTGCTATTTCAGCTTCTGTTTTGTCTGCCTATTTTTGTGTTGAGCTACCATAGTTGATAGCTTGGAATGTCATCTCCCAAGTTAGTACCAAAAAAAAGTGCCATACTGCCATTATTGGTTGCCAATAATTGTCGTCTTGATCTTGGGCTGCAGCCCTTTTCATGTATGTACATCCTAATAGTGTCTTCATGGTTGTTACAAAATGCATTATTTGCAACTTAAGTATCACCCGACCTCCAATTTTTTTATTTTTTTTTTAAAAAAAAGGTATTACCCTATCCTTCTCCCTTGGTGCCAAAACCCCTTCCCTTAATTGTTGACTTCACATTAATTAGAGTCGGCCAGTCATCAGCATTTTTCAGTAGATTTTTAACCATATTTATCCATTAACAAGCCCCCTGTGGGGCGGAAAAACCACAAATTCTTTTTCTCTTTATATTTCCTTAATTTTTTCCAGTTAAGTTCATTTCTTTAATTGATGTCTTAACTTTCACTCGCTTAATGGGAAGTCAGTCCATTGTCAGCATTTTTTTTTTTCTCTTATAGATTTTTAACCATGTTTATTCATCAATAACCGCCATGGTAAACACCAACAAACTAAAGTGTGGAAAGAACTGATCAATACGAAAGAGCCTCTATGACGTCCTTAATCTGACAAAGTAAAAGGAACACTACTATTTTTTCCTGCTGGAAAAACCTATAAAGGCTATAATGTAAATCTCCATAAATATTCCTTCTTTCTTTACAGTAACGTTCATCAGTTCTACCTCCAGTTTGTTCGTTAATCTGAGAAAGTAAAAGAGTCCACCCCCCCCCCCCCCGCGGGGACAACATAGTCGTCAAAGGCGTGCCTAGGCTCAAGGCTCAGCTAAGGGCACTCACTCTATGAAGCACGTACCTAGGTGCTATGGCACGCCTCATCTAGAGGTGCAAGGTACATGCCTCTTGCTCCTATGTATTTTTTTTATTTTCTTGATGGACTTTGTAAAATCTAACCTTTAATAACTCTCATTTACAGGGAAAAAAAAACAGTAATAGCTCAAAAAAATTAGCAGACAATTCAGAAAACACCATGTTATTTAGTTAGATACTGTTGGTTATTTGTTGTTTGTGATTTTTCAAGTTTACATTTATCTCTTTATGGGTATAAATTGAAAATAATGATGTATGAGTATTTTTTATCAGATCTTTTAAATGTGCGCCTCACATCCAAGAGGCTTGTGCCTAGACTCCAAGCACTCTTGTGTCTTGAGCCTTTAACAACTATGCTCCTTGCCGGAAAAGGCCATAAATAAAGGCTATAATGTAACGTAGGGAAAAAAAAAAAGGAAAGAAAAAGAGGCAATAACGTAAAACGATCTTCAACATTGAAAGTTGTATCCAAGTGCCTATTCACAATTCGCTCTCCAATAGCCCCACCTTCCCCTCTTCAAGTATAACATTTTATAATCTTTGTTCCCTATTTTACTCTAATGCGTTGAGTTGATTCAGTTTTATCCCATAACGAAGGCAGCAAATCACCAAATTCTTCAACAAGATCAACATAACCACAGTTCCAGTATCCTTGTCATTTCAGAAAGACATCAAATACCAATCACCACAAATACGAACACAATAATCTAACTGAAGAAAGAATAGCAGTACCGCTGAAGCCCTTGCTGATCGGAGGGCATCCAAGTCTGCCGCAACGATCGCCTCCGTCCCGCCGATCCGAACCCAGTCTGAATTCCGACGAATCCCATAACCTTGTGCCTCGTCTGATGCTCATCGGACACCATTCCATCCCGACCACCGCCACTGCCGCCCCTCTCCCAAACCACGGACACCGACCTCGGCTTACCGCTTCTGCATTTGTAAGCCGCACTGCGACTCGGAATCGCGAGGAAGCCGAAGACGAACCCGGCGAGTCCGATGAGGAAACAGAGGATCAGGACCGTCAATCTACGAGAGTAGGAGGAGGAAGATCGAGGGTAGGCGTACTTGGGAGACGAAGGCATTTCGAGCTCAGAGTGTTGGGCATTCAAAGCAAAACCCTAGGAAGCTAGGGCTTTTGTAGTTTCTGCGATTTCGTTTGGAGGAACAGAGCATTGAACAGAGAAGAGGGAGAGGAAGAAAGGCTGCCTTTGCTTGCTTCCTGATCTCTCTTGCGGTTGGTGGTCTCAGCTGGGCTCTCGTTTTCTGGTTGTCACTGTAGCTTAGTTTTCTTTTTCTTTTTTTTTTTCAACTTTGATGCATCTAAGTTCTATAAATTTGTTAATTTTACTAAATTAAATTAGTTTTTTTTAAAAAAAATTGGTTTCTATTATACATAAAGAATCGTTGATTATTAATAATGATATTTAGAACCAATCATCACAACTCTATCTCAATGTGAGTCTATGTAAGAAAATTGATGATGAGATTAATTTTCTCAATATAAATACTAAAATTTAAGTTAATAAAATAAATGAGTAATGAATGTGTAATAAACACTATAAATCTATTGGTCTAATTGTGAGGGTTGCATCATTTATATGAACGAAGTGAGCTGGTGCACAAAGAGTAGTTGAAAGATTTTCAAACTTGATTATCTCAATTTTATATTTTATAAATCATATAAAGATAGCATTGGGTTCAACTAATAGAAGTCGAATTCTTTAAAGATAAGGTAGGCCAAGATATTCAAAGTTAAATCTCTCAAGCCTCGAACTTGAATATCTTGAGCTAACAATGTGAGTCGAGTTTTTTGAAATTATCTCCAAAGTCAATGAGTTCATTTATTTCAAAAATTTTAATAACATTCAAATCCGTTAGGATAATGATATGAGACTCAAATTTTATAAATTTATTTTTTAAATATAGACTAGATGAAATAATAAGTGTCATCTCTCTCTTACTTATTAATAAAAACACGTAACAAGATGAAATTGATTATATTCTAAAAATATATCAGTACTTTTACCCTTTATCAACTTTTCTTCACAAATAGTCTCAATTGCCATCTATTTTTTTCTTTTTTCTTTTAAACTATAGTGTAATTACTCGGAAGGATTAAATATATTTTGAAATTTCAAAATTTGGCAGTTTTTTTTCTTTTTTTTGTTAAGTCTTTTGTTAGGTAAAGTTTGGCAGAATTTTACTTTTATGGAAATGTATTTTTAAAGTCATCTCCAATTACTTGTACCTAACAGACTTGATTTTCAAATTCAAATTGTAGAGTTAATAAATTTATGTATTTCTTTACTAATTAACTGTCATCCACGAAAAAATCTTAAGAGCGCTGTTTTAACATTTTTAAAAAGACTGTTTCTAAATTATTTTTATAATTTTAAATACGTTTCGAGACTATTTTATAATATTTAAAAAATATTATACACTAAACAAACCATGAATAAATTCAAGCGACTTTTTCTAAAATCAAAGTGATCTTTTAGTAGGCGTTTACCCCGATCCAATCGGGGGATCAAATTGATTATAGAAACATGAGTTTAATTAGTTAATTTATTAGTGAAAAAAGAAAAATATTACTACACGAGTGAATAGATTAACCTTGAAACAAGGCCGCTTAATTACCATTGATAAGTAAGAGAGTATATCACTCAAATTGCATCCTCGAGCACTTCCTGCACTGCAGCAGCGACTTCATCGGCGCTGCTGACCTCTTCGGTGGTCGTCCGCTCTTTCCAGGCAGATCACTTAGCCCCGTTTATCTTTGGCACAAGTGCGCTCGATCAGTGAACTATTACACCCTTTCAAGCGTGGCTGGCTGCTCCTAGGCAAATCTCCTGGCTGTCGGTGCCCCGTCCCGGTTGGATCTCTATTTGGCCTCTTCCTCCTCGTCTCCTCATCTGCTGCTTCATTCTCATCATCAGTGCAGACATCATCTTCCAGCTCCTGTTTTTTCATTCTCTTCCATTGAGCTGATCCACCGCCTGGCTGCTGCTTCTTCTCATTTCGGAGCCTCTAAGCATTCTGCTTGCTCTCGAATTTCTCCTAGTCGATGGCTTCATCACAGGCTTTTTGGTGACATAACTCAAAACTGGATTTCATGGCCACAGCCATTTCTTCATAGTTAAAAGAATCACAAAAAAGACCATCACAGCTCAGCTGTAAATGACTCCTAGAACTGCCACAAAAGAGTATCACAGCATTGCTATATATATGTATATACATACAAGGAAGAGAGAAAGACAAAGTAGTTTTGGCTTCCATCCAAATCCAATGTCTAGCTCACCTATGCTTCTCCTTGGGATTGGGATAAAAGAGGAGAACATCCTTCCCCAACATCGAATCCTTTGGTTCAGGTTCAGGTTGTGGCTCTCTGGGAATTAGACAAGACAAGTAGTAAAAAGAATTATAAACCAAGCAAATAGGAAGTCTTAGGCAATTCTTTTATTTTTTTTCTTCTTGTTTTTTTTCAGATTAGTACCAGAGAATATAAGATACAAGGGGATAAAACAGTAGCACTAGTACACCATATTGTAATAATAATTAGTAATTCATAGCTATGCTGCAAAAGGAAATGGGAGGGACCAAGGTGAGCTATTGTCTTGAAATGGGAAGATGAGAAGATCTGGAAACAATTGTATAGATTAACAAAGGCGGCAACGCTTTGATTCCCTTCCCCACAGAAACACCAAGATTGATTAGGCCCCTTTTCAGTTCTCTATGTTCAGTTTTCATTTATCATGCTGTTTAACAACTTTATGTTCATTTTTAGTTTTGTATTTTTTTTTTTTTTTATTTTCTGCGTTATCCCTAACATCACCAGTGACTGGAGGACATCATCAACTCCCTTGTTGTGGACTCCAAGATCTTGGGTTCAGAATAATTTTTAGACAAACTAGAGATCTACATCTCAGATCTATCTAAATCTATTCATCTGTACAAATACACATACACACATAAATATATACTGCAATATTTCTTTTGTGTTCTGGCTTTCAAAATGAACCAAAAGCATATCCAGATCATCAAATTGACATACAAAGATTGAGATGAATTCTGGCAGTCACTGCAACCAAGACGAAAATCTAGCTAAATTATGAGACATGCGCTCACACACATGCATGTAGAGATATCATAAAAAAAGATCAAATCAAACCAGATCTTGGAGTGTTACTTGCAGATCAGGGAGTCTTGCCCGTTTCCTCTCTAGTTGGCGGCTCCTATGGGAGTCGGTGGCAAGTGAGGAAATGCCCCGGAAGATTTTGCTGGCTAGTTTTTGGAGATATTGAGTCGGTAACAGCAAGAAGTGTGAGAGGGGAAGAAATGAAAACAAAAACAAAAAGGTGAAAATAACTTTTCCTTGATTTCAGAAGACAAATGTTTACCAATTTCACAATGAAAATTTCTCACTAACCTCATATTCTGGTAAGAACGCTGATCCAATTTTCAAAAGACATGAATGCCTTCCTAGCTTTGTCATCTTCATCATCTTCTGTGACCAAGTCCTCCATCACAGGTGAATCATGATTATTGTGCGGCAGGTATAGCTCCTTTCTCAGTCGAGTTGGGAGTATATATAGGCACTTCTAGGGCAAAAAAAGGACCTCGCCTATTCTAGTGTAATTACAAAATTGTACATTGCTCTTTTCCTTTTATGCAATGTTCTAAAGTTTCACGGAAATGGAAATGGGAAATGGGAAAAGGATATGATACAAAACACAAAATGGGAAACAACATTTTTCAAAAAAGTAGGAAACGGAAACATGGAGGAAACGCGTAAATAAAAAAAAATATAGGGGTCTTGTTGTAAATATAATTTTAATATAAAAAATTAATAATTATTTAATCAAACATAAACATAAATTCCATCATTCATTCAAGTAAACATAAACACAAGTTGTTTCCATCTCTATCATGGTCGTTAGGGCAACAGAGACAGAATTACTTTCATGTCTAACATGGTTGCAGAACATAAATGCATTTCCAATATTTTTTCAATATTGTGAAACAGCCCCGAAATATTTTCAAAATTACGAAAATGGCTTGGACATGTTTTTTTGGTGTTTTGGGGTAGGAAACATTTTGAAAATGCCAAAATGGCACCATTTCGGTGTTTCCATGCATCAAAGGTTCTGACACCAAGACTGGTTATTGAACAGGAAATGAGATCAAGGGTCAAAAGTCGGACTAGGGCTTGACCGGATTTATGTTTATTAAGTAAATAACTACATGATAATAAAATTTAAATCTAAAAAATTAAAAAATTAAAATCTATCTCATAATACTACAATAGACTTAAAAATTCATGAAGCAACATTTTCCAGCATTTAGAAAAAGTCCATAAAACAATATTATAACAAGTTTAGTGTAAAAATAAAATAAAACTCAAGATCAAATATTTTAACTAAAAATCAACAATTACAAAAAAAAAAAAAAAAATTGCTGATGCATAAGCAATATCCAAATTACAAACCAGGCGTCCCCAGATATCCCAAATTTATTATAAATGTTTTCATTGTGCTGTTCTTATTTTGAATAAGAGGCAGTTTGCACTATCTTGATTTCTACTAAACTTTTGGAGAATCCACATTATTATAAGAAGACCCAAGACCTGTACAGATTTCAATACTAAAGGTCTCTTGGATGCACCACAGCTAGGATATGACAATAAATAGATTCCAATATTCATACATTTACATCTATTGCAAATACAAGCCAAGTTCTAGACAGATACAATTTACCCTTGTTAGGTATCTGCTTACTGCATAACAATTTAAAAATCTTGGCTATTTTCACAGACGTGACTTTAACTTTAAATTAGAAAGGAAGCATCTCCATACCTAGAATTTATGAAAAACATTTGCCTAACAAGTCAGAAGAAAAGGAAAACTAATATGCACAATGTATGCCTACAAAATTTCCAAGATACATGAATAACTCACAAGAAATATTACCGAGAGCATATCAAACAGATATATGTTTCTTACTAGAAGCATGCATATAACTTGAACAAAAAAGTTGATTCAAAACAAAATAGGGAATAGTATTGGTTGAACGTTGTTGAGAATCTAGATTAGCTTCTAGGTTAGATAAAATATACAAGCACTTTCTTATAAATTATTTGTCGTCCTTTTATTACCATAGAGGTAATCCTCTGTGGTACCATCCACATAACTTGTCGTAACAATCATAAATACAAGTCAATAGCTTTTGAAAGTTTTGGACCTTTAATTCCCATACAGACTCTAGGCTAAGAAGGCAATCACTGATTAAGCTGAGGGGTCGCTAGGCAGTGAAAGGATGGAACTGAAAAAAAAAACATACCGCTTATGTTTGACATTAGTTATATAGGCATTGCCACATTACCATAGATAGAGTCATAAATAGAAATGAATTGATAGCTAGAATTTATGTAGCCGACCTCACATAATAGGATAAAGGGTTGGGATGTATTTTACCTCTTGGCAGCTTTCACCACAGAAATCAGAAGCTGCTTCTCCAGATGCACCCCTCCCTTTGAGGCAGGCCTTGTGGTCTATTGAGATGAATCACAATAACCAGAAGTTAATGAAGTACAAGGAGAGATAAAGATGGACAAAACAGGTATCCTTTAAATGGAGACAACAATCTCCCAGCTAAAATATTCAACTGTGAACCATGTTGTGAATTCTCAACAAGCCCCAGCCTTAATCCCACTAGGCAGGGAAGTAGGAATTAGAAACAAAGCAGAGAAAAAGTCATAGGCCCTCTTCTATTCCCCCCCGATTAGCATCAAAGAACATAAGATACAGGGGGACAAAACTGTAGCACTGTTACACCAAATTGTTATAAAAATTAGTAATTCATAGCTACATTGCAAAAGGAATGAAGGGGACCAAGGTGAAGTATTATCTCTCAAAATAGGAAGACGCAAACATCCAGAAACAAAGAATAAATTAACAAAGGGATGACCCTTTTATTTCCTTCCACGGACATACCAGAATTAATTGGCCAACTAGTTCAATCCAAGAACACCATGCGTTTTGAAACAAAGGATAGAAACAACATTGGCACAACAACAATCACATGCCTTAATCCCACTAGGTGAGGTTATAACCAACGTTGAAAATAATATTTATGTTAAAAATTAACAGTGATCATTAATGAGAGAACTCAAAATTGCCCTGAATGT
Source organism: Diospyros kaki (assembly GCA_036245055.1). NCBI lineage: Eukaryota > Viridiplantae > Streptophyta > Magnoliopsida > Ericales > Ebenaceae > Diospyros > Diospyros kaki. Next base: position 38,761,405 of record BSEG01000011.1, read on the forward strand.
ACACAACAGGAATGATTGAGTCCCTAAAATCAATTACATCTCAAACCAGTAAGGGCATAAGAGTTTTATTTAACAACCTCCTAATGTATAAAGTACACTGGCAACAACAAACAAAATAAAGGATGCTTGCAACTCTTGAAGCACTGGAAGGAATTATTCATCAATTTCACTTTTCACAATGAAAAGTTGTCAGCAAACCTCATATTCTGGTGAATCTCTGATCTGAATTTCATAAGATATGAACATCATTCTAGCTTTTATCATCATCATCATCTTCTGTGACCAAATCCTCCATCACAGGTGATCTATGATTACATTGCGGCAGATATAGCTGCCTTCTGAGTTGAGTTATGACTATATATTAGTATTTCTAGGACAAAAAAAGGACCTTGGGTAATCTGGTGTAATTACAAAACTAACCAATTGCTCATTTCCCTTTGTTGCAATGTTCCAGAACCTAGAGCGGTTATTGAACCCGAGATCAGAGAGGGTCAAGAGTCAAAAGGTTGGACCGGGGTTGAACCAAGGTCAAATCAGGATTTATTTTCATTAATGGATAAATACATGAAAATTACAACTTAGATCTAAAAAATTAAAAAAAATTAAAGTCCTTTACATAATGCTATAATAGACTTCAAAATTTATTAACATTCCCTGACATTTAGAAAAGGTCCATACAACAATGTTAACCAAAGTTTAGGATGATACAAATCAACAATTACAATACAAAATGTTGGGGCATCAAGAATATCCAAATTATAAACCAGGTGTTCCCAAATCTCAAAATTACAAATCATTATAAATGCTTCCAATGCGTTCTTATCTTGAATAGGATTCAAATCACAAAAATGATAAATAGTATTCAAAGAGTGAACATCAACTCCTTCCATATCTCTGAAATTATTATTATCTTCTCTAACATATAACTAGACCATATTTTGCCGCTAACTAGACCATTCCAGTTTCTTGGTCAAACCATCCACTCCAGTTTGATTCCCTCAACACAGCCTTTTTGAGGTCTGTTTCTTCTTTTCTTTTCAATTCCTTTTTTTTTTTTTTCTTTTGAGAAGGTGGCAATTTACACTATTTTGAATTCTACTAAACTTTATGAGAATCCATATGGACGCGTACAGATTTCAATGCCAAAGGCTTCCAGGATCACATACAGCTAGGATAGGACAATAAATAGGTCGCAATATTCATGGAATTAAAGAAATATACTTGTTGAACTCAATCATATCAAAATTGCTGATTTTATAACTTCTATAATCTTGTCAAGTAAAGGACCATGTGAGAAGTTCATACTTCCTTTATTGCAAATACAAGCCAAGTTTTAGACAAAAACAATTTACCCAAAACCTTTATAACTGACAGCTTATAACACAAGACAACTATATAACTGACAGCATATAAGACATTTTATCCAAACTTATTAGCAAATAAGCTCTTAAGCTGAGCCAAACAGCCTCTTAATCATCTCTAACCCCTACTTAGTCTTGAGCTGATTCTTCCGTTTCATCCCATAATGGGCACGGCAAACCACCAAATTTTTCAACTTAATCATCTCTAATCCCCACTTAGTCTTGAGTTGATTCTTCAGTTTCATCCCATAATGGACACGGCAAACCACCAAATTTTTAAACAATGGCCCATAATCAAATTAACCATTGCTCAATAATCATACATCAAATACCAATCTCTCCACTCAGCAAAAATAAAAAACACCCATCGCCACAAATACGAACACAATAATATAACTAACGAAAGAATAGCTATACCGCCGAAACCCTTGCTGATCAGATGACATCCAGCACGCCCCAACGATCGCCGCCGTCCCGCCGATCCGAACCCAGTCGGAATTCCAACGAATACTTCTGTAGCTTCTGCGATTTTGGTTTTGTGGAACTGAGCATTGAACATCGGAGAAGACAACATTTTGATTCACAGAGAAGGGGAAAGTTTTTTAGAATTTAAGCTTATTTATAAATTCTTTTTCTAAATTAAATGATGCTTTTATGAATACTTATTTTCTTTTTTTTAAATTTATTTTCACAACTCAAATATATCACCCGCCATCAAAAAATCTATTATCACAAAAAATAAAAACAACAAAATTGTTATTTTCTCCTATTACCAGTGGTGGAGCCACAAATTTTAGGCAGATGGGCAAAAAATTAAATTTTGTCTAAAATTAAATAATATAAAAAAATTAAAATAATATAATATTAAAAATATATATCAATAAATTATACAATCGATGTATTTTCATATTTTAATAACGTCGCATAATAACTTCATTATCAATTTTATTAAATATCTAATTTTTAATATACACAACTAAATTATCGTTTAATCATTAATTTCCAATTCAATTACAGAGTTGAGTCTTAGTAAGTTTTATGACAAACTATCATTCAATCATTGATCTCTAATTCAATGACGTAGTCGAATCTTGACAAACTTTATGATATAAAATATGTTTTTTTATCAAAATTTTAAGTATGTAATTGATAAATTTATAACAAAAAAAAAATCCCTTTAATTAGAACATAGTTAAAGAAATTGTCAAGGGAGGTTAACATACATAAAAAAATGTGGGTAAAATTTTCATATATCTTATTTTTAATTTTAAGCCAATACTAAAAAAGGCACTAGCAGTCACCACCAGCCTTCATGACCGATAGTTTTCAATGATTAGAGACAACCACTCAACACCCTTATTTTTATCGACCAACATACTCAAAAACCAATAAAATCTAACAGCCAAATTTCGTAAATCTAAGGTTAATTTTTTTGTCAAACCCAATGTGCATAAACGCACTAAGAATTGCCACCAACCATCGTGGTTAGGTGATTTTTGACAATAAGAGGCAATCACCCGACACCCTTATATTCATCGAATAATATATCCAAAATTCAGAAAATTTAAAAATTCAGGGTGGCATTTAGAAAAAAAAATTAAAAAATACTAAATTATTATATATAATAATTTTTTAAAAAAATTCAGGGTGGGCAGTTGCCCACACTTGGCTGTACGTGGCTCCGCCACTGCCTATTACCCACATTTTACACCTTCATCATCACAATTCAAATTTTAATAAAGATCAAAAATATCAAATTTGATGATCTTATCTTACACATTAGACTTAAATAATTATTTACCATATTTCAAAGCGAGATTTTTGAATATTTTACCTAGACTTAAATAATCATTTACTATTATTAAACAAGATTTAAAAGATCCATCAAGGATTATTCTCAATAGCTTGAACAGTCGTCGGTTGCAATTTTAGAACAAAATGTCAAACTACCCTTGAAGCCTAATCTCATCCTGCACCCACCCCTGAGCAATGACAGAACTACATGTCAGCGAGAGTGTGCAATCCCCCCTCTCCCTCAGCCTCTAAAATTGCCCTTGATATTGTGTATAAATTATTCTGGCAAAAACAGTCTCCTTAAAAAATAAAAAAAATAAAAGACAATTAAATAATATCAATTTAGTATTCAAACTTAGACTTTTGTCTCCCCTGACCCAAGGTGCTGACTTCCACTACTCCACGCGATCCTTGACACTCCTTGTTAACTAAAAGAAATGGTATCATGACGGTTAAATTTCAAATATTTTTGGGAGACAATTCTATTTACACCAACAACATTTATCTAGCCTTTCCATATCCAAATAAGGAATCCTTGGCAGCAACAAAAGTTTTTCCAAATATATGATTTTATTTATCACTATCTTGCAGGATAAGAGAGTCCTGTGACTGTTCACCCAAGGAAAGTTTCCACTCATCACCATACATAACCCCAGATTCTACATGACAAGCAGCCGTCTCAAGTTGGGACTCTCCTACCTCTTTAGCTGAAGAAAGTTCTTTCTCATCATCATACATAACCTCAGATTCTACGTGACAAACCATTTCAAGTTGAGATCCTGCAGCTGTTGAAGCTCCTTGAACGTTTTCTTGCATGTGCTTGCTGCAGATATTTCCACTAGCAACTTCCTTCATCGAAGAGCTTCCATTGGCGATTGGCCCCTCACTGTTGTCGGGGTTGGTATTCTGGCTTGCAGATCCACCACCAAACACAGAGCTTCCATCGATGGGCACCTCTTCGGAGCAAGGACCTCTTGTGGTTGGATTGTCATGTGAGTCTGTGTTGTTGCCCAAGAAAAAGAAAATTAGCTTCAGCAACCCAGAAAATGGAAGAAAATCAGAAAGGAAAAGTATGTATGGTACGGAGAATGGAGAAGAAAATGACCATCACCTTGATCAGGTGCTAGGTTTTCATGGATCGTCTTCTTTAACCATACTGTGCCGGGGAAAACCATCAAGTTGATGTTACTCAGGCTCCTCCTCTCATCTTCTTCCAAGGGCTCAAAGCCAAAGCCAACCGTCCACGTCTCCACCACACTGGGAATCGCAGATATGACGAGCTTCTTCACCTTGAAAGATCTCAGCATCTAAAACCACAACAGAATGAAAGAATTAGTACATAAAGAAATAGCTCAGATTTATGAAACCCGAAATTTTCTAGAGTCCATGCAACGCTAAAAGATTAGGACATCCAGTGTACGAAAGTATAGATATGAGTCCAAAGAGCAACACCTTTAAGCAAATATTGCTTATAACAGGTCCTAACAGAACAAACAGAAATTTCACTTTATTACAGAGCTCAACAAGTCCTAGTGGCACAAATTACCTCTTCAATGGCATTCATGAGGCGTCGACACATTCCCTGGCGGCGGTACTTACTGCATGTTGCGATAAGTGGCATCTCCGCAACTGTTACTCCATGGATCCTGCATGAAGGTTTGATGCTTGAATATAAACTGGTATTGCTTGCACTATTCAAGGAATTGAAGGTCCATATAACAGTAAGCAGGAAATTTAGCAAAGAATAAGAGCAAGACAATGAAGAACATAACCAATTAGTCTGAGAACGTATGAAGAGACATTGAAAACAGAGGGAAGGAATGCAGAGGAGAAAGATAAGGTTCAGAGAGAGAGAGATCTGAAGAATATTTAAACACAAGGAAACCACTTGCGGAAATATCAAACAAACAAATTAGCAACAATTGTCCATGCAAAGCTAATGTTCCCAGAAGATCCAAATACCTTTAGAGAAAGATAGGAAAATAAGGTAAAATGATGAAATCACTAACGGAAGACTACCTGACTGAGGCAGCGGACAACAGCACGTCATCTTTTTCCAAGATCACAGTGTAAAATCCATGATAGTTTAGACGTGCAAATTTTGACCTGCTAAAAAAGAAATGATTGGCTCAGCAGAAAAATTATTACATTGCCATTAAATCAGCTCACTGCATGAATGTAAGAAGTTGTTTACAAAGTCCAAGACCTAATTTAGTCAAGAAATTAATTTAAGAACTTCTTATGAAAAGGGGCTAAATGACAGATGAACATAAATATCTAAATAACTTCACCAAAATAGGTACAAGTGACGGGCATTTTACAATAATTTGATAAAGCTCATCTTCTAATTTTACATTGAGGAGTTGGGGTGAACAGGACAATGCTTGCTCACTTGGCACAACCTACTCCTATGCAAGTGCAAAGTGGGATAGGACTTGTGCAAATGGTATAATTACTGTCAAGGGGGTGAGCAAAAGAGTTACGGATAGTAAAGTGCCAAAAAGAGAATGAACCCACCCCCAGTTGTATAATACATGAGGTATCATGTCTATGCCTGTTCTTGGATCCACCATGGAGACAAAGCATTCCTCCATAATTGTAAGAGCAACAGCCAGCTTGGAGTTACATTCTGCCTTCAAAGCAATAAACTTTTGAGCCGAATGAACTCTGTGATCACCATGAATGCACCTCAGAAGTGTCCAAGAGAAACCATCAGAAAGAAGATTGACAAGCCCAATGCAGGAGTGAAGGCCCAAGTAAACCTGCATACAACAGTGTATCATTTTTCTTTTTCTTCTTCCGCCTCTTTTAGGCAACAGAATGGTATGTTCTCTCAAAACCAACAAAGAAGGAAAAACCAAAAGATTGGATGGAAAATCAGTACGCTTTTGATAACTGGATATTTAAAGTATGGTGATAAATGGTGCAAGTAACACTTATTTTGAAATGCAGCAGGGGGTGTCACCTGCATGCAATAATTTCTAAAAGCTAGTAAAAGAGCATAAAGTAAAGCCTAAACCCTGCAGAAAAGTTGCTATCCAAATTCCAAACAAGCATGTATTTAATGTCTCCCTTTCAAACTAAACAGCTAGGGCTTCTCTATGAAATATCATGCAGCCATAGATGACCACTAATAATGTATTTGAGATGTCAGTCTCTGTTACATTTATGAGAGACTGCAACCATGTACCAGAACGTGGCTTATTATCATCTCTAATCTGCAAGGGTTCAAACCCACGTGCCAAGTGTCATGTGGTAAAACTTGCTTGATATGTTGTTTCACCCTGTCAAGCTGTAATGTTTGTGGACCATTTATGGGGTTCAGGGCAGACCCACTGATACAGCATACAGGTAAAATTGCAACAACCTTTCAAGATGGCATATCATATAAAACCATCTTCTTTTCACACTCTTTCTGCAACTGTAAAATGCCATTTGCAGGGAAGAACTTACAGAAACCCCTAAACTGAAATTCACATTAAACTACAAAAAGGATAATATATAAGATATCAGTTCCATGGTTATGGTTATGGTTATGGATATAGCAGCAAGAGATTTTAATATAACATTTCCTCCACGACAGCTCAGCAAATATTCAACCTGAAAGATCTTTCCCAAAATTCTAGAAACACAGGAACCATGAGATAATCCTTAATAACAATAAATCTACTTCAGGGTCAATCAGTATACCTTATGCTGATCAGAGTTCTGATTCTGTTCAGAGATGAAACTAATTTTGTATATGGGTGAACATGAGAAGCAATAATTGAACACTTAACCTTATTCAGGACTTCTCTTTTCTAGGTTCACAAATCCCACTAAGACAGCAACCAACCAACATTGCTCCCCCACACCCCCACCCCCCAAGGGAAAAAAATGTTTCAGCTTAAAGTTCTCCAAAAGATGTACTAGAGTTTCCAAACACCAACCTAAGGAATTCAGGATATTAGTACAAGAAAAAAAGATGGAATGCAATTAACAAATTAGGTTGGGCTCTTCAGCACCAATATAATGTCCATGCCATACTTTTTGTGAAGAAACAACATGCTACAGCCACATTTGAGCCTGTAATAATCTTCAATAAGTAACATATAAATATATGTGCTATTTTTTATTGTCACATGTATTTTTAATCAACTGGCAGTTGGAACGGAAAATTGTATTTTACCCCTTGGCAACTTTCACCACAGAACCGGGTATCAGAAGCTGCTTCTCCAAATGCACCCCTCCCTTTCAAGCAGGCCTTGTGGTCTGTTGACATGAATCACAATAATCAGAAGTTAAAGAAGTATAAGGAAAAGAATGACGGACAAAACAGGAAGCCTCACAAATGGAACCAACAATTTCAAAGCTAAAATATTCAACTTTGAACTCTGTTGTGAGTTCTCACAAACACCCACTCTTAATCCCACTAGGTGGGGATTATTTGATCTCGTTTGCATTAAATTTTGAAGCTATAAAGAGGCAGTCAAAACATATAAATAATCTTCTATAACTTAACAGAAAATTACATTTATGCTCGCACTGTGCACACTGCAATGGAGGTGATGTTGAAGCATCTTTATCATTAAGCATGACCACATCACCACAAATGCGACAGATGCAGTGCGGACAATACCAATTGCCTTCAGGGAGCTCCTGAAGGAAAGAAAAAAATTGGGTTAGTTCAATTAAATTACCCGATGCAATATGTAGCTAAGCAGTAAAAATAATTACAAACAAAGCAGAGAAGTACTAAGCACTTCTTTTATTTCTCTTTATTTTTCCCAGATTACTACCAGAGAACATAAGATAAAAGGGGATGAAAATCTATTGCACCAATTTGTAATAATAATTAGTAATTCAAAAACACACTGCGAAAAGAAATGAAAGGAACCAAGGTGAAGCATCAACTCAGAAGTGGGAAGACACAGATCTGGAAGCAAAAGAATAAATTAACAAAGGCTGAGACACCGTGACTCCCTTCCCACAGAAATTCCATAATTAGTTATAGGCCAACTAGTACAATGCAAAATGCAAGAACCCCGTTCATTTTTAGACAAAGGATATAAACAATATTGGTAACAATATTTATGTAAAAAAACTGTGATAATTAAAGAGAGGAAACAAGATTTTCCCTGGAAGTGCACAACTGAAATTTGTTGCGTCCCCATAATCAAATGCATCTCAAACTGATAAAAGCATAAGAATTTTATTTAACAAGGACTGCATCAGTATGCTTCCTTGTGGTATATGTTTTACTGTTATCATGCTCTAATGAGTTGAGAATCTCTAGTGATACCCTTTTTTGTACGGTAACTACCTTGCTATTTTCCTTCTAGTATTATGTTTATGGCAACCAAGAAATGTCTTAGCACATACTTACAAGAACTATCTAATGTAGGGGAATAAAACATATTGACAGTTACAGCATGGTTCAAACACTCTTGTGTTTTCTCACCAATTCCAAGAATCACCAGTTCTGGTACAACTGTTCTACTCTAATTTTGTTTTTCTTTCCTTGCTCAAGACTTGTAACAAGTATAAGTCAATAGCTCTTGAAAGTTTTGGACTTTTGACTCTTATACAGACTCTAGGTTATAGGGCAATCCCTCATTTAGAAGAGGGGTCACCTAGGCAGTGAAAGGATGGAAGTTACCAAAGCACAGAAGGAACCTTTCACCTAAAAAATTATGGCATGAGGAACTGCCCAGGTTTTCCAACACAAACCTAGGCAACTAAGGCAGAACGAATTTCTACCTATTTATCACCCATCGGCAAAGAGATCTTGCCAACTTCTTCTCTAGGCAACTAAGACAGAAGTAAGTTCTACCCATGTTTAGCCCCCAAGGCATAGGTCAAGCGGCCGGGCAAACGATATGCAGGTTCGTACCGGTGGGTCGTGAGTTCGATCCTCACCCTACGTAATGAGGCAAAGTCTCACACTTAAAAATACCTCTGTCGAAATCGATGACACAAGTGGCAGGGGCCCCGCAAGGGCGATCATCCAAGTCCTACCTATGTTTAATGGTAATGCTGGAATAAGTTTTGTTTCAATTGAATGAGTTGAGTCAATGTGAAACACTGAAATTGTAGTGCAAGAAATTATAGACCTAATTTTGTTTTTTGTTTTTTTTTTTTTTTGGGTGGGGGGGGGGGGGGGGAGTGCTCCTCCCATTATATACATTTCATCTATCCAAGGGATGAGATTAGGCTCCAAAGAAGCTAGAAGTTTGTTTATATTTTGTTTGTGACAAAAATTTATTATGACATTCTGGTGCCACAAGAACTTCATAAAAAAACCACAATAGTGCATAATAGTGATATATCACATCTCTACATATCCAAACTGAATCAAGAGACAAATTCAATTCATTTTTAATTTTAGCTTGATTTTGGAACCTTTGTTCTCACGTACGATGTTTGACAATCTTCTCAGATACAATGATTTATAAGCATGTTTAATTTACAGATCATGATCAAATCACACTGTTATTCAAAAGCAACATCACGAAAGTAGCCAATCAATTATGACTCTCATACTGATTCCTTATTTCTAGCTGTTGTAACTACACAGATATAGCTGTCAACAATGTTTTAAGTCATTGACATGTGAAAAAAGCCCTTGTACTGTGGGCCCAAGCCAACTAAATGCTTTTGGAGCAGCATATATTTTGAGTATTCACAAAGAAATTGCAAATAAGCTTGCAAGACTAAGGTGGCAATGTAAAATTACTAGTCCCAAGGCAAACAACCAAGTATGTTCACAGAACATGATACAGAACTATGCCAAATTTATGAAAGAGATTAAGCAACTATGACTGCACAATTGGAGGGAACAAGAAAGCAAACTAGGATAACTGTAAAGCAAGAAAAGGACAAACCTGCGCATACAAGCACGCCTGGTGAAAAGTGGACGGACAGTTATCACAACATATCAGCTCGCCCCCATAGCCACAGAGGCCACAACTGTCATCATTCTGATCCGATTCATCAACCTGAACAGTTTGAATGGCACTTTTCCTGGCCCTGTATTCAGCTGACCAAGCCTCAAGCTGGCATAAAGTGAATGGCTTACCAGACTCCATGACAAGATTCATGCAGGGACGATTTAGCCTAAAACCAGCATGGTTTCTGAACCTGGAGACAGAAAGCACCTCACTGCAACACTTGCACAAGATCCCATCTTGAGTAATCACACCATCTTTCACCACAGTATCATCCTTCAGATTCCGGTACTGGATTATTTCATTAAGAGAAATAACTCTAGAGTTAGCTAGCCAGGACAATACTGTTCTTACACTAAATAGGGACCACTTCCCTTCCATGTGCTTCCCCCCCTTGCCCAGACTCCTTGGTAACAACCTGCAGCTTCCCTTTTGGCTCTTGCGTCTTCTCACAGTTCTGCGTGATTTCATTTTGCGAGCACATTCTCTGCCAGCAGCTCTGAAGGTTTTGTTTTTTATGACAGCTGAAATCAAAAGATCATCATCACTATGCTGGCATGTAATTGACCTCTTATGTCCATTTTCATTTTGAGTTTCATATCTTTCTGATTTGATATCGTTCCTCCAATTTTCAAGGTCCAGGCATTCATTATTTGCATGCATTGGGGATTCATCAGTGTCATTCACATACTTGAATTCCTTGGAATGTTCATCATCATTAGACAAATTATTTAATTTCTTAGAAGCACGAGAACCATGATGGAACTTTCTGAGCCTTGATTGTTTCTTCTTCTGAAGCTGAGAAGAGCAAATGAACTCTTTTTTGCTATTTCTTTCGTTTCTCATAATATTAATACTAGCTATGGCAGAATTCTGAGCTTTTCTAGAATCTGACTGAATGATATTCTCATCAAATTCATGTCCTCCAGCCTTATTAGTGGCTTGACCTAACTTGTCATTCTGACAATATGCAGCCAGTTTGATTTCAGATATCTTTTTTGACTTCTGGTGTATCTTCCTTTTCAAGATGGTATCAGCTCCAGAAGATGCATCATTCAACACAAATTTTGAATCTGCAATGCACCACCCACTGACCTTTTGAGTAATCCCAGAATGTTGCAGGATCTCCATATTATTGGCATCCACCAAATGGCTATTTTCAACAATAGACAGGTTGCACAAAACACTATCTAAACGTGTCATATCTTCATACTGAGACTGGACCAGATCATCATTTCTCCAGCTTGGATGGTCAGACAGGGACTCCTTCAACTGATTTTCCACCTTATCAATATCTTCTTCACTCAGACTTTTGCCTCCTGAAGAATTCACTGATCCTGTCAAGTTGAATCCCAAACCCATTTCCTCACCATCGCCAAACCTTTTATCATCTCTTGAGGAATTTACATTGCTATCTTCATGAGCAGAGACAGTTTCAGGCCCTCCAAGAATGATATTTGCATTTCCAGAAGTGAGGGAAACTTCAAACATATGACTCTTTGAATGGTCACAAGCACCATCTACCCCACAAGCTTGTGAAGAATTTGGACCATCATTGCCTCTTTCAGTCATAGAGATTCCTGTGTGTTGAGTTACTGTCCCACTGATTGTATCTCTGGGGCGTTTGCACGTATCTTTGTATCCATAAACTGGCACTCCCTCGAGAGCTTTAATCACCCCCCCTTGCAACTGTCCAGAATTTGAAGAAACTCCAATACCATGTTTGTTGCACACACTGTGATTCCCTCCAGAATCTGTCAATACACTTCCCTTTACCGGAAAAGAATCATGAAGCCAATCTGGCAATTGTCGTTCTGACTGGTCTCTAAGACTCATGTTTTTGAAGTCCAAAGCAGCAGCATCTTTTGTGGATGCATCAATCACTAAACTTCTTGATTTAACTACTTGTCCTGCTTTTAGTGCACCAAGCTTCTTGTCAACAAATACCATGTTAGCAAATGGATCGAGAAGACACCACTGATGGGCCAGTGCATTAGTATTTTCTGTATTGTTAAGTTCCTCAATTTTTCTTAGTGTATTAGATAGATCTGACCAGAAATCACTCATATTAGTCCACTGCTTACTATCTTCCAGACCAACAATGTTTCTATCTGCAAACAACCTCTGACCACATAACTTCCAGGCCCTATGGAACTCACGGATAGGCCCCCTCCCTCCCTGAGGTGAGAAATAAAGAAATTCCCCATTAAACTTATCACCTCTTTTACGCCTCCCAATCTTCCATCCTGCTGCTCTAAATAAGTTCTGGGAATGGTTGCGTAAAATAGGGCGGGGATCCTTCATGAAATCTTGATTCGCTGATATTTTAGATATGGGAAGTTCATTATTATTGGATGACTTCATTCTTTCCTCACCACTTCCAGGCTTAATTGCAACAGCGGCCAATGGAGTTGTAACCAAAAGCTTGCTTGCAGAGCTCTCCTGAGAAACAGGTGAAGCAATAGGTTTACTTGCACCGACTTCCTTTCCATTGCTTCCAGCTGAGCTTCGAAGCCTACTCTTAGAAACATCCCCGTTGCCCATATTATGTTCTGAGTTTTTATCAGCATGTTGCTTGAGCAAATAACAACTAGAAATGACACCCTGGCTAGATGATTCAACTAATCGACATGATATGGAACAACAAACAGATTCTGAAGCTGAAAGGGGCATACCTGAAGTGGTACCTCTCGAGGTATCAGCCGAATTCATAATCCCTCTAGAGTAAGGTCCCAAATAAGAAAGCTCATCAACTGATAACTTTATTCGCTTACCATTCACCTTGTGGATGCCCCTCATCAACAAGGCATGTACTCCTGAGGAACACTCTGGTACAGAATTCTCCAGTGAATTCTCCGCTACAGACCAAGAATCCACCTGACTTGTTATGGCCGAGTTGCCACTGTTTGAGCAAAGTGATACATCTGCCTGCTTACAGTAACTACTTCCAGAATTAAAAACTGGATTGACAAGACACCTCTTACTGGCTCTATCATGGCCATTTCCAAAGAAAACCTCTGAAAAAATACGATGCTCACTACTTGACCCCTCAAAGCCATCATCATGCAAACTGTGAATTTCTTTACTGAATAACATCTTTACCAACTTGACACAATACTGTTTTTCCAACAGTTTTTTCTTCCTTTGCTGTATTCAATGAACATCAGCACCAAGAGGCTTCAAAATCGCAAAATTTTTAGAATAAATCTGCATCAGAATCAGAGAATTTAAACCCAAAACCAATTGACCTAGCAGATATAAAAAAGGTTTAAGTCGTTTGACGAACAATATCAACTCAACTGAAACATGCATATTGAACCAAGTGGCATGATCAAGCACAGCAGTATAAACCAGGACACGGCTTTGAAACTCCTTAGTACATGAGAGACATGACTCAAACAAGTTCACAACAAATAGTAAGTTGCATCCAGTTTAAACATATGAAAAACATGCAACAACAAAGGTTCAATAAGTAGTGGATACATCAAAATGTAGCCACTTTTTACCCGAGAAGGAGAAGAGAAGGAGAGGAGGGGGTGCTCCTTTACATAAGAAAAGAAGTATCGCTGCAACCCGCAATTCAGTTTAGTGCTTCAAGCAAGCAGTGGAATGTTCATTTGCTTGAAATAAAGACTAAAAAGAAAAAGAAAAAGAACAGTGCACCCAACAGGGAGAGAACAGTTTTTCAAGAAAATGGCCTTTGAGGTGGACATAACACATACAAGTACAATACATTTACACTCATTTCCAATACATAGTTATATTATAATTTTTTATCATGACAGAATCTCTACATTTTGTTGTGCAGCTGTCTGTGTATCCATGCCTGAGCAACATATTTCCACCCTACAAGATTTAATTTATGGATGCAAGCTCATAAAAGAATTTCTTTATTCATATCAGTTTGGCCTAAATTCACCAACTACACTGAAATATCATCAATCAATGAAGGCGTTTTTTATGGGTAAATAAAAGAGACAAACTAGAGTCTCTTTAGAGTAACCATGACACAAGCAACTAGAGAGACACTAGGGACATTAATCTGCAGAAGCAAATATGTCTTTTCAGTCAAATATACAACCACCTCATAAAAACATAGCTGCAGTCATTTCTAGTTAGTATCCTACATAAGTGTTGGTAGTGATGGTAAGGTTGCTTCTTTGTGACCAGACCAGAAGTCAACAGGTTCAAATTGTTGAAACAGATTCTTTGCAAAAACGAGAAAAAAGCAATGGCAAAAAACAACAACAACATATCCAACCGTTATCCCACTATGTGGGGTTGGCTACATGAATTCTAGACTTCTATATGGGTTACATCCCAACAGATAGTTTGTCTAGAATTCATATTTGGATCCGACTAGGTTTTACGCTGGCTGTCGGCTACCTAACGCAACCTTCCTCCTTTATCCGGGCTTGGGACCGGCAGTGGATAATATCCCCTGGCGGAGTAATGATGAAATGAAGTTTGAACACCATCTTCACATGGAAAAATTTCATGAGATGGTGGTGAATGAAGATAATTGATATAGTTGTGTTCCATAACTTAGTTGACATGGTGAAACAAACAAGTACAATATGGAAACACAATGGCAAAGTTGTATCCAAATATGACCATCACAAAGAGAAGAGCCTCAAACGCTGGAGATGCCCTTTAAGTCGAATATGTTCTACTTCTATCTAGCTTTCCCTTTTCTTTTCATTTTTCCTCTTTTTTTCCTTTCTTTGGGGGTAGGGGAGAGTTGGGGGGGAGGGGGGGCAAGAGATTCACTTTACCTTTAGATGATCAGACTAATTTGATTTGGTTGTTTGTTAACATAAGGTAAGGAACAGAACACAAAATGCAGAACATGAATGATTGATTGATTGCTAAGCAGAACACCTACTTGACTACCTCATGTAGCATGAAGAAATATGTTCACCAACCATGCATTAATTTAGCATGCTGAAGATTTCGTTAACTGAGCCTCTGTTTGATTTGAACTTGGTTCAGAGATTGCCCAATAAGCTCACAAACAATTATCACTGAGATTGCGTAAACTAAATATTGACGGCAAAAGTGCAACTGCACAATGACCACTTTGGTCATTAACCCTTATAGTCTGTTTGGAACCAATTCTAATGGAATCGAAATTCTAATTCCATAGTTTTAATGATTCTAACAGAATTAGATTTCTAATTATTCTTTTTAGAGTAAAAAACAAAAAAATTAGAATTGAATTCCAATTCTAATGTTTGGAACAAACTTAGAAATGAGATTAAATAAGTAGTTTGAGCATATTACCCTTGTCAACTCAATCAAAATAAAAATTTAATATATAACATTAAATAATTGATTTTAATTTTTAAATGTTCTCCACTATATCAAAAACAGTGAATTACATACTCTATATTATAGAAAAAATTTAAGATATTAAGTACTAAAAATAAAATTATGTTGCCATGAAGTATGTAACTATGACCTTTTATCATTAAAAATGTTATAACCAAAAAAAATGTTAACTAAAATATTGTCAAAAATAAATGTTAACTAAACTAATGTCAAAAATATGATTTCCTGATTTCAACAAGTATTTTATCAAAGCTTCTGATTAATTGTCAATAGGATTCACAAACTTATACAATCCAAAATTACAACTTCTAGCAATTAGATCCAGTGATACAAATTTATTTGTGATCAAAAGGTCATGTTGGTTCAAGTGAACGCATCAGATAAATAATCTAACCACCACAGGTTCAACAATACAAATCTAACAAAATTGAAATTATAGATAATCATGCTACTCATTATACAAAACAATTAAAGCAAAACACTGAAAATAACAAAATATAAAAATTAAATACTAGATAAATTTGAATTACATTGCAAATAAAGATCCTTCATGCATACCTTACATAGGCTCTTGGTTGTCTTACAGTGAGAAAATCAGCATAAAAAATTTGGAGAAGGGAAGGAAAACAAGATGGAGAAGAAGAATATAAGAAAAAGGAAGATAGAAAAGAGTACAAATATTATAAATAGAAAAGGGGAGGGGTATTTATGAGAATATAATAAATAAGTGGAGCCAAAGAATTCAAATTCTTTATTTAACAATTCTGACCAACTTTCATCGTAATTCTAATTCTAGGGTTAGGATAAAAAGAATTCCGATTCCTACACTTTTTTTATTCCAAACACAATAATTCATTTGAACTCTAGATTTGTAATTCCAATACCAGACCTTTTTAGGTTTCCAAATGGGCTGTTAAGAAAGTTATAGAAGCACAGATGTGTTTACAACTTGATTTAATAATGGTATTCTTACATTTAGGTAAATCCACATTTAATTGTTGGCTTAATACATACAACACCCCCTCAACAATTAAAAAATATAGCGTTTAGTCCCTAATGTGCAAAACGTCAAGATTCGGTATCTCAACTATTAAAAATTATTATTTTAAATATTTACTATAACAGAACGTTAGCGCGTGTATAAACGCACCAGTTTCCATAAGTGACATGCCATGTGAATGACTGGTTGGCAATATTTGAATAGGTTGACTGGTTTGTTGTGCTCCCTCAACAATTAAAAAATATGAAGTTTGGTCCATAATCTGCAAAATGTCAAAATTATGTATCTCAACTATTAAAAATTATTGTTTAGGTCCTTACCTAAGACACAAAAGTGGATATAAACAACAGAGTGAGAGAGCGATAGAACCAAGTTCAACAAAGAGAAATGATAGAGATCAGGTATGTTATATTTTGTGATTGAGAATAAAAGAAGGTAGCGTTTTTTGGGCTAGTGATTCAAGGATTTAAATATTTGGGATTTAGGGTTTTTTTAAGCTATGGGTAATTTAGTTTTTTCCCCATCAATGTAAATTTTAATTTGATGTGTCTCGCTGACATGATTTTCTTATGACATAACATTTTATCTTTTCCACGTGTATGTTCTACGTGGCATAGATAACAACTTTGTTTACTCTCAATCAAAGTAAGGACTTAAAGCAACAATTTTTAATAGTAAGATACGAAATCTTGACATTTTTGTACAGTAGGAATGAAACACCACATTTTTTAATTGTTGAGAAAGCATAACAAACCAGTCAGCATATTCAAATACTGTCAACTAATCATCCACATGGCATGTCACTCACAGAAACGGACGCGTTCATACACTCGCTAACGTTTGGTCACGATGAGGACTTAAAGAAATAATTTTTAATAGTTGAGATACCAAATCTTGACATTTTGCACATAAGGGACAAAACGCCATTTTTTTAATTGTTTAGAGGGCATTATATGTATTAGGCCTTGCTTGTTTTTACCATATATCATCAAAAGAAGACTATAACAGTAAAGTGCAGTCCTTTTAAGTGCTTAAAGTTGAAAGGATTAATAGCTTGCTTTCCAAGGAAAGCTATGTGGAAAGTGTGAGAACCACACAAAGTAGCCTTCTTTGATTGGCAAATTCACTTATAAGGAGAGATGAGAGTCAATAAATCGTCTCGTTTTATATTGCCTAGTGTCCTCGTAGCTGTCACTATGCAACCTTCTTCTAAGCAAATTTTGTGAATTAGTTGGGTAATGTTATGGCCAAAGGAGCTATTCTAGAAGACGATCAATATTGCCTTGAAACATCATATCCTTGTAGATGTGGGGTATGCTGAAAGGAAGGAACAAAGAACTTTTGAAGGTGTTCAAAGTTCATTGACATTTCTTGAAGGGAATGCTTCCCGTTTCTCTTTCTTGTGGATGTAAGAGGATTTCCCTTTTTATATGACCTTCATTGCTTCTTTTGTTGGCGAATTACTATGAAGATTAGCTAGGTCAACATCTTTGTATCTTTGTACAGGGTTCGCTCCTCTTAGCAGTTGGCACTGTAATGATAGTTACACTTTACTTGCTAAAAATGTCGTGTACAATGAAACCTTGGTCAAGTTTAACCCAAATGGATCAAAAAGAACAAGCACACACTTCTGACATATCTATAAATCTTCCTATGCTTTTGATATTCTAGGTTCCCATCATCTCACGATCACTATTCTAATTTTCCAAGATGGTTTCTTTGAAAAGGAAAGGTCCAAGGAGGATGAGCATTGTCTCAAAGAGAAGTCTAATGCTTGGTCTAGTGAAGTCATTAATTTAGAGATGAGTCCATGAGTGAAAGCAATAGCAAGACTTCTTATAGAGGAAATAAAAGCAAATTTATGGAAAAGACTGAACTTGTGACGTTTTCAAAAGAGAAAGCTTTTTGCAAGTCTCCCCGGTTTTTTTTATTAAAAAAAAAAAAAAGGCTCTATTTCAAATCTCACATCAATTGAAGATGGAGTACCATATGGACATATAAAAGTTTGGTCAATCAAACCTAATGAACAGCAATTATTTTAGCAAAATGGAATTAGAGCAAGACTCAAAGGTGTTATTTCTCTAATGTTGTGTGGACTTTATTGGAGACACAAGAGTCGAGCTAAGCCTAGAGAGTGTAGGCCACTCCACACCTTGACAAAGGCATCATACGATTGGTAGGGAAGAATATTGCATCCCACATCAATTAGAGATGAAGTACCACGTGGATATAAAAGGTTTTGGGTCACATCTAACAACAATTACTCTTACAATGTGAGTTAGTGACATCTAGCTCTAAGAAAAAGAAATAAAACCTATCTTTTCACCCTATCTCTAGGCAGTGAGGCCTTTTGTGTCGTATTAACAGCTTTCAGTTGCAGTACTTGTTTCTAGCCTAGTCTCTCATGTTGTAAGAATTTGATTTGGCTCGGACCATCCAGGTTTCTATAGCATTTCCTAGTTTCTTTTGCCTTTCCTTGCCTTTGGGATTGTACCTCAACTCTTGAACTTCATGATATATCTATATTATTTTGGCAAACTATCTTTCCTACTTCCCTCTACATGTATGTTACATCCAAAGTGATTCTGAAGCATAAAAACATCAATAGTTTTATTTTTTTTCTCCCAACAAGAAACAAACAAACATCTCAATCAAGTCAGGGAAACCCCTTTTGCAAGAATCACTTTTGATTTAGAATAATTTTTTCTATAAAAAATACTCTCTACTTCTACTTCTTCTGCTCCACAATAGAAACTCCACATTTTGTTCTCCTCCACAACAACAAAAAAGTAAAAGCAAAAGCACTTTTTGCTATTTTCCAAACACTGGAAAAAAATGTAAAAAATTATTTAAACAAAAAGTGTTTTTTTGTGTCATCCACTGCACAGCCGAGCAGGCTACTAATAACATCTCCAAGTGATTTAAAAACCACTTATGGCATTCTTTCAAATTTGAGTTGTATTCAAGCAAAGAAGCACAGTAGCAATGATGCTAGATGGATGCATTTGTCGCTAAATGAATGCATTTGTCGCCACGTGAAATATGGGTTCGTTCAAGCTTTACAACGTCCACTCTTTCTAGCAATAAAGGTATTTTTGGAAATAGTAATATATTCGTATGTTCTTCCATCCCGCCATAATTATATGATCACAGCCATTGACAATTGACACCGTGAAAATGTTTACCCCCCATGCTGTGCAAAACTCCTCTCAACCCCAAAGTTTGAGATAACACCAAGACTCCAAAGTCCAAAGTTCATGCCATTCCACAATTAACATAAATTTCTATATTTTGAAACACAACAGGGAAAAAAAGGAAATTAAAAACCTAGTTAGATAACTATACCTCACTGCTTGTATTTCCTCTACAACTATTGAATGCTCTTCTCCCAGAGGAAATATAAAGCACCCATGCAAAAGATCAGGCCCCTCCATTGTTGCCCAACAAAATTCAAAAAGACAAAAAAGTTTCCTGATTTCAAAATCGAAAGACTGCACAATACATGAAATTGAACTGGAGAGACTGAATTCCAAAGCGAGAAGTATATAAATCTCAACGCCCCACGGGCAGGATCAAGAGAGATCAAAACGCAAAATGTCAAAAGCTAAATTGCAATCAAAACCATCAAGAATTCATCGCGCCTTATCGCCAAAGGTTCCATGCAAATGCGAAATTGAGAGAATGATGTGCAGTCTCACATCAAAACCGACGAAATAACCAGATAGACTAAACCTCTGGATCAAAATCAAGCCCCAGAACCACATTCCACTATTCCATTGCAGAAGAATCAGAAAGAACCTCACCTTCAACGCCGCATTTGCCCATCAGCAGCGGATTAGGGCCTCCGAAATGAAATTAGGGTTTCAACCTCCGACCGTTACGCTCCGAATATCAATAATCCGCAGAGGGACAGCGCAAAAAGGGGAGCCACCACCCTTCCCTTCATCGCGCTCACACTCCGTCAATAATGGGTGTACACGCCAACAGTGGATTTTGGAAACCCCGAGGAGCCCTCGCGAACAGAGTGCCGGAAAGCTCACTCTCTCATGCTTTGTCCATTTCCCATTTTTTAACTTAGAAACCCCACCCCCGTCTTCATTTCACTGTTCCACACTCCTTTTTGTGGGATTTTATAATAAACTACTGCTAACCCTACACTTTATTTCATCCCTTTCCTCCTCACTTTTCGCCATTTCTTCGGTTCTTGAAGCTTCTTTCAGTTTCCTTTAGTATGAACGATTGATGGCATTCTAAGTACTTAGGTATGAGCGATGGATAAGATTAAAGATAACGAGATTAATCTATGGATCAAGTAACAATGGTTGGGGCAGGCAACTGGTGAATCTATCTCTTCATATTCGTAAGAGAATATAAAAAATTCAACCTTTGGATGTTCTTTATTATTACACAAAGAGTACTTTCTAAGTGGAATAAGTGTCTTTGGTTGAATCTAATTGATGACTAATACCAATTCAAATCATTTTATAAAATATAGTATAGTCAAATAGTTAAGAGGTGAATTTAAACAAGTATTAAAGAGAGTACAGACATACAGACACCTACGTTATAATTGATGTGCTTATAATTTATCTAAAAGATCAAATTCGACCATCCACATAATATCATTATGACTCTTATTGACTTTTCAATTTATTTATGTAAAGACAAATTTTTAAAAGTCATATATAACAATTATTATATATTTATTATATTATTAATATGTCATTTTTAAATATAGTTAAACGATTTAAATGTTAAATGATTTACCAACAAATTATGTTCTACATTAATTTTGTAATAATAATCGGTTCATATAAGCTCGAGAGGAATTATTAAGAGATAAATTTAAAATCAATGAGAACTCAAATATTGATCGAGTGGTGTTGGAAGTCTAATCAACATGTATATTTTAAATCTCTTACTGATTAGTAGGGATAAAAAAAAAAAACATTTTTCTTACGTGGAAGATGGACAACGTGCAGTTATTTGAGGTCCTAAATGGCCACGTGATAAAATATGTTTCAGCTGGGCACGGAAGAAGGGTGGAGGCCGAAAGAAATCATATAACCAGGATAAGGGAGAAAGGTTTACAATAACTTTACCCGATAAAAATTAGGACAATTTCAACCACCATTTCCAAAACTATAGCAAAGTCAAACTACATTAACGGCTTAAACTGTTTCAAAGAGTAAAAGTGTCCACGTGGATATTTATGAACATTTGGCGACGTAATTGTTAAAATAAGCGATGGTTGGATTGAAAAATTTTTGATGTTTTTATCCAAACACAATAATAAATTTATTAATTAAAAATATTATCGTTAAGTTGATTGAATTTTGCATGAAAGAGAACAATCAGATGGCGAGAGGAAGTTCTTGCATACACACTTTAATATTTAAATTAGATACTAAAAACTTAAATAAATAGCGTATTGAAATTAGTATTAGAGTGGGTAAATCACACCAAATATCACAAAATTTTGACGTCCTTTTCAATTTGGTCACTAAATTTCAATTTCTTACAAAGTGATAACAAAACTTTAAAATGTTTTGTAATATGGTCACTAAAGTGATTTTTGGACAATTTCTCGTCAAAATTGATGACGTGGCAATGGCCACATCATCGTCACATCAACGCCACATCATCACCACGTTAGTAATTTCGGGTATGAACTATCAAAAAATCACTTTAATGACTACATTGTAAAACATTTTAAAGTTTTGTTATCACTTTGCAAAAAAATGAAGTTTAGTGACTAAATTGAAAGGACGTCAAAATTTTGTGACATGCGGTGTGATTTACCTTATTAGAGTCGTATAATTTTTTGAATAAGAATACATATATTTCTAGAGAAACGTGGACTTTTTTTAAATATACTAGAATTATGATTATTTTGGATAATTTTTATCTTGATATTCCAAGATTTGTTATGATCATGATTCTTATACATAATATCTATCATTTTGGCATAACTTTTAAATAAATTTTTGTATGTTAGAGTTATCTTATTTGCGCTCTATTTCAGATTTATTTTCCCTTCTCAATTAAAGGGAAACTTACATGACATGTTTTAGGATCTTACAATATTTGGAGAGACAATGAAAGTTTTCCATAATAGTTTTCTAGACAATCTCATGATCATTCAGAGAAGTATATTTTCGGTCTCTGGAATATTGTGTTCTCCCCGAGTTTGATAAATTCAATTTTTATTTTGACCCTGCAAATTATTTTGGGTTTTTTGAGTATTTAGTGGATCAATTTTTGTATGTTTGATTTATCTTGTATTATCTTGTATGTGTTCTATTTCAGATTTATTTTGTAACGACCCGATCGAGCGATAGGAAGGATCGGAACAACTTATCCTGATGGGCTTACATGAACTTTCCAGGGGGGTCACTCATCCTTGGATTATCCCAGGTCAAGCACGCTTAACTTGGGAGTTCTTTGACAACATTCAGCCAAAAAAGTATCCAGCTGGTGTTGTTTCATTTCTTACACTATTTTCGATATATTCTAACTTTTCTGAGCTCTCGGAGTATTACATTCTCCCCCCTTAAGCACATGACGTCCTCGTCATGCGACCTTACAACCGGTCCCAGATCTCCCCCCATGCATGGCCGATGTGGGATTCGCCTAAGGTGCCTACACGCACCCCCATAGGGGCCTAACACCCCCATCGGGACTTAGCCTCCTCGCTGAGGTTTGCCCCACCACCGTGCTCAGAGGCTCGGGGGTCGGCTCTGATACCACCTGTAACGACCCGATCGAGCGATAGAAATGACCGGAACAATTTATCCTGATAGGTCTACACAAACTTCCCAGGGGGTCACCCATCCCTGGATTATCCCAGGTCAAGCACGCTTAACTTGGGAGTTTTTTGCCAACATTCAGCTCAAAAAGTATCCAGCTAGTGTTGTTTCATTTCTTACACTATCCTCGATATATTCTAACTTTTCTGGGCTCTCGGGGTATTACATATTTCCTCTTTCCAATTAAAGGAAAACTTATATGGCAGATTTTAGGATCTTAAAATATTTGGAGAGACAATGAAAGTCTTCCAAACTAGTATGCTAGACAGTTTCACGATATTCTGAATAAGTGTATTTTCGGTCTCTGGAAGACTGTGTTCTCTCTGGGTTTGATAAATTCAATTTTTACTTTTATCCTGCAAATTATTTTGGGTTTTTTGAGTATTTGGTGGATCAATTTTTATATGTTAAAGTTATTTTGTCTGCGCTTTATTTCAGACTTATTTCCTCTTCTCAATTAAAGGAAAACTTATATGGCAGGTTTTAGAATCTTACAATATTCGGAGAGATAATTAAAGTCTTTCAAAATAGTCTTCTAGACAGTCTCACAATCTTCTAAAGAAGTGTATTTTCAGTTTATGGAAGACTGTGTTCTCCCTGAGTTTGATAAATTTAATTTTTATTTTTACCCTGCAAAATTATTTTAGGTTTTTTGAGTATTTGGTGGATCAATTTTTATATGTTAGAGTTATCTTGTTTGTACTTTATTTCAGACTTCTTTTCTCTTCCCAATTAAAGAAAAACTTATATGACAGGTTTCAGAATCTTACAATATTCAGAGAGATAATGAAAGTCTTCAAAAATAATCTTATAGACAGTCTTACTATCTTTCGTATAAGTGTATTTTCAGTCTCTAGAAGAATGTGTTCTCTTTGAGTTTGATAAATTCAATTTTTATTTTTACCTTGCAAATTATTTTGAATTTTTTGAATATTTGGTGAATCTTTACTTATGACACATCAATTAGTTCACTAGGTTAGTTTCAATAACTATATTTTGTTTCATTACGTTGTTATTGCACAATCTTTACGTATTTCTTATATGAAAAAATAAATGCCAAATTGTCCATTTTCTCCATTGCCAAAAAATGACAACATTCCATATTAACTCAATGTAATAAAATCAACACAAGAACAGATTGGTCATTTTCACTGGTTGTCGGCCGGTATCATTCGACATTTCTATTGCCGACCTTGCCACTATTCAAAAGCTCGCCCACCATTTCCTCTTTTAGAGCCCACCATTTGGAGGGATTGCCTAAGGGATGATGACTGATGATGCTATCTTTGAGAACTCCCTTTTGTTGCAATCTCTTCAAGTATAATAGAAGGGGTAGTTGAATCCCATCTACGTGCTTGATTGAGGAAAGTACCGAAAATGATGAGCCAACCAATTGAGATAAAGCGGTGTCTATTGCCGCATGAGTGCTAGATAGACGTTGATAATGGCTAGGCATAGGCGCCATCCAAATGACATCACAACCCACTCCGCGTCTCATGCATGAAGGGCTAACATAAACTGCCACCCAAAGCAGCTTTTGGGTGATTCTGGGTGGTAGTAAGGAAGGATAAAAATTCCATTTATTTGAATGAATTGATTAAAGTTGTTAGTTTGATTTGATTTTTTTTATCAGTTTGATTTGGTTAATTTTTTTTAAAAAAATTAATTTTTACTTAATTTTTTACTTAAAATAATCAAATTAACTGAATTGACTGAACTTTTTGAAATGATGTTATTTTGATATTTATAAAATGACGTCATTTTTTTTTAATTTTGTGTGTTTTTTTTGGTTTGTTTATAGTAATTCGATTTAATTTGTTCGTTTTGATTTATATGATTTAGATTTAATTTTTTTAATTATCAATTAATTCATTTTTTTATATTAATCAACCAGTTACACCCATAGGTGATGGGGTTAAATTACATTTTGGTCTAGACCCAAAAGATAGAATCAGGGTTCGTCCGATTCAAGATCGAATGAATTTGAATTAGTTTTTTATTTGAAAAATTTTAAAAATGGGTATTCAATTTAGTTTTGTCCCATCTCTACTTTAAATTGAATACTAAATAAATTATGACAAAAATAATTTAATTCTTTTAATAAATTTGTAATTTTATAATTTTTTAATTTCTTAAATTAAGTCTAAATTTACTTAATTGGCTATAATTTTATTCATTGATTTAGAGATAGTGTATTCATATTGATTTG
Organism: Diospyros kaki; assembly: GCA_036245055.1. Taxonomy (NCBI): domain Eukaryota; kingdom Viridiplantae; phylum Streptophyta; class Magnoliopsida; order Ericales; family Ebenaceae; genus Diospyros; species Diospyros kaki. The sequence continues at coordinate 38,786,835 of BSEG01000011.1, forward strand.
GCATGTCAAATGTCATATATTAATAATATTTATGAGATTTATATGTATACATATGTTAAAAAAAAAAAGTAACAAATTACATACAATAAGTTATATTATTTTTATTTATATGTATATATGAATCTCATAAATATTATTATTATATGACACATAACATGTAAAATTAACATAGACACATTTTCTCTAAATTGATTTTATATATTAAATAAAATTTTTAAAATTAAAAATATTATATAAAATTATAAATTTACAAAAATGATTGAATTGTTTTCATGATTAATACGTGGAGCAACATATGTGTCGTAAATATATGGTACACTTTTGGGATGATCATTATTGCATGGTTCTTGATATTCGTACTCTCGATTATATTAAGAGTGATAAATATATAATACACTCTTATACATATTTACAACACATATACTGTTGATGACTTTTGGGCACGACTTTGTTGTGTTGTGATTGTTATGTTTGATGCCATTCATGCATTTGGTAATATCAGTGGGCCAACTCCAGCCCATTGGATATATCAGTGGGCCGAAATTCTCTCTCGATCCAATCTTAGAAAGCCCATTGCAATTTACAACCGACTCTCGCCTATTATGGCTTGGTCGAGCTTCCACTGTAACGTCTCCAGAGAAATCCACGAGCCAACTATAAAATGGCTCTGACGCTTCGCCATTTAACCCTTCTGTCTCATCCTCCCTCTGCTGCTCTGTCGGCTCGCCTGCTCCGGACGAAGCGATTATCATTCCCAGCCTTAATCAACAGCAAGCGGTTCTCTGGTTCAGTAATGGCTTCCGCTACTCGAAAGGTAAGCAACATCGTCCGATTTCTCGACCATTTTTTCAGTGTCCTGAGGTACTTTTCGCGATGGGGTTTGAGAATTTGGCTGTTGTTGCGGAAAATTTTCAGGTCCTGGTGCCGATCGCGAACGCGACGGAGCCGATGGAGGCGGTGATAACAAGCGACGTGCTGCGCCGCGCCGGCGCCGAGGTTACGGTGGCGTCCGTGGAGAAGCAGCTTTGCGTGGATGCTTGTCACGGAGTGAAGATTGTCGCCGATGCCTTGATTTCTGACTGTGCTGATACTGTCTTTGATCTCATATCTCTTCCGGTACCCTTTTTAACTCTCTTCTACATTTCCATGCCAGCGTTTTGTTTCCTCGTTTAATTGCGTCATTTATACGCTAACTTTAGTTCAACAGTTTACTAATTCCTCGAATGTGGTTTTCTTATTATAATTCGTTACTGGAAGCATTGTTTCTCTCATCAAACAGCCTATTAGAATGAAGTGCTGGCGTTAGGCGTTCTGACCGTGTTCCAAGAGTGCCTTAGTAATGTGCATTTATTGTGGTCTCTGTTGAGCTATTACTTCCCTGATGATTTTATTTTTAGCTGTGTGGTGGAAAATTGTTGCTTTATTGTCCATCGGGGTACTCGATTTGAGTTTTTCTTCCCCGCAACCTTAGTACTTACTTCCAGCAATGATTATTTTTGTGAATTTAGTGAATTTTATTGATGTTCTTCAAGAGTAAGATTGAAGAGCAAAAATAATATTGTTTACGACCACAAGCCGGGGCAAATTTAGAAGAGAGGCCAAAAAAATAGTACTCCAGAGTTGCGTGGTGGTATGAATTGGCCACTCGTACAAATTAGCCTTTTTATGGTATGAATTGGCAGGTGTGAAGCAGTATCCTATGGTTTCAAGTCTGTGCTTCTCTGCCTGTTCTTTCAAGTTATTTATGCAGTGGCAAAGCCTTATTCTCTATTGCCCAGCAAGTCTTGTTTGAAATCTCAGATATATATGTGTCTGTGTGCATGTAAGTAAATATATTCGTGCAACACAAAATCATAAAATTTACTTCTTTAAAGTGTTTTTATCTATTGCTTTTAGTGACTAGCAAACTAGTGTTTTTTCTTATTGAGATTTTTGGTGCTTTTATGTTTTAGGGTGGAATGCCCGGTGCTGCCGGCCTTAGAGATTGTAAGACTTTAGAGAGCATCATACAAAAGCAGGCTGCAGAGGGACGCTTCTATGCTGCAATATGTGCAGCTCCGGCTGTGGTACTTGGGACATGGAATCTATTGAAGGGGAAGAAAGTGAGACTTTCTGTGCTTAACCATTGATATTGTTTTGGTGCTAGTTTTGATACAGTACCTTGGAATTGTTTATGATAATGCAGTCTTACTTGGTGGAAAATTGGTTTTTGACAGGCAACATGTCATCCATCTTTTATGGAGCAATTGTCATCGTCTGCTACCGCAGTTGAATCACGAGTACAGCAGGATGGAAATGTTGTGACAAGCCGTGGCCCTGGCACTGCCATGGAGTACTCAGTAACAATGATTGAGCAATTATTTGGAAAAGATAAAGCAAATGAAGTATCTGGACCATTGGTATGTTCTTGTCTTGGATAACTTTATTGCTTATGTTATATCATAAGAATTGAGGGTTTGGAATTTGCATGCAAGGTTTTTGCATGTGACTGGACATAAGATTGTTGTGTTTATATCAGAGTAGTGATGGGAAATGGGCGGGCCGGTCCGGCCTGGCCCGCATCCCGCTTGGCCCGCCCATTTGGTGGGCCGGGCTGAATTTGGCCCACGAAGGAAACGGGCCGGGCCAAGGAAATGAAAACTTAGGCCCGGCACGGCCATGTGGCCCTTAATAAGTGGGCCAAAGTGGGCCGAGCCGGGCCATGGGCCTACTGGGCCGGCCCGTGGGCCTGTTGGGCAGGGCCGGCCCGTGGGCTTGGCTATTTGGGCCGGCCCATGAGCCATTTATTTTTAATTTTTTTATATATAATTTTTTAAATATATTTTTTTATTTTTTCCCAAATGTAACTAATATTTTTTAAAATATGTTTAATAAACATATTAATGTTTAAAATATGTTTAGTAAACATTAATAAACATTGTTTACTTATATTAATAAACATATTATGTTTACTTACATTAATAAACATATTAATATAACTAATATTAATGTTTACTTATAATTTTGATGTTTGTAAAATTATGATGTTTATAGTAAACATTATGTTTACAAAAATTACACTAAAATTATGTTTACAAACATAATAAACATTATGTTTACAAACATAATTATGTTTACAAACATTACAATAAAATTATATTTACAAGAAACATAATTTTTAATTATTATGTTTATAATTATTAAATACAAAAATAATTTTTTAAATATTTTTTTATTTTTTAGTGGGCCAGTTTGATGGGCCGGGCCGGGCCGCGGGCCACGTATTGCTGGCCTGGCCCAGCCCTTATTTTTTTAAGCAGTCTGGCCCGGCCCGCTTGCTACAGTAACGGGCCGGGCTATGAGGCGGGCCTGCCGGCCCTGCCCATGGGCCGCTCGGCCCAGTTCCCATCTCTATATCAGAGGGAGTAGATCCACAAAGACATCTTGGTAATTGGTATTCACACTTGGAGTATGAATAGTGGGAGATAACTCCTGTTATTTTGCTGGGTGGTTGATTTGGAAAAAAGTGCAAGGTTTGGAGAGAGTGGAGCATCTGACTCATTGTTTGACATAATGTAGTCTTGTTTCCCTATCATTTTCCAAGAATGTCAGAGATAAATCATCATGTGATCTTGCTATATTGGGATACTACTTTTTTCAATATTATCATTGCAAAATTTTTCCTTTGTTTGTTGACCTCTATATCATTGTTCTTTGTTCTCAGCAGTTTGTAATTAACTAACCTGCTGCATCATTTCCTTACTCAACTAACTTGGTATATATCTTTATTAAGTAAACATATGTTGTTTTTCTCAATATCTAGCCATTACTTTCTTTTCTCGAGTTTCTTGCTGTCTTTTGCTTAGTTGAGTTTGGTGAAAGTTGTTGTCATCTTAATTCTAAAGGACTGATTTGAATTCTAATTGTTAGGATAAGAATGCTTTTATGTCAGGACTCATTTTTCAAGGCGCTATTAAATATTGTGCCTCAAATTGTAAACCAAATGCCTCTTCAGATTGATAGGTGCATCATTTGTGTTCAAACCATTGGTTGGCTGATCTGTAGTTTCTTGAAACCATGTATCAAAGGAAATAATTGGATGTCTAGATTTCTAATATCAATTCATATGGATTTTTTTAGGCCAGACCTTTTTTAGAAGAAATACTACAACTGAGCTTTTTTTTTTTTGTTTTGCATCAGGTTATGCGTCCCAATCATGGAGATGAATATTTCGTGCTTGAGCTAAATCCCATGGAGTGGAAATTCAAGAATTCCCCAAAGGTGAAGATTAGCTGTAATATTTCTCGATTATATTATGTCTTATTTTATCATTGCCTCTCATTTTCTGGTATGCCCATGGGGCCTATTGAGGAAATGTTCCGTCTATCCCTCTTTAATCAGTATGCACATGTATTGTACAGTCAGACACGCTTTTGTGCAAGTTTAAAGTGCATGTATGACTGACAGACAAACTGACTCATAGTGAGCTCTATCCTTTGTTGGTTTCTGGATGAATTTACTGGTGTTTCTTTATATGTTCTCTATCATCATCATATTTCTTTTGCTTTTTTTATTTTTTTTTCTTTCCTTAGTACAATTCATTGAAATGGGTGCACTGAGTTATGTATATTTTTCTTTCCAAGTAACTGCTGTGTCTTACTACTAGATGCATGATCAATCGTGTAGACACTTGATTTTTAGTAGATTAATAGCAATTAAGGTTTAAAAGGAAAGAAAACAGCTTATAGGAACCCCTCACCCAACCCTGGATAGGAGTATCCGGATTTTTACAATGTTTTTTCCTTAGCAGAACCTTCTTTTCTGAGAATCTTGAACAAATCTGTGTGTGTTAATATGTGACCTCGTCAAATAGTTGTCATCTAGTCTGATGCAAATGAAGAGAGTCAAATTGGTTTTAAGATGGATTGAGATAGGAGCATGTATGCAAACCTTGTTTGAGGAGACTCGTTAGATAAGGAAATGTCTTCCTGATATGATAAAAGATCAATGTAATGCTTTCCATGGGGTTTGATACGGAGTGTAGCCAATACATACTGTTTGACATGCAGTCATATTCAGGGAGACCTCAGATGCAATCTATAGGTTGTATGTGCACCCCCAACATTGTTTGCTTATCTAGTCACTTCATTTAGCTTGAAGATTTCTCATTGCCTGTTCAATAGGTCTCGTTCACCAGCTCTACAGATTGTTTGATTGGTTACATACATATTTTGACGAGTCAGTTTAATGATTACTTATTAACATTCGGACATTATTTAAAGGAACATGTCGTTCATCTTTTGATAGCCTGAATTTATTACTGAGGTGCTGTCCCAAAACTTCTGTAATTCTTCAATAACTTAACTGTGTGTTATTAGCAAAAACTAGAAAAAAAAAACTCAACTGTGAGTTCACAAGGCATGAAGAGACTTTGTATGGCGTGGATTTTCTCCTCCCTTTTTGCCTCCCCTAGTCTTTATTTGTTTAGATGTGATAAGATATCCACCATTCTATCACATAAAAGATTTGTGGGTTCTAAGACATTTTGACTTTTAAATGCAAAATAAGTAAATAATAAAAATCCAGTCCATTAGAGTAAATCACGAATTCTGATGGAAAAAATAATCTGCCACGTCTATTGGTGCAAGTTGCTATTTCTTTGTCAACTTACTGGCTTCCACCAACCATATGCAGAAACCCCATGCGGTTACTTAGTCATGATAACTTTCTAATATTGATATATTATGTTCTTTTGAAGTCTGAAACACTAAGATCTGGGGCACCTAAGGGCAGCTGTTCTCTTTTCACTAAATGCCCAGTATTGTTTCTGCTGAGAGAAATTATATGAATTTTCCTTTCAGATTCTTGTCCCCGTTGCTGATGGAACTGAGGAAATGGAAGCCACTATAATCATTGCTGTTCTTCGACAGGCAAAAGCAGATGTCGTGGTGGCTTCTGTGGGGGACAAACTAGATATTTTGGCTTCTCGTAAAGTGAAATTAGTGGCTGATGTGGCCCTTGTAGAGGCTGCCCAACTTTCATATGACCTTATTGTGTTGCCAGTAAGTTGTATTCAGTTTGTCTCCATTTACCATTGTCATGGAGTCGTTAGCTTAACCATGTTCATCATGTGGCAGGGTGGGCTTGGTGGTGCCCAAACATTTGCTGGCTCAGAAAAACTGGTGAGTTTGCTGAAGAAGCAGAAGGAAGCTAATAGACCTTACGGAGCAATATGTGCCTCTCCCGCTCTAGTCTTGGAGCCTCATGGCTTACTCAAGGTATCTACTTTACCATGCTTCTGTAAATCATGCCTACCTGGCGGAAGATTTATAAAACACATGTTCTTTAGGCTGTGAAAAAACAAGCATACCACCCAAGGTGGTAGCTCTGCTAGTAATGGTTCTTCAATGGAGACTTCAGGTCTCAGGTATAAGTTTGCTGCCTGGCAGTTGCTTGGGTAGTCCCTCACCATATGGGCCATGGGCTTATGGTTGGGGGAGCTGATGATGCTGCCTATAGTGACTTCTGGCAGGAGTTTTTCTGGATTGTCTTGAATAGTCAGTGTACGTCACCCTGCCGAGTTAGAGAACAGTACACTATGCCCCTTGGTTACTTGGGTTTCCCCTTTTACTAAAAAAAAAAAAAAAGAAGTCCTGGCCAACTTTACAAGCAATGCAACTGTAGAGCTACCGTCTTGATGAGAAACATTTCATAAATAAGTCACTGATTTTATTCAAGTACAGCAAGCATGGCTTGGTAAAGAACCAAAAATAATGAAAATTTCTTTTCGGGATAATCCTGGTCAACATTTTTTGTTTTTCCTGTCATCCTGTCCATGTCTAGCTAGGTTTTAAGGGACAATTTTATGTCTTTGGTCTGCAGGGTAAGAAGGCCACAGCATTCCCGGCCTTGTCCAACAAGCTGTCGGACCAGAGTGCAGCTGAAAACCGTGTGGTGATCGATGGCAATCTCATAACCAGCCGGGGCCCGGGAACTACCATGGAGTTCGCACTGGCAATTGTGGAGAAGCTATTTGGGCGCACTAAAGCACTAGAGCTTGCAAAGACTATGCTCTTTGTTTATCCGTGATCCACTACTCCTGGTTCCTTGAGTTAAACTAGCCATAGAGACTTGTATGAAAAGCTGAGTGTAATGCATGTCCCAAGTTTGCGGTCTTGTTCAGTTGTAGATTTATGTACAAATATGCCTTGGACTGGTCCGACTGGACTATGGAACTTAATGTTTTCAATAAATATAAGGGACTGTTGACTGCATCTTTGTGCTTTTCGAATATTGCATTCTTGGGGAAGTCTAGCAAAGAAGACTCTTTCAATATTATGAATCTACGTCAATAAAGTAAATTTTTAAAATGTTTTTATTTTAAAAAATAAAAAAAATTTAATCCTCGAGATTTTATCCCGTAACCTTGTAAGTACGAAGCATTTATTTTTACCACTTCATTAATTTTATCCTTTGTCTAAACTTTATCTTAAAAAATATATATAAAAATTAAACTATAACTATCTATTATCGATAAATCAATTTTTATTTAATATATATATTTTTTATTTATACATAAATAAAAAAAGATAACAAAAGATATACTTTTTGTATCAATATAAAGATACGAGGCTTTTATACAAAATATTAGTCAAAATATTAAATTTAAATATTTAAATATTTTTTTTATTTTTTAAATCTTGAATGTGTTTAAAAATATAGGCGAACAATATCTCGATTGGACTAAATTGAATTAATGTTATAGAGGTCAGTTCAATTTTTAAATTTTATAATTTTAATTATTTTAATTTAGTTTATTTTTTGTATTAAAAAATTAATATTATCGAATTAATCAAAATGTTAAAAAATTAGTTTTAAACTTCATTACTTTGATTTTTGAATTTTATTTTTATTTTTCAATTATTTGGTTGGATGTATTCAATTTAAGCAATTTGATGATTGTCACCCGTATTTAAAAGTACTATTTTGTATAAAACCAAGCACGTGTAACTCGCGTGTTCACGGAAGAGGATGAGTTCCGAAGATATTTGTGTTATTTTTTGATAGTAGAAGTTTATTCTTTCATCAAAATATTTGCTTAACCATCGATCACGGTGGTCGGTGGTGGCTAGTAGTGTTTTTTTATGTTGTGACTGAAAATTAAAAATTAGATTTACAAAAATCTAACCGTTAAATCTAACCTAATTTTTTATATGTTAATACCCTTGACTTAGTATTTTTAATAATAGGCTCTGATTGTGAGAATCTTCGACCAACAATGACGGCAGTTGTGATTGGTTGAGCTGTTTATATACATTCATACATACATTTATATATATATTCATACATACATTTATATATATTTTTATATTTTACATTAATTTTTCATATTTGCTATGTTGTTTTTTTCTATGGGGGTAATGATGATTTGGTGGAAATTAAAAAAATTGATTTATTTTTTTATTGTGTTTTGTAAATGCAGATGCTTATGAAGCATCCGAATGAGAAGAGAGTTTGGGATTTTGCAAAGAAGAGGGAGAATTAGGGTTTTGTGCCTAAATATTATTTTTTAATTACTTTAGTTTATGTTGTAAATGTTGATATTTAATGTTATATTTAATTATGAGTTTATGTTTAAGTTGAATATTGAATTTATGATCTTTGAATATTGTGAAGGTTGAAATGAAATGATTGATTGAAATTTAACTCTTAATAAATTGAATTGGACTGTATTTATTTTATAAGGAAATTATTAAATTTATTTAAGAATTAAATAATAAATAGTTATGATTAATTTTATTTGAATTTAGATATTTATTAATGTGTATATGTATTTTAAATTTATATTAAATAAAATTAAAAAAATATTAACTAAATTTAAATTATGTTAATTTGTTTTTGATAATAAATTAAAGATTTTAAAATGAAAAGTTTTAATTTTAATTTATTAACTATATATAGTTATATATATATAATATAATAAAAAAAATAAATTATATTTTATCTCTTTTAGCTTAACATTTGACTCTTTCGTTCACTCGCCACCACCACTCCCATCAAGGTCGTCCCTCCTCCGCTACCTTGCGGTGGTTTTGCTTAAGTTCCTGTTCATTCAAAAATAAGAGATAATACTCATTATTTGTTTTTTTAAAAATAAATATATATTTATATAAAGAAATAATAATAATTTTTTAATTGAATTAGTGGTCTAAGTGGGTGAAATGTGGCGAGGGGGCTGAATTTAAGTGTATTATAAAGAATTATGCATTCAATAAATTGGAATGAACATTAAATTTAATTAATATTTTTACATTTTATTTAATATATAAATTTAAAATATATATACATATTAATAAATATCTAAATTCAAATAAAATTAACAAAAACTATTTACAATTCAATTCTTACATAAACTTAATAATTCCACTCGCAAAATTTACAAAATAAATACAAACTAATTTAATATATACTTATTAATGCTTTATATACTCATTATATAAAGCATTACTCTTGCTTTATATACGGTGATCAAAACCCTTTCTTCTCGCCGTTTCAAATTCAGACCTAGGGTTTTCGGCACTCGGAGCGACGATTCGGAGATGGCGGTTCGCTTCTTCACCCGCTCTCTCATCACTGCAAAGCACACAACTTCTTCAGCTGTCTCTCGCTCCCACACCTCTCTTTCTCTATCCACTCTGCCGACTTCCGTTTCCAGCGCTTCTATCCTCCGCCTCCGGCCGCTTGTCGCCGTCTCCGCGCATTTCCACCGCCTCTCTCCTGGGGCGGCCACCATCCGAGGTTACGCGACTCGTCAGTCGTCGTCATCCCTCAACGATCCGAACCCTAACTGGTCAAATCGTCCGCCGAAGGAGACGATACTTCTCGATGGATGCGATTTCGAGCACTGGCTTATTGTTATGGAGAAGCCCGAGGGCGACCCCACGAGAGACGAGATCATTGATAGTTACATCAAAACCCTAGCTATGGTTGTCGGAAGGTTTGAATTTTATTCACTACTCTCTCTCTCTCTCTCTCTTTCTTTTTCTGTAGCGTGTTTTCTGGAATTCTTGAAAGTATTTATTGTGCGTTATGCTTGTTGAGTAGAAGTGGAAATTTTTTAATGTTATGGTATGCCCTATCGCTTCCCCAAGATCTTCTGTTTCATACCATCAAGGCACGGGAAACTTGACAAAGCTCTTTTTGTTGGTTGGTAAGGCCATATTTTAAATTATGAATGATACAAATTTATGAATGTATCTTTTTTAGATGATAAAACCGAAAAACTATGTAGTTGCCTCTGTTGTTTACCTATTCTGTTCTAATGTTTAGGATGTGTCTTCTGAGGTTGCAAGTGACAGGATTGATGAAGTTTCTTTCAGTTTTTGTTGGATTTATGCTATTGTTTGTGCATATTCTGTATCGCAGTGAGGAGGAAGCAAGGATGAAAATCTATTCAGTCTCAACTAGGCACTACTTTGCATTTGGAGCTCTTGTGTCAGAAGAGCTTTCGTACAAAATCAAAGGTAGTATTTCATAAATTTGAGACCTAGCTGTTGCTGTTGATATGCAATTTCTAAGCATGCCTTTATTAATATAATGCAGAATTGCCAAAGGTCCGCTGGGTGCTTCCTGATTCTTACTTGGACGTTAAGAACAAAGATTATGGAGGTATGATATTCCTTCTTCGTTAGGAATTTAGGAGGCATGTTGTGATAATGTAGATCAAAAGACACTGCACTGTCCCACATATGAAACTAGCCTTTAAACCAACTCATTGGGTATTGAGGTACGACAAAGAGCTCAATTCTGCTTCTTATAGGAGCAAGAGACAGTGAAATTATCTGTTGGAGAGGGTGTCTTTGGTGGGAACGTGTTTTCTTACTGGCCATTTATGTTCCTAGGACCAAGTAGTTGACCAAGTAGGTGTTCCTAGAACCTGAGTAGGTGCTGAGGAACTGGTGCTGGTACCTTGGAAATTCAACTTGGGCCTCAGAGCTGCTACTCTTGAGGTCAAGAGTAAAGGCCATGGGGTCACCTGAGTAGCCTAGCATCATGGCACTAGTCTCAGGTTTTAGTGCTTTCTGTAACCACTGGCTTTTAGTTTTTCATATCTTATTAGGGCCAACAATGTGTTATTTGCTTAATCATTTTAATAACAGTTTATCACGTGCATGATTATTTGCTATTTGATATATTGTTTCTCCTGTGGCAGGGGAGCCTTTCATTAATGGGCAGGCTGTACCTTATGACCCCAAGTACCATGAGGAATGGGTGAGAAACAATGCTAGAGCAAATGAAAGAAATAGGCGCAATGACAGGCCTCGTAACTTTGATAGATCAAGAAACTTTGAAAGAAGAAGAGAGAACATGCAGAACCGAGATTTTCAGATGGCTAACCAAGGCATGCAGAATCCTGGATCCAACATGGGAGGTGCACCACCTGGCAACATGGGAGGCATGCAGCCAAATAACATGGGGCAAATGCCTCCAGCACCTAACATGGGAGGCATGCGGCCCAATAACATGGGAGGAGGACCACCGCCCAACATGGGGGGAATGCGGCCCAATAACATGGGAGGAGGTCTGCCAAACATGGGAGGAATGCCACCCAACAACATGGGAGGAGGGGCACCGAACATGGGAGGAATGCCACCAAACAACATGGGAGGAGGGGCACCGAACATGGGAGGAATGCCACCAAACAACATGGGAGGAGGGGCACCGAACATGGGAGGAATGCCGCCAAACAACATGGGAGGAATGCCACCAAACAACATGGGAGGAATGCCAGGCAATGCACCAAATTTCCGGTATGGGGATGGACCTAACAATGGAGGCATGCCACAACACAGGGAAATGCCTGGTCCAGGGCAGAACATGGGGTACCAGCCTAGCTATGCTCCAAACTCATCAGGGGGTAACCCGCACCAGACCCAGAATATGCCTATTCCTCCACCCCCAAAATATCAGTAGGCACTGTGTAGATATATAGTGGTGATGCTTCTATATTAGGGTTTTTATTAACTTACGAATGAAGTTCCAGTGGATGGTCATGTCAGTTTTGTTTTATTGACCCCTTATTTGTGGCAAGATTTTCAGTTGTTCCTCTTCCCATGCTTCTTTCTCTTGCTTGTGTTTGCTTGAGTTAATTGCCGAATTTTGTTTCAAGTGCTTCTTTCTCTTGCTTGTGTTTGCTTGAGTTAATTGCCGAATTTTGTTTCAAGTGAAGGAATCACATTGGACGAGAATCTAACTGGACGGGAAACTAATAAGAAGGGTCAGTAAAGTTGTTTCTTTTGGTTAGAATTAAAGAAATACTCTGCGAGAAAGCATATGATGGACACTGAGCAGCGTGTAGAAACAGCCCTGGTGGCTGGTGCAGTGGGTATGCTCTTTTAAATGGCGCAAAAATACTACTTGAACCTGAAGCCAGCTTTGGTCCAATTCTGGTTGCATCCTGCGGGACACTGGTCTAGTCATGTTATTGCCGAGGAACACAAAGCCTCGGCATATTGGTGTCACTGTCACTGTCAAGGTGTAAAAGAGTGAAAATACGTGCATCTTAAAGAATATGCACAAACAGATGAGCTTCAGACAGTATAAACATTTTGTCCAATGCAAAAGGTTAAGAATATCATTGCTCAAAAGTCATATTAACTGACTTGAACTAGCACACAACAATACAATAACTTGATTGGAATCACAAGTCACGAGCTTACGTTTTGTTCCAATACACAACTAATAAGACGTAATACCCCAAAACCTCCCTTTCCCTCTAACACAGACACATCAACCAGACAAGAAGCAACCATGGTTCTCACTAACTGTTCTATTTGAAAATGATAGGAAGAACTTGCTGCACTTTAAGTATGTCTTCTGGAAATGTCCATTGTGTGTCGTATTGAGAGCGAAGCAACTGTTCTATTTGGAAATGATAGGAAAGTCGCTGCACTTGGAAGTATGTCTCGGAAATTTCCATTATGCCGCCTAATGAAAATGGGCCTTGTGGTACAGTGAGTTGCCTGATTTTCTCTCTTCCGCATGCCTAAGTCATAATAATGTACAGAAAATGAAAAGAGAATCAGACAACAATAAGATAGAAAAATAAGAAAAGGGCAGAATCAGAGTGCTGCTAATGCTTGATATTGTTGTTGAGAACTGAGGCGAAATAGAGAGTAGTTAGTTTTGTGGAACCTCAAAATGTGCCAACATAGGTATGAGATCTTCAAAGTAATTTCTTTTTTCTAAAATTTTGTAGCACCCAAATAACACAAGGACTACCACAAGCAGCAAAGAAAGAACTAGAAAGGAGTGTACCTTGCTCTCCATGCATCATTGATTTTGTGTTGCAGCCACTATGATAATGGCAATCCAAGTTCACTCTGCAGTTACCTCACTGTTTGAGCAAGGAGATGATGAAGTTGGCAAGCATCTCTTACCCGCTTCTAATCTTTTGGACTTGGCAGCTTGAATTTGATCTGCAAGTGAAACTTCTCTTCGTGCTCGCTCTATCTTTATAAAATCCAAATCTAATTTCTCCCAAGCTCTTTGATCTTCACTAGTAATTTGACCATTTGTTGATGACTTTCTTTTATGAATCTAGAGAAGCAGAAATTAAATGAGTCAGACCATAGAAATTTTCTTGTATAGAAGAATAAATATACCAGCATATATGCTGATTTATAGGATACATCAATACTTGGTGCCCATATATGGAAGGCTCTTAATCAAAATATTTTTCCTACAAAGTTAATAGCAATTTAATTCAAGGGCATAATAAATTCGGACCTATCAATTGGCAATTTCAAGTCAACTAAACGTGTGCAACAAATTACTAGTTTCTCGACAGTGCAATCACTTTTGACATGAAGAATGAAGAGCATGTAAATTTTTGTTGTTGTCAGATCAGGCATTTTCCCATCCATTGTTGGTCTGGCCACAACTGAGTCATTCATTCGTATAAAAAATCAATAGTATACCCATATGGGAGGTGTTCACCCTAATTAATACAGGTAACATGGCAAACTTTTGTTAGCGGATGTGTGAACTCTTGGAGAGGAAATGTGTCTGGTGACTCTGGTTGTATGTAGGAAACATTTGGGCTCAAGGCTAACCACACCAGAATATTTACACTAGTTGGGCTCAACTGAATTATTGATTACAAACTAGTGGAGCACCTTGTCCTATTACTAATTTGGCAGCTGAACGACCCAACTGGGAAACATTTAAGAGAAAGAATAAGCAACATCCTTAGAGGGATAGGGGTGTGGATATCATAATACTTAGAGATAATCTGGAATTCTGGAGGTCATGTTGCTCTATAGAGGTTCTGCCATGGCACATCACTGGAACGGGTTCATTCAGAGTTAGGAGGTCAACTTGGCTCAAAGAGGAGTTTATGACTTTGCATCTATTCAGGAGTGAGTTCTAAGGGATATGCTTTGAAGAGAGAGTTCATGTCTTGTGTCCTATCAGGATTGAGTATTAAGGGATATGCCTTGAATGGAAGTTCATGTCTTGTGTCCTATTATGAGTGCATTCTAAGGGATAAACATATGCAAGGATAGTTCAAACCTGTTCGGGATTTTGCAATCCTTATCCCTAGAAGAAACTGTCTCCTAGGTGGAATTGGTTATATTACTCTGTAAATTCGAGCTTCAACTAACAGGGTTCATACTTATTGCAACATATGGTAACCTGGCCTCAACACTTCTTGCTCTCTTCCTTTTTACCCTTGTGTCACTATATTTCAACATATTGTAACCTGGCCTCAACACTTCTCCTAGGTGGAATTGGTTTTAATCCTTGAGCAACATAGTCAAGCTCATGCTATGCCATTGTGTATATAGTCTTCAATACACTAGTCTATTTCCAGCAGACATTAGGTTCTTGAGTTAATGCAGATGATATTATGTTTCTCACCTTTGTTAGTTTCTCCTTGAGTTTTAACCCTTGAGCAACAGCTAACACTTCCCTCTCTTCCTTTGATTTTCTATGTGTCTTACTCTTCATTTCTCCTTTTTCTTTTGCTTTTGTTTCCTGCTCTTTTCTTCTCTCAGCAAGTCTTGCCATCTTTTCTGCTTTCACCTGAGCAGCTCGTATTTTTGCCAGTTCCTTTGCCTTTTCTCTCTCTGCAGCCCATTGAAACTGTTGGAGAGCTATTTCTTCTTTTATCCTGTCATAGCTATCCCAATCTAGCTCGTGTTGGTCACTCCCACCTTTCCTGGCAGCTTCTGCAATTGATTCAGCCCATGATAACAAAAATTTTGTTCTTGACTTTTTCCATTTCAATCGTTCTCCCCAAAGTAGTCTTAGTGCAGAGCCTATTTTTTCCTTGGTCTGTTCACTGCAAAAGAGAGACACATTAAATAGTGTATCTTGGAAATCTCTTCAGGCTAGTTATTCTTTAATATGGCACGTGAATTACGTGCCCTATACTGCTACAAGAAGACCCAGTCATACTTTCTACCATGCTTCATGCAAATTTACGGTGGCATTTTGCTTGCAACTTTTTTTTCCCTACCCCATTACTCATAGACTCCTAGAATTTACTGATTAGACTTATTTTATTCTTTTCAACAATATGATGTAAATAACTTGTAACCTGGAGCTTTAAGGTAGCCAGTGATAATCAGCCCATGGCATCATCAAGAAATGACTTTTCTTATTTTGTAATAAGAAATGAACAAACATGTTGCAGATGCATGTTTGCTATGATAATCAGGTGAGGAGAACAACGCATACCTATGAGCTCGGGGACATTCAGACATCTTTCTTCTAACCTGAGTGTTGCATAAAAAAAACTGAATTAGAGATAATTCAGATGTATTAGGAAGTGCTATGATTAAAATACCAAAAAATAGACATAAGCAGAATTCAAATGGGACTTGGTTTTGTTCATCAAATGGGAGTAACAACATAAACAGACTCAAGTAACAAGACTTTGAGAACATGCAAACAATACATGAGTAAAGTTTCAAATGTTCTAATACAATCATGAATTCGAATGATTCTCTCACTGTTTTTTTGTGCAAACACCATACAACCAAAAACAATTACGGGGGTTAAAAAAGTAAACTGTCTGATTCTTACATGACTTCACCTTGGGGTCCATCATGGCTTCTTTCGTTCTCTGTCTGATCCTCTCTCGAGTCTCTACAAATATAAATGTGGCAATTCAAATTTCCAACAGCATGCGAGTTCAACTCTTGGAAGAAGAAAACTGAAAAGAGATTACCTGCACTGTGTTTCCTGCCTTTGTTCCACGGCACTTTTCCTTTGTTCGCAATTCCAATCTTTTTTCTTCTATCAATTTCTTTCTTTTCCAGATCTGTAGAGCTTCCTCTGGAGTTGGCATGACGACTAAATTGAACATCATCAGTCAAAGTTTGCTGCTCATATAAATCAATACCAATTTTTTGGTCAAAGCATTCCCAGAGGTCAGAAGTCTCTTCTGTATATAAAATACCCATAGCTCTGTAAGCATGCGTTCTTGCCAAACTAGTGAGGCCAAATGCAGGAGATTCATTCTTTCCAAAAGAGGCATGGTAAATCAACTTTTTCATACTTGCTCGAAATTGAGCACAGAACACCAAGTTACTTAACAGTGGTGACAAAGGCAGGTGATCTGTGGGCAGAGAAGGCCCAGACAGTCTCCTGGAAGAAATTCAAGCAAGTGAATCAGAATAACCTTCTTGCTTGGGAAAATGGAACCAACTTGATACAGAAAAAAATAATTAACATAAACTACTGTTCTATTATCGAGTTAATATAGTCTTTCCTGCATCTAGTTAAGCATTCACCTCACCAGCCACACCCATACATTTTCAAAGTTTCACACACAATAATACCACTGTAGCTTACAAAATACAGCTGAAAATATCCGATTTTACACTTCTCAAGCTTCGACATACTCAACAGCCTAGACCAAAATATATCAATCAAGAAGAAGGAAAATTACAAATTACCAGAATTAGTATTGTCGATATTATCTCAATCTATGGTCTCTAGTCTACCATAAGAACATGGGATTTGTCAATCACTGAACTTAAAATACACTGGAAAGAAACAGGTCCACTGAATCGATTTTTTGTTCTAACAATCGCAGATTGCAGAGCAACAAGCAAAATCCAGGTGATTTTGTTGAAGCTTCGAGTTGCAAGAGCTCTCAGAAGAGTCCCAAGCCACAAATAAGAATCCCAATCCCAAAATTACCACCAACCCTTGCATACGTATATACATGTACATTGTGTAGAGAGAGAGAGAGAGAGAGAGAGAGAGAGATTGCGACTTACAGGTGAGGGAATGCCATTTCGAGAAGAATCGAATCGACAGAGAGTAGAGTTGCTTCTTCCTGGATTTGCTGATTTTAGATATAGAGAGAGAGAGAGAGAGAGAGAGAGAGGGATTGATATACTGCTGAATGCTGATATACTAATATCCACCAGAAACTGGTGATGAGAGCGAGTGGCTACGCGCCCCCCCCGGCTGGCGCGTAGGGATAGTTATTCCAACTCGACCGGTCATGAACCGGGATTTTAGGAATCGAGCCACTGGTTTAAAATCTACAATATAATAAATAAATTCTTATTTTTAGAAAACCAACTACACATTGATAAACTCTCTCTCTCCTTTCTCTCTCTCTCTCTCTCTCTCTCTCTCCTAGGGTTAGGGTTTTGTAGAGAAGCTGTTTTATCTTACATCCGAGGCATCTCCAGTGCTTGATGAATATCCTGATGGAGATGGACCCAACCAAGAAGCGAAAGCTAGACGGAAACGGCGCTGTACAAACAGCATCCGACGCCGTACCGGGCCAACTCACCGTCGACGACGTACGAAAGATCATCGAGCTATTCACTAACGACCAGCTCCTCGAGATCGTCCAAAACGCTGCAGTTCGGCACGCCGAAGTCCTGGAGGCGGTGCGGTCAATCGCCGATCGGGATCCGGCGCAGCGGAAACTTTTCGTCCGCGGCCTCGGATGGGACACCACCACCGAGAAGCTGCGTGCTATTTTTGCTGCCTATGGCGATATCGAAGAGGCTGTGGTGATACTGGACAAGGGCACGGGGAAGAGCAAAGGATATGGCTTCGTCACGTTCAAGCACGTTGACGGAGCTTTGTTGGCTTTGAAGGAGCCTAGTAAGAAAATTGACGGGCGAATGACGGTTACGCAGCTTGCATCAGCCGGAGTCCAAGGACAGAACACGAATTCGGGCGTGGACGTGTCGATGAGGAAGATCTATGTGGCGAACGTGCCGTATGATATGCCTGCGGAGAGGCTACTGGCGCATTTTTTGTCTTATGGAGAGATTGAGGAAGGGCCGTTGGGTTTCGATAAGGCGACTGGGAAGTCGAAAGGGTTTGCTCTGTTTGTGTACAAAACAGCTGAAGCTGCTAGAGCATCGTTAGTTGATCCAATCAAGACAATTGATGGGCGTCAATTGAATTGCAAATTGGCAATTGAAGGCAAGAAAGGGAAGCCAGGGGTTCCTGGCGAGGCACAGGGTGATGGGCTAGGGATGCATTCACGTTCTACAGTTTCGGGTTCACTTGGCCCAGGACAGTATGGCGGACCTGGTGGTTCCTATGGTGGATTTTCTGGTGGACTGCAGGGTCTGCCTCCTGGTCATCTCCCTCTAAATTCATCGCTAGGTGTCAGTCAAGCACCATCTTCTATGGGTGCCGGTGGCGGGTATGGCTCTGGGATGGGCGGTCAGTATGGAGGTTCTCATTATGGTGGGCCTGCTTCTGCTGGATATGGAGGAATGGGTGGTGCTGGTAGCAGTGGTGGTATGGGTGGTGCAGGAGGCGGGTTGGGTGGTACAGGGCCTGCTGCTCGTGGTTCTTCATCGTATGGTTTGCCACCAAGCTCAGGTGGGATGCCTTCCAGTGGTTATCCTGATGGTGCTCACTATGGCTTCTCATCCTCTGCATATGCAAGCCAGCATCATCAACCAACAGGAACATCACCAGTACCCAGAGTTCCACCTGGGGGAGTGTACCAAGGTGGCCCCCAATTCTACTGAGGTATTATTTCTTATTATGCCCCCTTTATGTTTTGCTTTGTCCAGTCATTTTTATGCCTCTCTTGCCATGCTGTATTTTGTATTTGCTGCCAGATTTTTGTTGATTTGCTTTTCATTTGATTTTGGTTGTTTTATTTCTTTCCATTCTTTGGTGGTTAATTAGATGTTGAGGTATGCTGTAGGTTTTGTGTATGACCAATTTTTTTTGTGTATAATGTGTTTCTTTGAGGCCTTAGTTGGCTTTGGTTTTGTTATAGGTACCTTTTTGATGTAGTTTGGTTTTTCTTGATTTTATTTAGGATAACTGACATTTTGGATACAGCATATTTGTATTTCATTTGAATGTAGCGAAATTTCATACTGAATTTGCTTGTATTGTCTGTTGGGGTATTTTTGGTTTTTCTAACACGCAATAACTTGTTTTTGTTTATGTTAACTGACAGTTTGGATACATCATGTTTTATTTCATTTAAATGTAGCCAATTTTTCGTACTGAATGTGTTGGGATTTGTCTTTTTGGTTTTGTCTGACATGCAATAGTCTCTTCTGGTAACTGTTTAGTATATCTTGATCTGGTCTTATGGTTGAAATTTGGTTTCATGTCATTAACTAGTAAATGTATTTGGTGTAGAGCTCTGCATGAAAGGTATTGAGCATCCAACTGTTCTATTCAGCTTTGTGGTTTGAAAATGAAAGTGAAGCATTATTGCTCATGGGCAAAATTCTATGTATTGTTATAACTATTGGACTGATATTTGCATAAAACATCATTTGACATGATTAAAAAATGATATTTGTAATTTCACATTGCTGGAGAAGTAAGCAAGCAAGCAATTGTACATAGGAGGCATTTGGTATCTTTCGGAGTGGTGTCTAATGAGGATAAGCGCAAAATACAAGTGGGATGATTTGGACATGTGGCAAGAAGACCAATAGATGTATATTTGAGAAAGGTGGATGGGATAGAAGTTTACAGTGAAAGAATGAAGAAAACTTGTTAAGAACTTTAGACATGATATGTGATATAATTGATTTTACAACAAATATGGTCCTCGAGAGATGATGGGTTAAAATCTACAAGTAATGTTGTCCGTTGGAGCCCTAGGAAACAAAAATTGAGAAACTAAACATCAAACGTTGCCTACAATTTTATTCTCTTCAAAAATTCTTCTGATGGTCTGCTAACATAGTCATTTTGGATTTTGGCATGCGAGGTTTACCATAATGAAAATTAGCTTAAATTAAAGAAAATTCACTATAAAAATCATGAACCAATCAAATCAAATCAATCTAAATTTAGGATGATATTCAAGAACTTCCTATTCCGAATGCACAAAAAAGACAACTTGATTAGACGACTATAAGGCTATTTTATTTATGACATAGAATGCTGGCAATATAGTATATACGTGTGCAAAATACGAGTCATAGAGATGGATCTTATGGTGAATGTGTGCCTTTACAAGAAATGATCGAATAAGAAATGTGGTTACATGTTATGTTGTTGGAGTGGCTTTCGTTGAAGATACAAAATGAGACCCAATTAGAATGTTTGGTTATGTGAGAAGTAGATAGATAAATCCTTCTATAAGAAGAGTGGATAGAATGCAAGAATTTTTAGCAAAAGAGGTAGGAGAAGACCAAGAAAAACCTGATTGTGAACTTTAAAGCATGGTATGTGTTATAATGGCACTACAGAAGATTGATCATAAATAGAGATGATTAGTGAACTAGAATTCATGTTCCTAATCTCACAGTGGAAGTAATGTGTCATGACCCAAGGAACAATAAAAGGGCATCATTGTAATATGGTTGCAATAGTTTGTCACGAGACTAGGGAGACGTATAATTTTTGCGGCTAAGCTTTGTATCGGCTTGGATATTACTTACTTGTATTGCCTTAGTATTTCATTCCCTTGTTTGTATTTCCTTTCCAGTTGGTTAGTTTGTTATGGCAGAATCTGCTAGGTGTCCATGTGCTAGAATAAGACAAATTAGTTAGTTAGAGTGAGTGTGATATGTTGTGGCAGCACCCACGGTTCAAGCTATATAAGCTTGATCATTCTTCTGTAGAAGGCATGGTGAAAATGAATTGAATACTCTGTTTCTCTCTAGTATTTCTCCCACTCTCTCTCTCTCGATAATTTCCTCCCTTATCTTCTTGTTGTTCTCTCCCTCCCAATTGATCTCTTCCCCAAATTCTTCGCTTATTATTCTCGATCTTCCTTTCATACGCTAGCTCATCTCCAAGGTTCATGACATAAAGTTTGATATGTTGTTGTAATGTTGAGTGCATCATATTAACCAAAAAGGGAAAAAAATATTAAGTGCATTATGCCTCCCATGGGGGGTGGGCTACCTATCCTGTGGGTGCACTGACTTTTGAGGCCCACCACACTGTAAATGGACACCTTGACTCCACATAAAAGAGGGACAAATTTATATAAACTAAAACCGTAAATATCCATCCAAAATTCATTTGGTTTGGGACTCACTTTGCTGCCTTCTCTTTTTAGGTGGCCTTGATTCTCCTTAATCAAATATGCTGGTTGTTTTCCTTGGCAATTCTTACGAAAACTCTGTGTATAAAGCCATACAAATAGCCTGCAATAATTTATGATTCCGCCTTTCTTGGTACCTATTTTGTCTTTGATCCTGTTTATATCATTCCTGCTTTCTTTCTATTTTTTTGTTGTTTTCTTTTTTTCCGAATCTGTTTTAATTTTTATGATGATCTTAAAAAAGTTGTAAGTTACGTTTAAGCTTCTTAAGTTTCCCCCTTCGTGCTGGAAGTTCTGTTTTGGTTAAGATACAATCCGACTAGGGATATCGCTTGAATTTGTATTTCTTTATCCTTTTTTGGTTGACTCTGCTTCTGAATGTAAATTTTATTCTTATTGACCTTGAATTTCTAATTTGGCTAATCTATGATCTCAGCAGTCCAACTTCTTACATCTGAACTTGTATGTATATTTTGCTCATTGCATTTCAAAGTTTCTTTTCTTTTTTATGTGCTTGATGTTTAGGTTGGATTGATCTATTTGTTTGTTTTCCTTTTGGGAATTGGAGAATTTTTCTTTTTCTAACATTATAGGAGTTACTGAAATTTAATATTATCTTATATTGGCATCATCAAGATGTTGGGTCAAGTAACTCATATATATGCAATAGTGGCATGCATATAAGTTTAGCTTCGTGAATAGAAGAGTTGGACATTGTACGAGTAGTATTGTTGGTAGTGGGCTTTAGGCCTCAATACAATTACTTGAGTAATTATTTCATTCTGTTAAAATCATTCAAGGGAACTCTGGTTGAACCAGACCCTTGACGTTTCTCCTCTGGCTTTGCTTAGTAGATTGGATGTTATAGCATTGGTTGGATTTCTGAGTGTATCTGGAGCATGATACCACTAGGGCTTGCTTGACATCAGATCAGAATCCTGGTTGTTTTTGTTAAGTAATCTGTACACTTCAGGCATTTGGGCTGCTATTTCATTCTTTCCATTTGTAATATTGAGCTTAAGCTTTTCAGTGGTAATATTAAAAGATTATCTGCCTGAGGTATTGCTTGATTATGGAATATTTGTGTTTAGCAAGACAAAATGTAAAATGTACAAAAAATTGCCCATCATGCTTTGAGAATGTTCTTTTCTGGTATGTATTGTGTCCCTATCATGACAGTCTCAAGCCTAGAGAAAGAGAGAGGGGTGG
The DNA here is from genome assembly GCA_036245055.1 of Diospyros kaki. Lineage (NCBI taxonomy): Eukaryota > Viridiplantae > Streptophyta > Magnoliopsida > Ericales > Ebenaceae > Diospyros > Diospyros kaki. Next base: position 38,809,552 of record BSEG01000011.1, read on the forward strand.
GTGAGGTTGCAGATAGTCATAACCAGCACAAAAACTGTTAGATCTTTTAACATATATTCTAGGCACAATCATTGGCGAACTGAGTTCCATATCCATGTTGCAGACCCCACCTAGTGGGATTAATTTTTGGTTGTTGTTGTATATGGATGGTGATGTTGCTTTCAATGTCTCTTTGATGTGTGCATATTACCCCATAACTATTTTTTGTTCTCCGTGTATTTATCAATGGCATATGCCAGAGCCATTTACATAGTATATATATGGTGATTTTAAGTTTATTTGAATCTTAACTTGTGTTTTGTGGGTGTATATTTCTCCTGTTGACTGAACATATTTTTAAGTGCTTTCTGTTACTCTTCAACCTATAAGCTCTTGTTGCTATATTGATGCGCATGCGTGTCTTATGTTTGTATTAGATGATATGATGCTCTATCTGTGATTCTGTCTTGTATTGTATTTGGTCTTTGTATGTTCTATATGACTTCTGTCTATGTTGTAATCCTTTTCAAGAGCAATTATGATACTCTACAATTAGCCCAAAAAAATATGATACTCTACTACTGCATGTGCATATATATGGGATATGTTGTAATTTCTTCTTATCATTTGTTGTTGCTATGAGAGGCATTAAATGTACTTTTTTGTTCATTTGGAAAATTCTTTCAGTTACCATGACATTTGTTTTGCTTGTTTGATGTATATTGATGGATTGAGTTGTCAATGGGTGTTTGATTCAGGTGTTTGACAGCTTGTTGGCGCAGTTGCTTTTAGTGGTTCTGGTGATTTCATGAGTGCAGACAATTTGATTAGATGTCCTTTGGTACTTTTCACTTCATCTGCTCCTTAAGAGGTGGAGTCTTTTATGTTGCTGGTAGTTGAGAAGGCTAGTTGAATTTAGTTTTATGTACTCTTTGTCTGGAACCCAATACCCATATATTATGTGGGCTCTTTTTATGATATATTTTAGATTTTATAGGTGTTGACTTTTTCTAATTGCTTCCTAGATTTGTCTCCTTACTTCTGTGCGTTATCTTTTAAAATGCTTGACATTCTTCCTATTCATGGTCTTGATGGCTCTCCATTTGTTCATCATTTGTTCATGATGTTAGTTTCCTGGATAAGGCTGCATTTTGAATGTAGTTATTATGAATATTATTTTCTCAACTTGCAATAATTATAATTATGCATGTGCTCCATATTTCTTTTTTTCTATCAAGTGGAATTTGTCAAATGGGAAACTATGCTTATGAAAATAAACTGTAGGTTTCATTGTGAACTTTTGGATGAATGTGACAATCTATACTACACAAATGGAATCCATATTATACTTTCCAAGATAAGGAATTGGTGCTTCAGACAGATAGTTTCAGTGAATGTTCCAAGTGTACCATCGTGGTTTTATTTATTTTTTCTCTTTTTTCCCCTCCAGTAAGCTTTTTTTTTTTTTTTGGTTTTTTGTTTTTTTTTTTTTTGGGGGGGGGGCGTTGTAGGGGAAGAAGGTAGAATTATATTATATTAAGTTAAAAAAACAAGATCATTACAGACTACAGAACACTCCTTGCCATGCTGCCATAGATGCTTGAACATGTCACAAAGGAATTGGACCCCTCCAGTAAGCTGTTGCATCATGTTCTATGTATCTTGAGGGTACATGGAAAACAAGGAGGCTCCGTTGAGGTTCTGGTGAGAAGACGACGGAATTCTGGCGAGGCACGTGCTCGCTTGCACAGGCGCGTGGCAACTGGCCAGAAAACTTCGGACGGCGCGTGCGGCGATGGGTATTCGGTGGTCAGCTGATCTGACGCTGGTGAACACTATGGCAGTGGCAGTGCTGGCAAATGGTGGCCAGACAGTAGAGTTTCGGCCTTGACAGGGGTGGCGAGGAGAGAGAAAAAAAAAGGAATTTTCGGGTCGGGAGACTGCTGAAGAAGGATACAGAGTGACGGCTTAGGTTTTCTCACCAGTGGCTCTGATACCATGTGAGAGAGTAATTTAGAGAAAAAAACTTAAAAGATTAGTTTGTCTCAGCTTGTTATTTATAAATGCATAATGGGCCTAATTTACGGGCTTAACCCAAAGCTAATTACAAGCCCTAATAATTACAAATAAAACACACGTAAAATATGTACAACTATACTAATAATTCTAATAATATATGTATATTGTTATATGTATATTATAAGTTAATGAGTACTCAATAAGTTGGTGTTGATGGTTATCTTGCTGATAAATGTGTCTATGTTGATATTTTTGCTACTAGCCTCAAATCATTTGGTCTCAACTATCATATTTTGCCCTGTTTGATCATTGTGAGTGCATTTTCCCCCCTGGCAGTATGGCTTTTCATAGTTAAAACAGTTCTTGCTGCACCAGGGTTGCTTGTTGATTTGATGTTGGTTTTGATTGTTGCAAGTGGCATAATCTTGCCTTTTGATTTGAGGCTGTTGCACTTACCATTAGGAGAAGGCATTAGAGGCCAAAAGTTGCATAAAATGCACGAACCTCTAGGAAATAGATGGTTTAGGGCCAGCATTAATGAACTACCTTTATTATTTGTGCCCCATGTTGGCCATTTTACATTGTTGAAGATTGTGGGATCATTGTTTCTTACAATTTATCCATCAAGCTTGTTTTATTCATTGAAGCACCTATTCATTTGTGGGCCTGCCATTTTATGCTGGTGCATCATCTGTGTTTAAGTATTGTTTTCCATGCCTTGGGTGATGGCTCTGAGTTTATAACCCAAATTTTCTGCTTCCTCCTTAAGTATTGGAATTTTTGCACGAGAAATTACAGGCAATGGTTAGCAAGACATGTCTAATGATGTAAACCTGCTTATCTACTTCCCCGATGCTATCTGTCTCTGGGGTAGTGTTTGAAGGTAAGCATGGCTGCTAATAGCTAGCGCTGCAACTTGGTATTTTCATCTTCATGAAAACAACATTTGACAGGGTTAAAAACTCAAAGAGGGTCTCTGAACTGTAATTCTCTCATGAAGTCTCATGCTTCCTGTTATTTGGTAATTTCTTTAACAAGAAAATAATTTATTTGGGCCAATTTCTTAACATAGCTTAACAAGGAATTACCGTATTGAGGCTTGTGATTGTTGCTGTGGGGACAATTCTTTAACAAGGAATTACCATATTTGGAAATAATGATTTGTCTGACTTTGTTAGTTGGAATGAAGTGTTAGCCATATCCTGGCAAGTCTTTTGAAGTGATCCCATGTTGGTTTTTGAGGGGATCTTCTGCAATGCCTTCCGATTTTGCCTTTTCTTCTATGTAATTTAAGTGCAGTTTGTCTGACAGGATATTCTGTGGTATTCTATATCTATGAGATCACTTCTCACTTAACATGTTACTTCATGTTGTCAAGGTCAATTTGCTTATTATATGGACCAATTTACTTTAGAAAATGTGTTTAGTTGACAAAAAGGCATCAGCAGTTAAGGTGCCTGACCCCAGTAATCAGCAAGTAGAAAGAAGTGATGGAGGTGCCTTTCATCCTCTGGTGCAATGATGCTTTGAGCAGGTTATTGATCTTTGTTGTGAACTGAAGTGTGTAGACGAGTATGAACCTGAAGTGTGTAGACGAGTATGAACCTGAAGTGTGTTTTCTGCAATGTGAACATTTTGTATCTGATTGCAGTGGTGGCAAAATTGCCACTTATAATAACCTATATGGCTTATCTACACGCTATCTTAAGATGCATCCATCCTTACATCTACTTGCTGTTAATATGTGTGCTTGAATAAAATTTATCTCCCGTGTATATATTGCTTAGATCCGAAGAGGTTTGTTTTTGTAAGAAAGTAATGGCGCGCTGTTTATGTTTTCATTCTCCTGCATTTAGGGATTGAATCTGCTATCGCATCTGAGAGTTATGTTATTAGAAATCGCATAATGAACGCAAAACTTGTAACTGACATGCTTAATGGAAACCCTGTTCTGGTAGAATCATCTATGTGATGGGATTTAAATAACTATTTTCTATTAACTTGTTTGATTTGGGTTGATAGCCCTTCTTTTTTCTTGTTGGTGAGAACTTGCAGCCACTAGGGCATGCTTGGTGTGTATCAGGTAAACTCAGCCACTAGGGCTTACATAATAGCCCACAAAAATAGTCTTGTATTCTCCCTTTCCTCTCTCTTCTCCTTGTTTCTATTCTAAATTTCAGTGTAGATTCTCTGTTGTTTACTGGTCAAGGGAATATGTTTTGGGGAGGAGGGGGAGGTTCCCATTGAACTGTGCTTGTGGGTTCTTATCTACCACCTGTAGCTCAAGTGGAGGAGAAGAGTTGTGTTCGATAGTTGACATAAAACTAAACTCGTTGAATCAAACAAAAGATGAGATCAAAACGAATAGTTAATGAATGGCGAGTCGGAATAGATGTAGATGTGGTCGATGCCAAATAGTGGGATAAAAGAATGTTTGGAATGGAAAGTAGTCTCATGTGTCGTGGCTGATGCCAAGCGGACTTGGTGATTCAATTCCGGAGGGATTCTCCATTGTGTTTAAAGGATGAGTGTTATTGCGAGATTTGTATTTATTTTTTTGCCATATTTGTATTTTAATATCGTGGAATGATGAATGAGAATATAAATGAATACATTTATAAAAATATTTATTGATCTACTCTTGCACGTGGTAACAGATTCTTAGGTCGTCGTCTTTATATGTCTTGGATACAAGTTTAAAAATACATTTGATCGTTAAATAATATTTATATGAAGAATAGTTTAGGTATAATGGTATGACTAGTGTCATGTTAGATGTTAGATGTGAGATTAAGGGTGAGCAAAATTTTAATTAAATTATAATAATTAAATTAAATTTGTTGAAATTAATGGTACGGCTTAGTTCAATTTGTAAATCGGTTGATTTTTAATTTGGTAGTGAAATAATTAAATCAGTAAAAAATTTATTTTTATTTGAATAAGAGGATTTTTTTTAATTGAGTAATATTATTTTTAATGGAGTAATAAATTTTTTTAATTGAGTAATAGTTATTTTTAATTAAGTAATATATTTTTTTTCTAACAGTTAATTTTTATTTGAGTAATGCTTATTTTAGGTTTTTTTTTTTTTTAATTTTTTCAGCTGGTTCAATTTTTTTTTCATATCTGTTCAACTCTTCCAATTCTTGGTTTAGTAATTGTATTTGTATTTATTTGGTTGGTTGAATTCAATCTTTTTACATAAGTTTAGTTATTTTGATTTTAACATTTTAATCCATTTGGTAACCAAATTAATTAAATGCGAGTTTAAATTTCGTTTAAGATAATTTTCTATCTTTTAAATAAAATAGTTTTAGAATATTATTAAAATTTAAAAAAATTGACATAGGTTTTAAAAATGAAACAATTATTTGCTTAAATAATAAAATAGATAAGAATGGACTAAAATACTTGCAAATGAAGTATTACTTGCGGTTGTGGGTATTGCCTCGGATTCACGTTGGTTCGTTACCAAACCTAAAGCCATGTGATATATTGTTGTAGAATTGAAGTTAAGTTTATATGTGCTAGGACAGCAATTAAAATGATGTATTTTCAAGCTTAGAAAATAAAAAAAAGGGGAAAAATAACGTGCCTTATTTCCATTGTGTGCAAGTAAAAGTATATTAGAACTTAAATTGAGTGTACTTTGTATATTTCTAGTAGGTCATTAATTAAATTAGAATTATTCTCAACAGAAGATAAGAAGTGATCTTATTTTTTTTATCGGATCCGGATAGAAATCAAAGATCTTTGAGTGATTGATCTGGCAGAACAATTTAATGAAAATTATGAAAAAATAATTATGTTATTGGTATGGGCATTTTGTATATATATTGTAGAGATGTAAATGGGGTTTAATTAATATAATTTTTATGCTTGTTTAGATAAATTTTTAAATGAATCTAGTATTAATATTTCATTTTTATATTATTTTTATTTTAAATGAAGTTAATTGCAATTTATTAAGACTCATTTATATCTTTATATTTTTATTTCGCTCTTAGAGTTAAAAGACAATATGATTAAAGTTTAAATATTATTCAAATAATTCATATTGTAATTGGAGTAAGTTATCGACTATTGAAATACCTAAGCTTAGAGGAGGCCAGAAATTGGTTACTTTTTCTCTATGAAATTTACTCATTGTTTTGGCAAAAGGATCACATAAAAAGAAAAAAAAACAAGCCAAGGTTATGTTAAGATGGTAAAGATAACTAATAGAATAAGAAGTAATTTCAAATATAGATGAAAGATGATATAGTCAGTTTGGTGCATTTGCTTCTAATTTCATATTTCACCATTTGCTTTAGCCTTTAGCTCTTGTTTAGTATAGTCTATTTGATATCTGGGGGGTTTATTTTCTTTGGTTCATGAACAAATTAGTTGATGAATCTTTAAACTAAAAAATAAGTTAATTTTCAGACTATTATTACTTGAATAATATTAATTAATTAATTCATGAAATTGTGCGAGTAACTATTACATAATTTTTAATATATAATTTTGTATATTAAAAATTATATTTATAAAAAAATTATATTTTTTTATTTACATGTGTCTCTATATGCTTATTTTCTATTTTTTTAAAAAAATATCATTTCTTTTTTTTTTCATTTTACTTCATATTCTTTTTCTGTTTACGTTTTCGTACAACTTAAAAAAGTCACAGTACTCGACAGGGAGCCCTTTTTGCTTAGTTTGAGGGTATATCTATCTATTTCTCCATTCTGTAAAGTCTATTTTGCTTACATTGAACTTGAGATCGAAAGAGATGTGTTGAAACTTTGAAATGTGTCAATCAATCTGATTATACACTTTGACGAGCAGGAGCAGGAGCAGGTGCAGGTGTAGGTGCAGGTTTATTGTTCCTTGACCTGTAATCCTTTAGTACATGTGCGTAGAGGATTTCATTCCAAGTATCAGGGACTCCAGGAAGGCACCAGTGAATGCAATCAGCAAAATTCTTTGGGTCTGCCCTCTGCTCCTTGGTCAAGAGCCTGCCCCTACGCTCCCCATAAACTGAGGTATGCCCGTCCTTCCGAAACTCGGACAGTTGGGTGATGTTTAACAGTGTGGCATCAATTTGTAGTTGCCCCAAGACATCTCTCACTATCCCCATGATTTCAAGGTCTGAACCAGTTCCCCAGTATGGACCTTGGATTGGGTGTGACTCATTAAAGCAGTTCCCCTTGCTGCCATGCATCCACTCCCAGCTCCTGCAGATGACCAAGAATGGTCAGTGTAAGGTACCCAGATGACACGGAAAATGGGCAGAATTAGGACTCATGAAAGCTTAAACAGAATACAGAAACACAATTATTTGGGCTCACCATAGGTGTGTTGGAGACATGCTCATGAAATAGACCTTTTGGCTGTGAGGGTTGATGCTGGCTTCTAACCATCTTGCCCATGTTTCCATTGCCAATCTATATGCAGTGGTTACCTTGTACTCCTGGACATCGTAAGGGTACCCAAACCTGAAAAGTAAATTAAAAGGCCAGAAGGAGCAAACAATGTAATCTTATTCCTCTTTTGAATCACAGTGGAATAGCAGGTGATTGGCTAGATTTCTCACGTTGCGTTGATCTGGGGTTTGTACATCCACCATATGTAGCTCTCAAACACCAAAATGTCGACGCCTTCCCACTGCTTACCATGCTTGGCTATCGAGTCGAGCTTGACCAGCCTCTTTCTTACAGTATGGTTTATCGCGTTATCTGAATTCGACTCGACTATGAAGGGCGCCCAGAAGTACTCTATCGTCGCGTTGTAATCCTGGAATCAAAATGCTTTCAAATGTTGCCAACAGTTCTTTACCAAAATGTGGGTTTGAATTAATGGTTGTTGGAGGATGATGACGAGGCAAGTTGGAAGTACCTTGGCTGTGAAGATCTTTCTGGGAGGAACTCTCTGCAGGGACTTCTTTCCATCAGGAATTACAGACTGTACCAAACAGACCATTGACTCAAACATGCCTCTCTGTATTGAGTCCCCTACAAACATCAGCCTTTTGTCCCTCAGTACCTCCAGCAACTTCAAAGCATTAAACCTAGCAGGATATAGACCGTTGTACACACTTGTTATAAAGAAATGGAGACCATATATTGTGCAAGATAAGGACCAAAAAGACTCCAACTGAAGGTTCTTTCCTCCTCTTCCTTCTCCTTTCTCTTTCTTTTTGCAAGTCTTAGCCAATGATTTTAAAGATGATTGAATAATGCTGAGATTGCCTTAGATGGAATTTGTACACCCAATCAAAAACTCATTCTCATTCTCTCTAATCTATAAGCATTAGTAGGCAGTTTATAGATTGTGAGATTGGGTATATTGAGCTTTAGGGTTCATTAGATAATTTCTCTTTTCCGTGACCATTATTGATCACATACTAAAATTTGTTCCTCCTAGCTGTGTCTCTAATTCTGATCTTGTGACAAATGGTATTAGACCGATACTTAACAAATAAAGTGAAACAAACTTGAAATGACATCTTCTTTTCAACACATTTAAGCTCCATCAAAAACTCGAACAAACCTAGCAACCCTTGAAACCAAGAAGCCTTAACTTGTCCTTCCATTACTGACGCTTTTAAATACTGAAAAAATTATATAAAACGCCCTAGAATTGGCTGTGTTTTACAACCTTCGTCGATATCCTTCTCTATTTGTACAGCAATATTATCAAAGCATGTTACTTATTAGTTACCTTGGCAACTTGCACGTGTTAGGCTGCCACCTCCAGTTCTGATAAAGGGCATCAGGTCTCCCATTCCTCTGGCAGGTCACTTGCTTGACCAGGAACTGGCAACTCTCTTCTGTGTAGAGTGGGTAGGAGCCATTGTCCCACACCCACTTCCCCTCAAAGACATTGCAGCCTTCTTCAACAACATCTTCATCAGACACATTCACTGGCAATCTCACCGGATTACGCCTGCTCAGCAGCTGCAGAACAGGGCTGTGGCTGTTCTTCAAGCCGTCGAGGACGAGTCGGGCCGTGCCGAGCACGAGGAGGGAGGCCAACGCAGCGGTGAAGAGGCACTGGACTTGGCCGTGGCGGTTGAGGAAAGGCGGTGCCTTCTTCATTTGGAGCCGGTGAATGTGGTGATTGTGATGGTGCCATTGTTCTGTAGTTTCTTAGTTGCTTTTAGATTAGGCTGTTGCTTATTGGGTCGACGAGTCTTGCCGCGATGTGGCTTTGGTTTGAAGCATTTCCTAACTACCCCATGCAACTACCAGTTGGTGAACTTGTTTTTCAAGGCCAAGGTGAGGCCTGGGCTATAGAGATAGTTTGGCAATATCTTTGTTGACGAGTCAATTCTGCCTTGCTCTTAGGGTCACGACCTTAATTGATCTTATTGATATATGATTCAAAATATATTAATATGTCATATGTTATTTGATTAATTCATGTGACATATAGTATATGGTATTATATTTTATGTTAAATATAATTGACAAATAATTGATTGGGTTAAGCAAATAAATAATTGGGTTGGGCCAACCATTAGTGTCTCAAGCCCAAGCCCAAGTCTGCTTAATTTGTTCATTTGGGTTTCATGTGCATTTTATTTCTGTTGCATTTGCTCTATATATATATATGTGTGTGTGTGTGTGTGTGTTAACAGGCTGGTCTTATTATAGCTGTTAATCATCTCTTCAATTTTATCAACGACTTGCATCTCTTGCCCCTTTATATATAAAGCTCGATGGAAGTGAAAGCGTTATTCTTTTAACCATAGATGCATCTTGCGTACTCTCTCTCTACAAAAATTGTAAGAAATCATAATCTCTCTAATCACTGTTTGTTGTTATTTCTTTGTCTAAGATGAAATCTGACAAGTGATAAAAGGTAAAAAATGAATTGATACGAGTGCTATAATCGCTTGTATATAGCATGTACTCGGGTATAATTTGTGTTCGTCAGACTATAAATAAATTTTGTTTATCTTGTTATCTTTCGTATACTTTGTAATTTTTGTATTTTAATTTCTTGAGTTTTTAGTGTATTAACTAGGAACGAAATCCCTGCCGTGAGTATAATCCATTTATAGATTCGAACACGTAAGTTATTGTCTCTTTATTCTTCGATTATGTGATTTTTTGGCTTATGCGAAAACGAACAAGTTCAACAGGTCTAATATTGATTTAAATCGAAGAACACCTTTAATCACTGTTGAATGACGTGAAATATTTAAAATTTTTTATTTTATTTTCTTAATGATACTTTCATGGCAAAAGTCCAAACAAAAACAAAAGCTCAAAACAAAAACAAAGGTCTTTCTCCCACGAATCATCTTTGAGTAAATCATATAAAAAGTCATAGAATTTTGGTGTCCTTTTTAATTTAGTTACTAAACTTCAATTCCTTATAAAGTAATAACAAAATTTTAAAATATTTTATAATATGATCATTAAAATGATTTTTAGATAATTTTTTATCAAAATTATTGACGTGACAATGACCATATCATCGCTACGTCAGTACCATATCAGCAATTTCAGTTAAAAACTTTTAAAAAATTATTTTAGTGATTATATTATAAAATATTCTAAAATTTTATTATCATTTTATAAAAAATTAAAATTTAGTGATAAAATAAAAAATGATGTGAAAGTTTTGTAATTTTTAGTGTGATTTACCCAATCTTCTTATTTCCCTTCACTCCTGGGTTTTCTTCGCAATTCGCGGAAGAAGATGATAAGCGGGATGGGGTGCATTCGCCAGTGTTGCCTCCGCCTCTCGTTCCCGGTGGCCAGGCCTCTCCCCAGGCACTCTGCTTTCCCCATCCACCGCCGTTGTGGTGTTCGCCGACTCTACGCCAGCGCCACCTGCTCAGCCGCGGCTAAGAAGGAGAAGGTGATCGTGATTTCCGGCCCTACCGGTGCCGGGAAAAGCAGGCTAGCCTTGGAGCTCGCGAAGCGGCTCAATGGAGAGATTATCAGTGCCGACTCTGTCCAGGTTTCGAGATAGTGCTTAGTTACCGTTTTGCTTGCCTTGAATCTCGTGGAAATCGGTTCTAACATAAATTGAAAAGCCGGACTGAACTAGTTACAGCTGCTTTGAGCTAGGAGAGAAAGCATGACGCTGTCTTTGGAACTAGGATTCATCGCGGAGGGAAAGTAAAAGAGAAAGGAAATAGTGGGAAAAGTAGTTGAAGCTAATTGTTTTTGGTTATTAACTAATAACAATTAATTAATTTGTTGAGGGTAAAATGAAAACAAGATTAAGAGATATTTGTAATCCTTCTGTTTTCATTATCCGTGAAAAAAGGTATGCGTGTTGGTAATTTGATTGTATCTTCGATTTCCTTTGGCTTGAAAAATCTTAGTTCCAAACATGGATATGCTTCAATCCTAAACTGTTAGCATTAGGATCTTGTGAGCTTGCTTATAACGTGATCACCCTTCTCTTTATTACGGTGACCTTTAACATTTATTTGCTACCTAGTTAATCCAATTTGATTTCTGTTGCAGGTATATCAGGGTCTTGATGTTGGATCTGCAAAGCCTTCATTTAGCGAAAGAGAGGTATTCAGAGGCTGGCCTCACCGAACTCTAGTTTCGTACACATACTTCTTCCATCAAATGTATTCCAAATTTTTTACCATAGCTCCTTTACTGTTTATGAGAAATCCGCATACGACTTGATACCCATTGAAAGGACAGATGCATGGGTTTACTGGTGCTGGAGGGTGGAGGTGGTTGTATTATTGAATGTACTTGCCCACAGTTAAAAAAGGAAAGTAGAAATAGTGGAAAATCTTAGGAGAAAGAAAATTGTAGCCACCAAGTACCATTCCACTGTAGTCCACCAAATACTGTGTATCATGTATGCTCTTCATTTGTTAGTCCATATGCTTAGGGACTGTATCATATTAGAAGTATAGCAGGACTGGAAGCAGACTTTCAAAAAGACACAAAGCTATACATAGTAGAAATCCTGTTTGGTTCTAGAATTGACATATTGATTTCACATTGTTTTCATGTATATTAGTCATTTGGTTGTTGCCTGATTGGGTAAAATTATGTAAATGAAAGTCTGGGGGCACCTAGCTGAGCACTTCTTTTAAGTGATTATCTTTTCTTTCTAATATTAATATCTTGAGTGGTGTGCTTATGCTTTCTGAGCCCCTCTTCAAACTGTAACACTTGATTTTTTTCTGAATTGAAGATATAATGCTTGACTCTATGCCCGTGTTAAAGGTGTTAAGCAAATGTAATTTTGCAAAATTAGTCCTATGTCCTATGCCATTTTATAATGATCGGTATGGGTAAACTTGAGAACCATTGCATCTTTTGGTTAAAGCAAACTGCTTCGGAGATAACTGATTATGTAAACCCCGAATGTTTACAAGCAATTTCAGATGCCAAATTTAGAGCATCCTTTCTCAAAATCATCATTACCCCTCCCTGGTGCTTTATGTATTTAAAACCAAGTCCATGAGGGAGAGCATTTTTTTTTCTATCTAAGTAACATGGGGTATTTGGAGCTTTGACTCGACTAATCCCCATGAGCCTATGCAAACTGTCATGGTCATATGAGCTAGGCAAATCTCCACCACATGGCAGGCGGAGCCCCCTTCTGCAGTCACAAGGGGCAAGCAATTCTTGCACAAACTCCACCAAACAGCATGGTGGGTGGAGCACTGTATCAACCGCACAGTGTGTAGGGCCATACATACCCCACAATGCATCGTGGCCCCCAAGAATCCAGTTGGAAAATGCGTTATGTAATCAGTCAAAGAGACTCGAACCTGCATGAATAATCTTTGTCAGGCTGTCCATGAAAGAAATTAGAATTTTACTTTCCTCTGGGTGCAAAATCCACCAATTTGAAGTTGTCTTGGATGTCCGAATGGGTAATATCAACCTTTTGTTATGCCTTCAATATGAGAATCTAAATTGTTTGGCTTGCCTGCTAGTTGTTCCAAAATAGACAGCGCCCATCAAACTGCAATTGGTATTTGAGATTGAGATCCTAAAGAATGCAGCTTCTTGGGTATTTCATGTATGAAAAGAAATTTCATGATAGTTATGTGGAAACAAACCAAATGGTTCAAAAACTAGCTCCTTGTGAAAACTGTTAAAAGAGGCTAACTTTTTGTCCTTAATGACAGAAGGTGGTAACGATGGCTAACTCTGCATAGAGACTCTATCATATGGGAGGGTGAACTTGCCTAAAGTTGCTTGAAGTAGAGGTAGTGACTGAGAAATTGCTATGAGGGATGAGAATGGTTTGTTGAACCAGGAATCATGATAAATATTTGCAGTTAGGTTACCTTGGTTTCCCCTGTTTGAACAATGAAATTCCTGCCATTATTTGGAAACCAGAGTATTGATTAGTGGCTTGACTTCTATTGATGGCCATGGCCTTGACAGGCTCCTTGCACTTGCAATTCATTTGTTCATTTCTCTCTCTGAACTGGCTGCTGTAAGAGGGGTTTATAGTTCGCAAGTCTTTGTTTGACAGGACCAAAGAGTCTTTCTGAGGTTTTATTTGAAATCTTGCAAAGAAGATGCTCAATAGTGCAAGTCCTTTGTTCTTGCTCTCTTATCTAGTTATATTGTTTTTTCCTAGCAGAGGGGGGAAGGATACATCGCCTTTGTAATAAGATGTCACTGTTAAGCCATGACAATGGCTACTCTCCTAACTTGGTATGAATTAGGAAGTGCAGAATGAAGAAACAGAGGAGAATAGAGAAGAAAGAAAGAGAGAGAATTAGGGAGAGGCTAGAGAATTTGAGGAAGAGTTCAGAATTCTTTCTTAGATAATTGATGTCCTCTCCAAGAAAGCCTTGGGGAGTATATACACTCTATCAATGGATGCTGCCACAGCAGATCATTCTCTCCCTTGCGGTTGTAACAAACTCCTTTGTCCTATTCTAGCCCTTACACATGGGCAACCTCTAGGCTAACAAACTCACTAACAGAATTACAGCAGTAAAGGAATAACAAGAATTACAATAGTAAAAGAAACAGTAAAAGTTACAGCAATAAAAAAATCAAAATTTCTGTAACTTGGTTAGCTAATTGTGACATAAGACAGTTAAGTATAATGAATATTGTGAAGAGCATGTTCTGCTAAACATGCTTCCCTAGTTATGTTTATGATTGGGAAAACTATATGTTCAAGTAATGTGAAACTTTCCATGTTCTGGAGTGTTCCTTTGCATCCAAACAAATAGATCCAGTTGAATAATTGTAGTTGTTATTAATCTCTTTCTTCCCACCCCTTCTCAGAGCATGCCATGACTAGAGTTTTTATCTTTTCAAGAAGGGGTACACGTAAAGGGAGAAGGTTGCTGCTAAGCGATCTATGAAAACAATATCACACCAAATTATATGAGCACTCTTGAGCTTTTGTTACAATAGGATAGTATACTCTTGTCATTCCTTTAGGGAGACCTCGAACCTTGGTCAACTGCATTCTGCTTAGAGCTTTACCCATACTGAAAATGTACTTCTGTTGCCTATGTGTCTAGTCTGATGCAGATTATCTTACAAGTTTTGTTTGGTTGGTGCAACTTCTGTTATTGGATAAAAATTTTACTGTTATTGGATAAAAAATGTACATCTTCTTTACTCTTTTTTGGAGCAGGAAGTCAGACATCATCTGGTTGACATACTGCATCCATCTGAAGGTATGTTGCTTGGGCTGCATAATTTGTCAACTGTTGATACAAAGCTGGTTGGCTTTGGTTGTATGAATGGATAAAGGGGCATCTATGAGTAACGGAAATATGAAGAATCTTCTGAAACTCATCTTCAAGGATGTGATTGGCCCCATATCTGGCTAGTCTTTTACTAGCGTATTGATGAAGTGCACTAGCATTCTAATATATATATATAACATATATATATGTATGTATGTATATTGGCTTGGTAAAGCATTCTAATATTTTGATCTCCTTTCTCTTTTGATGTTCCAATTTGATTTCTTTATCTGGGTTCTTATATATATAGTTCTTAAGTAGAACTTAACATGATATTCATGATTAGAATACTCTGTTGGGCAATTCTTTGAGGATGCAAGGCAAGTTACAAGGGATATTCTTGACAAGGGCCGTGTTCCAATAGTTACGGGTGGTACCGGATTATACTTGCGGTGGTATGTCTCTGTGTCAAATTTCATGAGATGTGTTTTTTAATATCTGCATCTAAAAGTAGAAGGCGAAAGGGCTTGCAAATTCATTAGTGGACCTTACAACCTATGAGAACAAGTCCTTCACAATTCCTCTAATGAAAAATATCTTTAGTATTCCAAGATTTTTGTTTAGTTTCTCAATTTCTTTTTCGGCCTTCTCAATTTTAATAGGAGGCCTGATGCTTTCAAAAATCTCTTTGATATATAAATTTCCTGCTATTGTTTTCACTTTTCAATTATATTAAATATAATAATATTTGTCACAACAATTTCACAGAACTGCTGGTTGTTGCATACCAGCAGGAAATGTATTACCAAAACAGCATTGCATCACAGGAGGGCAAGAAAAGATTATTAACCCTAGGAAAATGGCGTTAAAGTGCTGTATAACATAATCAAATTACACCATGAGGATGCGAAAGGAAATATTACTCCAGAAAAGGGGCTGCATGGTCTATAAGTGTTAGTGTTGCATGTGTGGAATCGACCTGGTTCCCTTTGCATTCTGCTAGTGTATATTCTTATGACATACTACTAAGTTTGCCTCCTGCCTTTGATAATTCAATACTCGTTTTACATTTTTGTAATCATAGGTCATATTTCTTGTTGGCATCATTTGAAGAGGAGAGTGCACCAATCATGTATAACTACCACACATAGTTCATCATTGTTTCTTTGTTGGCAGTAATAGATTGACTTTCTTCTTTTCTCTAAAAAGAATACTAATAAACTAAAATAGCTAAATAAGTAATAAAGAAAAAAAGGATTCACATCCCTGTTAAATTTCTAATGGATTTTGAACATTCAGTGTTTTAGGTTAGTTGCCTGTTAATGTGAAAGAAATCTCTATAAAAACTCCTAGAGATAATTGTTCCAACTAGAAAGGAGTAAATGATACTGTTCCTATCTGCATGTCCTACAGGTATTAAGTAACTCATTTGGGTAACTGCATGAAACCAGTTAGTTTTCGGTTTAAAGATGGTTATTCAAGTGTAATTGTTGGTGGAGGAAGATAAAGCTACGGCTGATCGGCTGATGCTAAAGATAAATCCGAGAGATATCCGATCTCTCATCCACATCCTCTTAGTTCTTATTGTTAATAATTTAGTTCAAATTATTGTTACTTATCTGTTTAAGTTTGCTTATTTTATTTGCTTAGGTTGTAATCTACAGCTGTATATTAGGAGATATTTTAGGAGTTAGAGTTGAAGTTGAATTAGTAATTAGCTAGGAGACTTGTATATTTATTCTCAAGGAATAATCGGAAATCAGTGGGGTAGAATTCATCTAATCTACCTAATTTTATCATGGTATCAGAGCCTTGTTCTTGAGATATCTGATATCCGATTCATAAAAGAGTTCTTCTTATAAGAGAACTCTTATACAATGGCAGAAAATCCTCAGATCAGTGAGGTCTCTGCCTCAAATCCTCCTCCGGCACCCAGTAGCCAAGTTCCAGCAGCAAGAAATCTTCAAGCTCCAGCGGCAGCGACAGGCTTTGATGGATCCTCTCTACAAATCACTCTTCATAAGTTGAATGGAACCAACTTTCGCGAGTGGTTCCAATCGGTTATGCTTGTGATAAAAGGTAAAGGCAAAGTTGGATATTTAACTGGTGAAACAAGGCAGCCTAATACAGAATCAGCAGAATATGGATTATGGGAAGCCGAGAATGCCATTGTCATGGCATGGCTTGTGAACTCTATGGAACCAAAGGTTGGTCGAACTTACTTATTTTATAAAACTGCTAGTGAAATCTGGAGTGCTGTTCAAGAGATCTACTCAGATTTTGCAAATACTGCCCAAAGTTTCCAAGTTAGATCCACCATTCGATCCACCAAGCAAGGTAACAATTCTGTAACTGAATATTACAATATTTTGACTGAGTTATGGCAAGAGATGGATCTCTTCCATCAGATCACTTGGGAATGTTCAGTTGATGGACGACAATATGATAAAATGGTGGAGAAAGAACGAATATTTGACTTCCTACATGGTCTAAATCCGGATTTAGACGAAGTAAGGGGAAGATTGCTCGGAATCAAGCCTTTTCCCTCTATGAGGGAGGTATTTGCGGAGGTTAGAAGGGAGGAGAGTAGGAAGAAAGTGATGCTGTCAAATCATTCAACCAGTGAAGGATTAGTACAAAATTCTGCCTTGAATACAACTCGAGGAAGAATGTCTACTCCAACTAAAGGTGACAACCAGCGAGAAAAACAATGGTGTGACCATTGTAACAAGCCATACCATACAAAAGAGACTTGCTGGAAGCTGCATGGGAAACCTCCTAATTGGAAACCTAAGAGTCAAAGGAAAGGTGGGCTATCTGCTGCTTACATGATGGAATCTGACAAAGGAACTCCAGCACCAGTTTCTTTAACTCAAGAACAACTGGAAGTTCTTCACCAGTTGTTGACTCAAACCAAGATATCAAAGCCAGTTGAAAGTTCAGACAGCAACAGCCATTCGATGGTATCTTTGGCCAAACAAGGTAAAATTAGTCATTCTCTATTCTCAAATAGATTGTCAACTGGTGCTTGGATAATAGATACTGGAGCTTCAGATCATATGACAGGTAATATGGATACATTATCAAATTATAAGCCATGTAATCAGAGTATTACAGTGTTTATGGCTGATGGTACTAGGACTTTTGTTCAAGGAACAGGGACAGCACATGTTGCAGGATTAAGCCTAAAATCAGTCCTTTATGTGCCTAATCTAAGGTGTAATCTACTATCAGTAAGTAGGATTACAGAGGAAAAGAATTGTTCAGTAATATTTTCCTCCTCTCATTGTATTTTTCAGGACATATCTTCGGGGAGGAGGATTGGCAAAGCTGAAGAAAAGGATGGGTTATATCAAATATCAAGGCTGGATCACCAAGAAGAATTTAGGTCCTCAATTCACTCCTCTCTAATTACTGTTTCTGGAAATAACTTGATGCTTTGGCATCAAAGATTAGGGCATCCTAGTTTAGATTATCTTCAAGTCATGTATCCTTCGGTTTCTATCAATAAAATTCAAGACTTCTCTTGTGAACATTGCATTCTTGCAAAACAAACTAGAAGTACTCACTCCAAACATACCTATAAACCTTCACAACCATTTCACTTGGTGCATAGTGATATTTGGGGCCCAGCTAGAATTCCAAATCTAACTAATACTCGGTGGTTCATAACCTTCATTGATGATCACACAAGAGTATGTTGGGTATTCCTATTAAAAGAAAAATCTGAAACTTATTTGATATTCAAGAAGTTTCATCAAATGGTTAAGAATGTTTTCCAATCTTCTATTCATCTTCTAAGAACCGACAATGGCCGAGAATACTTCTCAAACCAATTTAATGATTATCTAAACGAGCATGGTATTGTCCACCAAAGCTCTTGCCCATATAACCCGCAACAAAATGGTATAGCCGAGAGAAAAAACCGACACCTACTTGAAACAGCTCGAGCACTTATGTTCACCCAATCGGTTCCAAATTCATATTGGGGAGAAGCAGTACTTACAGCAGCCTATTTAATCAATCGCCTTCCCTCAAAGCCTCTCCAATTCAAAACACCATTAAGTGTATTCCTAGAGTTTTTTCCTCACTATACCAGAGCCTTAAATCCACTTCCTCCTAAAGTATTTGGGTGTACTTCTTTCGTACATCACAACCAGCTAAACCAGTCCAAGCTTGATCCAAAGGCACTTAAATGTGTATTTGTTGGCTATTCTCCAACTCAACAAGGATATAAATGTTTTCATCCTCCTACCAAGAAATTTATTGTATCGTGTGATGTTTCTTTCTTGGAAAACAAATCCTTCTTTGCTGACATCAATCCGAATAGTATACCAACAGATTCTTGGACTTCAATTATATCAGTCCCTCTCAACCCATCCAATTCCAGGTCAGTTCCTGACACACATCCAAGTTCAGTTCCTTCCACTGAAATTGACCATCCTGACCATAATCAATGCTCAAGCCAAAAACCCATCTCTCAATTCCAAAATCAGCAAGAAGGGGGAGAAGAGGAAACTGAAATTCAACAAGGTGGTCCAAGCCTGCATAAACCTCCTCTTAAGGTATATTCAAGAAGACCACCAATACTTCAGCCAACCAATCCTCCAAACCAGGAGGTAAGTCCAAATCAGCAACTTACAGACAATGTTACTGCACAACAATATGAAGATGATCTTCCTATTGCCTTAAGAAAAGGAAGAAGGTCATGTACCAAGCATTCTATCACAAATTTCCTCGGGTATTCTAAACTATCTCCTACTTATAAGGCATTTACCCTCAGCCTTGATAACATTGTTATTCCAAGGAATATCTATCAAGCAATGCAGGATAGTAGATGGAGAGAAGCAGTTATGGAAGAAATGGCAGCCTTGGAGAAAACAGGTACATGGCAAGTTGTGGATCTTCCTAAAGGAAAGAAGACTGTTGGAAGCAAATGGGTGTTCACATTAAAGTATAATTCAGATGGAAGTCTTGAGAGATACAAGGCAAGGCTTGTAGCTCAAGGATTCACTCAAACCCAAGGCTTGGACTATGAAGAAACTTTTGCCCCGGTGGCAAAACTCAATTCTATCCGAGTATTGTTGTCTTTAGCAGTAAATATGGACTGGAAACTGCATCAATTGGATATTAAAAATGCCTTCTTGAATGGAGAATTGGAGGAAGAAATTTATATGCGTATACCACCCGGATTTGAAACCAATCATACAAGTAGCAAAGTATGCAAGTTACAAAAATCTTTATATGGGCTCAAGCAATCTCCTCGAGCTTGGTTCAAAAGATTTAGCAATACTTTACAAAAGCTGGGATATACTCAAGGCCAAGCAGATCACACTTTATTTACTAAGATTGGAAGAGATGGGAAGAAAACAATTCTAATTGTCTATGTAGATGATATCATCATCACCGGAGACAATCATCAAGAAATTCAGCAACTGAAACAGCAGCTCAAACAGACATTTGAAGTAAAAGAGCTAGGAGAACTACGGTATTTTCTTGGTTTGGAAGTAGCAAGAAGCAAGGAGGGTATTTTTGTATCACAAAGGAAATATACCCTAGACTTGCTAAAGGAAACAGGCAAGTTAGGATGTAAACCAGCAAGTACCCCACTCGAGCCTAACTGGAAGAATAGAGAAGGAGGAGAAGAGGAAAAGGAAGACAATCAGGTAGACAAAGGCATGTATCAGCGGCTGGTTGGCAAACTTATTTACTTATCACACACTAGACCCGACATTACATATGCGGTAAGTATTGTTAGTCAATTTATGCATCTCCCAACTAAAAGACACTTGGAAGCAGCCTATCACATCCTTAGATACCTAAAGGGAACACCAGGCAAGGGGCTGCTATTCAAGAAAAATCAAGACAGAGGAATAATCAGTTATGCAGATTCTGATTGGGCAGGTGCAGTGGAAGATAGTAAATCAACATCTGGATATTGTACAAGGCTATGGGGTAATTTGGTGAGTTGGAGAAGCAAGAAACAGCAGGTAGTAGCTCGCAGCAGTGCTGAAGCTGAATATCGAGCTATTGCTCAAGCAATCTGTGAAATAATATGGGTAGAAAGGCTGATGGGAGATCTTTCTATGCAACTATCATCTCCTAAATTACTATATAGTGATAGTAAATCAGCTATCAATATAGTTAATAACCCTGTTCAACATGATAGAATGAAGCACGTCCGAATTGACCGACATTTTGTGAAACAAGAAATAGAGGAAGGAGAGATCAAGTTGACCTATATACCCACTGCAGATCAACATGCTGACATTCTGACTAAAGCAATGCAGAAACAAAGTTTTGAATCAATCCGAAGCAAGCTGGGAATATTTGATATATATCCCTCAACTTGAGAGGGGGTGTTGGTGGAGGAAGATAAAGCTACGGCTGATCGGCTGATGCTAAAGATAAATCCGAGAGATATCCGATCTCTCATCCACATCCTCTTAGTTCTTATTGTTAATAATTTAGTTCAAATTATTGTTACTTATCTGTTTAAGTTTGCTTATTTTATTTGCTTAGGTTGTAATCTACAGCTGTATATTAGGAGATATTTTAGGAGTTAGAGTTGAAGTTGAATTAGTAATTAGCTAGGAGACTTGTATATTTATTCTCAAGGAATAATCGGAAATCAGTGGGGTAGAATTCATCTAATCTACCTAATTTTATCAGTAATAATGACCCACTTTTAGTTGTCATGCAAAAAAAAAGGAAAGAAAGAAAGACGATGATTCATGTTAGTTCTGTTGAACAACATTCAATATGCAGCATGATACATGTGAATGAAGCATGCCTATTTTTTATTGAAAAGTAACTATATGGTTCATAAAATTCAGTTTGTTATTTTCTAATATTTTAGGTATATATATGGAAAACCAGATGTTCCAAAATCTTCTCCAGAGATTACCTCTGAAGTGTACTCAGAGCTTGCAGATTTACAGAACATTGGTGACTGGAACACAGCCGTGCAAGTGGTGGTTAAAGCAGGTGACCCAAAGGCGCAGTCTTTAGCTGTTAATGATTGGTATCGTCTGCGTCGGAGTCTTGAAATCATTAAGGTAATTTTTTTTTTCTTCTGGAGTAATTGATTAATTAATTGAATAAGATGAAGAAAAAGAAACTTCATGCGTTTGTCTATGTGTGCCTTACAATTGGTGCAGTCTCCATTGTAGATTCAGTCTTAAAAATTAACCGATATTTTTCTCCAACTTTGCTTGTCTAGTTAGTAAGGAAATTAAGTTTGCTTCAGCTGCTTTCTTTGTCGTGTTAGGTTTGAGAACGTTCAGAAGTTGGTGATAACATGCTGTGAGTAATTTTTAACTTTGCAGTCTACTGGCTCACCCCCATCTGCTTTTCAAGTTCCATATGACTCCTTCAGGGGACAATTTGATTCACGTGTGACAGACTACTCTCTTGAAGATAAGTCTTCTGGTGATGGACTCGAGGATAACAAATCCAAAGATTTGGACTATGACTTCATTTGTTTTTTCCTTACAAGTCAAAGACTGGATCTCTATAGATTGATTGATTTCCGATGTGAAGACATGTTGTCAGGTAAAAATGACAAGGATATCAACCTTTCCCATCCAATTTTTCCAGGTCTGCATGGATTTAAATTTTTTGCCTTCACAAAGCTACACAATTTAGTTGAAGTTAGAGACTTGAAACCAAACCAGTGTGTGCTCTGTCTTGTGAGAGGAGTATTGGGGGCATATAAGGGAGAATGATAAAGCCAGTGACATCCTTGGCTAGCCGTTTTATACTTCACTCATCACATATTATCATTGGTTGGGATTATTCATTACATGAAGGTCTTTGGTTGCAGATGGACTATATATTTCAATATCCAGCGGAATATGCCTGTGTCTTTTCCAAAATTGCCTTTATTTCATATATTAATTTCTTTGTAGTTTCTTGCTATTTTGATTGAGAAAAGCCTATTGCTTAATTTACAAGATAGTATTTATCATCAGGTTGGTATCAGGCATCAAAACATGCTTGTGGAAGAACAAGTCTCAATGCATTATCATGTCAATCACTTGTTTCTTGAATTTCGATTCCTAAAATCCCTTTCGTAGTCCAACATTGCTGCCTATCTTGTACTTTGTAATTTTCAACCATAACTTTTGATAACGGTAAAAATTGATCAGCATTTGTGTAAGCAATACGCTTTAGATGTCACCTGAGTTTCTTCTTTGCTATATATATTGTGTTGGCAGTAATGTTAATTTCATGTCATGATATATGTTATTGATTTATATTGACATCATATTTCATATTGTATAAGAAGCATTTGAGCTGGTCTAAGATCTAGGTTTTGGTTGACTTTTAGGGATGTAATATTAGACATTAAGCAAGCTAGTTGCCGAATAAATAAGAGTTGGCATATTGTAAACACGGTTTCCCTTGATCAGGATTGAGTTTGGGGTTTGCTTTTTCATTATTCTGTTAGTATGGATGGACAACAGTGTTCTAAAAGGCCCAAATTCAGCAATTCATCTCATATTTCTTTTTGATGATAGATCTGGTATTCATATTTGTTAAGTTATTATTTCTCTACCGTGTGCTTGTTTTGACACTATTCTGTGGTTTATTTGTTCTTGTATCTTGTATGAATTATGTAAGGCAGGAATTAGCATGCAACTGATTGTTTGAAATGCTAGCTTTGGAGTCTTTTCTACTGTGTTGCACATAAAGCTGGTCAAAATTGCATTAAGTAGCATGCGAGTTGCACTTTCTTTTGTTTGGCTATGTGATTGTAGGAATTGAGGGAAACTTTATAAGCTGATATTTGACTTGTATAGCATGTTAACTATGGCTTTGTACCACAGGAAGTGACGGCATTTTGTCTGAAGCTAGATGGCTTCTTGATATTGGTCTTTTACCGAACTCAAATTCTGCAACTAGGGCGATTGGCTACAGACAGGTGTGCACCTTTCTTGTCTTATTCTGTCAGGCAGCAACCTGTCTTCTAATTCACAAGCTGTGGTTTTTTTGGGTAGGGTTGAATCTATGAAACAGTGAAAGTAATGAATATAAGGGGTATTTAGTGCAATTGAGTGAGCAAATTTTAAACAGGAATCGAATAACATTTTCAAAGAGAGGAGTTCTTTATGCCTTAGGTAGGAATACAACTTCAGTGATGGTGTATTTATGAGAAATTGCTAGACAGAACAGGTGTAGTAGTTGCTTTTTCTTGTTTTCAATTTATTGATTAGACATGCCAAGTTGTTCTAGAAGGCTTATGGCACTGCATGCGTTCTGGCTGTGGAAACCAACCATGGAGTTTGTTGACTTCTAATTTATGGTGTCCAGTTTAGAAAAAAAATTGAGATTTCTCTGGATGTTTTTCTCATTGAAAATTTATGGAAAGTCATAGGGATTTGCCATCTCATTGATTAACTTATTATCATGGACAGTCATCTCTTTTTTTAAACTTATTTCAAATAAAAGATCAAATGTGGAGGAAAAATATAGGTCCTCATTACCATAGAAACTTTGAGATTGCATTTCTTCTATAGGTTGCTGTTGGGAATGCTGATAATTTACTATCTGCTTTTGTAGCTTATAGTGGTTATTTGAATTTCAGGCCATGGAATATTTACTCAAATGTAGAGAAAAGGGGGGCTGGAGTTCCGCTCCAGACTTTTTTGCCTTTCTATCTGAATTCCAGAAAGCATCAAGGTAATGAGTTGTGTTGTCATGTTTTTAATATGATTATGTACCTTCTTCATATTGTTTAGACAAGGCTTTATCACATCATGAATGTACTATGCCAAAATTTACTGCCTATCAAGAGAATGCATGCATGCCAGTTTAGATTGGCTGATGGCTTCATTTGCTTAAACCCAAGCCATTGAACTTGATTGTTGGAAGCTTCTCATGTATATAAGAACTTCATGTTCATAAGAAATTGCTGAATGCCCTTGGGAAACTTGTCCTCAGTGTAGTTGTATGTGTTACAGAAGCCAAACTTGTCTCCTTGGCTAGGTAGAATTTGTTTCTCTTGTAATATTTTGCTAAATTTGGTATCAGTACAGCTCCATCTCTGGCCTGAATGTTTCTTATCCCTTACAGGTGATTGTCTAATTATTTTAGCTTTGTGTTGCTTCATTCAGCCTTGCTCACGTGTCATCAGCCCGTTGTTGAATTGCTAACCCATATCTAGATGTAACAATCTAGTTAAACAGAAGTTAGTCAACCTCTGATGTTGTACCTTTAATGGTTGACTTTATTTTTCTTCTCTCTCTTAGAAGTTCAGATTAATTTTCTACCAGTAGAAGGTGCAATAGGCAAATTTATTAATTATTTTTTGATAAATGAACATTTATAAAAATGCTAGCTGAGAGGGGGCGAACCCCATACAAGGAAATCAATAAGCATTACAAGAGATCATCCATAAAGCACAAAAATGACTCAGGAGTAAGAAAGGACTCCTCCCTATGCCATGACAAAAGAGAAACAAGAATCATTCCCTTAAGATGACAAACCTGAGTGTCAACACCCCCAAAAGGCTCTCATATTATCAATTTATCATCTCTGCATGTTCCACATGATACCAAAAAGGCCCCACCAGTAGACAATTTCCAAACCAATCCATCCTCATCCTGCTCCACTCTAGAATGACTGCAGAAATTCAAACAACTCTGTTGAATATTCCAATTCCAAATAAAAAAGACTGTGCCTGAAAGGAGGTATCTGGTCTGGTACATGGCAATTCTTTTTTTAAGTAATAAGAGGTTGCAACAGTGATTCCTCCAGCTTCATCTTTTGTCTTGCTTGCAACTACAGACCTTTCTTTGGGTGGTGCATCTAAGTTACCTATATGGGTAATCATATCAGATGGAAAGTTTTCCTTGCATTTCTCTAAATGGCTCTCGGCCGGAAGGCATTCTCTGGGGGTCCTATGAGTGATGAGTGGTGGATTTCAATGAGTAAACTGCATTGTTCTCCTAAATGGAACAATGACCAAGAAAGGCCACAATTTACAAATGGCCAAGAAATACACCTAGCTCTAATATTTCGATCAAGACATTACCAAACAGTCAAAGCCTGCATACAACTAAGTATATTTTTCACTTGATCAGGTGATAGCCAAGTTCTGAAATTATATTCTTCTATCACTTGGTTAAAAATCGAAAGTAGTTTCTATTTTGAAATGCTATCCAAGGTGCGATGCCGAGATCCAACAAAATATCGATAGAGTGGCATCTTCTTTTGCTAACTTTACATGAGGACTGACACCAGCAACTAATGACACTTGATTAGTTGTGTCAATTTAATGCTTTTTAAGCATTGCAAGAAAACTTTGTCAATTAGACATGATTTTCATATTCTGTGTGGGGACTTGGCCGTTTGTATGAGTTCCTGTTTGGTCCCCTTTATTAATGTCTACCTTTATCAAATTGCACAGCACTTTCAATTTCATCTTTAGGCCTGAGTTTTTGCTTTGGTTTGTAAACAATTTTTTTGTTTCACAAGACATGCATGCATTTGTAGGTTTTTTCGGACTTAAGATGCTGTTCCTGTTTAAATTACACCCTGAAATAATTATATTCTATTGTGTAGAAATTTTGCAAAAAGGCAATTGACTTGGTTCCGCAATGAGCATATTTATCAATGGATTGATGCTTCTAAGCCCTTGGTATGCCAATTTGTTTCTTTCAAGTGCTACTTGATTAACTTCTCACTTAATGAGTTAGGCTTATTATTTGAAGAACCTTGACACTCTTTTGCTAAGATTTGAAATAGAATAATTTTGCAGGAGAAGGTGCTAAACTTCATATGTGAAGCGTATTATGACCAAACTGGGAATTTAACTGTGCCTAGATCACTTAGTATGGAGAGAGAAATATCAGACCGCTATCAACTATCAGAACTAAAGGCTTACGGCCCGAAAAATAGGTACAAATCTGGTAATTCTTCAACATACTCGTGTCTTAATCATCTCAGGAGCTCATTCGATTCTTTGCTTATGAAGGAAATTTGTCAGCCGGGATGATTGTTCTGGCGTTTTGGACTGGATAAGGAGAACTCAAGGGCAAACTGCTGATCTTGTTTGTTGATAGAAGTCTAGCTGGCTTGGTTTCAAGACAGTGGAATCCCTAGTCTTGAACTTTTAGACCCTTGCGCAAGGTCAGCTCTGAGCTTGTTTACTTTTGTTATCATATGCTTGTTCTCTTCATACTTAACGAGTTAAATTTACAGTATTTCTGCAGCAAAAGTGACTCAATTCACTTACCATTCCTTGCCTTTCATATTTGGAGCCCCAATGGTAACTTTTCCAAGGCAAGCAGATGATTGTGAGCCCAAAACCCATCAAATCCATCCTGGAGAATGGATGTTCTATAATGTGTCACACAATCTGTTAGGCCATGGAAGTGTTTAGTTTCATGATACATAAACTGGTAATTATAGTGTAATTTATTTCCCCTTTTTGCTGTCCAAATATTCTCGTGTTCTTTTCTTTTTCTTTTTTTCTTTTTTTTTTTTTGGTTTGAAATCCAAATGATCTTGCAGTGTAAAATATATTTCCGTAACGTGGCCCGATTAGTGGAATTAGTAGCATAATGGGATAGTGGAAAGCGACGGTTATCTCAATGGGAGAAACTGCTTACAACTGCTACATGAGGCAATTATCAGTTTTCTCTGTTCTTATAAATTAACAGAAAATTATAAATTAATTTTTTCTATAATTAAGGTCAGGAGAGAAAATCGATATATCTCCGATATATCAAATCAAAGTATGCTCTAAGGAAGATCATTTGGACTATGACAAAACTTAAAACTCTCTACTTGTGATGAGCAGCCGACTTGGACAAACCAATGGAAAGGAAGGATCAAATTTCTGTAGGCATTCAGAACGTCCTATACTCCTATTGTTGTTGCCATTGTCTCCAGTATTTGTTGCATAATATAATGTGCCATATATTTATATATTTTCTTACATCACAAAGTGGATGGTTCTGCATTGGATTAATCTGTTGGCATGCTTTGTTAAAGCCTTCGCCAATTTAATAGGAAGGCCGTCTGAATTAAACTACTCGCAAAAGAAAAAATTTAGTTAGGTTTTGTAATTTTTCTCCCTTAATCTTTATATTAGTTTTTTTTATTTTCTTTTTGTTTTTTTGGTGCATAGGAAATTACAAGATGCCTACCATTAATAGGCGTAGAAATATTTGGACTCACGATCCCATGCTTATTACGAGTGAATCACTCATTGGAGCCATTACTTTTTGTGTAGAGACACTGCGGGGGTGTCCTTTAAATGTTTTGGAAATGTTTCCTATATCAAAATGTTGAGAAATATTAAGAAAATATGTTTGAGTTATTTTTATAATTTTAGAAAATATTTTAATCATTTATAATATTAAAAAAATCAAAAATACGTTTTCAGATTTTTTCAATTTATTATTTATTTTTAATAAGTCATAATTTATGAATTATAGAATTTATATTTATGTCTATTTAAATATATCATGAAATTTATGTTTATTTTTAAATTGAATAATTATTTTTTATATTAAAAATTATATTTACAAGAGACTCATATATTTTTTTATTTACATTTTTTCTCGTGTTTCTATTGTCTACTTTTTTAAAAAATGTTACACTATTTGCGTTTTATATCGTATCTATTTCTCGTTTCTATGATTATACAGTCTAGATTACTATATATGAAATAACAAAAAATGCTTAGGGGTGTGAGAATTGTTTTATAGTTTGAGTAACATTTCTTTTTTTTGTAACATTGAATTTTGAAGAAAAAAAAAAAAGAAGACTTGACATTTGATATTTATCAAATTATGCATCTTAAGGTAAATGCTTAATTTTTACTATTGTAATAATTTTTGTTATGGTACCTATTAGAATTTTTCTAGGTATTAATCTTTATAATGGTTTAAAAAATATTTTTGGGGTTTTTTCTGTGCCTTTATAACACAAATGCTCTTTCTTTTTAGTTAGTACATTCATTACACCTTAATTTTAGAGTCTTAAACATTTTTATTAATTGATAATGTTTTTAATATAAGATATATTTATCATTAATTAACAAAATTATGACTTTTAAATTACAGTATATCATATAATTTTTTTTTATAATATAGAAAACTTGAATCTTTCAATTGTAGTCAATTTTTAATTTAAATTTATTTTACTTTCTTTAAAACTCACAATTTGTTTGTTCCACACCATAAATAGATAAATTCGTTGGGAGATGAAATTCATCAACTTACTTTCTCGAATAAACGCAATCGATTACGTATTACCATACGAAAATAGAATCGAATTTATGATTTCATGATATAAGTTTATATTATATAATTTTTAAAATGCATGATAAAAAAAAGTTTATATTTTAACACATACTATGAGATAATTTGTTATTTTAGCATTTGAAATTAAGTTAATAAAATAATTTTTATTTAAAAAACTTAAAAATAATATTAAAAAATTATTTTTAATTTAAACTTATGATTTATAATTTACAATAAACTTGAAAATAATTTTAATAATCATTCAAATTTTATTTAAAAAATAAAAATTAAATTATTGGACGAGTCTTGACTATAATCTTTCTCTTTTTTACGTAACATGGCGCTCGTTTGGTATTTAAAAAATAAACATATTATATAATATTTTTAGAGACAATCATCTATTAATATGATGTAAAATATAATTTATTAATATATAAGTGTAATTAAAAATATTTCAATAATTCTTCAAGGCCTAAAATTTAAAATATGTTTGCTTTTAAGGCCCTGTTTGGTTATCATCTTTTTCTTTTCACTATTTATAGATCAAAAAAGCAATGGAAACTGTGAGTTCCAGACGCGGCCTAATAAAGAGAGGGCACGGCTTGAATCTCACACCACTCCTTTATTTCGAGGGCCGACGGGTCTCAATAAATTGCAACTTTTGCTTTTCTTTGGCTTCTATTTCCAGACACAACATTCAGTCGCCTCTTCTCTCCTAACTTTCCAGTTCGATCTCCAAAACCCTCGCGCGCCTCGCCGAACAATGTTGAGATCGATCCGATCCTCGCTTGAACGAGGCGCCTCCGCCTCATCGTCTCACTTCCTCCGCCGCGGCTACTCGTCGGAGTCTGCCCCCGAGCGGAAGGTCGCCGTGCTCGGCGCCGCCGGCGGCATCGGCCAGCCGCTCGCGCTGCTCATGAAGCTCAATCCTCTCGTCTCCACGCTTGCCCTTTATGACATTGCCGGAACCCCCGGTGTCGCGGCCGATGTCAGTCATATCAACACCAGATCTGAAGTTCGTGCTCAATCTCTCTTCTCTTCTTTTGATTCAACCCTAATTTATATTTGAAACTAGAATTTGTCTAGGAAAATTAAGAGATCAATGTGTTAAAATGTCTCTCTCCCTCTAGAGTTTTGTTTAATTTTTCTAGGGTTTAGATCTGGCTTTAGTTGACTTAGTTAAGCCGGTTCCGTCCCTTCCCTGTCTGTAGTTTCTATCTGTTCTATTTGTGGTCCATCTCTAATAATTTTGATTAGATTTAACACACCCCCTCCCATGGGGTGTTGGGGGGGGGGGGGATTATATATACGCGCACTAGTTTATGTTGATTGATTGATTTTCTGATTATTCTTTTTCTGTTCTATCTCTCTGTCTTTATCTGTCCTTTGAACTTTGAACAAATAAAGCATGATTAATTATGTTGATTATTTCAAGGGTTGTGATCTGTATTCTCTTGATTCAGCTAAACCTCAGCCCAATCGCTGCTTTTGATCTGTCTTGATTTGATTTTACTCTAATACTCTGATTATTTGTCGGACTCCTTCTGTGGATATTACATTTAACTTCTTTGACCCAAGCCCTCCTGTTGTTCACTTTAATGTATGAGTGAGTTTGGATACTGATTGATTTTCTTATTTCTCAATTGAATTAATTCAATCCTTTCCTCTTAAATTTGTTTATCATATATTTCTATTTGCTTCTCTGCCTCAGGTTGCCGGATATGTGGGGGAAGATCAGCTAGGGCAAGCTTTGGAGGGCTCTGATGTTGTCATTATTCCAGCTGGCGTTCCAAGAAAACCTGGCATGACTCGTGATGACCTCTTTAACATCAATGCTGGCATTGTCAAATCACTTTGCACTGCCATTGCAAAGTATTGTCCGCATGTGAGTTTCTCTTGTGCAGACATTCTAGTATCTCATTTTCAGTATTACTTCTCTGTGGCTAATTGGTGCTGTTGATCGTGTCATATGATTGTTTCTGTGCTTGGGTTTTGGGATGATGTGGTCAGGCACTTGTTAATATGATCAGCAACCCTGTGAATTCAACGGTACCGATTGCTGCTGAGGTTTTTAAGAAAGCAGGGACATATGATGAGAAGAGGCTGTTTGGAGTAACCACACTAGATGTGGTTAGGGCTAAGACTTTCTATGCTGGGAAGGCGAAGGTTCCTGTTGAGGGTATGTTTCATTGACTTAAAAGATGCCCATTGTTTGTGTAATACTGTTTTTTTTAGTAGTAAGTACAATGCCTTTTTTTTTTTCCCCTTAATTTTTCTTGGTCAGTTCATCATTGGCTAAAGATTCCATGGTCAAATCTACAGTTTCCATTATGAAATGCCAACTTCTTTGACTTAAATATTTGATCACTTTCCTCCAGGGGTTAATGTTCCAGTTGTCGGAGGCCATGCAGGCGTAACCATTCTCCCATTATTTTCTCAAGTATGAGGTTTCTTTTCCTTTTGGCCTATTTTATAGAAGTTTGGTGACTAGTTCCAGTCTATATTTCACTTAGCTGAATGTTTTGACCATTGACAGGCGACACCAAAAGCCAATAGTTTGTCTCATGAGGATATTGTGGCCCTCACAAAGCGAACACAAGATGGAGGGACAGAAGTTGTGAATGCAAAAGCTGGAAAGGGTTCAGCAACACTCTCAATGGCGTAAGTTTTGACTGATACCTCAGATTAGTTAATCTTAAAATGGTTGAAGCTTGGTGTGGTGTTGTTTGATGTATTTAAAAAATTGATGATGTATGATAATTGAAAGGATAAAATGAAGTCATACCCTTTTATTGCATATTAATTTACTTGCATATTCTTGAGATTGCAAGATTCTTGAATTCACAGCTGTCTGTTGATAGATTGTTGAATGTTGAGTGGTACAGATGTATGCTCAACCCAGCTCTTTCATGTTGTGCGCTTGTGTTGGGACTTGTTTTGGAACAGGTGGCAAATACTTGGTTTTTAAATGAAAAAGAGGCCTGTGTTGGTCCCTGAACTTTTTGACTTTGATTAATTTAGCCCCTGTACCTTTTTCCCCCCAAATTCACCCTTGAACTTTTCAAGACAGTTCACTTCAGGGGTGGATCTGAGCCAAAAAATAAAAGCAAATTGATCCCTTTCAAAGAGTTTAGGAGTGAATTTGAGCCCCCCAAAAAAGTGCAAGGGTTAAATTGACCAAACTTGAAAAGTTTAGGGGCCAAATTAGCTTCTTTCTTTTTAAATCAATATAAATTGCTGAAGCTCACCGTGGCTTAACATTTAGTTTCATTTACCATCTTCCCACTGCTCGCGTTGATGTGTCCTCGTGTCTACTTTTTTTCTGTGTGGCACTGGTACTGCAATGTGTAGTGCTATTCCTGTCACTGTACATCTTGTGCATATCATGTTCTGTGCTCGACTTTGGTTTAGTCATGCTAGGTTTTGTATTGCTAAGAGTGACAATAAAAATATAATGTTGCACATGTTTTCTATGTATCAATTTCTTTGGTTCACATGTTTTTAGCTTATAAAGCCCATTTTCCCCTGCCTCTCCTCTCCTCCCTCTCATTACAATCCCTGTAATTTTAATTCTAGTGGAATTACAAGGGTCAGAATAAGCAATGTCTGATAATGTTCTTCCTGCAGCTATGCTGGAGCTCTATTTGCTGATGCTTGCTTGAAGGGTCTTAATGGGGTCCCACATGTCGTAGAATGTTCTTTTGTGCAGTCAAGCATTACTGAGCTTCCATTCTTTGCTTCTAAGGTAATGAACCTCAATTGAGGTGTGATCTTATTTATTCGGATTAATAATAATTGGCTGTTCATTTTTTGGGAGGTGGGGTCAAGAAAAGCTTAGGTAGTAACCCTGCTTTGTTGTGATGTCTTATATTGGATGTGAATGTAATTCTTGTACCTTTGGGGTAGGGTGCATCTCGGTTAGAGGCACTCCTTTATTCTTAGGGTTGCTTCTTCTAGGGATGGTTGGCCTTAGGATTCAAGAAGGAATAGCTTTTTGTTGCAATGCTTGAATTTGACATATTGAGCGTGAACACAGTGTTCATGGTCATGGTGTGGCCGTACATCATGCTGTTTGAAAGTGTTGATTTTTGTCTTTGATTTTTTTTCTAAGGGAGGTAATCTTTTTGCTTCATTCTTTTTTAGTTTTCTGTGGGTAAATCATGTAAAAAAATAATGAAAACATTTGTTTCCTTGCAAGGAATTAGAAGAAAGAAAAAAATATTAGAGTAGAACACACAACGAAAAACAATTACAAAATGAGAGAAACAATCTAACCAATGATGGGTTCCCCTTTGATGGTCATCCTCCTTCCAATCTAACCTTTTAGTCTGGTCTAATATGGATGTAGGGTTGTTCCCTCACTTTGCTGCTTTGATACTTTTTTGTTGCTGAAATAGCCTGTAGGTTTTGTGTGAAGGAATTGTTGCTTTTGTGTGTTGTTATATATGTTATATTGTTTATTTGTTTTCTTTGTTAAACATTGTTTATTTGTTATATAATATTTAACACATTGCAATTAACTTATATTACTTAAGCTTGATTGTTTTTATTCGAGGGTATTTTAGATGTTCCATTAACATATATATGCATTATCTGATTGTGTTTTTCTCATTACATATATTTTATATTAATTTTCTTTTTGTCAATTTAGCACCTTGCTTTGCGTAGGCGAGTGCTTTCTTGGCTCCTAGCACCTCTAGCGATGTGTCTTAGTGGCTTAAGGCTGCATCTTGCCCCTGACTACCTAGGCTATACTAGGTGTCCCTAAACATGGCAGTACTGATACAGGCCCATTGCAAGCCACTTGACTCATCGTGGCTCAATCAACTGCTCTTATGCTTGAAGCTTTTTTACTTTTTAGTTTCTACCCCTTTTTGTTCAGAAAAGAATAGAAGGATATCCCCGTGGTTACTTAAAAGAAAAATATATATAGACATTCATCTATTGCTTTTTGTTATGTACTTGGGATGTGTAAGCATCTCATCTTCTAATGATTATAATAAATAAAGTCAACTTTGCAAGCTTGCATGAGTTAAATATTAATGAAAATTTATCCAATGGGGGCTACGAATCAAGGTGTCTAACCTCATCCTTGTGTTTGATGAGTTAATGCAAGGGGGTATGTGGAATTTCAACCCCTTGGATGCGTTGCTCAGCCATGGGCATTAGACAAATTATCAATGTCCCAAGTTAAATGTGTCAAAGCCTGATAGGGGTGTATGTTTAATCCAATGGATGAAGCGAATAGGATTAAGGAGGAATCAATTTGGAAAGTGTGCAAGGGTTCATGATTAATCAAACTGAATAACGAGCAAGTGGGGCACCTAGGGAGTGTGTTACACTTGTTTGACTATAAAGCACACTTCTTAGGGGCTACCATACCGGCGTTGGCATGTCAAGACACTTTGACACTAGGATATGTCAGACATGCTCCGGAGTCATCTTTGATCGCCATCTTAAGAAGATGGGTATTAGATATCAGGAGATGATGCAATAAAAACCTGTAGCTTGTAAATCAACATTAGTGCAAGTGGAGTGAAAGATTACCCAAGAGAGGGGTGAATTTGGTGTTGATATGTGGGATGCCTAACGCTCTTTTTACAAGAATACAAGGGACACACGTGGCCTATGGTAGCACTTTGTAGACTAAAAAGTAAAGGTTTTCTTTTTGACTTTCCAGTTTTCTAACTTAGCAATTCCATGACTCTTTTGTATTTCCACATTTTGATTGCATTACTATTCAATTTTCAAATCCTTCACCTAGGGATGGTTACATGCTTTTGTTTTAACATTTTTAAATAAGTTTTATGTCTACATCTCTTTTTTATACTTGTGTTACATATTTCTGTTTTAACATTTTTAAATAAGTTTTATGCCTATATCTCTTTTTTATACTTGTTTTAATTTTAAATGGGTATTTTGGGACTCATTAGGGGACCTATTGCCATCCCTACCCTTCTCGCTTCAGCACTTTAAGTAATGATTGGATTGTGAGAGACAAAAATGACTGGACTGTGAGTTGATCGCTAATTAGCTTAAAGTTATATTCATTTGAAATTTTGACTTATGAATTTTAAATGCGTATCATCATCCATAACCTCATTTAGCAGCTAACCTGGATTTGCCCAAGACACCCACCAACCATGCATGGGTGCTGTATTCACCCCTTTTAACTGAAATTAAACTTGGAATTGTCTACCATATTAGTTAAATTCAAGTTTACACTTACCCATGTGCTACAAATACATGCTGAAATTGCTGCAATTCTCGTGTGCAGGTGAAGCTCGGAAAGAATGGCGTGGAGGAAGTTCTAGACTTGGGCTCACTTTCAGACTATGAAAAACAAGGATTAGAAAGTCTCAAACCCGAGCTTAAAGCTTCTATTGAGAAGGGAATCGAGTTTGCTAGCAAGAATTGAATGATCTTGTAGCCTTTCATTCAGGGTCCGCCAAATTTTGCAATTCTTTTTTGTGGGGGTGGTTTTCACCCCGAACTGTTGTATCCTTCCATGCATGGGAGTTGGTTGCCGCTGGAGGAGTCGTTCTTGCTCTCGCAGGAAGAGTAGGCTTAATTGGAACTGATTATATTTAGTAATAATGGCCGCTGGAATGATATGGTCATAGCAATTCACGTTCATTTTGCTTGGCATGCACCATTTGTGCGCTTATTATGCTCAGTGAAGCGTAGGGCTAGTTTGGAAATGGGCATGAACCCTTGGGGGGCAGAAGCTTGGATACAGGGACGGACCTACTAAGATAAATATACTGGGCATCGGGGGAATGCACTGAAATGGGACAATATTTTTGGTCCGTAAAAGTAGCACAAAGTGCAGGGATATTAATTTGGCCCTTAATTGTATGGCCCGACTTCATTAATGACGGGCTTCAATATGGAGCCTAGCCCGACTATTTTGGAAAATCAACGGCAATGGGCCTCAATATGAAATACGTCTCCAAAATTTGGGCCTTAAAAAGTAACCGTAACAAAAAATTTATTCTTGATATGCAGATCCAAAATCTATTAAATGGGCCGCTATTTAAAATGTCGGCCCAACAATGGTCTACAATCTATGGTAATGGGCCACAATTTGAATAGAAGCCCAATATTTTGGGCCACAAAAAAGCATGGTGGGCCAGAAATCTTTTCTTGGGCCGCAATGTAAAATGCAGGTCCATTATTTCGGGCTCCTTGGGCCCAAATTGCTCATAACGGGCCGATTTAGATCCGACAATTTGGGCAAAAAATTTACGTCAAAATGGTCCGTCACATGAAATAGAGGCTGAACAATCCGAACATCTACTTTCAAGAGCCAGAATCGGAAATATAGGCGGAACAGCAATCACCCCATAATCCTAACATCTACTACCATGAGCCATAATTAGAAATACAGGCGGCATAGAGCCAATACAAGCCCAAAATCTATACAAGGAACCCTTGATCCTTGGACGGATCGTATCACAGATTAGGCCCTGTACTCAGAAACTACATCTGTGGGCTGCAGAAGAAGCTGATTAAGCCACGATCTTGGCCACGCATGTCCCAACCAACCCCAGCCGAACAACCGAGGACCATGACAACTAAATTTCATCCTCCTTACATGATTTTGCCCAGCATAAACACATACTAAATAATACATGATACAGATAAATATATATCCGTCGGCTTCAGGACAAAAGGCCATCCCTTTTGACGTTGAGCTTCACAAAGGCCATCCCCCTTGACGTTGAGCTTCACTTCTCTGACTAGCATCCGTACGCAATTTCTGCTGATCATATCATATTTTAGAGTAGAACATGCGGTTACAAATGAAGCACATATACAACCATTCTAAACATAGCTTCTTCATCCCCCCAGAGCAACTCCTAATTCTCCCCCCCCCCCCCCCGCCCAAAACTGCTCTACTACCACCACCACCACCAATCTCCTACTGTGCTAGGATTTTGCTATATAATATAACTAACAATTATCCAATAACCTAATAAAAAAACCCTACATAGAAAATCTCCATAACTGAAGCTTTGCAGCAATTCTGGGTAATTTACACTTGCTACATAAAATGATGGTTTCTGCTCCCAAACATCATCATCTCACATTTTCCCAAATAAGAATCCACCTTCAAACGCCAAACTATGGCAAGGATCAGGGCGGTTCACAAGCGACACACCTTCCAACGCATTTTATTCCGCGGATAAGCAGGTAAGGCGTCTTAGCACAATTCCTACATGCGATCATGAGTAGGAGATGAGCTTTCCTGAAAACTAAAAAGTGGGAATCAATATTAAATCCAGAACTGGATGAGACAAGAATGTCAAATCAATATATAAACAACTATCTTTACATATACAACATTAAAACCTTAATCCCACTAGCTGAGCTTGGCTACATGAATTTTAGGTTACCAGTCCTTTTATCCTTTTTATATATGGCTATATTCGTACGTGTTATTCATGGTGTGTTCAATCATAGTAGCAAATCAGCTTTCTAAGAAACTGGAATGTGAGTGTCAATATAGGTCCAGAATAGGGTGGGATGCGTGAATATATTTACATATGTGATGCAGTCTCAGGTTAAAAGCATGGAAAATTTTAAAAATATAATCTACTTATAAAATCAATGTCCAAATAGAAACAGTTCACATTAATAGGATTGTTCAATTGAGTAGTCATGCTCTTAAGCTAATTTACAGACATCCAAATAGAAAGCAATATATGAAAATATGTTAGGTAAATCTCTCAACAAACACTAACTTTTGGTGATTCTCCATTTTGCTGAAGTTCATGTCAACAGGATTTTTAAAATAAGTACAAAATTTTGCTTCTGTTCATTTGTTCCAAGCTTGTCACCATTAGGCATGGCCACAATTTCATGGGTATCTCTGGCAAAAGGATGGTCATTGCTGAGAAACAGATTCAAAGATTGACCTTAGACATACAAGGAACTGAAACAAGGGCTAAGGTTTACTTGCTTTGTTTTAGGAGGTGAATTAATGCGATGGAAATGGGCGGAATAGAATGTAAAATATTTTCTGATTGGGAGACACAATACAGGACGCTGGTGGAGAAAAGATGGATGGGAAGTGTTTCCATTCAATTCTATTATTATTACCTCTCCTGAACGAGAACCAGCTTCCATCCATTTCAATTCCATCACTCTCCTGAATGCATTGTCAAGATTATCAATGGAAGAGAGAGAACCAAGGTTATACCATTGAGTTGGGGTTAAAGTATCTTGCAATTACAAACTCTTACACATGAATTAATAATTATCATTCCATTTATGTTACATTTTATCGGTCAAACTATTTGAATTTAAGATTCATTATGAGGGGATATATTCATTTGTAAGTTAACTAACTCTATCAATGGATTCTTACCTACTGTTGGTTCCAAACCCGAATAAATAAGGAAGGTTGCTTTAGGAAACTGACAATCAGCAAAAAACTTATTAAGACAAATAAACATTAATTCTAGACAAATCAAAAGTCCTTGGGGTGTAACCCTTCAGAGTGACACACTACAACGCTCGTTTGTAATAACCAATGAATTAGGGCCACTACATTGACGCAGGAATATGGTGTCAAATTTGCAAGGGTTCATGCAATTTCATTGACAGATGTGAATGGAAAAACTAGTGCAATATCATAGATTAAGGATTGGATCTTTGAATAATGGGTTTGAATAACAGGACATTAATAGTAAAATATATGGAAGAGGTGGATTTGACGATTAGGATAAAAATTATTATTATGTGCATTGAAGAGACAAGATACGTTGGAGATGAGGCCAAAATATTGACAAAATCTGAATCTAAATAAAAATTGTGGCACTCAAGAAAGGATCAGGCAAAGAACGGAGTGGCCAAGTGGAGATATGGGATACAGGAAATTATAAGAATTAAGATTATTGTAGCTAAAGTTTTTCTATGAGAATTCGAGTTTTCCCGAAATTACTTACATCCCACAAATATTTAGCAATCTACTTGTCTTCCAAAAATTATTAGAGGTACACTACTACTCAGCCAACTCACCACACTGACTGCACTTCAGCAATGACATGGAGCAACCTGCAACAAGAGTTAGGTGTTATGTCCCAGTGGTAGTTTTGTAATTTTTTGAATGAACTTTTGTAATAACTGTAGCCCACATGGGCCACTTGCTTGTAGCGGGAACTAGAAACTTTCCTCACGGTTACAATGTGAACCATGGGAAGGGCCTATATAAGGCCGGATGTAGGAGGATTGGACTTCTCTGTTGAAAGAGTTAGGTGTTATGTCTTTGGTTTCCTCGCAGTCAGCAACCTAACTAGTGAGGTGGTGTTGGTCAAAGTACTTTTGGAAATACTTTTGAAGCACAAATAGACATCTAATTGGAGAAGCCAGTTGTTTTAAGAAAATTTCTGAATATTATTAGTGCAATTTTGAATAGTATTCATGATCCTTTGTTTTCAATTATCTATTACATTGCTTAACGAAGGTAGATTATCTTTCCATTCATTTCAAAACTTCAATAATCCCTTCCTGAACCAAACATGAATCTTTCGATTCATTTGGTATACCCAATTCCTACATAATGGAGAGAGAGTAGGAGAGGTGACAAAACCCTATACTTTTCATTACAAAACCAATAAACCCAAAAAAGATAGATTATTTTGTGACATGATTTCAT
The DNA here is from genome assembly GCA_036245055.1 of Diospyros kaki. NCBI lineage: Eukaryota > Viridiplantae > Streptophyta > Magnoliopsida > Ericales > Ebenaceae > Diospyros > Diospyros kaki. The sequence continues at coordinate 38,849,123 of BSEG01000011.1, forward strand.
CAAATTTTTTGCTTTGTTATTCATTCTAATCCTGATTCATTCTATTCGGTAGAATGGTGTACCAACCACCTGAAAAGACTACTTTCTTATGAGACAAAAGGACCCCTTATGTTGTAAGGATTGTAAAGTTATACCAACAGAAATGGCTGATGCTATTAAAAATGTGACAAAAACAGTTCTAATAGAGTCAAAGGAAAAAAGTTTCAAATAAAAAGAATCTTAATAGTGGAATGAAAGGTAAAAATCAAAATCAAAACTAAGAAGGTTTGCTACAAGACACATAAATGCCATAATGAAGAAAATCCAAAAAAGATAGGTAGTGAAGCAAAGACAAAAAGCTTATGAAAATTTATGCCGAGGAAAAAGTGTAACAGAAGCGATTGGACTGTAGAAGAAGAGGTTAAATAATTGTGTAGAGAAATGGCTACTGCTATTCAGAATAAGGCAAAGATGGTTCTAAGATAGTCAAAGGAAAAAGTCCCAATCAAATAAGTCTTGGTGGTGGAATGAAAAGGTAAAAGTAAAAAAATTCAAAACTAGAAAAGCTTGCTACAAAACTTTACATAAATTTCATAATGAAAACCAAATACATGAGATGTAAGCTTAAGTAAAAAAAAAACAAAAAAATGTGGATGATGTTATGGTAGAACTAAAAGATCAAATCATACCAAGAAAAGATCAGTTTAAATATCTTGGATCAATCATTCAAAGAGATGGGAAGATTATTGAGAATGTTACCCATAGAATTAAGGCAAGATAATTAGTATGGAAAAGTGCTTTTAGAGTTTTATGTGATAGTAAGATTTCATTAAAGTTAAAAGAAAAATTTTATAAGAAAACTTTGAGGCTGACTACAAAATGTTGGGTAGTGAGTTATAAACATTTGCAAAATATGAACATATAAAAAAAGAGGATGCTAAGATAAATGTGCACCTATGTAAGAAAAGGAAAAAAAATAAAAATCAGGTCATATCTTCTCAATTTATATGGAAAATTAAATTCTAAAACAAAAATGATAGCTTATTGGCATATAAATTGTTTCTTTGAAGAAGAAGAAGTATTTCAATAAAAATACCTTAAACTAGGAGAAAAAAATTTATTACAAATTCTTGTCTTAATTTCTAGTTGGAAAGATGGGCATTCATGCTAGTGTGTGTATGACAACAAGAAAGATGATTGTGGGCAATCTAGCATGTAGATAGTTAAGGTTGTGGAATATAGAGCCTATTTAGTTGAGCCGAGAGAAGCTAGAAAGTATTTTCTTATAAATAAAAGCACTTTTAGAAGTTTTTGTAGTGTTTGACCAAAAATTGAAAAAAACACTTTCATTGATAATAGAAGTTACTTTTCTGCTGTGAAGCAGAAGCAGAAACTTGGAGCTTTTGCTATGAAGCAAATGCAATAGCTGAAAAACTAAATTTATTTTTAGATAAACTTACCCCTAATCAACATTCAAATCATAAGCATTACACTTATGAATCATATTTAATCCTTGTTTCATCTTTTCAGAAACCAATCAACATGGAATCTATCACAAACCAATCAATATAAAATCACAACACGCAGATGTAAGTATCCTTAAAATTCTGTTCACTATAAGGTTTTTCAATAACACTCAGATGTATGTATACTTAATTCCAATTTGAGTTTCTTTAATGCAGTTATTGCTGGTGCAATTATAAAACATGCTAAAACTGCTAAAGGGTAGACATTTTTCTGCTAAGTTCCAGATATACTAAAGTTTTGGATACAGTATTAGCACAAATCTTATTACGAAACACATATATTATTAAAATAATGATTTATACCTTAATTGAAACCACTCAAGTCTTAGGTGTATGTGCTTCATCTGATCCACATGCAGAGGAACTGTCACTGTCAGAATCTGCAAGTAGAGCAACAGATTGAGTAAATAAGGATGTCACAATCTATGGGGAATCTTTAAATGGAAAGAAGGGCAAATAGAGACAAGAAAATACTGAATGATATGTCAAATGTAATTTACCACTTGAAGAAGAACCAGAATCACTGCTAGAACTGCTTGAACTACTTGACCTACTAATATTATTTGCTTCCCTTACTCCTTGAGCCGGAGAAGTAGTAGCTTCATTCCTTTTATCTGATTAAAAGAACCAACAAACCAAACGCATGGATGTTTAATGAATAGGTTTGCTTATGATAATGAAAATATAAAGTTTCACCTATCTTTGTGGGTTTTCAAACTCACCTACTATAGTTTCTTTTGGAGCTCCCACCATATCTGGAACTGGGTTCTGCAATTATAGAAAGATGAACCATTTATTAACCAATTACTCTTGCAGTTCAGGGAGACAGACATATAATACTTATAACTAAAGCATACCATTGCAGGGGCAGTAGGTGTGGCAGCTGCCCTGGCTTGCAGGGCAAGTTCGGCTTTTCTTTTATGCTTACTCAAACTCTTCTTGTAATTGGTGACAAACCTATCAAGCTCCCACAGTGTTTCAGTGTCAACGCTATCAATGTCCACTTCAATCTCATCATCATGCTGAGAAAGTGCTGAATTCCTCTTCTTAATGATCTGCACAATGTTGTCCAGTTTTTCTGATGGTAAACTCTGAAGGTGTGTGCTTAGCCTTTGCTTCTCCTCATAAGTCATGTCCCTTTTGTGAGGATCCTTTGCTTTAGGCTTTTTGGGAACTGGAGTCCTGCCCACAGAGGCAATGGGTTTCAATTTCGAAGGCATTACACCTGTCATGGATTCAGCTCTCTCCAAACTCCTGGTTTCAGGAAAAAGTGGTGGTGCAGAAGGAGGAGGACGATGCACTTTTCTTGAAGTTGGAGTAGGCAAACCAAAATCATGAACCAAATCGTACCTCCAATCAAAGTTATACTCTGACTCTATGGCTGCCCACTTCTCTTCAAAAATCTGCAACATCTCATCTGCCATGACATGAACATCCTGCCCCTTTGGATTATAAGTCATGGCATTGCGGAATGTAAGTCTCACATCCTCTGTGAATTCTCTTGGAGACTTGTACCAATTCTTTGATAACCTACTCTTGACTGTGCCCAAATCCATTGGGTGCTTAATTATATCATGATAATCATGGAGCCCAAGTGCCTTAGCATCAACTGGCTTATTAAACACCCAAGCATACTTGTGTTTCATCAATCTTGAAAGCAAATTACTACAACTCTTCAAGGCTTGACTGGCATGCTTGTCCATTAAACTAAATCGATATCCAAAATCTCCACCATGTTTCTTCCCACCGTGGGACTTTGATTTCTTGTTGCTTTCAGCAGGCGGTAATCTTTCTTTTCCGAGAAGGAATTCCGAGTTTCGGTAATATTGGTTAGCCTTCGGAGTTCTCTTCTCTTTCTCAACAAACTCAACATGCCCATGGTTGTTATCCACCAATGCAACCGTTAGCTGCTGGAAAGGCCTCGAATCAAAATGACCAACGGATCCCACCTCTGAACTCACTCTCACTAAAGCCCTTCCATCATTCCCCGAATACTGTGAATGACTGTAACCACCACCAGGGGTAGAGTACCCCTTCAGCTGAACTTCCTTTGCTTCGAGCTTCTTCACTACATTCCTCACCTGATCAAGCTCATCCACTAGCTTCCTCTTGAGCTCACGCATCTCATTCTTAGATCTATTTCCCACTAAATCAATCTTAACTCGATTCTCCACTCTCGTAACGACTGGCTTAACGGCGCCGTTTCCATTTTCCTGTCTTGGAGAAGTAACCCCGGGCAGCTTTCCGTGGCTTCCCGAATCATCCGAAACTGCATCTAATCGCGACACAGTTTGCTGCTGTGGCGATGAATTCCCATCCTCGGTGGCTAGGGTTTCGGGACCCTGCTGCGGGACGGTGTCGCTGTCGTTCTTCTCGTTATCGTTGTTGGTGGTGATGGTGGTTGTAGTAGTAGCAGCGGTGGCGTTATTCTCCCCGTCCCCGTCCCCGTCTGTGGCGGTGGCGGTATTGGCGGCCGCAGTGACGGTGTCAGTGTCGCTCTTGACCCCTTTCCTGCGAATCTTCCGCGTGTAGACCTTGCTAGTATCTCGCCATCTACGCCTTTCTCTCGATTCGTCGGCACCTATTGTCCCCGAAGCCATACATGAAACAGAGCCCAAGAAAACCCTAACTCCTGGATCTCGCTCGAAATCCTAGATTCTTCCTCAATCATGCAAATCGACTTGGTTGAAATCCAAAGCGACACATCAAATCGGAAAAACCTACCTCGATCTGCAAATGAATCAAAACGGAAGCCCTAGAATCCGATCGGCGCAGAACTAGGGTTTTACGGACAGACGCGAACGAGGACGAAATCACAAAATCGATAGATCGGAAGGCGAACGACAGATCCAAAGAAAAGGGAGAAGCGAATTAGGTGTCGACTAGTGGAAGAGAAACCCTAGAAGACGAAGCGCAAATCGATTTCGATCCGAACTCTGCTCGGTTTCTCTCGCTCTCTAACTTTCTCTCTCTAACTCTGTCACAGGGAGTTGCTGAATTGTAACCGCACGCGCCTGCGGATGAATATCACTTTTAAAGGCTTTTGGTTTCCACGGCTTGTGGGGCCCACCAACCCTGGGATTTTCCTGACGCCAGCACTGAGCGCCTTTAAGAACCCCCCGCTCCCCGGTCGCAGGAACTCACGCGCTGCGGGTGCGAGTGGAACCCGCCATGATGACGAGATGGCGTCAATGGACGGGCCTTCGACCGGGTCTAAAGTTTTGTACCGGATCCAACTTTAATCCTTTGCCCATGGTCCATGGTACCCAAAAAGGACTATCCATGTATCACTTTGGGGGGTTAATTTGGTTGCATAACAAAGTGGGATGTTTTGTTAAAGTCCACCTTTTTCTCTTATCAATCATCATGTCATAGGTTGCAAAGAGGTAAGAATATTTGTAATATTTATTTATTTCTGTATGGTATGGTATTGATAATGATGAAAAATCGTACATTTTTGGACCATGTTTGATTCACGGATATGATATTGCGGTATACTTTTAAGATTTTTAGTTTTGGATATTAAGTGTTTGGTTAGTAAGATTACACTATAAGATATTTTATATTTAATCATATATTTTGTTGTAAAAATGACTAAAATATCTATATTATAAATTCTTAAATTTTTTAATTTTTAAAATATTTATATGTGATGGTTAAAATAGTCATTTTGTCCATTATCCTATGCTTGGATAATGTATCCCAACCCTCCATCCAAAATTAAGTTATCTCACGTGCATAAACACAAACTAAATACGAGCCTTGAGAACCAAATAAACCCTCAATAAATGATTGTTCATAGATTAATAGAGAAGTAAAATGGGCAATTGATGAGGATGATGCAACAGAGATGTTTTCCAATAAGATAATGGATCGTCTAGTAAACCTACAAAATAAATGAAAATTGCCCTAGAAACATTTGGGTGATGCACGACAAATATAGACTAAAAAATAGAGTTTTAAATATTAATTATATGGTATTTGAGTTAGTGAATACTAATTTAGAAACGTCTACCCGAACTACTTTTCTAATGTTTTCTTCATCGAATAACGTCCTACTTTACCGCTTGATTAGTAAGAGAAAAACAAGCCCATTATTGATCTACTAATGAAAATAGTTAAGGTTTTTTTTACTTGTTCATTAACCTTTCGAGCAACTCTTTCAATTGTCGCCTAATCCCTCATCATGCTAGCTCAAAAATCGAGGGGGGATTGGATGGCCGAAAAGAGCTTGAAACTAGAAAAAAGATAGGTCGATCAAACAAAAAACAATGAACACTAGACACTCCACTCCTAGTTACTAAAATCTATACCAAAACTTTAGAAAAGTGTAAAAATTGAAATTTTACTTACCCTCAATCCCTAAAATTTATGCCATAAAAAATGCTTACACTTTTTTAAAATACAACATTCCAATTTCACTATTTTAGATATTTTTGAAGGGATGTGCAATATGTATTACGTGAAAGCACATATGGGATAGCCTCCTTTCTTAGAGGTTGACAAGTTACTTGAATGCAAAGTTTGACAGAAAAATCGCATCACCTACTATTTCTAATTATTTAAATGAAGAAGACAAATAAATCACCTAATTTTATCATGGATTAGCACTAGTCAATAAAATATTAGAGTGTGTTTGATTACACATATTTTTCATAAAAAATATATAATTATTACACATTTTCTATGAAAAATAATTAAACACTCTTTATTTTTTTATGAAAAAATATGTATGGTACAAACATTTAAAGTTTATTTCCATGGAATTCATTTTTCATGGGGGTGAGGTAGTTTTTATTTTCTAGACAATATTATCTAGAATTAAATTCTAGTTAATGCAATCAAACACACCCTTAGTTTAGTATCTTTTATGGGTAAGTACTAGTAGTTTAATATTTAAAGAACATTTATAATTAAAGGGCTCAAGAATTTATATATAAATTTTAAGGAGCTGTTTATTTGTAAAAGTTGGAATAGTTTTTTAGAAAAAAATTTCACAGAGATAGAAAATTAAAAATTAGGTTCAAAATGACTTTTTTTCTAAATTAGAAATTTGTACTAAACTCAAAAGCATCTTATCTATTGTTTGCTTTATAAATTTAAACAACGTTTTCCTATTTATTTTCCCAAAAAAAAAATTACAATTTTTTATAAAAAAAAACATCTCCTTTAAATCTTCTACGCTTCATATCCTTCATCGACCTCTCCTCTTTATTGCAAATTCTTTAGCTTGAACTCTTATTTTGTAGGATCGTGGATCGTTCAACTCTCCTCGTTTTGCAGATCTTTCATCAATCGTCGGCTTAAATTATAACACCTCACTTTTTTAGATGTATTATAATTTAGGACAATTATGGGATAATAAATTTTTTTTTTCAAAATTAATGTTAAATCATATCATTCTTCATATCCATTCCAAAATTTTCATTCATCTATCTTGAATGAGAATTATTATAAATATCAAATGCGAAAGTTAAGAATTAAATCTCAAAATAACATTGATTCATAACGACATTACATGATTGTTTTCCAAAGATAGTTCATATTACATATCATTCTTTTATTTTACAAGACTATTAATCAAACGAAACATAAATTTTTGAATATGACTAAAATATATCCCAATTTTCATGAATAAGCAAAATATAGGGACATCTTGTCAAACCCACAACATCCAGTGCCATTATATCTCAACCATTTTCTTGCCTTCATTGTAAATTCTAACTAGAACATTTGAATATTCCAGAGGTATAGCTTAAGTTAAATGTTGAATCATCTAAGTGAGATTTTATTGAATAAAATTTCATACATGACATGTCAAATGCAAAATGCATCATATTTTATTTCATGCTAATTATCATTTTATGACTCTACTTACAAGGACGGGATGTGCTTACAACATCCGTGATAAGATTAGTGAATATATCATTTTTCATTTCATGATAATTATCATTTTGTGATTATATTTACAAGGATGGGATGTACTTATAAAATCCATGATAGATTAGCGATATCATCATTCCACATGCAATGCATGCCAATAAATATTATGAATATACATATGCATCACAATACATCATATTAATGCATTTATAAATGTATGAGACATCATAACACATGACAATATGATAAATGAAGCATTTGCATATTATTTTAAAAAATAACCTTTTAGGTAAAAACACTTACCTTAAATGTATTTTAGAATATCTTGATTCTCATGTCAGGTTTCTAATATACTCAATTTAAAATCTTAATGTACCATTGACTTAACCTCTTAGGCTTTCTCGATTTATTTGTTTTTACCTCGAATCATGTATTCGAATAATTTATTAACTTCAAGTATACTCCTCTATCGCCAAATTAATTCTCTAAATTCTTTAGAATTTTTCAAAAACTTTTTCTATTTTTTTTTATATTTTTTCCTCATTTATCTTTTTTTTTTTATTTCTTCTTCTTCCTTCTCCCACCTTCCGCACCAGCTCCCACGCCTCCTCCGGCCACTTCCGCGCGCGCCAGCCATGGTCGCCGCTACTGCGGCCGTCTCCGGCCACCACCGGCCACTGATCGGCCGGCATCGGCCAGCCACCACCGGCCGCCCACTGGCGCTGCTCGGTGCCACCTGCTAGCCGCTGCTCTCTCTCTCTCTCCCTCTTCTTCCATCTTCAAGCTCTCGGCCACTCTCTCTGTTTCTTCCCTTCCCTCCTTATACTTACATGTAACTTGGGCATCACTTCACACAGCCCATTGTTTTCACCCACAGTTCTCCTTCCCTCCTTATACTTACATGTAACTTGGGCATCACTTCACATATATAGCCCATTGTTTTCACCCACAACATGTAAATACACGCATATATATATATATATAATTTATTATATAATTAAAATCACAAAAATTACATATAAATCCCTAAATTAGTTTCTTAATCACACTTGAATCTTGGCATAATGTAATTACATCCTCAAATATCAATTTTATTTAGATTAAAATATCAAAATTTTAAATTAATTTAGTTTCTTAATCACACTTGAATCTTGGCATATTATAATTACATCCTCAAATATTAATTTTATTTAGATTAAAATATCAAAATTTTAAATTAATAATTCAAAGCATACTCGATGGGTACATTTCTGTCTCAGTGTCCTCACATGACTTTTATTTCATCTCGAATCTATCTTAGGGTTGATAGATCGGAGCCCCCTCAGGATTTCCTTGACTTTCTGAAGTTCTCTTACGATCATTCGATTTTTCAATCTGTATTTTAGTTATACCAAAAATTATTTTCATTTTAATTTTTTTTAACGTCATAAATCTCATTTTGAGACGTTTATCAGTATCATATCATTCTTATAAGTATATGAGTTATAGAGTACTCCTTTACTTTCGGTAGATTCAACTTATTACACTAAATTGTAAAAATTCTTAAAAATTTTAAAATTACTTTGAGGTGTTACATAAACGTCGTAATTTTCCGTTATACCCCTGCATGAAAGGCAATCACAACCCATGCAGGAGTAAAATGGGAAACTGCCATTTCACCTCGGCCCAAATTTTCTGCCCCTTCATAGCAATATAAACTAACTGAGAAGGGAAATTATTCCTCAACACTACTCTCCCCTTCTTGGATTTGAGAGCCCTAATGGCCCAAAAGAATGAAGTTTGCTTCGAAGCTGATGGGATATAGATACATGCATACATACATATATATATATGTATGTATGATGAGTTTGATTTTAGAAAAGGCCCAGATTAAATACAATTCGGACTACAAACCCAAATTAAGTTTATAATCCAAGAGCTTGCAGGCCAGACTGACTAGTGAACAGGTCTCAGTAAACTGATCTATGAGCCTAAAACAATAATTTAATTAGGTTAAACACCTGGAGAGAATTGGTGTACCTGGGAGTGTATGTATTCTGATTTCACATTGGAATTAATATGAGAGATTATGGCTCTATGAGCCTAGATTAGAAAAATCAGAATTTCTGTAATAAAATGACCATTGAGAACTAGAAGTAAACATCATGAAGTTTTGTGCTTCTTAGGCCTCATGAAAGTGAACATATATTAACTTAGAAAGTAATTAAACATCACTTATTCAAGGAGAGAAAACAAGTGAAGAAGCCAGCCAGCAGAAAGCGCAGCAGCCCTCAGCAAAGATCACAAGAGTAATTAAGGCATTACCAAGCGATCTTCTCTTAGTACGCAGTAGAGCTTAGGATTTAAGATTTAGAATTTAGGGTTTTATTAACCTAGGAAAATGCTAGCTGGGGTGATCATCATCTCATCAAGTCAAAAATGGTGTTGAGGATCTGGTCCTCCAGGTGACACCCTGTTGGCTCCTTCGTCTTGCAGCTCCATGGCTCTTCTTCGATAATACTCAATTCTCAGTTCATCGAACCCGATTGCCCTCAAACTCAGGGGGGCACCGGGCCTTGTTGGGATTCCACCAGAAAGGTGGCCGAATGAACTCACAAGCAGCAATGCAAAAATGGTGATGATGAATGGCGAGAAGTTGTCTGCCTTAGTAGAACTGGCCATGGCGCGCCTCAGGAACCTGGCTTTCATCTTGTGACAAAGGACCATGCATGTATGTGATGTATATATAGGGAGAGATGGGGAGGGGGGGGGGCGCCAGGGCAAGGATGATGACAAGACTTGCATTCACTATCGATGAGAAGACAAGAGGGACTCTTCGTTCATTCAAAGATCAAAACCTAATTAAAAGTATGTATTGGAAATCGACCAATCAGATAAGTCCAAGGGGATTAGAGATGCCTGTCTTCTTTGTATGTAATGGAATCATCTGCTGGCTTGAGTCATCTCCATTACATTAAAACCCATGAACCACATATATATAATCTATATATATATGTATATAAGCTTTGCTATTGATCATATTGGAGAGGAATAGTTGGTTGGCAGATCTCCCTTCCTTTTCTCTCTTCAATATATAAGCCTAAAGCCTCCATTCTTGTAATCTCAATCTTGTCATCATCTTTTGTTGTTGTTTTTAGCTAAAAAGCCAAGATCCTCTATGAAAAAACTATTAGGCAGTTGAACCCGCACCACGGGTCTTGACAAGTTGGCCCTTTTACATGCCTTCCAAACAAGTCCTTACGTATACATGGGTACAATTAAATTAATTAATTATGTTAGATATGGGCATGCATGTGCTTTGTTGGCTGCTTAGGCTTTGTTTCACCTTTGGGTTTATGCCATTTTGCTTGTCCAGTCAACTTTTGTTTGATTCGTGCTGAAAGTGGAAACGCAGCGTCGGCAAAGATTGGATTTTGGATAAAGCTTTGTTTGGGTCAAAACATCATTGATGTAAGTTTGAAGATTCATGGGATTGAGAGTAGTAGTCGTCAAATTAATTAATCCACGTTCAAGAGCCACCGTGTTAGATTTTGCCATCTATGTACCGAGGAATTAACTTCATTTTCTTTCGCATCATATCATATCGAATTGTTCTTATCTAAAATAAACACGAGGCTAAATCTATATATTTTTTTTCTTGTATTTTTTACATTTTTTTATGTGTTTGTTTCAATTATATTTCGGAATCTGATTTTTGAATTAATTTAATTTTATACTTTAACTTAAACTTTTTGTTATTTTGATTACACCTTTTGAACCTATATTTTATAATCAAATTAATCTCAGTATTTTTATGTATAAAAAAAAAGTAAAGTGAAATGACAAAATACATGTCATATTCTATTTATGTCAAAATATAAGGGTTAAGTTAATCTAAAATGTACATTTAGGAGTGTAATTGAAATAATAAAATATTCAAATTATTATACGAAAAAAATATCAAAGTATAATAATTAAATTGACTTAAAAATACAAGTTAAAATGTGTAATCGAAATATCAAAAAATTTAAGTGATCACACAAAAAGAGATAAAAATATAAATTTCGCCAAGAGAATCGATAGAATACCATAAATTTTTATGTGATTATTTGATAAACTAATTTATAAATATATATACATATATATTGAGTGTTTTGATAAAAAAAATTTCAATACATTATAAAAGAATAAATGCAAATGGATATATAGAACAATAACAATAATAATAATAATAAAACCTCAAGAGAGAAGGGCACCCACCCCCCTCTCCAAGAGAAGAGACAAAGGCTAGAAGCACCCACCAAGGCAGTCAAGTTTGGTGGATTGGTGGTGCAATACATATCCAAGATCAATAAATTGAGTAATCTAATTGATAGAGAAATTTTAGATAACAAGAGTCGTTAAGATGATTTGACGTATCTCTATTGAATTAAACGATTCTAAAAAAGTTATTGGCGGTGGCCACTTCATATTCAAAATTCCATGAATTCATCATTATACAAGTTAATCATTAAATTCGATAAATTCATCACTAAATCAATTAATATATATAAAGAGAGAAAAAAAATATAAATAAAAATCACAATCATCAAAGATTATGATCAAACTTATCACTAGATTTGACACGACTAACATATGGCTTAATTGGGTTTATGGTATAGATAAAAAAATAGAGAAAAAAATAAAAGATATATAAGAGTTTTTATCGTTTTTAAAATATAACAAGGATGTTTTTTAACTTCTTTTCAAACTTTAGGAGGGTGTTCGATGAAATTAACCAAAAAAGATATTAGTTAGTGACAAATTATTTTGAATTAATTTGTAATTTATCAAATCCTATAGCCATAAAAAGCTATTTTGTTAAATTTTATATGACTGCATGATCGGCTCAAGGGCTTTAGGGCCCTAAGTCATCACTAATTTAGGGGCCCCAACCTTTAGTGAAAATTAAAAATTTATTTTATTAAAATAATTATTTATTGAGCTGATGGGATTGGGCCCTAGGCAATTTGCCTCACCAGTCTATCCCTTCAGCTGGCCTTGTATGACTGATAATTTTTTTTGTGCTCATGTTTCACCAAAGGCTACGCATGAACGTAATATTCGGATTAGATTACAAATCATGCACACAAAATAAAAGAAAAAAATAAAAAAATGTAACAATATGATAAATCCAAGTAGAAAAATAAAAAATTGTAACAATATGATAAATCCAAAGTAATTAGTGAATATATAGTTTTTACACGAATAAAACCATAAATCCTCCCCTCCTACTCCCACGTAACTAGTCTTTTATAAATAATTTTATTATTGAGTATTTCTGCACACATTTTAGACATACATGATACTAATCTAACTATATTATCTTTCAAATTATTAAGTGTGGTATTATAAAATCTATATTAACAAGCTTGCAACAATTATTTCAATTATCCTATATCCCTACTTGGAATTGGTTTCTCTTTCCTGTGTAATTTTTTTTTTTTGTTTGGATTTTGTTTTCTTATTTGAATTGTTAGTAAAAAAAAAAAATACCCAACAAGCTTTTGTTTTTATCGTGGAAAATCGAGGGGTTACCAGTACATAACAGTCTTTGACCAGAATCATCACACCCTTTCTATAACTCCCCGACCCCACCCACACGAGTACACAAGTGAAGAGGGTAGGATGAGGTCGAAACCCGAGCCCTAACCCCTAGATAGAAATAGATCATACATATGACCACGCGAATCCAAAGACTCAAACACGTAACGTTGCAGTACTCAAAATCCTGAATATACGCGGTTGGATTGTTTGTGCTACTCCAAAGGGTTACCCTAGAACTTTGGTGAGATCATTTAATTGTTATCCAAGAAAGTAAGTACAATATCACTTGCACACGGGGGTATATGCATTTTTTACCTACATAAGATTTAGGTCAGGCACCTAATTATCCCCAATGCTTGTATAAAACCCCATGTTGGAGCCTTCTAATTAGTAACATCAAAGGTCTATATTGACTGTATAAAGATGCGCGCTTCTATGTTTACTCACATGAGATTTAAGTTAAACACCTAACAATTTTATTCAGTAACATAATGAACTCTTATTATATTTATTGTCTGTATAATTAAAGTACTACTGAATCATGAAAGTAAAAAGTAGTTGCTCATATGACTTTAACAAAGAACATAATTTACATCGCATACCAACACATGCTTTACGATCTAAACTACCACCATAGAGTTCATTTGGTACAAAAGTTAAAATACATGGCAATTTGGTCACAAGTCACATTATAAACAATATACCACTAGGATTTAATTTGGATTTAAAGTTTAGAATTTAAGATTTAATATTTAGAGATGAGTAATTTGTCCAAAATTTGGGTGGTTTAATTAGAATGGATCCACATGCATATTCTTATTTGTCACGTTCTTTAACTTAGATTTCCATAACCTTTGACTTTGATGACAAAATGTTGGAACGAAATTGATTTTTGCCTCCTCGTCTAAGGCCCATGAATATTCCCATTTGCATACATGAATCAACAGATAGATCCGGTGCACCTTTTTAGGCTTTCAATTATGATAACAAAACCCAACTTTAATTACTCACTGTGTTTCCATTGCTTTAATTTCTCAAACTTTTGAATCTTTGCTAATTATACAATTGATGATACACGAGGTTGAGCTAATTGATACGTGTATATTTTATTTGACAAGGTTATTTTTGGTTTTGGTATTTTATTTGAAGTTGATCCATTTTGACTCGAATAATGAGATCTTTTACAAGATCTAAGTGCAAACTAATCTTGCTCAGGATTAAATTATCTAATTCAATTATCATTCTCTCTTAGGATTAAAAGATAAATTCGTGGTCATTGATTACTTCTTATAATCTAACGATTTATCTCAATCCTAATAAACTTAGGATAAACCCATTTCTTCTAAATTCTATGAAATTAAAGATACTTGAGATAATAACTCTCGAACATTATCTAATAAAAAGACCTAATTCTAGGTGAAGGATTATCATTACACTACTATAAATATAAGAGGGTTTTTCATTTGAGATAAGTATTTTCAATTGTGATCTTAAACTTTCTTACTTCTTCTCTTTTACTTCACATTTGACGTGTATATTTATATATATATATATATGTATACACGTAGTAAGAAATATAACTAAAAAATAATATATATGATGATGGTTTTTTATTATTTATTTAAAGAAATTGCATCGTTTTAATTTTATTTTTTATATAAATATTATTTTTCTTTTAATTTGATAAATAGAGTGTGAATGCTCTTGCGATGAAGAAAGACAGCTGCCAAACTCAAATCAAACTAAAAGGAGTTCAATTAGAAGCCTCTCTTTTTGATCATTGGTTTCTTGTTCACATGTGCAAATTGCTTTTCCATGGGGTTACACTGCTTTCCAAATGGTCTAAAAACAGATGATCTTGTGCCCACATCTCCCAAGATGGTTGAAATCAAGATCTCAATCAATCATTGTCACATCTTGTTAAAGATTTGCAATGCACTAACTAAAAAATTAAGATAAATTTTGAAATAATTTGACTCATTTTAACATGTATTTATTGTGATTTACTTTTTGATATTTTAAATTTTTCGATCAAACAAATTCCTTTACTTGGTTAGGAACTCAATTAACTCTCTCTGATGTATATTTACCTTAAATCACAAAAGATAAAATCTAATAATAGGAGTCTAAAATATTAGAATTAAAACGATAAAGAGAGTAAAATGGATACTTTTGACCTATTTGAGAGAATTGTTCAAAAATAAAAAATTATATCCATCAAAAATAAATCTCACTAACAATTGTCTATAAAAATGACTTAAATTATAAAAATCTCAATAAATTTTCTTGAAAATCATATTTAAAACCCTCTATTTTTACTCTATTTCTTCTTTTCTTTGCCCTTGTCACTTTGGCATGCATGCATTTTCCCATTTTTTAAGGAAGATCTGATCATTTTCCAATACTAATATCATTAAAGAAGCAATATTCTAAAGAGTCTCTTTTTTTTTTCCCTTTGTAAGTCTTGGTTAACCTCATTGCTTTCCTTATGCATCACATGCCATGGCCCATGGCCTTCTTTTTCTCTATTCTAATAATGATAATTGGCAATACATGTGTCAAAATTATAGTTATACCTAAATCTTTTTTTAAAAAAATTTATTATTGGGCATCACGCATCTTATCAATCAAAATTTTGTGTGTATCTCTCGTTAAATATAGCATGACATGTGTTTTGTTAGATCTTCTACTAATTACTGACAAAAAATTCATAACTAATAAATTTCTCTCAAAGTTTAAAAATTTTGTTGAGAATCTTGCTTGAGCATTATACATTTTACCTATACAAGAATAAGACATTTATCATCTGAAGATTTAATATTATTTATTTTACTTTTTTCTAAGTACTAACTTGATTCTCAAATTCTATAGTGAGGGAGAGAGCCCTTACCTTATAAAAAAATTTAGACTTGAGATAATCTTTGACCTAACTTAAACTGATCTATATATATATATATATATTTATAAAGAAGTAATATACATTAAACTTATATGAAAATGATCTATATATATATTATGGTCTGGTATAATATTCTAAGACGTACCATGGCCAGCAAATATATACATATTTCCATGAATTTGTCAGTGCCCGACATTAATTAAACAAAAAGATGGCCATTGTTTATGAAGCATTAACATAAAATTTGCCTCTCAGTACACCACTGTAGCTATCTCTCTCTCCACCACCTTCTAATGGGTCATATGCTTATATATATATATCTAATTCTCCATACAGTGTAGTCTGTCATGGGCCACCATCTGAATGGATTGCCGAAAGAAGCTTCTTAATGTTAACTCTGCACACAGAATTATTCTTTCTTTGCAAAAACTTATTTTTAAATAGAAATCTTTCTTTTATATATATATATATATATATAGAGAGAGAGAGAGAGAGAGAGAGAGAGAGAGAGACGCACACACACACACAAGGCTCCAGAATGGGCATTTTGGATGAAAAGGTTAGTAATTTTATATGGAAATAAGTTCTTGTGTTTGTACGTAGCATTCATAAATACAGAAATAATTAATAAAACCCTGTTCTTGATATGCTGCATGGGCATAACCAAAATTAAACAAATTGTTAAGTCTACCCAACAAAACAATAACCGATTAATAGTACATGTAATCTATTCATCAAAAGGTTGGTAGTTTGATTACGATCAGTGTGCAAAGCTCTTGCTTATAATATAGAACAGGAAAGGCCTTTACCTAACAAGAAAAAGAAAAAAGAACAGAGAGATGCAGTACCCATAAAAAAAATAAAAATAAAAATAAAAATAAAAATAAAAAACTAGTTCTAATTGACACATTTCTCTCTGAAACCTTCTAGTTAGCCATTCATCAGCTTCTGAGTCTACCAAGCCCGTCCAAGTGTTGCAAAAACTCTTGACTCTAATCGGTCGCCTGTTTTCTTAGTAATGAGGCATTATCTAGTGGTGTTTTGGATCGGGCCCTCCGGGGCTGACCCTTTTGGACTCGTCATATTGGTTGTCAAGAACATTTCTTCTTCTTGCCTTGAACATTTCTTGGGCATTAGCAATGAGTGCCCTCTTGGCCTTTCTTGAAGGAAATGGGGCTGGTTTTGGGAACCCTCCCAACTGGCTGAACCGTGATTGAGTATGCATAACACCTTCTTGGCCAGAAGTCCAAGTTAGTGTTTGCTTAAGTTTTCTTGAGAGCTGGGGAATGGAGAGAGTTTGAGAGGGTGAAAGAGAGAGCAAGAGAAGGGCAAGGCAGAGCCAAAGCTTCAGGCAAGCCATTGTTGAGATTCTAAATGAATATATGCATGTAATGTGGCTTAGTGTAGTAGAGATGGTTGGAGGGTGGTGGGATTTATATAGAGTTCAATCCAACGGGACTAGTAATTATAAAATTCAACAAGGACAGTCACTCGAAGGAGGATTCCACTTCCACTTTGTGAATTAAAGTGAGTGGACAAACTATTTGATTCAGATTCATACACTAAGGTGACACCTGTGAAATTTCATTTAGTTTTTCCTCTTTTCCATTTGAAAACATATAATATATGCATGCTCTTATTGCAGTAAAATTCCCCAAATAAACCCACTTCACATAACGTCAAGTTTTAAACACTTTGTCGCGAACAAAAACTCTAAGGTTTTTGGTATGAAAAGAGAATGCATAAAAAAAAAAAAAAAAGGCACTATTGGCCACTGTAGCTAAGCTGGATTTATTTTTGTTGGGTTTTCTTGGCCTCAAATATTCTTTCCTTGCAAACGTGGATCTCAAATATGTTTTTGTTTTGTTGATGTGTGAAAAGAAAGGTGACAAGCTCCAAAAAGCGTCCAATGTTCACCAAGGTTTGTGTACACAATCTATTTCACATTAGTAAGAAGCAAGTAATGACAAAGAGACTACCAGGTCCATGGCAAGTCAAGCATTTTTCCTTTGTTTGTATTATGGATTTGTGGCAATATTATTCAGAAGCTGATGCTATGAGACGCCAGTATTGGGTGAAGCTTTTGGTTGGAGACCTTTTCCCTTTCCCCTTCCCCAAACGACATTGAAGAGCCAGAGATCATCATTCAGCTCAATTGGGGTCACGGTTCAAATCAGTATCTGTCAACTTCAATTCTCTCTGTTGATGAAGAGACCTTAAACAACCCTTGGGGGCTTCACTATCGGATCTTGTGTTTTATGGACTCGGACGACTCTCAATCTTGTCAGAATAGTGTTTTGTGGAAATTCACTATTACTAACAACCCACTCGCGGTCGGCTGCAGCTCATGGACTAAGATATATATGTTTGAACATTGATTAAAGTGTGTGTTTGCGTGTGTAAGGTTCTTGTTAAATTGAGCCATTATCTGAAACAGTGGTGGAGTCAGAATCTTGGGTCGGCAGGCATTACTTAATTGTCTCCTATCTTTTTTATTTTGAGGGGACAAATATTAGAGGATATAATAATTAATATACACAACTTCAAAGGGTCAAAGGACAATTTTAAAAGTTGAGGGGGGATAATTGCACACCTTTAATTGTATGTAATTCCGCCCCTGATCTGAAACACCGAGCAAACCCACCCCATCCTCAAGTAGAAAAATATTTCTTTTCTTATAACCAAAGAGACACAAAGAGAAGTGAATGAGACTTCAGGACAAGGGAAAATGACCTCTACATCTCTTCCAAAGTGCATAAGAAAGCTGTAAACTTTATACACAGATGCAGTAATTGTTAAGAGAAGATTCAGCTAAGACACACTTACAGAGAAGGAGATGGAGTGGCTGATTGTTTAGCAAATCTCGCATTAGGACAAGGGCTAGGTCTACATTGGCATGAAGCTCCACCAAATGCTCGTTTTGATAAGTATTTTGCAGGAGGATGAGAGAGCAATAGTTTTCCTTAGCAGAGTTAGTTCGTAGGTGGGATGCACCCTCCATTGTCCCACCCCCCCCCCCCCCAAAAAAAAAATAATAATAATAAATAAATAAATAAAAACTAAAGTTACCTACTCAAGTTTAAGGTTAAACTCTTTGAAAAGACAGCAATTTAATTTATTATCAAAGCTAGGGTGTGGTCATTATTTTAAATCTCACTATCAACTGGATATATTTAGTTAAATATATGTCGTAAAATTTTTGCTCTTAAGTGATGAAATGATGATTAGCAGTTAACATGATAACAATGATATGAATAATGAATCATATAAATTTATTTAATTAGTTGAAAAATGTCTCTTAGTCAAAGACCTATGATGGGCACCAGCTAATTAGATTAGAACCTAATAAGAACAATGACGTAAGGGATGACTCAGGAGGATAAACCTAATGCCAAAAAGTAAGACCACTTTACTATTTAGATTGGTTTAAGGTTGGCGCAGATCAGTGCTAAAGCTTGAAAAGCACCATACTTTTTTTTTTTCCTGAGTAATACAAAAACTCCTTGACAGAAGTGCATAACAAAAGAATTTTGTGCTCTTTTTAATGTGATCCTTTCCTAATGTTTTGATTAAGTACGTATCATCAAAGTATGTGGTTGAAAAATGTAGGGCCAAACCTATAATTTAATCTCTATAGTCTGATTTTTTTTTTTTCACGTGACAATCCAAATCTTTTGTTATTTCAATTATATTCTTGGACTATGTATTTTTGAGTCAATTGTATACCTCACTAGCGTGACAAAAAACTCATGTTATCGACGCACTTGAGTTCGATTGAGGACCTATAGAAGAAGTTGTCGTTCTTCGGCAGAGTAAGCATGAGGACTACAGCGACAAACTTGTTGTCCGAGGCGAAAAACGTAATCAGCGAGGCATCGTGGTAGTGGTGGTGGTGGGATAGATTTGGTGGTGGATAAAAGGATCATTGGAGGAAGGGGTTGGTGGTGGCTATTGTGGCATGTGGAATGAGCAGAATCAATTCTCTTCTTGCAGTGGCATCACTTTTCCTCTTTCAATATCAATAGCAAAGGTCCAATGAAAGCACCAAATAGTGCTGTCGTCGTTGCTTATAGTCATATTCAGTCGCTGAAGCTTTGTCTAGGTGCGTTTTTAGTATTTATCTTTTCATTTTTTAGCTATTTCTTTATCAGCACGCATGTATTACACGCTCTAACTCAATTTTGATGAGGTGTGCAATTAACTCAAAAATGTATGGTCTAAAACTGTAATCGAAACAAGAAAACTTTCTAATTACCACACAAGTTAAATTATGAATTTGGCCAATATGTAGAGTCCTTAAGATTTTGATCAACATGTTATGTAGCAATGAGTAGTCATATGAGTTAACATCTAATACTTATTGCTTGGTAATAGGATATTGCTTGAACATTAGATGAACATAATTGTAATATGGAAAATATGATGGCAATAATAAAAGATTTCTTTCTATATATATGCAATAGTCACCAAAAATTCTATATAGAAAAATTTCAATGTCATCTTATTTCACAAGCATTTATTATATTAACATTTATAAAAATATTATTTATTGCTTTTGATAAAAGAAGATAAGCAATTCCGTAAAAACAAGTAGAGAAATATCTCTAAGGGTTAGCCAATAATTGCCTTTTCCGTCACCAAGGTTAAAGTTTTTATGAGGCAAAGTCATTTACAGATTTTCATGTACTCAGATAATATATATACATGATTTATGAGTTATTACATGTACCCATGAATTTACCTAGGAAGGAAATAGTTGCCAGTTCGGGTTAATTTTCCATGCATAAGATGAGTTTTATGGAAAAGAAGGGACAATCAAGAAGAAAACAAAATGAATAATGTTACAAATGCTGGTGAAATATGTCAAATCACTTGGCTGATTAGGGCATTTTCCATTATTGCCCTCATTTTTTTCTTAAAAATAAGAAAGATTGGGGGCATCAAGAGAAATGTCAGTTGATTAGGTATTTCAGCACAGTTGACTGACATTTCTAATACGATCCAAACAAAATTACAATATCATTTCAAATTTAAAAAAAAAAAAAACCAGTCAACTAAGTGCAGAGGTGGACCATCTGCTGTCAGACACATCATCAAAAGGTGTCAAATAAAGGCTGACATGGCACCTTTTAATTGGGTCACCAACCCACAAATCTTGAAATTGACCAGTAAAGAAGTGCCCAATCCGTAAAGAGTTTTTGACTTTAAAAATTGAGTGGGTAGAGTAGTGCTTCTAAGGAAAGCACTCAAAACTTTTCAAGGTTTCTGCCACTAGGAGCTAAATCCAAAAACTTGGTGATAGGGGAGGCTTGTCTTCTTCTCAACACTAGACATGTTAATCCCTTTCCATAAATGGATAATTTGGATTACAATGCTTAATCAGTTGATCGGGATTAGTCACTTAATCAGATCAATAATTGGATGGCCTTTCTTAATCTAGTAGTCAAAATGCACGTGTTAACTACTTATAATTTTTCGTTTGGAATGATAATCAAACTCAAAAGTAATCATCTTTTTATCATGATTAAGTGCCCAAATAAAATACTTTCCATTTTTGGAGTAGTCTATTGGCATTAGACCTTGTAATGGAACACTTTTTGGTGGCACTAAGCAATAATTTGGTCCATAGAGTTTGCATGGACGGGGGATGTAATAAAGAATCACTTCAAAGGACTTGCAATTTAACTCCACTAGAAGTGGAACTTAATCTCTTCCCAGTCCACTGTCACCATTAAATGTGCAATACTCTCTATCTTCAGTACTTAAAACTTTTCTGCATAAAATACAGTTGAACTTGGCATAAACAACAAGGTATTAAATCTTTACCTCATAATGTGGAGTCATCATCTATACGAATTCCAG
The DNA here is from genome assembly GCA_036245055.1 of Diospyros kaki. Taxonomy (NCBI): domain Eukaryota; kingdom Viridiplantae; phylum Streptophyta; class Magnoliopsida; order Ericales; family Ebenaceae; genus Diospyros; species Diospyros kaki. The sequence continues at coordinate 38,870,837 of BSEG01000011.1, forward strand.
CTTGCCAGGTGCTTTTATTAATGAGTCAATGACCTTATCTTCTATAATGTCCTCGTAATTCATATCAACCTAAATGTCTCCCATCATTTCTATCACTTAATATCTGGAAATAGATTTTGAAACCAATTCATCAATTGCATTCTCCCAATAGCAACAAATCACAACAAAATAAATTCAAGACTTGCAAATGTACTGGTTATTTCAATTTCTAGCTAAAAGGTTGCAGCAGTATTTTCTCTAGAGAAGACTATACAGATTTACAGTAGTTTTCTGTAATAGGAAAGAGATGGACACAGCCATTTGGAGTATGAAGGATAGCAGATTATCATCAACACAGGCAAGAGTTCCACAAATAGCTATTCTGAATCACTATGAGATATAGAGAGTATACACTCACTAATCAGGCAGGAGGGGCAATCTATCAACAACGAAGGTCGAGCCATTTGTTTCGGCACTGGGCCTGAATAAGTCATCAAACGCCCTACAGGCATCAACTCTATCACTGTCACGGCTGTCTTCATCCTCCATAGTCTGCAATGGAAGGATACGGAGCCGTATGTCTGGCTCTGTACCAACTCTCACCGATTTTAAGTTGTACTTACGGGCGAGGTCCTTCTGAAGCAACAGGATGTTGGATGGTCTAGGGAGTAACTCCACGGGTTCCCCCTTTGGAATTACTACTTTCTCAATGGCTACCCTGGCCTCCTGTTCGACAAGGAAAAAAATAATATGCATATGCGTACACTTATATGGGTGTGTGTGTGTGTGCTGAAGATCTAAGCTACAACATCATCTAAGCAAGGTTTTAGTCTGAAAGGAGGAGGCATAGCATCATTCAGTTATAGACATTACTTTTGGAGGATCATCACACTATCAAAATAATCAACAAATGATTCCTTGTCCAATATCTTGTAATAGCAAAAGAAATCTACTCTTAAGTCTTACCATATTAATGGAACTCATCATATTATTAGTTACAGAATATATATATATATATATATATATAAATATTAGTTAGTGATATTATAGCAAGTTAAAGAGGTATTTTCTTTTCTTGTTCTTTCTTTCTTTCTGTCTTTTTAACATTTTGGCACATATAGCACCTTCAATTTGCCAACACTTGCAGCCTGCCAGGAATAATGTTGCAAGAAAAGGAAAATAGAGAGAAATTTCGTTTTCACCTCCAAGGCATCAATCTTCTCAGAGACGTTTGTTTTATCTTCTGACTCATAATCCTTGAAACCATCTGCCCTGTCAGCAATTAATGCCCGCATGGCTTTTGTTAACTGTGTTAATGAGCTTGTCTGCAGAAAATATATAATTAGTTATAATGATTTAATTGAAGTGAGTGGAACAGGAAATTTTTAAACACGAATGCATTAACAATAGAAGTGATTCATAGGGACAATATGACCTTTGTGACATAAATTGGTATGCCATGAGATCTAGCTGCAGCTTGAATTCGAGAATTCTTCTTGAGCTTGGATTGCAAGGCAAGTAGTGCATCTGCTTCACTGATGTTATCGGTAATTTTGAACTCATCATCCATCTTTAGTTGTTTAATCCCTTGCATCACACTTGTTTCCAGGATCTACAGTACCTGCTCACTTCATAAGTTCCAAGGCAATAATTTCTTTCTATAATGCACTAGCTACTGCGAGTTCTGGCAAATAGAATTAGCCATCTTGATAAGTGAACAAGTCAGCTCAACACAGATCATTGTTTGATTTTACCAATAAGAACCAAAAGGAGGTCAAAAACCTAAACCATAAATATTCGTTAATATCAAGGCTTGGTAGGCCTAGCAGCATGCTTACTAGGTAAGCTGATGAATGATGTATAATAAAAACCAAGGTGACAGGTCACCTTTATGGTTAAGTTTGCTAAAAATTAGCCACTCAAATGAACAAACGACAACCTAATAAGCTATACCCTAGAACACAGTCCTAAGGACAACTGTGCAAGCAATTGTCAAGAAAGCTCCTCCATTCATATACACTGAGAGACAATTGTCATCCCCAAGGTGTTCATCTTTTCATGCCTTCTTATTCATCCATGAAAACAAACACTCAACAAGGACAGACACCACTATACCGGCAGAAGGAGAAACAACTTCCCATTTTTTCGCTAGGCAAGAAACTAATGGTTATTAAGAAGTTTGACTACAATTAAGAGCAATAGCTTTCTTCTTCCTCATTTACTCAGTAGAATCCACTTAATAAAGCTGGATGACAGGTTAAAGAGAAATGTATAAAAAGCAAATGATGTTTGCACTTTAATAGCAAAAAAGAAGAAAAGGAAAAAAAAAAAAGAGCAATGTGTTGCCAATGAACTTTCTGCCCTTCTTTTCTATATTTTTCCCTGCCAAATGAAACATGATCAATTCCTCCAGGAAATTCGAGAATAGAAGAAATACTACATTTAAATGGTTGAAGTATTTGACAATGATGTCTTACCCCATAAATAAACAAGCGAAGAGGGGTGCCATCTTCACACAAATCTTCTTGCATGATTTGAGGTATTTCAGAAGTGAATTCATTATGACTGGGACCCTCATCATTCATTTGTTGAATATCTTCAATCGCACTTTCATTTTCCTGATTCAGAGAATCATCAACGGGAGGTTTGTTTTCAACAGTTCCATCTTCTGATCCCTGGTTTATCTTGCGGACTTCAAAGAACGGAGAGCGGCCTTCCTCAACATAAGAGTAACAGCATGTCAAAAACTGAGTCAACAAGGCATGTCAATTCATTAAAAAATATAGAAAAGAAAATTAAACATAAAGGAAAAGGTACCAGAAAGAATAGCATCCACCGTTGCTTCTAAGTAACGATGGACTCGCAGCTCATTCTTTGAAACTATCTCCACACCACAACTAAAAGTTGATGGTCCCTTCCTCTCCAGCACAGTTTTCTGAACTCTCCTCCGACTTGCCTCTTCATCCCCTAGTGTCACACTCTGAGAGGTGAAACATTAATATGACAAATCAGAATTAGATAAGCCATCTTACCCTAGGACAACTTGTGCAACAGACAATTAAATAACACAGTATAAAGATCTATTGAATTTAACAAAAACTACATTTCCATATTATGTGAATAGAATAAAGACAGCATAAGCCACTTCAATAATTCATGATCATGCGAACAATTGTAACATGCTTGGGAGGTTGCCTCTTCATGTCCTTGTATCACACTCCAAGAATATGGATGCATTGATATGATTAATGAGTATAAAGGTAAGCTGCACAATTTGCATAACTGACGTAAGAGCCATAAAAAAACCCAAAAAGGAAGGATAGGACCATAATCTCTCTATGAGAATAATAGCACAGCATCATAGGATATGAATGAAAATAAAAGATAGAGAACTGGAAACTCATATCAAATAAACATTCAACAAACACCAAAGATCTGAAGTAATCTTTAGATGGCACTTGTTAGACATAAAGAGGCATATACTCCCTAACCTGTATCCCTCCAACAAGCATCTCCAGTGAAGGATTCATTATTAAATTCTCTATTGTTACTCCATGAGCAGAGGCAACTAGCTGAATTCCACGTTGTGCAATTGTACTTGCAGTCATTGCTTCAAGTTTTGTGCTTATTTCATCAATTACAATCACTTGTGGCATATGGTTTTCAACTGCTTCAATCAACACCTATATTGACATCAAAACACAAACAGGGGAACCCCAGTTGAAAAGCTTTATCTGTGGACGATAATATCAATATGATGCACTTCAAAGTCAATACTGAAATGATCAAAGAGCATAAATGATGTCATCTACAAATTTGAAAGGTCCAGTTCAGAATTGCAATAATTAAAGAGTATATGGTATCATCTAAAGATTGATTCTATGCCATGTACAACTAACATATGAATCTTCATCTTTGCCAAGATCAACAATCATATTCAGATGTTCTGAGAGAAATATCATGCAGAAATACTTGCTTTTCTAACTTTACTGTGGAAAGAGTGCTACCTTGCAAGGAACAGTACCCTTTTCCTTGCCCAGTTAAGTAGGAAAGTTTTAAATAAAAATTCAGCTAATACCTCATGTTGCATATCAGCGTGAGGGACTTGCATCCGGCGAGCATTACCAATTCCAGCATGAGGTATGTCACCATCACCTCCTATTTCATTTGAAGTGTCAACAATCATCACACGTCTCTTGTAATCATTTGCGAGCATCCGAGCAATGTCCCTGCAAAATTTAGAAAGTCCAGCACCTTTGGATGGTTATATAAGTGCATCATATTGCAGTTCCCTAAAAATAACAGATGTGACATTTGGTTATGCAACAGAAATTGCCGAACTATTTCTTATGCTTTAACTAGATGTTATATAAATGGAAAGTATACCATGGCAATATCTGCTACAAAATACAGTCAGTCGATAACATCATCGGACACAATAGACCTATATGAGCAAACCAGGAGAAGACTTCCTTGATAAAATTCATAATTTAGCGGAAGATATTTAATTTTGTAAGTCCTTATTAAATGCTAAATAATAAGAATAAAATTAATTCAGAAGAAAAGAATAATATTCAGAGATGTTTTGGTTTCAAATTCAGTGCTCCCATCATAAGTTTTGTGCCCCCTTCCTATGAACCAAGCTGAGGCTAGAAGGGTTAAGTGATGTACCCATTTATTTCTCTCTTGTGCTGGCAAGTTGCAGCTTAGTAACTCTGAGCATTTTCTATTATGTCTTTGGTGCACCCATTTCATTCATCCTGTGATGCATATAAAGAGGATGGGGCAGTGCTCCAGGTCCTTTCTCTGGAAAGGTATTCACGTGAAGGCTTATGGACACAAAGTAGCTTGGATAGAGGCCACCAGACCGAAAGAAGAATGAGGTATAGGGTTGAGAAGTTTGGAGCCTGGAATAAGGCTGTGACATCCGAGTGAATTAGAATGACTTATCAACCTAAATTTGATACTGTGAGGGTTAAGCAGTCATAGCAAATCTACTTGACCAGAAGCAGTTCTAGCTGGCTGGTTTCTTTGGACAATTGTAGTGAGTTAGAGGAAAATTCTGAAATTGAATAGATCTAGTTAAACCCTTCATCGGATACTCCTATGGTAATGGATCTTCCATTTCTTTGTCGTTTGTCCCTTGTCTGCCAAATGGATCCATTGCTCTCAGCTAGATGATATAATCATCCATATCTCAAGTTGCGTAAAGAGGCAACCACCAGAGCATTATTTGAGACAATCATTTGAGCCAGTCTGACCCAACCGACCAGACAGATGCCTTCTCTCCAACACTAAAGCATATTAGAAAGGATGTTTTAGTCTGGACTCCTGATTAGTCAGGGGATTCCTCAGTTGTTTCAGCACTGTCTCAGAGATTATCATGATGGGGTGGATAGGCAGCATTTGTCTATATGAGGATTGCAGCTTTAATTTGTAGCTTGATATGTTTCCTTTTGCTGCTCTATCACAGCTCATACCTGGTTAGGCTTGATCCAATGTTTTGTTTTATTACCTTTTTTAGTTGGTTGGGAACTTGGGATAAATATCTTTATACTACAAATAATCTCCATCATGTATACACCTGGACTATGATCCTTGTAGTTTGTATTTATTATGTTTCTTCTGTCTACAGGCTCTTGCCCAAAAAAGAAGGTTCAACTAAGAATTTCAACTACAAATAATCTCCATCCTTTGTACGCCTGGGCTATGATCTTTGAAGATTCTATTGATTACTTTTCTTCTATGTAAAGACTATTGCCCTAAAAAGAAGGTACAATTAACATTTTTTTTTGGGTTAGGTAAAGAAGCTATAATTAACAATTTCAGAACACGTTTTCAAATTTACTAAGTCATCAAACTATGTTATTTGTTTCAATTGTAAGACACCACCAATCTTCCTCATCCACATCAACCATTAGCAGATGATGTAACCCACATCATCTGTGCTGTTATCCAGATTATGTGCTATTCATTTGCCAAGTCATCCAAATTGATGAACTGCAAAACATTAAAATCTAAAAAAAAAAAAAAAAATTTCAGCACATATTTTATCTAAATTATTTGGTTTATAAAAAAGTACTTTGTATCAAAAAAATAATAAGTTTTGCTTTTGTATTTATATAAAAGATTTCATACAAATAAAATTTTGATAAAACAAATTTTATATGGAAAAAAATTATACAAACAAATTTAACTATAGCTTTGCATAAACATATTTTTGTAAAAATTTTTTGAACGAAACAAATTTTATACAACCAACGTTTTCACAAAATTTTTGATCTATAAAATAAAATTCTTAAATTTTTATATAATTTTTTGTATACAAAACAATAGTAAAAAAACATGTTTGTACAAAAATTTTCTTGTATAAAAATTTATTTCTATAAATTTTTTCTTGTATAAAATATTTTAAATAAAGTCTATTAGAACCGAACACTGTTATGGCCCAATAATCACTCAAATACTCTAACCGAAACTGATCGCACACATTCACAATAACAAAAAGTAATTAATAGACAAAATTAAAAAGAGAAACAGAAAAGCAAACCACAATGCAACACACTGGATTTACCCTGGTTCATGCCATAAAAATGGCACTACAACCAGCACTCCAAGAAGAGAACAATCCACTAAGAACTTCGGAAATTAGTACAAGAATCCCTCACTCGCCTTCTCTTATCTTTTGAATACAATTCTCACATGAAAAGACTCCAAAAACTATACTTAATCACGGCTTTCTCTCTTTTCTCACTGCACTTGATATAAGAGAATAACAACAAACAACAACAACATATCCAGCCTTTATCCCACTATGTGGGGTCGGCTACATAAATTCTAGACTTCCATGTATTTCTATCGTTTGTCATATCTTCATTTAGATCCATATACTTCATATCGAACTTTAATGTCTCTCTCAAAGTCTTCTTGGGTCTACCTCTACCTCTTTTTGTGACTAATTGTTCCATTTCATCAACTCTCCTCACAGGAGCGTCTCTTAGTCTCCTTCTCACATGACCAAACCATCTTAGTCTAGTCTCTCTCATCTTCTCCTCGATTGGCACTACTCCTACCTTATTACGAATAACTTCATTTCTAATTTTATCCTTTCTTGTATGTCCGCACATCCATCTTAACATCCTTATCTCCGCTACACTCGTCTTTTGCTTATGTTGGTATTTGACTGCCCAACATTCTGAGCCATACAGCAAAACTGGTCTTATAGCTCTCCTATAAAATTTTCCTTTCAATTTTAATGGGATTTTACCATCACATAACACTCCCGATGCATTTCTCCATTTTAGCCAACCTGCCTTAATTCTATGTGCGACATCCTCGTGAATTTCTCCATCTTTTTGAATCACTGATCCCAAATATCGAAAATGGTATTTTCTTTGTAAGATTTGGTCTTCTAATTTTATTATAACATCATCCACTCTTGCATTTTTACTAAATTTGCATTCCATATATTCTGTTTTCTTTCTACTTAATTTAAATCCCTTAGATTCTAAATTGTTTCTCCACAACTCAAGCTTAGTGTTCACTCCTTCTTTTGTTTCATCCACCAACACTATGTCGTCTGCAAATAGCATACACCATGACACATCTGTCTGAATATCTTTAGTGAGTTCATCCATTACTAAGGCAAATAAGTATGGACTTAGTGCAGAACCTTGATGCAGTCCTATTGTAGTTGTAAATGGTTCAGTATCCCCTCCGCATGTTCTGACCCTTGTCTCTACACCATGATACATGTCCTTAAGGGCTTGTATATAGGCTATTTTGACTCCTTTCTTCTCTAAAACCCTCCATAATACTTCTCTAGGGACCCTATCATAGGCCTTTTCTAGATTTATAAACACCATATGTAGGTCCTTCTGATGATCCCGATACCTTTCCATTAGGCGCCTCAGTAAATATATAGCTTCCATTGTTGACCTGCCAGGCATGAAACCAAACTGATTTTCTGACACATTTGTTTCTTTTCTAAGTCTCTGCTCTATTACTCTCTCCCAGAGTTTCATAGTATGACTCATTAACTTAATTCCTCTATAATTTTCACAATTTTGAACATCTCCTTTGTTCTTGTATATAGGAACCAAAGTACTCTTCCTCCACTCATCTGGCATCTTTTTTGATTTAAGGATCGCGTTAAATAGTTGCGTTAGCCAGGAGATGCCCTCTTCTCCCATGCATTTCCATGCTTCTATTGGTATATTATCTGGTCCCACTGCCTTATGATTTTTCATCTTTTTTAAAGCTTGCCTTATTTCATTTGAACTTATGCGTCGATAGAATGTGTAGCTCACATTCCCTTCGGAGTTACTAAGATGTCCCAACCTAACTCTTGTGTCACCACCATCATTGAATAATTTTGTGAAATACTCCTTCCATCTCTCCTTAATCGCTCCCTCATTTACTAAAACATTTTGATTGTCATCTTTTATGCATTTCACTTGATTTAAATCCCGTGTTTTTCTTTCTCTTGCTTTAGCTAATTTATATATATCCCTTTCTCCATCTTTTGTATCAAGTCGTTTATATAGATTCTCATATGCTTTTGACCTTGCTTCACTAACAGCTCTTTTTGCTGCCTTTTTTGCTTCTTTATAATTTTTTTGATTTTCTTCATTGTTGCATTGATATACCGCCTTATAGCAAGTTTTCTTATTTTTAATTCTCAATTGTACATCTTCATTCCACCACCAAGACTCCTTAAGGTTAGGGGCTCTACCATTTGTCTCTCCAAGGACTATCTTTGCCGTGCTTCTCAGAGCATTAGCCATTTCTTTCCACATTTGGTTTGTTTGTCTTTCTCCATTCCATTCCCTTTTACCCCTTAATTTTTCTTTGAAGATTAGTTGTTTCTCCCCTTTTAAATTCCACCACCTGATTCTTGGATTTTGTTTTATATGGTTTTTTCTCTTCCAATTTCTTACTTGGACGTCAAGTACTAGAAGTCTATGTTGAGTAGTCAAACACTCTCCCGGTATTACCTTACAATCCCTACAACATAACCGATCCTCTTGTCTCATAAGGAAGTAATCTATTTGGGTGCTTGAGCTGATATTTTTATATGTGATTAAGTGTTCGTCCCGTTTTTTGAACCTCGTATTAGTTATAATGAGCACATATGCCATAGCAAAATCTAGGATAGATTTACCCTCATTATTAATTTCCCCGAATCCATACCCTCCATGTACCTCTCTATATCCGTTTCCGTTTCTACCCACGTGCCCATTTAAGTCACCTCCTATAATCACTTTCTCTCCTCTTGGTATCATTTGTATAAGTCCCTCTAGGTCCTCCCAGAATTTTGCTTTTATCTCATCACCTAACCCCGCTTGTGGTGCATATGTACTAAAGATATTCATAGTTATTCTTCCTAGACTAATCTTCACCATAATAATCCTATCCCCTATTCTCTTTACATCCACTACCTCATCTATTAAGTTTTTATCCATAATAATCCTTACTCCATTTTTCGCTCGATCAGTTCCTGTGTACCATAGTTTATATCCAGCTTCTGATAAAGTTTTTGCTTTTTTCCCTACCCATCTCGTCTCTTGAAGGCACATAATATTAATTTTCCTCCTAATCATCACATCCACCACTTCTATAACTTTGTCTGTTAATGTTCCTATGTTCCATGACCCAATCCTTAATCTATGATTTTATTTTTGTCCTTGACTTTGAACTTGATATAAGAGAATGGAATGACAAAATGATTGATCGATAATTGCAGGCCCCTATGCCCTTCTATTTATAAACTAAAAGGCAGACCTTCCTAGGGGAAATAAAATAACTAACTATTACAAAGTCTAAAAAATCCCTACTAATTACAATTAATTACAACCGAGTCCTGCAATCTAATTGCCATCTGATCATCCTCAATATCTTCCGATTTCCTCTAGACTTCCAGCATATTAACTCAGGCAAAACATCAACAAAGTCTTTTATACAAAGTCATGGTAAAAATTTTGGTTGTATCATTTATTTGTATAAGAATTTCTATACAAGGCTGTCATTAAATAAAATTTGTTTTTGTTTTTGACAAAGTTTATTTGTATAAAATCTTTTGTTAAAAAATTAAAGAATATTTTTTAGATTTTTTTTATAAAATATTTTCTTAAACTAAATGTTTTAGATAAAAATATGTGACAAAGTTAAAAAGTTTTTTTTTTTTGGTTCTAATATTTGCCAAGTCATCAATTTGGATAAGGTGGCAATGAATAACATATAATTTGGATGATGTGGTCTGCTAACAGTTGGTTTGGACGGAGATTGAAGGTGTTCCAAAATTGAAACAAATAACAAAGTTTGATGAGGTTATTGAAAAAATTGAAAGCAAGTTCTAATTTAGAAGAAGCAGGAAAAGGTCAGATTTTTTCCATAACTCACCCTTTTATGCTTGATCAGTAACTAATCCATGGAAGAAAATGATTTATTCTATCTGGAAATATCTCACTATATTCAAACCATGTGCTTACATTAGCCCATTCCCACCACACTCTGTTTAGGGTACGTGTAGTAAGCATACAAGGTCCTACGCCTCCAAAATAATCAACACATCATCTAACATTAGCCTCAACCAAAGATATGAGCTATTAGATATATCTGAGTTGTTAACACGTTATAAAAATGAGCACACATAAGGATCGACTGTTCAGGGCAATAACCCCCTGTTGAACTATACCAGTGTAAACCACGGCCGGGGGGAGTGGAAGATGACAATAGCGCCAGAAGAATTTGTTGGCCAAAAAAAATATTATCAGAGAGGTATATTATGCCAATGGGAGGTCAGAAAAGATTTATCTGAATGGAAAACAATTAAAAACAAGATTCCATCCTTTTTGTGCTCTATGATCTCTGGATTCTTTTGGTGGCAAATTGAATGTACTTCAACCATGAAGAAGGAAAAGGAAAAGATAAAGCCTTTGTGAGAGAACACTGGAAATCACTAACCTGATGATTGTTGTTTTGCCTACTCCTGGAGGTCCAATAAGCAACACAGAAGCCCCATCTTTAACCAAATCCCGCAACAAATTGGCACTTCCCGGTACAGCTCGACCAACACGACAAGTTAAACCAATAATTGCACCCTTGCGATTTCTTATAGCACTAATACGGTGTAAGGTTCTGCTAATGCCTGCTCGATTATCAACGGCAAAATCACCAACCTGCAGTATGATATGACGGTAAGAAGAAGTTGTAATTCTCTCTTCTACCACAAAACCTCTTTAGTTCCACAATTTTCTGCTTCTAAAGAAGTACTTAATTTCTTTGTAAGGTCAAAAGTGGAGCAAACAAGCTGATTTATTCAAATGAATTGTAAATGACCCGTCATTATTGTAAACAGGCCTTACTCTGAATCTTGAAGTAGCTATATAATTAATTTTCAATTTTCTCATAATCAAATTTCAGTTTGATTATGAAATTTAACTTCTTCAATTTCTACTTTCTCTATCACGATAACCTTTTTCTTGTAGTTTTATATAGTTTCCTTGAGCAAACGTTTTGTATCGCTATGTTTGTGCTTCATATCTTCATTAGCATGCACAGGTAGATTAATATCAAACCCTGGATATAAGCTCTATAATAAGGATGCATAGATCTGAGTCTTATCAAACCGTACAGCAGTTTGCTGCCCCCTTTTAGATTGACTGCAGATATGGCCTAAACAGGGGGATTTTGTGTGTATGTGTGTGGTGGTGGTTTTTTTTTTTAGGGGAGGGGGGGGGGGGGAGGGCAGGGAACATCATGTAAAATGAGCAGTTCAAACAGGACGGCAATTTCTCGAGCACATGGTGGGCAAAAAGCAAGCTTACCATTGAAGTAGCACGTCCAAGGTCGTCCACTGTGATAGGATGATCCGACAAAACGAAGTCTCCCGACGGAAACCGAGCCAGAGGCTCGCGACCCAGATCCATAACCACTTCAATCAACTGGTGGAGCTCTGAATGCTCGCTGATTCTCCGGCACATCTCTGACGGCAGCAGCGCAAACAACCTTCCCAATTCAACGTCGATGTCATCTTCGGGAGAGAACGGGACCGGTGAATTCGAACACGAAGAACCCAGAAAAAACCTTGAATCGCAACGTGTTCTCTTAGCATAATGATGAGATTCAAAGGGCGTGGAGTGGAGGAACTTTGATGGGTTTCTGGAGTTGAATGTGGGAAGTGTGAAGTGACGATGGGGTTCAGGGCGCCGTAGAGGAGAGATGTGGAGCACATGATACGCGAGCATTTGGTTTGGCGGCCGCTTTAGCGTTTGACAATTGCCACCCAGAGAAAGACACTGTTTTTGATTTGCAAACGCAGAATCAGACTAAATTTTAGATTTTTAAGATAACTCTTAGATTTGATTCACCTGTAAAGGCTAAAGAGTAACAAATAGCCGACCATACACATAAACATATAGAGTAATCCTAGCCATTACGACTTGACAAGTTTCACATCCTCCATGTTAAATAAATTGTAAATAAGACAATAACACAATTTTATTAATCTCCTCCGATTAAAAGGTGCTATATGGTTGATGACACCTAACATTATTCAAACGTATATTATATATTTACGATAATGTTGTTTAGATATGTTACGCTGAAAGATAGATCTAATTATAAAGAAAGAAATTTAAAGAGTCATTGAAAGATTGGTACTAAAAGAAGACTTGAGTGTCCTTAGATTGAGAGACCCCAGTAATCTCTCTTGAAAGTTTCTCTTGATGTCTTCAAAGGACCCTTTTAAGAGTAAAGTTTCATAAGTCACTTGACAACAAGAATATCTTTGTGGGGGAGACTTTGTGGACCACCCAGACCCTCCGGGAGACTACAAACCTAAAAAACTTGATTCTTAGACATTATTCAGACGAAAACTGTGAGATAGTTCACAATTTCTAAATCAAATATATTTTGACTTTATTTAAAAATAAGAAAGAAATATATATATATATATATATAAAAGAGAAAGAGGGAAGTGATAAAAAAAAACTTTTTTAGTCTATTTATAAGAGAAGATCATATGAAAAAAGAAACTAATTCTTTCACTTCTTTGGGTTATTGGCCATTCACTGAGAGTTTCGGGTTTAATATTGATATTTGAAGAACGAGTCAAACCTATCTTTGATATGTTTGCCTATAAATTTGAAGGGACATCTGATATACTTGTTAAAAAATATAATTTTTCAATATCATCCTCTATATAAATAGGAAACCTTAATCCGGTTGAGTTATGCTCAAAATTTTATATTGATTACAATTCTACTTACTCTACATTTAACACTTAAATTAGTAGATTGACTTAAGTATCAAAGGACCCACATGAAAAGCTCACCCACACCTTTAACCGATTTTCTTTCTTGCAGGTCTCCTAAAGACTTCGATCCATATACTTTCTTGCTACAAATAAATTTATTATTAAATCTCGACAATAACAAGATATTTAGGAGCTACACTTGATGTGATATTTTTATATTGATGTATTATATTATATATTTAATTAATATAAATGTACAATATAAACACACACCAAGTGCCACTTCAGTGTGTCTAAGTAGCACTTTCAATATATTTATAACTAGAAAATTATACAAAAAATATTGGAGAATATAAGTGTAAGTATCCATATTTTCGTGAGATTGCCACGTAATTTAAGCAAATTTAGGATACCGAAAAATTGGTTTGATAGTAGTTATAAGTACTGAATCAACTATAGGGAATGCCCCGGAGTGTAATTGCCTAAGAAAACAGATATGGTCTTGATGAGCGTCTCAAAATAAGATTTATGGTATTAAAAGAAATCAGAATTGAGACATTTTTTGGTACAACTAAAATATAGCCACGATTCAGGCTGAAAAATCGAATCATCATAAGGGATTCCCAAGAAGTCATCGAGACTTTGAGAGGGCTTCGATTTTTCATAAGAAACAACCCTTCAGCAGTTTCAGGAAGAAACGAAAAGGTTTACGGCCAAAACGAAGATTTAGGCTTAAGTGTAATTTTTTAAAATTATCAGAGGGAGGTCGACATGATGTTTTTCGGAGTCTTCAAGAATGAAATAGACGTTTTAGGACTTGAGGGTCTTAAATGCACTTATGCAAAGTTGAGAGGCTTTGTGAAAATGGGCCAAAGTGAGGAAGCCAAAGTTAAGGGGCCAAAATGCAATTTCAAGAAACCTTCAAACAACCATGGCCGACCAACCCATCCAACTGTCGAAATCATCCATGGGAGACCTGAGGAAGTGGCTGGGGGGCCTCGGGGCAAGGCCAAGACAAATTTCTTAGCCAATAAGCTGCCAAAATCGAGTCGGAATCGAGCCAACTTTTAGCCGAAAGTTTGGCTACTGAGATAGCAAAGTTGGGGTTCTTTCAGTGGGTTTTGGATGGATCTAAGGCTTAGGGAGACCTTAGTAGCCTTGAATGAAACAAGATTTATCGTTTTATGGCTCGATTTGGTGTAGAAAATGATATCCGAAGTGGTCGAAATTTCAAAAATTTAAGCTCCAAATCGAGGCCGTTTTCGAACAAATTGAGAGATCAAAATTGTAATATTCTAGTATTTTAGAAATAATAGTAATTAATTTTGTATTTAAAATATTTTTTTTTGACATCCATTAGAGATTATAAATGAGAAAACTAATAGGCTTAGAGTTAGTGGGCTAACTTGAAAAATGAAATGTTAAGTAAATGAGCTTAAAATTAGTGGGCTAAATTGAAAAAAATGCTAATGGGCTTAGAGTTAATGGGCTAAGTTGAGAAATGAAAGGTTAAGTAAATGGGCTTAGAGTTAAGAAAGTGAGCTTAAATTTATGGACTAAATGAAAGAATGGTCCATTCAAAATAGGATTTAGTTGAAAAATAATTAAAGTAAAAAAAATAATAATCAAAGATAATGTGTGAATTAATGGAGAATGTGGGAGAGAAAATATAGTGTGAATAAATAATCAAAGATAATGGGTGAATTAATGGAGAATGTGGGAGACAAAATATGGTGTGAATAAATAATCAAAAATAATGGGTGAATTAATGGAGAAATATGGGAGACAAAATATGGCGTGGACAAATAATCAAAGATAAATGATGAATTAATGGAGAAATGTGGGAGACAAAGTGGAGTGTGGCCAAATAATCAAAGTTAATGGGTGAATTAATGGAGAAATGTGGAAGATAAAGTAGTGTATGGACAAATAATTAAAGATTATGAATGAGATTTAGTGGAAAATTAAATAAAAAAATGATAAAATAATAAAAGATAGTGGATCACTACAATTAAACTAAATTTAATTCAACCTCTATAAATAGAGAAAACTTGAAAGGTTTGAGGACTTAAATTAGAAAGAGAAAGGTTGTAAGAAAGAAGGTTTTGAGAGTAAGAGAGAGATTTGAGAAAGAGAAAAAAAAATATAGAGAAAAATACCAAAAATTTCTAGAAAAATTCTATAGATTGGGTTTAGTAGTTCGTGAAAAGATTTGTGACAAAAGGCATTGTTGGATACGCAAATCGAGACTTCATCACAATATAGAAGAATACCGAATCACTCCACGAGAAGGTAAGTTATCTTCAAAATTTTCTTTAAAATATTTTGAAAATATTAGAATGATATTTTAGAATTTTTGATAGTAAAATTGAAAGAGAAATACATGATTAGTATTTATTATGGATTTTTGAGGTAATAGATGCTTGAAAATCAAAGAGAAAATGAGAAATAAATAGAACATGGATTTTAAAAATTATGAGAAAATTTCTATGGCTTGGGAATATTGTTTTAGAAATTATTGTGAAGATAAATTGAGAAAATTTTATGAGAAAGTATTTAATTCCTAATCTTGAGGAAATAATAGGAGAAAATTGGAGAAATTAGAAAAATTAGAAATCTGATTTTCTTAAATAATTATGATGTCAGGATACGTCAAGATTCATAATTAAGTACAATTGAAAGTTTGACGCGAATTCTGAAGCAAAATTACGCTAAGGGCAAAATTGTCTTTTACAAGGTAAGTGGTACTATTCAACTGAATTTAGTTTATGAAAATAACTTGTAAGAGTTTCCACCAAAATCTGACTTTATGTAAATATTTTCATCATGTTGTCATGATTTGATGTGAACATGTCATGTGAATTGCATTTACATGTATTGATGACAAAGTATGCATATGAGCATGATGAAATTCACGGTCATACGTTGCATGGATTTGGGATTAGGTACTGACACCGTTGCTTTGCCAAGGGTGCACCCATACACCCCGGTCTGTCAGGGAGATTGGAAAAATGGCGGGTAATCTTAAGGTGCAGTCGACCTAAACATGAGAGTTATGATGTTATGTGCATTGCATTCATACATATGCATTATGATGTACTCTTACTTAGATGATTCATCATCTAATGTGGGCCTTGCCCCTGGAACATTCAAACGTTCCAGATGAGGTTTGCAGCGAAGACATAGAAGTGGGCGAAATATAAAGATCCAAGGCAATATGAAGTTATTTTCTACATTTAGTTTCCGTATGAGGATTCTAATATGTACCAGTTATGTTATGTTTGAAGTCATGTTGAGAAACTTATGTTTTGTTTAAAGTCATATTGAAAAACTTATATCATATTACAAGTTATATTAGGAAGACTTTTGTTATGATAATCTTGTATTATTAATTATGTTGAGACAATCATGTAATATTATTAGCGTGTGAGGTATGTTGAGGTTCGATTCTAGCTTCCGCATTCAATATTTATGTTGATTCTCTTTGAGATAAATGTATGGAAATTTGGGATGGATAAGAGCAATGATATGATTAGTCGTAGTTTATTATAAAAAAAATATTATCCCACAATTGTCTTAAGTTATAACACGCTCGGAGAAATTGGGGTGTTACAAAAATAAGGGGCTTTTATTGCCCATGAGGTAAGGATGGTTTCTGGAAAATTTGAAGCGTATTGATTGAGGTTTGACTCAGATTCGATGCTTGCCAGAGTTGGGTGGTGGACGTCTTGGCCGAAACTTCAAACGACCGATTGACTGCACTCCGATACTCTTTTCAGGCTGATGATGGTGCCATCAGGATCGACTAGTCGATGAGAGCTTAAAGGTGGAGGAATCAAAATTTTCCAGTGTGCCGTGGTCGGAGAAGACGACCGACGCGTGGTCCATACGTGCTGATTTTCATGCCCGGCCACTCGCCCTAGCGTGTGTGGGCTCATGGAATGAGAGAAAATTCAGGAAAAATGTCAAAAAAATCTAAAAAAATAAGTTATGGGGGTTTGTGCAAAACGTTTAGATGTTGGCCTTCTCGATGTCTCAATTTTTGCACCGATTAGTCTCATTTTGCGTGTAAACAAGGGTTTGAGGTAAGTTCTGGAATTTTCATTTGATGTTCTTAGACTTTTATGATTTTTTGTAAAAAAAATATTAGAGAAAATAGTTTAAGAAGTATTTATTTAGATTTTAAGAAGGAAAAATAGGAGAAAATGAAGGAAAATATTAAAATATTGACATATTGAGATATTTTGTGAATGAATATGGTGTATAGGATTATTGTGCTCGAGAAATAGTGACATGTGCAATTTTTGGAGTTTGACACGAAAATCAAGGTTAGGCACGCAAATCAAGACAATGTTCGTTTTTCGATTTATTCTGAACTTTGTACTAAAGGTAAATAGTTTGACCCCAAAACCTAATTTTATGTAAATGATTTTTATCATGTAGTCATGTCTTGATGTGAATATGTCATGTACATTGCATTTACATGTATTGATGACAAAGTATGCATATGAGCATAATGAGATTCACGGTCATATGTTGCATGGGTTTGGAATTAGGTACTGGTATCATTGCTTTATCAAGGATACACCCATACACCTCGGTCTAGTAAGGAGACTGTAAAAATGGCGGGTAATATTAAGGTGCGGTTGACCCAAACAAAGAGTAACGATGTTATGTGCATTACATGCATTCATGAACATTAGATGTTTTGTTCTCTTATTTAGATGATTCATCATCTAACTTGGATTTTGCCTCTAGAATATTCAAAAGTTCCAAATGAAGATTGTAAAAGAAACAAGAATGAATGAGGTATGAAATGACACTTAGCAAAGTATATGATGAATTGAATGGTGAATTGAATGTATGCTTTGTAGCCGATGTATTTAAGTTTTGCTATTTCGAATTCTGAACGTTTTGAGGAATGATGATGTATAACTTTATTTATGGTTAATGAGGATATAAGAATTGATTTATGATTAATGTTAAGATGTTAAGTTCGATTCTAATTTTTGCATTTAATGTATATGATGATTCTCTTTTGAGATAGATGTATGAAAATTTTGGGATAGATATGAGGAATGATATGGTTTAGTTTTAGTAGTATTGAAGAAAAAAAATTCTTCCAAAATTGTCCCAATTTATAACATGTCCGAAAAAGCAAAGTGTTACAATAAGGATGTATAGTAGCCTCGTAGTTATAAATTTAGTACTCTACTGGTTAAGGTATGTTCAAAATTCTATACTGACTACAATTTTATTTTACATTTAACATTTAAACTAATAAATTAAGTTAAGTATCAGAGGGTTCGTGCGATAGGCTCACTTGCGTTACTAACCGATTTTCTTTTTTGCAGGTCTTCCAAAAACTTCAATCAAAACATTTTTTCACTACAAATAAATTTAGGGCCTATTTGATTGGCCATCTTTTCCATGGAAAACGATTATTTTTTTATCCAAATTCCAACTTTTTATCCAAATTTTCCATGGAAAATCTTTTCCCACTTTTGTTGGAAAATGAATTCCCATGGGGAAAGAGGAAGGGGAGAGAAATTGTTTTCCAGGCAAATGTACTCTCATTCCCGACCCTCCTTCATCCTGGGAGATGGAATTCATTTTCGACATCGGGTGGGGGTGGGGGCGGTGGCCTTCTTGTAGGAGCGGACCATATTTGTTGACAAAAATGCACTCTCATTTCTGTCAACAATGCATTCTCATTTATGTGTGTATATATACATACACAAAAATATATAGAGAGAGAGAGAGAGAAAGAAAGAGATAGTTATATATAGAGAGAGATTGACATAACGAGCGAGAGAGAGAGCGACGGTGAATGGTGATGGGGGAGGTAGGGAGAAGAACTGAGTTTGGAAATGAAGAGGGAAAGAGAAAGAGATGGGTAACGAAGATGGCAGCGGCGGTAATGGCCGCTGCAATCGACGATGGGGGAAGGCAGGAAGGAGAAGTGGGTTTGGGAGGGAAGAAGGAGAGAGAGAGAGAGGGGGGGAGGAGGCAGGGAGGAGACGGATGGGTTTGGGGAAAAAATTATATAGAAAATAAATTGTAGTCAAATATCCTCAATTCACAATTTTCGTGTAAATAATTTTTAGGTAATTGAATTACCTAGAATTTATTTTCTTTCCGTGTAAGTTCTATGCTTGTAATTAAACGCACCCTTATTATAATATTTAGGTAATAACATGATATTTAGGAATGACACTTGATGTGATACTTTTATATTGATGTGTTATATTGTGTATTTAATCAATGTAAATGTATATCAAATGCAATTTTAGAGTGTCTAGGTAGCACTTTCAATATATTTACAACTGAAAAATTATACTAAAAAATTATTAGAGAATCCGGAGATGCCTGGTAGACTTGTAGTTATGGATCTAATATTCTACTGATTGATTAATTTTTTATATTCACAATAAATTTGACAAATAATTTTCATAAACTCACGTAACACATACAAATTCATAATGTTTCTATATAAAATTAATAATAAATCTACTCAATAATACAAGAGATTTTTTTTTCGTTTTTTCATTTGTTTAATTTTGCTAATTTTTACTTTCATTTTTTCATAAAATAATACTTTGTATTTTGTTTTTGATTTTACAAAAGATAATATTATCAGTTATAAATAATGGGTTATGATAATTTTGATTCTTAATTATACCATTGATATTAAATTGAATCCTATAAATAAAATAATTCTTGTGAATTTTAAAATATTATGAAAATTCTTTGGAAAAGGAGATTCAAATTATTTTCTGTAGTAAAATAAAATATATCTAAATATATAACATAATTAAAATAATATAAATTATATTATTATTATTATTGATTCAAATGATTAGAATTTACGTTCATTAATTTTTATATATTTATAATTTATATATATAACATAATATAGTTAAATTGTAATGCTTCCAGGACTTTTGGGCCATTTCTAAAGCCCACTGAGAGCTCACGTATTATTTACTTGGGCTTTATTGTCTATGCTCCCCTATGGGCCACTCCGATTAGTTAATGGCCATGCTACACGGTCACAAGGTCAAAAACAAGGAATGGGAATGGCCTAACCTATATTTTTGCTCTCTATTTTCACATTTCTTGTATGTAATTGCTCAATTTTTTCATTATTTTAATAAATTCTCTAAGCTTGTATTTTCAACTCAATTTAATTTATATCATTTGACCTTTTTTTCGAGTGATCACTTGAACGTTTTATTGTTTTAGCTACACTCTTAAACTTATATTTTTAACTTAATTTAATTTTTATCATTTGGCATTTTTTTCGTGTGATAGTCCGAATTTTTTATTGTTTCGATTACACACCTAAATCTATATTTTTAAGTCAATTTAATTTATATATTTTGATATGAACAGAGTGTAACTTATATTTTATTATTTTACTTTATTTTTTTTTTACACATGAAGGTACATAGATTAAATTGACTCAAAATTGTAGGTTTATGGATGTAATTGAAATAACAAAAATTTTGAGTTATTATATGAAGAAAAATGTGGTTAAGGTGGTGTTCTATTCGTGTTTCAATTTTGAGTTTTGATTTTATTTTTAGTTTTATATTTTGAGTGTTTATTTTGAGATCGTTAAAAACTTGTTATTTTTGTCATTTTGAAAAACTGTTTCTCAAACTAAAAATTGAAAAAAGCGTTCACTTTGAAATTTTGAATTTCATTATTTTATAATATTTTATTCAATGAATTTGATTATTCGTTAAATTGAAACAGTTTAATACTACTATATTATTAATAATATATATTTTAAAGTTGGTGAATTTGTAATATTTTTTTTCCTTAGAACCTTTATAATGAAGTATTGCACAGACATTGGCTCATTGTTTATGCTTACATACTGTTAGAGGGATTTCTAGCCATGAAAAGCTCAAAGGGACTCAAAGACAATACCATTATGTTTAAGAAATTTTCTCCTTAATAAGAACCCTCCAAAATAAAAAAAAAAAAGGGACAAAGATGCAATCATGTAATAAAGAGGTGCTCTAATTGCAATTGCCAAAACATCTTACTTTTTTGTTCGTTGAAATAAATATAAGAGAACACCAATTGTCTTCTACTGAGATAATTTTAACCTCATTTAATTCAGGTTAGTTGTTTTGAAATGTTGGGGTTTAAAAGTAAAAGTACATGTGACTGATATAATTGCACTTCTCATGTAAAAAATTGAGACATAATTTAGATATAAGTGGGGGAGAAAGAGGAAAGAGATAAATTGTGTTAATATAGAAAATGAGAGGACTAATGCTTCTCGCGAGGATGAGGTACTTCTTCGACTTTTTCTTCTTCTTATTCTTTCAAGTGGATGTCGACAATCTCAAGGAAGGTGATAGGTAACAAGTCGAAATTGCATGGCGAAAATGGTGGCATGGCAGAAGAATATGAGGCCGCGTCTTCCATGACGGAGAGGAGAGAGAGAGAGTGAAGTGAGAAAAGTGAGACGAAAACGTCTAATAACCCGTCTACTATTTTCTTTTCACCTGATCTCTCATGACCCAATCTGGTGATCGACAATGGCTCGCGGTTGTGATGACTGTGGCAGGCGTGGTCGATAACCAACAAGGAAGATCTAGAAGCAAGAAGGAAGAGATAGTGGAGCTTGGAAAAGAGAAGGAAAATGGAGTGGAGTCGGATCTAGGAGGGAGTTCAATCTGGAAAAGATAATGAAATGAGATGGAGTCTAGAAGAAAGAAGAAGCAGAGCATTTTTTGTGTTTTTATTTTTTTAGCGTGTTTTGGTTGAAAACAGCCAAAATAGTTTTTTGTTATTTTGAATTTTCTTAACACTTTTATTTTTGTTTTCAAAAATGCGCTTTTGAAAATAGTAAAGAAAACAAGTTTTCATTATTTTGAAAAATTGAAAATAAAAAACGACTTGAAAATGGCAAAGAGAACAGGTCCTGAAATACATGGGTTAAATTGACTCGAAAATCAAGTCTAAAATGTAATTAAATGATTATAAAAAAATTTAAAAATACATAGACAAAAATATGAATTTGAGCAATGAAAATAGTTGCCTGTAACCACCATTAGATCTTTGTATTAGGCTATAATTGCTTGGGGCGCCTACCCTGTGTCCCGGCCTTCCTACCTACAGCCTTCTCGCGCCCAACCTACCCTCGGCTTGCTTGGTACATGGCATGTCCACCACCACCTTCCATGTCTTCGTGCTGCCTATTTACACACCGCCTGTGCCCCCAACGCCCCGTATGGTCTTGTGTTATCCAACATCCACATTACACGTTGTCCTTAGTCGTGCCTTCCTCACGCCAAGTGTCATGACATGCTGCCCTCAAGGCACAGGTCAAGTGGTTGAATCATGATAAATTGAGATTCGCACTCATAGGTCATGGGTTCGATTCATTGCCCTACGTAGTGAGACAAATCCTCTACCTGCGATTTACCGCATTTGTCGAAATTGAGGGCACAAGTAGCTGGGGACTGCGCAAGGGCAGTAATCCCAAGTGTCATGACATGCCCCTCTTATATCACAAACACGCAGGAGCCTATTAACATCTTATGATTATTAAAAATTAAAGTTGATATTGAATATCCCTGATTTGAATATATTATATTATATTCTCAAATTGATGAAATGAAATTGCACTTCCTAGTATGTGTGGTTCTTAGTGGATGGTATCGGTCAAACTAGGTCTGACCCAGTTCAGAAGGCCTAAAGACCGCCCAACTCATAACCCAGTCTAGGCTCAACTTCAGCTTGCAGCAACCATCATTACCACTGCATGCTGAATACTCTCGCATGAGCTCCAGATCTCATCCTCATTAATGAGAATTTCATCCTTATTAATAGAAGATCACATCTGCATTTAATGAAGGTACCGTCCGTATCATGCTACCATCAGGAAGCCTCGTTGGCACTGTACGCCATATACAAGTATGCATGCAGGAGGACCCTCAGTCATGTCGATCGTCGGAGTCCATTCCTTGTCGTTGCAAACTCACGTTTGACCATCTCTTTGAGCTAGAAAGAACACTTAGCAACACACATCTTTCAAGAAGTCAACAACTTACAAGGATTTATGAGCATATATTCTTTTGCTTTTGGTTTTCTTGGTCCCCAAACAAGGGTGGAAAGGTGGCAACATTTCCTTAGTCTATTTGCTCTTTCAAGATGAACTAAAAGGGTAATTTCAAGAAGCAAATCGTTATCCACATGTTATGAAGTAAATATATATATATATATATCATTTAGTAATGTATCAAATTATGGGTGGTCCAAACATGAACAATAATTTACAAATTATGTGTATCAAATAAGTACAAGAGAATTCTTGTATACATGAGTTTACCTCACCAATGGTAGTACCGTAGTGGCATAAGAGGCCATGGACCAGTCCAACCCTAGGGGCAAACAAAATTTTAACATTTTTTGGTTTTAATTTATGCAACAAATGCAGTCGTTTATAAATCACATGCACCAAATACGTGCAAAGATATATATGTATGTTCATCTTAAAGAAGTTTGGACCTTGATGATATAGAAGGCCATTTGATAATAGTTGTTGGGGCCAATGATCAAGATTTGTCTCGATATGAACACCTATAAAAAATGGTAGGGTTAGTTTCCTTGATACGGACTTCGATACTCAAGTTAGTAAAATAAATAAGTAATACAATATGTAATAAACATTATGAGTCTATTGGTTTACTAGTGAGGGTTTTATCTTTGATGTAAGTGAAATGAGCAGGATACTCAAGAGTTATTTTCAAAATTCTCAAGCTCGATTATCTTCATGCTAGTAGATAATCAATTGGATCAAATAAAAATAGCATTAGGCTCAACTGATAAGTTGAATTCATCATAAGTGAGGTAGGATATTTAAAGTTAATTTCAAATATTCTCGAGCTCAATTATCTTAAATTAACAACGCGAGCTAGGATTCTCCAGGTCATCTTCAAGGGGTGTGGGCTCAAGTATCTCATGCTAGAAGAAGCGTGAGCTAAGGTTCTTGGGGTTATCTCAAAGGTCTTAAGGTTGAACATTTTGAGTAAACAATGAATCCATTGAGCCTAAATTTATCTCTAAAACTTTCAAATCTAGTCATCTCGAGTTGTGCTAATAGGGGTTGGCCTTTTCAAAATTAAGATCTAACGATTAAATTTTATGAATTTATTTTTTTAGTTTAACTTAAATGAGAGGTTACGTGTTATTTTCCTATCACTTCTCAATAAAAATACTCGATAATATGATATTAGTAATTTTACATGTTTTAAGTACTCCAATCACCAATATTATATGGCCTCCTACCACCTGTCCAACTTTAAAGGAAGGATATGTAATTTAAAATTGTTTTGGACGAATGTCGAATAAACCCATTAAATACAGACACCAAGTGATCAATACAGGAAATAAAAACATCAAATTTGTGTGTCAGCTTTGTCCTTTCACACTATTCCAAGGATATGGTGTATAGAAAAACTTGATGAGAGTGTCATTTTCGAGAAATTAAATGGTCTTGCATTCACATTGGGAGCCGCTTTCAATGCTGTTGATTGCAGAAGGGGGCGGGCCTACAATCCTTTTGTTGTTAAAAGTGAATGTTGGAGTCCAATGTGATGGAGAGTTAGCAAGAATAATTGGCTCTCAAACATTCTGATAGACCACTTACACATGTGTAGCTAAGGTGGTGGGTGTTTTTGTATGTTTAGTGCAGTGTTTATGGGGATAATATTTAATGTAATTGTAATATTACTTAATACATCTTGATGTCACAATCCCAATAATGCCATACCACATAGTCAAGTCAAATTGTGTGAATATATAGTGGTAGGTGATTTTCGATAAATTTTATTTTTAAATATGACCAACCATCATGTCTTTACCATCCGAATACATGAGGCTCAAAACTCTTAAAAATGAGCCCTAAACCCTATGGAAGTAGGTGTCATAAGTCGATCTCAATCTTGGAAGCAGTGATTATCCAAACGCCTGGCAACGACCACTTTTTCAACAACATGTGCCCTCAAAGTTGATGGGTTGGCAAGGACTTGTTACAATTGACGTTGGTAATTAGCATGCAAAGGGTTGTACTGTAACTAAGTTGCCTCGACCATTTATGGACGGCTAGAAATCATATGATTTTTGAAGGTTTAAGACCATCTATTTCAAGCATCATCTTCAGAATTAAAGCTATTTACAAGTTTTAGTCCATTGAAATTCTTTTACTTTGGGCCATTAGTTTTAGCCCTCTTTGTATGTTTTTCTGAGTATATGCAGAATACTTTGTACATTCTCTCTTAATTTATTTAAATTTTTTCGTTTGATAAAATAAAAAAAAAAGAAAGTTACATCAACGATAAGTTCACTAAAGCCCACATATATATTCCAACAAGTCAATGATGATATGTACTAAATCCATTCCCTTAACCAAGAATTTAATTTCTTAATAACACCATGTATTAGAATATATATAATGCCACATAAATATAACATAAAGACATCAAAACTAAATTCAATATCTAGTGTTTGTTGTCGTGGTTTGAGGTGCAATTAATGAACGTGGAGAAGGGGGATAAGTGGTTCTGGGCAAACACTAATATTTATATATTTATTATTCTCTACCTATTCAATTCATGGTCATTTTCTGCAACATCATTGCTTGCTTGGCAATACTCCCTGACTTGTCAATGTTATGGAAATTGATGTTGTTGGGAAGTTGGCTCAATACATTATTTGTCAAATTCCTATAAGTTTTTGAAATTTTTGTCTCTTAGAGTAGACTGTGACGCTGAAGCTAAAGTTTAATAAAAGAAAGACGAGCAAATGAAATAAAGTAACAAGAAGATTAATTAAGGAGTGAAAACTTATTTTATTCTAGAGAATTTAAGGTATATATTGCCTAAGCCCAAATGAGAACTCTCATGTGCGAGTTTGAAACCCATGATGCTAAATTATTTTGAGGGCCATGCGGCTCGATGGTCAAAATGTGGTACATTGTCATGTGGTGAAATTCGAATGTGCTAAATTATTTTTACCCTTAAATTTGTGAATTGTAAAAGAGTCATCATTCGAACAATAAAAAACACATCAAATTCAAACTTAAAATTTAAAATAATACGCTTATAATATATGAACACTGTGCAATAACTTTAACATGTTTTTCTTTGGCAAAAGGAAATGTTGGGCAATTAGAGGCATAATATGTTATATTTTAATTTGAGAAATATAAGAATCTTAGATATTTGATAAAATTCCTTATCGTTAACCATAAAACAAATACAAAAAAAAGGGAACTTATCTCGGGATAAGTTTAGCGTGACAAAAAAAGTGAAACAAAAAGAAGAATAATGATATTCGACCCCCAAAGGAAATATCAAATTGGTGGATCAAAATAGCTTTGGGTTGGTAGAGAAAAATGAAAGGCGGGGAGCACATGGAGGGTGATAGCGATGGAATAAGCAAATGAGTAGTAGTAGCGAGCAGTGGTAGAAGCCGCGTCATTTGTCTCGCGCGCATGGTGCTGTTTCAGAGCAATCAGCCCTTCTTTCACGTCCATAAAGTCCAACAACAGGCGTGCCCCTTTGTTCATTTCTGCCCCACCCACTTGCCCTAAACTCTCTTAACAGTTGGACGTTTGTGCTCAAGGGTGGACTCTCACGATCAAAATAGTATTCGGTATTGAGAGTGCAAGCATCAAAGAGCGAGCGAAGAAAAAGTATATCCATCTTTACCTTTTGAAAATTGTACCGTATATTTAGTCTCGACTTATCAATAGACGAGTGAGATTTTTGACAAAGTTATCATCCATAAATCCTAAGTAAATCTTTGCTGGTGGCCTACTCGAGATTCTCGAATAAAGTCGATGAGTGTCCAAAATGTGGGTAATTTCTATAGTAAGATAGAAAACGTGACATGTGAAACCTATTAATTACCAAGCTAAGAAAGATAATATCTTAGTGGTTAAAAATAATATGCTTTAATAATATTAGATTTAATTATATTAGGTGAAATATATTGTAGCCTTTAATAGTTCATGGCCCATTTTTTTTTTTGTTTTCTTTGGTTTTGGGACTAAATAAAGTCAATAAAACATGTTTCATGAGCTATTTTTGAAGATTACAAAAATAAAATTCAAAATAAAATTAAATTTATGATAGTGAATTAATCATCACACTCAATTTCCATCGCGTGCTACGCAACAAGGGTATGAAACAATGAAAATATTACTTATACATAGTGTTTTGACACTCACAGAATTATAAATACTTTAAAAAATTAATAATAATAGAATATAGATTGTTATATTTTTAATTCAGAGAGTAAGTCTAAAAGTTTAGAGACTTACTAATAGGTGAGTCTATGCCTCCGCTTCCATTGGTGGATCAAAGAAGTCCTCCTTCAATGGACTTTGGGCAATGATGGGGTTTTCTCAGTTAGGCTCACCTCTTCTAGCTTTGTTGCCCCCCTAAGGATAGGGTTCCTTGGCATTCTTTGGTGTGCCACAGATTGGGGATCCCACCGCACACTTTCATCTTTTGGCTGGCCATCAAAGAAAGATTGTCCACCCTAGATCGGTTGAACTTGTAGATATCTTTTTCAGATAGGTGCTTCTTGTGTAAAGTAGTTGTTGAGAGATATAGTCACCTATTCTTTGGATAGTCATACCAGAGAAAGATTCTAGCTTTTTTTTTTTTCCCAAATAAAAGCCAATTTTGCTTGGCCTTGCAAAAATGGAATCAAAGAGTGTTATGGTTTTAGGAAGAAGCTCGTTGCTTGGTGCTTCAAGAGTTGGTTTATTTCTCATGACGTGAGGGTAACAATAGGTGCTTTTGTGGACAGGAGCGTATAGAATCTCAGTTTACACATTTGATCAAAATGTAGTTTGAAACCGTCTCTCTAATTTTTAGTTTCTCTAGTCTCTTCAAGAATATTTGATTTTGGTTCACATCTTGTGTCTCCCTCCAAATGCATTTGGTAGAGTTCTTTAAGAGCTAGGGTGTGGGTCTCGATTCTTGAGGCCTTGTTTATGTGTCTTGTTGTAAGTTAGTTTTTCTTTATTTGTTTGTGTTGTGTTTGTAGGTATGTCTCGTATCGTTTTTTGTTTTCTATTTTATATATTCTCAGTTATAGAAAAAGAAATTAGTTATAAAATTTGTAATTCATTTAGTTTCTTCAATCTAAATATGATAGTAAGAGATTACACAGCCCTAAATGGCAAAGTGATGTTACTCCTAGAATAAAACTTGCAGTCTCCAAATATGGCAATGCATCCATACTTCTAAATACCACCCTGATAACAAGCAAAACACGAGATAATAAGCGTAGTAATTGATATAATCAAGTCCATTTATTATTGATTATATTTTACTTAAAAAAAAAAGTTGTATGATAGTTTAATTGAGTATTATGAATTTTTTACATTTTCGTTAAACCTAACTTTTAATTGACAAAATAAAGCATTATCTAAAATCGAAAACCCATATGATAAAGGGTAATTATTTACAAATCTACTCAGACAGAATTTCAGTATTTAATTTAAATATCAGAGTATTTGTACGAAATTTTTCATGTTGTGTCCTTTGATCATTTTTTTTTTATAGACGCCAATTGGTTTGACGACAACATTTTTGATTAATAAATTTATTGTTGTATTCAAGCGATAATAATTACAAACTCAACTTATATAATGAATGAAAATTCAATAAATGAAAATATCTAATTTCAAAAATTTACTAAAATTTATTTATGCACTAACTTGATCGTCAAAACTTTACAAAAATTTAGAGGTGAACGTAATAATAATCTTCCCCACCGTCATCACAATATATGGTGATGTACGAGATCTTAGACAAGTGACAACTGTGGCTGCCTAATGGGGCGGCGCATAACGAAAGGAACTGCAAAGTATGGTAAAGAAGAAGAAGGAGGAGCAGCAGTCACACAAAGCTCATAACTTTTTACTGAGAAATTGCAGCCACAGACATAATACAACTCCAAAAGCTCATAACTTTCTATCAATTCATTTTGATTTTAGGTTTAATTTTTTAAGAATTAATTGATACGGATCGAGTTCGAATTAAATTATCGTTTAATCTTATGACCATATGAAAATTAAAATACAATTATTCTTAATATAGTTAGAGGACTCTTATAAAAAATAAACAAAATGTATAAGGATGAAGATAGTTTGATAATGTGAGAAAAGAAAAAAATTAACGAAAACTTTTGTAACAAAGCAGAGGAAATAAAAGGTACTTAGCAAAAGAGGTTAAAAAGTCAAGAAAAACTTAGCACTTGACACTTAAATTTTAGCAATAACTATATGTATTGATAATGTCTGGACCCAATCATTACTAGGTTTGTCTAAGAGTCATATTCAATTAGCTTTCCTCAGTTGCAAGTTGTTTCTAATTGTCCTCGATTCCAAACTTGTCCAAAGTTAGCTTGACTTACAAAAGGAGGACATGATTTTATCTTTTGATAAGTCTTCTAACAATTGAGTCAGTCACAAGACTTGAGGCAAAGTGATGCAATAATTAGACTATTAATTAAATATGTGACAATGAAAATATATCTTTATATAAGTGCACTACAAAATAGGTGGATGATCTCAATCATGCAACATGGGTGATCAGATATAGATTTGATACGTGACCATAATCATAATCATAATCATGTTACTTGCAAATTAGATTTGAATATGTAGATCGAGAAATAGCGTTGGGTTAAGTTTGGACTCGACTCTTCAAGCCACTTATTTAACTTGGGCTTGGAATCCTTAAGTTGGATTTGGGCCTTAAGACCTATGGTCCATGGTTGTAATTAGTCTTAACCCAGGCTTGAAGTGTTCTTAACCATGTGCTACTTTTAGGAGCCCTATCGAGAGGGGTATGTTTGTAATTTCATTGCTCGCGTGTTTGTGTATATGTAAGCCTTACAAAAATTAAAATTTAGGCTCTTACTTGGAAAAAGTCATTAGGGAAGGGAAAAAAAGAAAAAGTCTAAGCTAAGGTAGAGAGCTAAATGGTAGGGAGGGAGCTGGCTGTCCCTCTCTGTAGGCTGCGCCAGTCTTCATAAATATGCCTAAACATGACATTTATGGTCCCTTTCCCTTTAATGTTTTTTGTTCAGAACAATGTTAAGCTTGTCCGAATGATTTGGGCCATGATTGGTTGTAATTTGGTAACTTTTCTTCATTTTTTATGACTAGGGAAATACCTGCACTTAATTTTGATATTTAAAAGGACACTAGTACATTAATATATTAAATTGTGTTATATCAATATAAATTATCACACTTAAGTATTCAAGTAATATTTCTACTCCAAAATTATAGGCTACTAATGTGTTTCTGTTACAAAAAGTGTTTTAATAAATAGAATATAGAGGCCTAAATTATAGTTATCATTTAATGAAAAAAAACAAATGTTAAAAAAAGTGAATGGTAAATTTAAATTTTTAAAAAATAATTAAGATTAATTAATATTATCATCATACAAAAGTAAATTTTTCATTCATCTAATTTCATTTAATCCCTCTAAATCGGAAAGTGGCAAAAAGTGAGGCTCTAAATAGAAATAGATGGGAAGTATTTTCGTCTATTTTAATTCATTCCATTAATAGTTTGTCTTAAACGACAATAACCCTATTCCATCCATATATACTCTCTCTAATCCACAGTCACAATAAATAAAAATACTATTTAGATATTTAATTTTAATTTTTTTAATAATTTTTATACGTCAATGTGTTATATATTTATATTTATATAACATAAAATAAAACAGATCAATAGAAAAGTATCACTAAAAATATTACAACTAAGTGTTCGAACAACAAATTAAACCACAAAAAAAAGGAAAATAAAAATTGTAACAACAACCCAAAACCATTTGAAGTAAGGGTGAAATTTACTTTCCAGCTTGCAATCGTGACCTTTCCCAATTCTTTAAGTGAGTAATCGGGTGTTTATATCATTAATGTTGACATTTTATATAAAAAGTCTTCAAATTCTTAGAAAAGTTTATCAGATGGTGATTGAGATTTAATTTTTTTTTGTTTGTTTATTTAGATGATTTTCTTTTATTCGTTTATTCAGTCTTTTATTATGATCCTCAGAATATATATTTATCATTAAAATGTAGATGTTTTTGCGAGTTTTTGGATAATAAAATTCTTATTTATGAAAAAGATAAAAAAAATTACTTTCACATTGAACTTCCAAAGACAAAGCAGGTAGGTGGAATAAGAGACAAGCATGTGGAAGATAGTCTATGGAGGATGAAAATTCGCAAAATTGGGGAGATATGTCTCACTGAATCTCATTGTCATGGATAAGGGTATTTTAGACATTTATATATCATTGTGTAATCTGAGATGTACATAATGATCTACCAATAGTATTTTTCTTGAATGAATGCTTTGTCTTGATAGACGACTTGGGGGCCTCATATTGGCAATGCTATTTAAATTTAATATTTGTGATAATATTATACATCAATGTTTGGTATATGTATACTAATATAGTATAAAATATAAAATATTATGATAGAATATATCATAAATATCAAATATAAATGAGCTAAATCCATATTTTTTATTTGTATTTTATGTTTTTTTTTTGTATAATCACTTGAATTTTTTTTATTTCGATTACACCCTTTTACTTATATTTTCAAGTTAATTTAACTCATATTTTTAATATGTTAAAAAAATAAAATAAAATAAGTCAAAAATATATTTTTAACACATCAAAAGTATATTTTTAAATTGACTCGAAAATGTAGGAATATAGGTGTAATTAAAACAATAACAAATTTGAATTATCACATAAAAAAAGTTAAAATATAAATATTAAATTGACTCAAAAATATAAATTTAATAATATAATTAAAATAACAAAAAAATTAAATAATAAAAACCAAAAAATAAAAGGGGGCAACAATATAGGTTTGCCGTTAGCTAAGCAGTAACTCCAGCATATATTGGTAGTAACTCCAGCCTATATTGTTGCATGGGAGTTTGCGCCATTGCTTGTTGGCATTGCTGTGTGAATAGATGGGTAGCCAACGAAGAGGTGCAAGCAGGAAGCAGCCCTCTCATGGCGGCCTTCAATTTGTACCAACTCCTCAGCAGCCATTAAAAATGAAGTTAAAGCTAGGTACCCACCCACTCCCTCATGGCTGATGGCTCATGTATGAGTATGTCAAAGCAATGTCTCAGTTTCCATTAATTTTGTTTGGATTAATGTATATATTAATGCCCCTCTCTCTCTATATATATTATATAAGGAAACACATATTTTAATACTATAAATCTCTATTTTTTTTTCTTTTGTAATGTGAGAAACTGGAGAGCTCTTCGATCACAAGCAATCTTTGACCTAAATTATTCCTCTCTCTAAAATTCACAGTCTGTCTTGACTTAGTCTAGGTGTATAGACAGATTCACCACAAGTCAGAACCTGAGAACTGACTTTTAGATTAGACACAAGCGATTGTATAGTATCATACGGATACAAAATCAAACCTAAGACCTTGCGATATCTTAAACTCTCGAACGCGTGCGACAAACCGTCTATGCTACCCTTGGAGTTGAATCTCTGTTAATAAAATATTTTTTTAAAATACCATTTATATATCTTGTTTAAAGGATCAAAATTAATTATATTAATAAAATTTAAACTATTGATCTCTAAATAATTATTAATTGCTCAAACAATTTTACCATTATACTAAGACTTATTATATTTAAATTTTGCTTTAAAAAGTTAACACTAAATTGCAATGGTCAAATACCATTTAATAAACTTTTATTTAATTTTTTTTATGTCCATAATTCGAGCCACCCTTCTAGTATATATTAAACTAGAAGAAAATTAATTTATTGGATTGTTTTAGACCAGACCATGTCAGCTTCATCCACTAAGTAACCAATTTAGTCTTCGATCTTCAAATTAAAAGAGTTTTTAGTTCTAATTTGATTCAATCTAGACCAATTGCATTCCTCTAGCCAAATGTACATACACTTAAAGCCACAATGCATTATTATTTGAGAGACAGAAGCTGAAGAAAATACAATAAATTTGTTTTTGGCATCTTACCAGTTACCACTATTTAGACTCTTATGACCAAGCCTTACCAAAAGCCAGGTACCTATCACCTCTTGCACCTCTTACTATTTATTACCACACTTCATTTTCACATTCGCGATTCCTAATGCTATATTGCTCATAGTCTCATAGATAAAAAAAATAAAAAAATTTACCCATTTTCGTTCACTCTACAACTAAATATATTTAGTGAGATTTCTCGACACAATCTAGGACAAATTTGTATCATGGTTGTAAGTCTTGTAATTCTCAACACGATTTCTAAGATGTTGACTTTTATATCACTGAGCTAGATTAATTTTTTATTTATTATTGGTAATTTTTTACTCAATATTGAGTATATGTTAATCGTAAAATCTTATACTGACTTATTTATAAGAATAATCTATTCACGATTGGGAAGTTCATAATTAAGAGCGGCAATCCTACATCAATGAAGTTTTGAGTTGTGGCATATTATTTAGTAAAAGGCCCACTCTCTCCACCATTGCCCTTTCCAAGACAAAACTATGTGTATTGGAATATTTGAGATGCCACTTTTCTCTTTAATAAAAGAAAAAGTATTTTTAATTTCATTTGAGTTGGGGCGACAAAGACCCCCTAAACTCAACACATTTGTTAGTTTTGTCATCGAGCTTAACACTCTCAGAACTCTACTATTTGTAAAAGATTTTGATTTATGAGAGTTCAGTGAAGTCTCAACTCTTGTTCTTTCAAACAAAGGTCGACTTTTAAATACAATAATCTCAACTTGTCCGTTAATTTCCACCCTTTTGAGAACAAGATAATTGAGCAAGAATAAAAGAAGACTTGGTTGATCTGACTAAAGTAGATAATATCTTATGTTAAATACAATTATATTTTGATTTCATGTTATATTGAGAGAACAAATCTTATACTAATGTGAATTAAGAATACTTATAAGTGGTCACCCCATTCGACAAACTTGTATGGACATGCCCGCACACGCCTCTAAATCAAACTAAATAAATATTTATATAATAAAATTATATTTTAATTACATTAATATATTTATAAATATAATTACAAAGGTTCTTAACTAGTGACAAACTTAGCTTCTTTTCCATTCAAAACACGAGATCATATATAAGTTTAAAGGTGTGTTTGATTGTATCAATTAGAATTTAATTTTAGGTAATGATTGCCTAGAAAATAAAAACAATCTCACCTCCTTAGAAAATGAATTTCATAGAAAGAAGTTTTAAATGTTTGTACCATACATATATTTTTTATAGAAAGTTAAGAGTGTTTGATTGTTTTTATAAAAAAATATATATAATAATTATACATTTTTTATAATAAATATGTGCAATCAAACACACTCTAAAGAAAAAAATAGAAAGACAAGCTTGAATTAACAATTGAAATTGATTAAGACCATTCTAAACTACATTATTTCATTAATTAGCTTTTCTTACAAGAATGGATGTGTCTTTAGCCACTTCATTAATTAATCACCCAAATTTTTGAACTCTAGAATGACCAACCTTATCAATTGATCAGTGGACTCAATCTCCAACTTATCCTAATTGCAGGAGTATTCATTCAATTTAGGGTGTGTTTGATTGGATTACCTAGAATTTAATTCTAGGTAATATTAGCTAGAAAACAAAAACCATCTCACCCCTTGAAAAATGAATTCCATGAAAAAAAACTTTAAATACTTGTACCTTACATATTTTTTCATAGAAAAATTAAGAGTGTTTGATTGTTTTCCATAAAAAATATGTAATAATTACATATTTTTCATGAAAAATATGTGCAATCAAACACACTCTTAGAGTTATCAGTTTTTAATCGAATTGAATTGATTAGGATCGAGATTAAGATTTTTAAGAATTTTAGACTAAAAATTTAATTGGGACTAGGATTCTTAAGAATTTGATATCAAATATGAGTTTGACATATTCTTAAATAGAGAGAAGCTTTCGAGAGGGTCTTTTGAGAGTAGACAAAAAAGGCCTCTCAGGAGAGTATTTAGGTGACACTCCTATTAAGAAGACTCTTTAATTTTCTATTTATTGATTTCTTGAATCTATCTTAAATTTACGATCACTTCTTAAACACAATAAATATTATTTATTTTCATCTAATTTTTTGCCTTGAATCAACCCCAAACCAAACTACCCTAAAAATCGATTGAAATAAAAATCCAAACCAAAGATGGAACCAAATTTTAGTCAATCCAAAATTGAACCAATTGACCTGAACCGATCCAATCCAAAACTGGAACATTGTTATCTAATTCAATTAATTTTCAGGTTACGTCCACATATTATGACATTTTTTTAAACGTGCCAACCAAATTCAAACGAATACAATAAGAAGATGAAAAGAGAAGGATGGTTGGTTGCAAATGAAGAACATGCAATTGGATGGGACCAATGGCATTAGCATCACGCAACCTAATGATTGCAAATAAAATATAATATTTTGCAGGGCAGGGCAGGGCAGGGCAGGGGGGTTTCTTTCCTTTTTTTTATTTTTTTATTTTCTAATTGCATGCAATCGTGTGTTACCTGTCGTTGTACGAGATCATTAAATGAAAGGCATTTGATCAAATTGTTTAATGTGTAATTAAGCCTTGCTAAAAAGATATTTGATTGCGACAGAGAGCACATATAAAAAATTCGGTTTATTTTAGTTTAATTAATTATTAGTTAGTTCTACCATAGTCATAGGAAGACCATGTCGTTGTTAAATTCTCTTAGTCACAACTGTGAGTCAATTTGTCTTCTCACACCATAGCCAATTATATATATATATATATATATTCTTGTAAAACAATTAATCTTCACTTAACTCCATTACCAGGCAATTGAGAGAGATGATCCGTGTTCTCTTGTTCATCTTTGAATTAAAAGATAAATTCATAAAATTCAACTTTTAGATCTTAATTTCATAAAACTTAATCCTTATCGATATGATTCGAGATATCTTAGTCTAATAATCTTAAAAATAACTATAAGTATCTCGACTCATTTTACTTTTAAAAAATTCAAATCTAACATCATCTCTGTTTAGCACGATAAATTCGTCTCAAATTCAAAGTAAGTAAGTTAGGTAGTATCAAAAATAATTTCAAGTGTCTTATTTTAATTTATCTTCAAAGAATTTGAATCTAGTGACGTTTCGATCTTGTTTGGCAAAATCCACCTCCAATTTAAGTAAGCGAGCTTAAAAATCTCAAAGATAACCAATAGGTATCTTGACTCTCTTATCTTATATAAAGGTCTAGGTCCCAACAAGTAAACAAACAAACACACAATGTTCTTTATATTTATTCCTTTTTTTTTCTACCAACTACATTGCATGATGTAGTTAATCATGTATTTTTTTATTATTTACTTAAGATGTTCAAGTTTCACCTGATTAATTTTAGTGATAAGTGGCATTTCTTCCTAATATATCATTAGATAAATTCGGATATCGACACAATTTAGACATATTCAGAATTAAACATTCGAAACAGTCCATGTGAAATTTGATTTCCAACTTTACTACTCTCTTCCAACAATAAATCCGTATTTTAACTTGCCATATTGATTTGAACACCAATATTTTCCGTAAAACTCTTAATATTTTATCAGTGTATAATGTGCATATTTTTTTTCATAGATAGTCACATTGAGACAGGGTTATAATAATTGATCCCAAACATCTATCATAGGGCATCGTCAGCAAAACTGCATTGTTAGTGAGGGTGTGCTATCCCCATAAACTTCTAAAAATATCGTTGCTGATATGCATAAATTATTATATTTTATAAAATTTATTTTTTAAAATAAAAAAATAAAAATAATTAAATAATATCAATTTAATATATAGGCTGAGACTTCTACTCCTAATTTAAGATCCTAAGCCCTAACTCTACCAGAGTTTTATGGCACTTTTGTGAGAGAAAAATAAAATAAAATAATTAATTTATAAAATAAAAAAAATATTGTATACGTTGAAAAACTCACTTGCAATTGAGGGGTATTTCGGGTATTTCGGTTGGGCAGTGTCAGCGGAAATTAAAACGGCGTTGCATCGCTTTCGTTAGCCACAACTAATCGAAATTGGTGGGACATTCCAACGCGACACTCTTATTGTTGGCTCACAGAAAGGGGCTCAGAGATGCGAATATTTACGAAACTGACAAGACAAGACACGCGTGACAGGTGTCAACAACCCATCTGATTTGGCCGATGGGGAAACCTTGTCTTTTCCTATTCCTGGGGGCCTTGAAAACCAACTTGATAATTTAATTATCATTTCATTTCTCTCCTATAATAATATTAATAATAAATTTATAAACATTTATTAAGATATATTTAATATTTTTTTATTTAATAAAGACCGATATTATTAATACTAGTTAATTAGAATTGTGTGATATTAATTTTTTATATTATGATAGATTCTAATTTTTTAATATATACATATCAAATAATATATGTTGTTGGGTCATTTTAAATATCAATTTTATTATAAAATATAAATCATATCAATTATTTTTTTAGTGTAAAAATTCGAGAGGTTCTCTATCAATGCATAATTTTCGATCAAAATAGTTTTACCCTCTCTAAAATTCACGACTCGACACACAATCGACTTTCTTATTTTTTTAAAATTAGAATCAGGCCTGCATTCAATAGATTTATTATAAACAATAATTAATATATTATACATAAAAGTCTATGTGTAGATTCGTCTTCAAAAAAAGTTTAAATCTTAATAACAAATAAAAGGGGCTTCTTAACCTTCTAATATGGCCTAAGGCGATTGATGATACCAAAGACACCAAGAGCTAGTGGCAGAAAGAAGATCTGGAAACCTTGGTTATTTGGCCTTTGATTTTCAAAAAAATTAGAGATACGATTTTTAATTCAATTGATACGCCTAAACTTGTCTTGTTTAATAAACGAGTTTGAAGTTAATGAGTTTAGTTTGAATCTATTTATAATAGATTCAATTCTCATGAATTTAAAATAAGTCGATCGAGTATGAGTCAGATTTAACTAATTGACAACTCTAATTTATAGAGATGAGGGGAAAGGTTTAAAATAGCCAAACCGATAAGATTGCAAAAGTAGTAGTAAGCATGCCTTGAATGGCATAATGTGGAAGCATGAAAACAAACCAAGATGGATGCTAAAATAGAAATAAAGGCAGCTATTTTGACCCATTGTGCC
Source organism: Diospyros kaki (assembly GCA_036245055.1). Classification (NCBI taxonomy): domain Eukaryota; kingdom Viridiplantae; phylum Streptophyta; class Magnoliopsida; order Ericales; family Ebenaceae; genus Diospyros; species Diospyros kaki. The sequence goes on from BSEG01000011.1 coordinate 38,909,388, forward strand.
ACATAATTTTGCCGTTATCACCACCGTGTTTCCAACTAGATTTCTTTATCCCAAATAAAGGTTAGGCAACCTCCTTGAAAGGGACCCCGTCAGGCCTTGGTGTCCGATTTGGACACGATTAACTCAGTTGCCATTGCCACCATGTTTTCAACTAAATTTTTTTATCCCAAATAAATGTTACACCACCTTATCCGGAGGGATCTCGTTAGGCCTTGGTGCTTGATTTGGATTGGGGTAATTCGGCTACCGTTGTTGCCAATATTCTTCCAAGTGCAAAAGCCCTAAACCCAATCCACGTGAGAGAAGTCGGTGTCTTTTTGTCACGTTGCTTTGTCTGTAACATAAAGAAATTGGGGTTTAGGGTTTCAAAATAACGTTGTCTTAAATACATTGAATGAGTTGGTTTGATGAGTTAATATTAAGACATATCAGCGTGCTAGCTCATTTTGTCACGTCAGCAGAGACACATACCAGATCAAATTATGATATAATTATAATTAATCTTAAAATATTAGGCATAAATTAAAATAATTCTCAAAACATAATTAAATTAAAAATTATAAAAAAAATTCATAATAAATCAAGTGATTAGACCTGGATTCAAACCTCGGGTCTTAGTGAGACTCTGATTAACAACTCTAATTTATAGAGGTGTGGGGGGGAAAAGGTTGAAAATAGGAAAAGGATGTGATTGCAAAAGGAGTAGGAAGCATACCTTGAATGGCATGAAGTGGAATGGCATGAGGGCGGGCAGTTTGACCCACTGTGCGTGCCACACAATTGGGAGCAAACCCAACTGTTTTCGTCCAATGCAAGTTTTAAGAAACCCAAGGAAATGTAGGATTGGTGGCTAGCAATGCCTTTTGATGGGCTCAATTCACCAAGTTTTTTGTGAATCTTCTCATCCATTTGTCTACCGTTTATCATACAGGAGGTAATGTGTCCTAGACATTCAAACATGGTTGATTCATGGGATTTGAGCACCAGATAGCAAGCTTCTAATTAAAGAAACTCACAGCATCTCCATGGCAAAATTACCATGTTGCCCACAAAGGCCCCCCCCCCCCCTCGTCAGTCGTCACACAGAAAAGGAAAGGTATCAATAAAATATTACATTTCGACTCAATTTTTTAAATGTGCATTCTTTTTACAACACATTTGTTGAACACCCTTTAAAAAATTTAGTATTAAACTCAGGGGAATATTTATATTTATATTTTTATATTTTTATATTTTTTTATATTATTATTCAAATTTTTCGTTGTTTCAATTACATTTTTGAATCTATATTTTCGGATCAATTTAACTGCTGTGCTTTGACATTTTTTTGTGTGTTATAATTTAATTTTTTTGTTATTTTGATTATACCCATATACTTGTATTTTTAAGTCAATTTAAGTCTTATATTTTAATGTGTAAAAAAAAATAAAGTGAGATGAATCAATTTAATTCTTTTTTACACATCAATTAATGTATAAAAATTAAATTGATTTAAAGATATAAGTACTTGAATGTAATTGAAATAATAAAAAATTTGACTTGTCACACGAAAAAAATTAAAATTAAAATGTTAAATTGATTAAAAAATAGAGATATACGGATATAATTGAAACAACGAAAAATATAAGTATGTAGATGTAATTGAAATAACAAAAAATTTGATTTGTTACACGAAAAAAATAAAGTTCAAATGTTAAATTAATTAAAAAATAAAGGTATATGGATATAATGGAAATAACGAAAAGTATAAGTAATTATATTAAAAAAATATATAAAATTAGGGGAACAAAAATTTGAATGTGCTCTCCCTTTTGCATCCACGTGTCATTCATGGTTCTGTCTAGACTTGAGTAACAAGATTATTAACATTCTATTCGTTAAACTTGAAAAGATTTCATAAATATACCCACCCCACCAAGACAAAGAGAGGCTACCCAAAAGCGACATCAAAATTTATCTGAAAACAGTTTCACTAATTGTGTTATGCATATAGCCCGAGGAAAAGGTTAAAAAAGGAAAAGGGGAGGGGGGGTTTGAGATGCGAAGCAGTGTAACCCAACAAAGCAGAAAAAGGTGGGATGGGGTTGGGTTCGGTTGGGTGGGAGAGAGGGAAATAAGAGGGGATGGGAGGGAAGGGATGATATGTTTGTGTCTTTTAAGTGAAGCAATAAAGAGAGAGAAGAGAGAGAAAGGAAAGGGAGAGAAAAGCTAAGAGAGAAACCAGAAAAGCTGTAAGAGATCGCTTTCAAGATGGGGTATTGGTGGTGGCCATATGAAGGATCTATCTCCCTGTCTATGAAAGCATCCATTCAGACACTCCTTTTGGGCTCTCTCTCTCTCTCTCTCTAACCCAACGGTTTTTAACTTGTAACTAAGAAGTAAAAGCCATCGTAAAATCTGCAAACAGCCAAATCAGAGAAAAAGCAAAGACAGACCCAGCTGGGTTTTAACTTCAAAGTTTGCTACTCTGCTAGCTCTGGCTCTGGCGCTGCTGCTGCTGCCGCTGCTTCTTCTTCTTCAATAAAAAAGTAAAAAAAAAAGGGGTGGGTTTTTGCTTGCTTGGTATTTGTGTTTGTCTAGTTACTAGTACAAGAAAGAAAGAGAGGAACAGATAGAGGCAGCTGCAGAAGCCGCAGAGGGGGCACTGATGAGATCATAAAAGGGGCCATTCTACATTGCCCGAATTTCTCATACCGAGAGCTTACTGAAGTAATTTTTCGTGATATTTTGACTGACTGATTTTATCAAAAGAAGCGTCAAGGTGAGCCCCCTTTTTCAAGCAGAGCACAGCAAGCCCCATCCTTCTTCTTCCTTTTTCGCACAGCCTCCAGCCTTCTTTGCACAGCCTCAAGCACAACCTTCTTCCTTTTTTCTCCTCGCCGACAGTCTTCTTCTTCCTCCTTCCTCCTCGCCGACAGCCTCTTGCCACCACCGGTCTGAAATCTCCACCCGCCTACAGTCGGACCGCCTTCTCGCGAAGAACGCGGTGGATCCAGGGAGGGGAGCTCGTGCCAGCCCCAAGTTCCTAACCAAACATTATATATATATAAATATATATACACACACAACCCCTCAAATTGAAGCTCCAGCCATCCCTTTGATCATATATATATAAATATAAATATATATATATATACACACACAACCCCTCAAAATGAAGCTCCAGCAATCCCTTGATCCCTCTTGGATCCGCCCAGTGTACAATATCATATGAAAGAATGGCTGTTGCTGGTGAGAAGACGGAAAGAAAAGATGCATGCCGGAGGTGGAAGAGATGTACGTCACAGAGAGAGAAAGAGATTGAGAGAGAGAGAGAGTGGACAGAGGGAGAACAAGAAAGAGCCTGCAGCACAGTCAATGGCAAATTTGCAATATTGTTAAGGGATGAAGGGTAATTTTGTCAAAAAAAATTGCTTCGGTAAGCTTTCGGGATGAGAAATTCGGGCAGTCTAGAATTTTCCTCATAAAAGATCTTTTAATCTCCTATCTGACCCCAAACACTGTCACTCTTATCAGTGGCGTCAAGACCTTCCAATAGGCCAAATAAAGTATTCCCGTTTTCTTCCATTTTCTTTTTTCCATTCCGCCCTCTCCCACCCCTCTCTATATATTTACTTCCCTTCCAAGCACCACTCTCTCTCTCCTCTCTCTGGAAGACCCCAAAATATGAATATGAAAGAATTGGAGGAAATCCAGTGGAACAACCCTTGTTGAGAAGTTTTGGGGTATTACCCCCCATATATCCTCAATTTGTCTGTGTAAATTTTGGTTATAGAACCCAGTAGGTCTGAAAAGGAGGAGGAGGAGAAGAAGAAGAAGAAGAAGAATAGAATAGAATAGAAAAGAGAGATGAGTTAGGGCTGGGTGGGGTGGGTTAGGCTTTTCAGGGGGCTGGCTAGGTTTGGATTTCCAGATCAGGGGATGGAATTTGGAGGGTTGAATGGCAGGGCCTTTTGGGAGAGGCAGAGGCAGAAGCGCAACAAGTTTCAGGTTTCACAGTGCTGGCAGCAGCAAAGGGCGAGCCTTGTGGAAACGACTCACTAAAGCTGGAACAGGAAAAGCAAAACAAGGGTCTGACTCTGGATCCTCGGAGAAATCATCACCATCTTCATCTTCATCCCCAACATCAACATCCGAACCAGAACCAGAACCAAGTCCATGTAGAAGAGGAAGAGGAAGAGGAGCCAGAACTGTTGTTTGGGAGATTGGATTCACAAAATCAGCAGCCACCGCTTCAGCAGCCACCAAAGAAACGCCCTTTTTTGCCGTCGTTTTCTTCCGCGGGGCAAAACGTCGAACATGTGCGAGGGAGAATGGGAGATACTCACCACCAGACAACCTCGTCAAGACTGGGCCTGAGGCACGCCGCCGCCGGCGAGATCGTCGAAGTCCAAGGCGGCCACATTGTGCGCTCTACCGGCCGGAAAGACCGCCACAGCAAGGTCTGCACCGCCAAGGGGCCGAGGGACCGACGCGTCCGGCTCTCGGCTCACACCGCCATTCAGTTCTACGACGTCCAGGACAGGCTCGGCTACGACCGCCCCAGCAAGGCCGTCGACTGGCTCATTAAAAAGGCCAAGGCCGCCATCGACGAGCTTGCCGAGCTGCCTCCGTGGCAGCCGATGACCACGACGAATGCCAATCTCGAGCAGGAACAACCACCGCATCAGCCCAACCAGTTTGCCGGCGGCTCGTCCTCGACGAATCCTATGATGGGCGAGGAGATTCAGAACCAGCTCAGCGAGAACAGCGGCAGCTTCTTGCCGCCGTCGTTGGACTCCGACGCCATAGCCGATACAATCAAGTCGTTCTTCCCGATGGGCGCTAATTCGGGGGAGCCGAATTCCTCGGCTATGCAGTTCCACAGCTTCGCGCCGAGCCAGAGCCAAGATCTGAGGCTCTCGCTTCAATCCTTTCCGGACCCGATTCTTCTCCACCACCACCACCAGCAACAGCAGCAGCAGCAGCAGCAACAACAACAGAGCGCAACGCATCATCACGCTGAGAACCGAACCATTTTCTCTGGACCCGCCCCGCTGGGTTACGACGGGTCGGGCTGGCAAGAGCACCAGGCCGCGGAGATCGGGCGGATCCAGAGAATGGTCGCGTGGAACGGCGGTGGAGACGCCGGTATTGGCGGCGGCAGCGGATTCGTCTTCAACTCGCCGCCTCCGCCGTCATTATTCGGCCAAAACCAGTTTTTTTCACAGAGGGGACCCCTTCAGTCCAGTAACACCCAGTCTGTTCGTGCTTGGATAGACCCGTCTTCCATTGCCGCCGCCGCCCACCAAAACCTTTCGCTTCCCATCTATCCATCATCGCTTCCGGGCATTGGCTTTGCCTCCGTCGGCGGCGGGTTTCACATTCCAGCACGAATTCAGGGTGAAGAAGAGGAGCACGACGGTGTTTCCGACAAGCCGTCCTCTGCTTCCTCTGATTCTCGCCATTGATTGACCTCTAGACCTTCCTTTTGCCTCCCTCCCTCTCTCTCAGGTCAGCCCTTCAATACCCCCGTCGATCATCGCTCTAATACCACTTATTAGGATTCGTCCTTCTTGTTGGGGAAACAACTCCGATTCAATTTATACTTAACAAGTGGGATTGGAGCTGACTGATTACCCAACAAACGGTATCAGGGTTGTTTTCCCCAACATTCTCGAATTCCGTACTTCCTCAATTCAAAAATTTAATCATTCTCCTAGTCTACTGTTACATTGAACTTCTTTTTCAGGGCTTCATCCATTCTCGACTGCAGCAGCCCAGAATTTTCAAGAATTATATGGTACTTAACACTTCTACGGGCCATCAAATCGGGGATCGAGACAAACAAAGAGAGGAGGGAGATGCATTTTGGTCAGTCTAGTCAGTCCAATGATGGCGGCAGCTACACTGGGAAGAAGAAATCTGATTGAAATTCAGGTTTTTTAATCCCGGTTTTCGATTATGTTTTCATTGCATATGTTCTACTTGGCTGTGTAAGTGTGCTCTTTGAGCTCAACTTTGTAATTCTAAGTTGGTTTGCTAGAACTTCTATGTTGCACTGTTTCTAGATTGTCCTGTTTGAAACTCTACTAAAAGAGAACTTATTTATTCTCATGTTGGCTTCTAATTTTCTTCCCTCCATCTATCAATTCCATGATGCTGAATCCATCTTTGTTTTTGAAGGAACAGAGAGAGAATCCGAGTAGTATCTATAATTTCTTATATCGTTGCTATACTCCCATGAATTGATGATTCCAAATTGATATTAAGCTGGATGTTACTTTCTCGGCTGAAAAGTAAGGGGACCAGAGAGACGGGTTCTTCTTCCCTGAGTCAAATTTTTCTTGTGGATGAGACAGATCTCTCTTTCTGCATGATTTGTTGCTTCACTGGTCGTTAGTGGAACATTTCACGCGCTTCACCTGCTTCCTTGATCCTTTGAAATTGAAAAAAAAAAAAATGAAAGAGAATGGTTGATTTGTTAGATCGCTATCGCTGCTCAGTTTCTGGGAGCATTGAAAGAGGGGTCAATTTTCATGAACAGTAGCCATGGTGAGAGAATGTAAGAGCAGTAGCTAGTTAGTTTTTCACAATTCAAATCTCCGTCACCTTCCCACTTCCAGAACATAACCCATTACTTAAAAAGCCTCATTTGACCTTTATAGGCCTACTTTAGGTATCTTCATTATATATATTTAAATAACTTTGCTCTAAGAAAGCTTTAAAGATGGATACCTTTTGTGAGAGAAAGCAGAGCCAAATCTTGATGACTGCACTAATCCTATAGCATATCCCAGTAAAGTTAGAAGAAACTCAGAAATGGTAATGCTGACCCAGTTGATGATAGCTTCCAAAAGGGTTGCCATCTAATTCTAAGGTGTATTATGATGCAAAAGGCATTGAGATTTTGGTGGTTGGTCAGGCAATTTAGCCCAGAACGAAGTTCAGGTTGTTGAGTGGTACGTTAATACACAGATAGAAAAGATTGGTTGTAGTTAAGTGGAGTTGCAGCCACAGGAGGAATTTGACAACCTTGTATAGGTGAAAAGGATGAACACTAGAGAAGCTCAATTATGGAAGTAGGAATACACAGTAGGATAAAACTAAAGTGGGGGTACTAGGCAATCAATCCATGGTCCCCTCCCCTTTTAAATCTCTGCATGATTAAGCATTGGTCTAGCTGGAGTTTCTTTCTTACAAAATGCTAAATAAATAAATGCACTTGGCTTCAGTGGCGACAGCGACAATTGCTTAGTGGTTGTTGGTACTTACTGTGTGGTTTACTTGAGCTGCTCGAAAAGCCATCATGCTTTATGCAATTTTGTTGAGCACAACGATCCAATATTTTATGTCTGCAGCAAAAATTTGGAGAAACCTTTGCAATCAATGGTTCCCCACGTTTAGTTGCCCCCTGATGTTGCTTGTTTTTTTCTTGGAGCAAATACAATTCTGGTGGCTTGGTGGGGCAGCAGCTATTCATGATCAAACTGTCTGTTTGTGAAGTTTTTTAAATGGTTTTTCTACGAATCAATTATTGTTCAATCCGAACATCTGAGCATCCAAGTATCTGAGCTGCTTGATCTGATTAAAATATTCTGGATTAGGAGTTGTTAGCCGCTTGATCTTATTTAAATTTAATCAAACTTTTAAGTAAACACGAGTGGTGATGTTACGGGATCATTTTCTTTGTAAAAGATTGGTCGCTGTCATGTTGATTCTACCGTTGAAGTTACCTTCTAAGCTTCATCATTGCCATGGTTCATGTACATTTTGACTGCATTACAACCTGAAGTTCCGATGTTATTATATGTTGGATACCACACAAGCAGTGAATTCTGTCATTCTGTGGAATTGAGTATGAAGAAGAAACAATTTACAGTCCCCCAGTATGGTGACTGGCTTTTATTGTGCAGGCAGTTCACAACATATGAAACAATCTCTCTTTGCATAGAACATGAACAATAAATAAAACACAATAGCCACTGTTAAACACTGTTCTCACATGCTTGTCTCTTGCTTCAACAGAGTGTGGGAGCTTGCTTGGTAGTTGCTCCCCCATTAGACGAATTGGGTTGAACCGAAACCAGGATTTTCATGACTTGTGGGTCTGTAGATTTAGCCCCCTTCCTCCAGCTCTTGTTTCGAGCCTTGTTCGAGGCGATAGGCTGGGTGTGAACCCGGGTCTCCCATGGGCGAACAGCTATCCACCGCTCCTTCCAGCTCCACCCCCAGCTTTCTTTGCCGAGATCGTAATAGGCCTGGCCAAAGTACTGGCCGGAGTTGGCCCTCCACTGCAAGGTAGGTTTAGCCAACCGGTGAAATTCCAGTTAGAAGCCGTGTATTGGGTGGAAAGTGGAAACTGTAGTTGTTAGTTAATACCTGATGGGAGAAGGCATATGCCATGGCTCGCTCGCGCTTTACAGCCGCTTCTTCTCTCTGGTGTATCCTGGAGATGATTTCCTCCATTGTTTCTGCTCCCCCACACCATTCCTCCTGTTGGGCAAGTTCTAAAATTAGCTGGTTTTGGAAGCATTTCTACTGATTTGGAGACCCAAAACTAGAAGAAGAAGAAGAAGAAGAAGAAGAAGAAGAAGAAGAAGAAACCCATTTGACTCATTTATTATTTTAGTTCAAGGAAGAAGAAATTTTCCGTATTCTATTATTGTCTTCTTTTAACCTCAATCTGACGAAGCTTTGCCTCCAGCTTGAGCTGATTTTCAAGCTTCTTTTGCCTTAATTGGCCCTCGGTGACCATGCACATGCGGCGGGCTCGAATCTGAGCCTGTATGTTGCTCCAAAAATGGATGTGGCTCAGCGTGGCAGATGCCTGCTTTCTAGCAGTGTGAGCTTCTATCATACCCTGAAATTTCACAGCCCCCTTCAGACTCTGCACAGCTCGTCTTTCCTGCAACATCATCCATAGACACAAACATAGAAACTTCATGGATTCTGATCTCAATGTCTCTGTCCATGGTTTCACGATAATGGGATAAATTAAATTCGAGTAGATGCTCAGACAACAGAGAATAGAAAAATGAGAGAGAAAACTGATGGAAGGGTTGAAACTAGGATCATCTTGCAGTCAAGATACACCAACCACGTGTGCCCGAAACGCAGCTTGAATGCGCATAGCCGCAATTTCCTCCACCAGCCGGCGAAGAACAGCCGCCTTTTCACTGCCGGACGCTCCATCCACTGGGCTACTCGATGAATCTGGCCCGGTAAGATGACTCGAGTTCATAACATGACTCGAGTTCAACTCATTTGACTTCTTGTTAGCCGAGTGTACCTAGATATATATTAAAGGAATTCAACAGACAGAACAGAAGCAATATGATCCCTCACTAGTCGGGGTTAGTTCTATGGATTCTAGCCCTTCAGCCATCTCTATACACTTTAAAATGGGTGATTTACAGCGACTCTTTTACCTTTGCTTGCTTGGACCGCTTGTCCTTCGCTTTCTTGAGACCAACTATGGCCTTGAACCAATTTCCTGAACCCATTTGGAAGAATCCTTCAACCAAGAACAAAAGTTTACGCAATGATAATTGAGCAAAAAATGTTCATGCAATATGACGAACAATGAACAATCAATTGAAGTTCATGATGGCCAGAGATTTTGACAGAAAAAATGAAGCTAAAAGCATGAGTCATCACCAGGGAAGAGAAGTAAGCAAGCTATGAATAATAATGGAGTGAGTTGATGATGATAATGGGTACTAGTAAACATGGAAGAAACACAGGAGAGAGAGAAAGGAAGAGTTGGTGAGTCGTCATCGAGGGGGCGGGGGGAGAAGACACCAAGAGAGCTGCAGAATTGACAAAGTACTGGAATTTTTGATTGACTTCCCAACTAAATTTGGTGAATTGAAGGGTGTCATGGCTGAAAATAATCGTACAATTTTGGTAAAATGTTTCTATTCTCAAAGTATGATGATTGATTGTTGGGATAATTTTTCAAATTTTAATTTAATTGTGATTTGGTGCATGTAAATAAGTAACATTGGTTCAATGTTCAGTGAACCTCTCCCAATACTTTGTAGAGGGATATATCCAAATTATTATAGTATAGAGTTTGGCATGTTCCATAGCTTCACAACTAGAATTTCGGATTTTATTAGTTTTTGGGAGACCATTGATAACCAAAATTTCGGTATGTGATGTGATTGGTTATTTGAAACTATGAGATTAGTTTATTTTAACTAGTGAATTATTTTTTTTACGTAGTATCTGTTAATTCAGATAAAAGTATTTTCTATTATATTTGTTAAATTTATCTAACAACCCACTGAAAGAGTTACATAACTTTTTATCTGGAATTGTTGAGATAAATTTAATTCTTCTCTCTCCAGATAAATTTATCTGGAATCTTACAAATACGAAAAAATGATCTATATGCTCCTAATGTATTTTAAAAAAATTAACAAATAGTGTTATTTAAATCTTGAAATATTTTTTAATCTTATTTTGAACATTCCATATTTTGGTTTGAAAAATATTATAATCTTATTTTGCTCATTTTAACAAATACTATTTTATCGTATAAAGGGTTTTGGTGTAATTTTAATTTATGTATGTAATATAATAATGTAATTAAACTATAATATGACACTAACACGGTAACACAATGATATGATATATCACAATTAGATGGAATATTAAGGGAGAGGCTTTAGGGCTCATAGCGATACAATAACAAACGATGTTCATGGGCCACCAAAGCATGGGCTCACACTACCTAAACTTGGCTAATTATTACAAGAAAGAAAATGGTTTCAGGATTGAAAAGGAAAAATTAAGAAAAAAACTGATGATGGATGTTGGGGCAATCAGCACTAGATTGTCTAAAAGTTAAGTGCCTCCATTAATTGTTCTCCATTTTGTATTTATCCAAAATTTACTCGATTTGTAAGGGAAGGGTTCGATCTTTCCATATAATTTCTAACGATCAACTCAATCTCAATGTAAGAGAAATATATTATAACAGTAAATCATAAATAATATATCTGACTCTTGAAATTTATGTCTTTATATATATAAACATATTGTAGGGTTGGTGAAAGCGGTGATTATGCCACGTGGGTGATCCGAATTTGGCCTTTGGACTTGAATCAAGATTTGGATCTAGTTATTTAATTTTACTTGAATTTTATATATATGGACATTGACTTAGATATAAAGTTTAAAGACATGTGTCACATCAAAATGTATTATGCTAGAAAATGACTTATCATTCAAGAAAACCAAGATATTGTGCAAACAAACAAGCAAAACAAAGGAATAGACAAACAAAATGGATGTTTGGTGGCTTCATTCATATCCTCATCCTAGTGCTTGAATATGATCTACATAAAATTTGGCATTTCTTTTTTTTTTTTTTGAAAAAAATTAAATACCCTAACCAAGTGTTTGGTTGAATGCTAGCTAAGTAGTGTTATCTTGATTGTGACATCATTTTTGGGGATTAAATAGTGGTTGAATGACCAATTTACCTCTCTATTATGAAAGCCACAACTACACATCCATTTTATATAATAAGCAATTATTATATAAAATGGTATTTTAGAAAAATACTTTGTTAAAAGAGATTTATAACACCAAAAATGTGTTTGATTATATAATAATAAGTAAAGGATTGGCGAGTACATGCAAAAGCAAGGGCTTATTTATATAATAATTAGAGAGGTGATTTGTGCTATACATTTTATAAAAAATAAATAAAAGTTTATTGGGTAACATTTTGATAATAACATTTTATTTTTTAATTATTTTTAATTAAAATTTTAAGTAAAATGAGTTTTAATATAATGGTAGAGTTTTATAAAAAAATATTTGCTATTTTTGTTAATGTATTTAATTTTTACTTTTTAAATAATATACATAAAAGTTATTTAAAAAAGATTTCATTAATAAAATTTGAAATATCAAAATCCACTTTATAATATTAGTATAGAAATAATAATAATAATAATAATAATAATAATAATAATAATAATACTTTGACGATGTTACAGCCATCAATTTGGATCATTCTCACTAGCATTTGCTGATTGGATATTCTAAAGCTATCGTTGTCGTCTTGAACTAGCCTTTCGTATAAAATGACGTAATTTGTTAATATTTATATAGTAATTATTATTGTTAAGATATAATAATAAATTTATAATTGTGATAAAGTGTTTATCTTGAACCTTTAATTTTTTAAAAACTTATAAAACGAAAAATAGTTAGAGGGCACAAAATGCTTGATGTATGGGTCGTTCAATAGTTAAGTCAATTTCGATCTAAAAACAAAGAAGTATTTAGATAGTTTATGTAAAAGTTTTTTTTGAGTACCTCGATCAAAGGGATTATCTTCTATTTATAAATATTAATATTGTTAGGTGGAGTGACATATCCAGGTCTTTCGAGATTGCCTACTATAAATCTCTAAACAAAAAATTTAAAAGTTATTTAATGTATTCTTATTGTATCATATTACGGATTTAAGAAAAACTCTAGGAGGGTCTTTCGGGAGTACCTAGAAGAGGCTCTTGAGAGAGTTTCTCGAGGAGTACATAAGTGGGTGAGACCCCTAGGAAACTGCTTTGTCAAGAATGTCTTTCGAGTTTTTCTCTTTAGGTTTTTTTCTCTTGAGTCTACTTTGATATTGTATCCACTTTTTTAGGCACGATGAAAATAAATAAAAATTCATGAAGACTATACATATTTTACATGTCATTCAAGTTATTTAAACACTTAATTTTGATATTTTTAATAATATTTTATATTGATATAATATATAATATAATATATTAATATAAAGTGTCAGCAATATCAAATTTAAGGTGTTTAAATAATATTTTTTACTGTATATATATAATTTTGTTTACACAAATAAAGATGATGGTCTGGTTAACTGGGGTTGTTGCCAAACTAGAGGGTAATATTGTAATTTTGCTCGGTGCCACCTAATCTTTTTGATTTTATATATTTTAATTTTACTTATGAAAAATAAAAAAAATAAAAATGGTGGAGGGCCAAGCTAGTGTTGCCATTAACTTCCAACCATAGCTCAAATGTGGGCCCAAATTCAAGCGGCCCAATAAAGAAAAAGGCTCATCTAATTATGAGAGCCTGGCCCATCTTTTTAAAGTTGGGTCGCCTATTATTCTTATATTCATGGCTCCTCTAGTGGTGTTTAAATTTTGGTTCGGATTAAAAAATTAATTTGATTTAAAAATTTATAGGATTCATTTCAGTCATCAATTCACTTATTAGTTTTACGATTTTCGATTCAGTCTGATTCTACACTGATTCAAGATTGAAAATTGATTTAACGTGTAAACTGGTTAATTATTGTTTAGATTTTTTATCAAAATTTTTGTTTCGATGATATAAATATATATTCATATTTTTTTAAAAAAATTATATTAAAAAACAAGAAAAAAAATTAGAGAGGAACAGTTTTATATAATGCGAGTAAGGATGAGTTGTAAGTTATAAGGAACGGATTTTTTCCCTTACGAGAGGGTATTTTTTTTTTTTTAAAGATAAAATTATATAGACATGCCCCATGCTCTTATGACTCAAAGGAAACAATATTTTATATTAGAATTAATCATATTTTTACTATTTTATATTGCATTATTTATAAAAAATTAATATTTATTTTTTCATATAATATGATTCATCTTTAGACTCAACGACATGTGTTGGAGAACGATAACTTCACATTGACCAGAATCAAAGAAGAACTACGAGACGTGAGGACGGTCATCTCAAAGAAGAACCACAAGTCATAAACAAAAATTCACTTCCTTTTTATGAAGATTCTTTTCAAAACAAAAATTTATAGCAAAAAATATCATCAAAATAATGTGATAACTCGCATTTAATGGATTTTTTTTAATGGGTTTTCTAACCTATTTAATTCGCATCTTGCCATCTTCCCATTTAAATATTTTCTGGGGAAAATTTTGTGATATGGCCGTTTGGATTGCTGGAATATGAGAAAGAAAAGAGAAAGAAGAAAGAAAATGAATGCTAGATTCTAATCAAAGTCCATATAGTATCCATTGCATTGATGGGTCACTAGAAAAATTAACCAAAAATTGAGATCTGCCTAGCCTTATTGTATTGCCCAGCTCAGCTATATTTGTTTCTTATTAAGTTGGATAAAAGAATAATTAAAACATCAATGATTCATGGCCCAACAAAAAGTGTTAATATGGAATAAGAGCGAAAAATAAGATTGAAAATGTTATTTGGAGTCTACTCAGAAGGCTTTTGGGTGATGAATGAATGGGGATGCAAATGCAATGGTGATTGGTGGGGGAAAGGATCAAAGACAATTGGGTGGGCCCCAGAAACTTTGAAGGCAGGGCATCCCCCCAAAATCAACCAACAGGCTGAGATGACAGTCCATGCAAATGCTGGCACTTAGCTCCTTTTGGTATATATCCTCAAGAAACAAACACTGTAATCTGAGAGAGAGAGAGAGGGAGAGAGAGTCTCGGGCTAGAAAGGAAGGAGTGGAGCGAGGATTTGGGCAAGAAATCAGAGAGAGGGAGAGAGATTCTAGTGGTTGCTTTAGATTTGGCATTTGAAGTTTGAATGCTAAAAAAATGGTTTGGTTATATTTAGCCATATGATCTCTCTCTCTCTCTCTCTCTCTCTCTCTCTCTGACAGACAAACAAACACTGGGTGGCCTCAGAAAAATCCGAAGCTCACAGATTCTCTCTCTCTCTCTGCATATATTTTGCTTTCTATATATACACACGCACATACTCGCACGATCTTTGCTGAATTATGGTTGCTGTTCTTTTTTCCATGTAAGTTGCTGATCTTGACTCCATGACCCGCAAGATTGTGTCGTGTGATCTACAGATACAGATTTGGGTTCTCTTGATTCATCCCCTAAGATTTTGCTTTTGAAGTTTCTACGACGCCCCCCACCCTCAGATCTCGATTCTTTTAGATTTTGGGTATGTCAAGATTTGGTGGATCAGTTTCTGTGCATGACCCATTTGGGTTCCCTATTTAAGGTTTCTCTGTACATGACTGGGCTGAGACCAGGAAAGGATGGCTCAGAGGTGTAGCAATAGCAATAGCGGTATTGGGAATCGATCTTCAAGAAAGTTGAAGCAAAAGAGAGTCCCACAAAGAGGGCTGGGTGTTGCTCAGCTTGAGAGGATTAGGGAAGAGGAACAGCGGAAGAAAGAGGCTGCTGCTATTTTGTCACCCAATTCACTTGGTTTGCCAACCAATTCTTCTTCGTGCTTTGCTGTTCAGTCCTCTCCCAGTTTCAGGCCTAACCCTTCAATCCCCAATTTGGATGGTTTGTATCCAAATTCTTCCGTGTTATTACCAAAGCCACCCAATGACAGTAATTGGCCCCAGTTGTGGAATGGTGAGCACAATCTCGAAGGAGAGAATCACAGGTTGGAATTGAATCGCCATGGATGTGTATTTAGTCCAAATATGAATTTAGTTTATGAATCTAATAGCCCCATTTGGCCTCAACCTTCTTCTTCATCAATGGTTAGTGAATGCTTGCTTTTTCAATTTATGGTGGTCATTTCATGATCTGGAATCTGAATTGTTATGCTTCGTTTGTGGGATTTTAGGTGAATGTCTCATCAGGGACTTCATCATCATCTGTGATGAATTATCATCAGATTGAGCCCCCTTCAAACCAAAGCTTCTATGGCAGCAACAACTACACACCCATGTGGGCAGGTGCAGAGAAGGTAATCTCCAATTTGCCATTTCAATAGCCTGTGCAATCTCTCTGATTTAGCTGTAACTTCTCCATCAATTGATTGAAATTCAATTGAGCAGGTTTTGCTTTTTTATGGTGGCTATTGATGAAATATAGTTCTTTACCATCATTCTGGTGTTTCCCTTGACTATACACAAGTCAAAATGGTTTTGATATTATCGAACAACATATCAAGTTTTGTTCCCAATGTGTAGGGTTGGTTTACATGAATTCTAGCTCGCCAGATTAGGATTATCGAACATTTTCAGCTTTTGTTTTCCTTACAAGAAAATCAAATGTTTATGCAGATTGTTGGCATGAAGAGGCCATGTCCCTTCTCTGTAGAGAATCCACCATGCCCCTCTTTCCCCTGCAAATTTCCACCCGGCATTGTTACTCCCATCACCAGGTCAGCTGAAGCAGCTCCATATGATGGAGCCAAAGCTGCCATTGAATCCCACAAACTAGTCTTCAGGTCAGCTTAGTTATGAATTTTATGATTAGCTAGATTCATATATGGTGTAAAGCACAATTCTTGTATGATCATAATATTGCATTGTTACCCTCTTCAGACAAGGTTCTTCAAGCTCGAATCATGTCATTTCTGAGCTGAATCCGATAAAAGATACTAGGGAAGACACGGATTTGCGCGGAGATTTGCTCACTCTGGCTCCTCCTACTGCAGCTCTTCCTCATCCTAGTTCAAAACACAAGAACCGGTCGGTGTACCTTAGCCCACATGGCCAAGGATCATCAGAGTTCCAATCTTCACAGTTTCAAGTGAGATTAAACAACACAACCCATTATCCATTTTCCTGATTCCTGCTTTGATTCCCAGAGGCATCATCTAACAATATCTTGGCTGCATCATAATTTCAGGGAAGAACTGAAGACCCTATTCAGCAGACCTTTCAAACTTGGCAAGCAACAACCACAGCTACCAGCTGCAATGGTGAAGAAGGGGAAAGCCTGGACCTAAATCTGAAGTTGTAGAAGATTTCAGCCCAACTCTTGTGGTATTTTGGCAAGGGTCTGTTGCTGCTAAGGGAAGTAGATATGAAGATACATCATGCCTTATGCAAAAGTTGAGTATGAAAGAGACCCTCCAAGCTATGGCCATGTGAGGGTGGTTAGTGATAGAAGATAAGAGAGGTGTAGACTTTTTCTTTTGGGATATCATAATGCTGTGCATGGAAAGTTTGGTTATGCCCCTGGGTTTTGGGAATAGCTCTAAATCCAGGCATGAATGAAGACTGTCCAAAGTCTCTCTATTATATCCTCATTTTTTAGTAAAATATGAAGCTTCTCCAAAAATTAAAAAGCATTTACAATTTTAAGGTAAAAGAATACTCCTCCAAACGGAAAGAAATAAGTTATATACAATTGACAAAGGAAGATTGTAAAAAATGTCCATAAAAATGCGAACTCTCAAACTCTTATTAATAAATCTCCCTAAGCCTTTGAAAACTTATGAGGCTAATATTTACATTTGTGAAAATAATATCCTATTACTCATCTAAAAAAACTTAAAGGAGAGCACATCCAAAGCATTACTCGTCAATGAATGGCACTTGCCTAAGCATTAGATTGGTATAGTTTATTTTCATTAGCATTGTTTTTGACTTAACAAAAATGGTTACCACAGAACCCGATCAAAATGGTAAAGAAAGAAAAAAAAAAAAAATTACTTCGGATGATTGTAATAATAACCCATTTGGAAGGAATTTACCCTTTAAGAGAAAATTTATTAAGAATGAAATATTCTTTTAAAAGATAGGACATTTCGAGTGCAAAGTTTCTTTACAATATTGGTCATGTTTTTTATTTATATTTGTAAAGATAATAGTAGATATAACAGAAATAAAATGTCGAGGTGTGAGGCGAAAAAATAAAATTTAGAAAACTCATTTTCTTCTATTCATTATATAAATAGATATTTTTACAAATTAAGCTTATATTATTTTAATAAAAAATAACATTACTTTTATCAAAACTCAGAATGTTTTCAAAGAAAGAAAAGAGAATAAAAAGATTGTTCATATTTTGAAAAAAAATTTGAAAATTATTGAGATCAGAACTAGATCACCACACAGAGTTTGAGTTTAGTAAAATTTTAATTAAATTTTAACATGTGTTGTTTAATATTTAATACTTGTTAAATCAATTAGACAAAGTCACCACTAGAGATGTACAAATATTTGGTTTAATCAAATCGAACAGACAAAAATTATTAGTTCGGTTTGGTTTTAGCTAAAACTCGATTTGATTTGATTATCAAATTTGATAATTTAAGTTATTTCGGTTCAGTTTGATTTTTATATTGAAAAAAATATAATAATCAAATTGACCGAAATATTTTATTTTTAAGTTTTTTGGGTTTTTTCAACTCTTTTTGGTTTGATTTTTTTTGAGTTTTTCGACCAGTTCGTTTTTTTTTATATATTTATTCAAAATTTTGATTTATTTAATTAATTTAGTTCAATTTTTCACATAATTTTAATATTCGATTTTAACAAACTCTTTGGTGCTGGGATTAAAGGGCCATTTGCTGTGGGGTTGGTGGGTTAACCAGGGCCCAGGGGCCCTTGATTGGTGACCAACTTTGGCAGGTATGTGGATTTCAGGAATCCCATTATATATATATAGGCTTCCTTCTGCCCTTGTCTTGGCTTCTGTGTGGGGCAGTGGACGAGTGAGTGATGAGAGCTATATATGGAGTCTAGACCCCACCCCACAAAAAGTAGTTTGTTTAGGACGTGGGAACTGGGAAGGGACTCCTTGGTTTATTAAAATTATTATTTAATATTTATTAAACTAATCACAATTTAACATTTCATTTGAATTTGAAAATCACTTAGTTCCCTAATTACTATCCGTTACTTATTAGGTTAATCAGATTTTGGCAGTTTATCAAAATTTAAAAGTCTAATAAGTCTCCTAATCACTGTCCGCTGATTATTCTCAAGATAAAAAAAAGTATGCAAATTACACGCATGTTTTTATGAGCTAAAACAGGTAATAAATTGTGTAAGAGTGAATCAAACTTTGATCAGGTCACATGATGTCTATGAGAAATTGTTAACAAATGCACATGGCTCATCCTCAATTGAGAGTACTTATGTTAACAAATTACCTGCTTTTTTTTTTTCTGTGATTATTTAAATTTTTATTGTTTTGATTATATCATTGAACTTATATTTTTGAATCAATTTAATTCATGTATCTTCATATTTTTTTCGTGTTTCAATTCAAACTTTTTATTATTTCAATTACTTATTGAACTTATATTTTCGAGTTAATTTAATTCGTATACTTTTTACATAAATAAAGAATAACATATATTTTGTCATCTTAATTTATTATATTTTTATACATAAAAATATAATAATTAAATTAACTCGAAAATACAAGTTCAAAGATATAACGAAAAGTTCAAGTTGTTCTACAAAAAAAAATGTCAAAATATAAAAATTAAATTCAAAAATATAATGAAATAACAAAAAGTTGGAGTGGTTAAAAAAAAGAAAAATGTGAAGGACAAAAATATGAATTTGACCTATTAGGAAGGATAATTACACAACATGTGTAAGTCACATATCCATTCCAATTGATTCACAAACTGTTGCATGGCTGATGGTCAAGATTAGGGAACAAGCCCTTGAAATGAAGACAACTCTTGAATGAGAGAGCTCAGAATTGATTCATATGCAACATCAGGAACCCATAAGGAACATACTTCAAGTTGATGGTCATGCTTCCTCAAGGACAAAACAATGTGAAGCAACGCCGTCTGGATTCTTAGGTTTCTCTATGTCCAGGAAGAGGGTACAATTTTGTATGTTGGCTGAAATGTACGCACACTCTTTAACGACAAAAAGGGTTGAAAAAAAAGACATCAAATTCAGGTCGAAGATTCCAGTTCTGACTATTAGTTATAATCTACGAGACTAAGACCAGCCAAAGACGTAATCAAGAACGTACACCAGCCCAAGGGATACTGGATAGAGGAGGAAAGCCACGAGAGACGTCCACAGAGGGAAGGTGGTTCGGAAGCTTGCAAATGCGCCCATCACAACGCATACGATGAGGATTATCAGTACTTCGGATGAGAAGTCCCACGTCAGTCCCCTGATGTATACCAGCGCTAAGAAGACGGATAAACAAAGGACATTGTTCATAGTTACTGCGCCATATAGCTGCAACATGATGAGATTCACAGAGATCAGTGAGTTATAAATTGAAGGCTTGTAGACATGCTCCAGGGTGGGTAAAACAAACCTCCGAGAAAGACAGTGAGGCTGATTTCTCCCTTTTCCGGGAGGAAAAGATGATGGCTGATACTGCCTCGCTGGAGTTCGTGGCAAAAGGCAAGGCGATAAATGAAATGAAGAAAGTAGGGATGCTTGTGGCATCAGAGAAATTATCGACAGCATCTACCAGAGGATCAGCGAAGGCGGCTGCAATGGCAGTCCCCAGCAGCAAATACAAGGCTGCTCTGACAGAGGTTGATCTAGGATTTTGAACGCCCTCGGTGTCTTCCTCCCTTCGAAACTTCAACTGGTCATGTGCTCTCTTAGTTTGCTGTAAACGGATGAAGATGATATCATGTTCCAAACAATATTGGGTACCTAGAGAAATTCAACAGGTCACACAAATACCTCGTGGAAGTGATCCAGATATTTAATTGTGCTGGGGCCAGCAGCCCGAACAGGAGAGGCATCACCAGCGCGTATAGCCTCTTCAAGCCATTTGGAGATTCCTGCATGGAACTCAGGCCAATCAATTTTGATATCACGGGATGTATCAAAATCCTTCATCATCTTGTCCGTGGCACCGTCATGATCCAAGTTAATCTCATCGAACCGGATTCCAACAATGAAAGCTCTCAGTTCAAGAGATGAAATATATCCATCGCCATCCATGTCAATTGCTGTAAATAGCCTGTCAAAATCCTTTGGAGAGTAAGAACTGGTGAAAGACTGCAATCAAAACAGTGATAGCAAAAAGAACACTAACTTCTGTATAACTTTTTCATTAGGTGAACCATCATCCTTGAGGAGCCTTCCTAGTGAATGCATCTTCAAATGCCTAAGAATTCTTGACATTACATGTTTAAGCCTTGCGTACTCAAGTTTTCTCAGTTGGATCCAAGGCTGAAAAACCTGCATTCAGAAATGGAATACTAACATAGATGCAGAAAATAATCTGAGAAATTTATTTCTGGAAACCAGGTTGAAATTAACCGACCAACCGAAATAAATAATTGTTCTCCCTGCATAAAATTCAAAGTTGAGGTGCCAGTTTATAAAATATATTATATGACCACTGATTATGACATAAACTTGCTAAAGAAGGAACACAGTATTCTAAAAAGTAAATGGAATTATACAGACTACTTAGATATTGTATGCTACCAACCAAGAAAAAAGGCCAAATCAGAGGCATTAATTAATATAAAACAGCGTGGAAATTTTATTTACCTGGTACAGACAATATGAAACAAGCAACAACAGTGAGACAATTAACGCTATCAAGATGGCTAGGTGTCTTCCTGAAGTAGAATTCATAATTTGTGGTAGTTGGACAACAAGAAATGGAATTATAGATATAGCCATGATTCTTGCAGCATATTTAGTCCAGATGTCGGTGCTGACACCAGAACCTGCAAATAAAAGGAGTTGACTTTTGAATTATGAAATCCACTATAATCGTTGTAAAAAAATTCTCAAACATCCTCACTCCACTCTTATGATAGCCACAATCCAAGGAAATGAACAGTTCAAACACTTGTAAAATGTCTACATGCCTAATCAAAGACCATAGTTGTCAAAGGTGCAAGAAACACTAAGGCACAAGGCATCGGCGCCAGCCTTTTGGATGTGAGGCACACATTTATTCAAATTTTGAATAAAAATACTTATACATTATTCTTTCTTTTCAACATAACAACCAACACCATATTAATATAATAACAACTAATATTATTTCAATCACGATACTAAGTTAATAACAACAATGGTATTTCAAGAAATTACTAGAAGTCTAAAACAAGAAATAAATAAATAAAACTAGAAGCTAGAAAAACATAAAATCACTTTATTGTTACATAAAAAAATTCATTGAAATACAATAAAAAAATAAAATTCATACGAAAAACAAAGGAAGACACGGCATGTGAAGAGTGAAAAAACCAAAAAATAAAGAAAATATAAAAAAATAAAGAAAAAATGTGTAAAAATAGTTATATTGATGGAACTTGCAGGAAGAATATAATCATGGGGATCCAGAAATTTGTATAAAAATTATTTACATTGATGGAACTTGCTAAAACCTGAAAGGATGCCCTTTTGGCCTTGGGTTTTTGAAATCTTCATTAAAATAAAACAAATAAAAATCCCAAGCTTGGTGTCAAAGTGAAAAAGGCGTGCGCCTTGTGAAGGTAAAAGAAACAAATAAAGGTAAAAACAGGCGACTAAACAGTGAAGGTACCAAAAAATACTCAATAAAACACAAAGGAAAACAAACAACAAAATAATAGTCATCAGAGGTAGTTTGCCTGCCCCCGTCGGCACTGCCAGTGAAAAGCAAGTCACTGGCAGTAGGCCCATGTGCTGGCATGTGGGCCGTCCAGCAGATCTCTGGCTGCCATCTTCTTGCTCGTCTCTCACCAATCCATGTGACTATGCTTTCATATTGACTAAAAGACATATTCTTCAATGACAAATAAAGCTAATGCCTCTCAGAAATCTATATATATACATGACTTAAGCGCAAAAGGCGTGCGCCTTGTGCCTCAGTCTCTAAGGTGCAAACCTTAGATCCTAGGCAGGCACCTCACCTCGGCTGTGCATGGGCACGCTCAGGTGAGCTTGCGCCTAGGCATGCCTGACAACTATGCTAAAGACGAGGTATCTTGACCATTCAAATACAATAAATAGTCGTCCAATCAACATTGCTTTAATTTATTTATTTTCTTGGAGGTAGAATGGTGTGGTGGTGGGGCGCGGGGCCAGAAAAGCATAAGCCCAAATGAGTTGGAATAAGAACAAGATATTGCATAAATCATAACTTCTGTATATCTGCTGTAACTTCAGAATGACAAGCCAACATCATCCATTTCCTTGTAGTTGTTTTTTTTTTTTTTAAATATCCTTGTGGCTGCTTGAAGGGAGAGTGAGAGAGCGCGTGGACGGAGAGGGCACCTCAGGAAGCCAGAAAGCAAATTGGTCCTAGTTTTGCTTCAAGAAAATACAAAATTTGTGTGCCAAAAGATAGAAAGAAGGCCCAAGGATATACCAGTTAAGCTGAATCCCCGGGTATTTTTTCCATCCACTGCATCTCCATTCTCGATGTCACACTTGCCATTGACCATGCATGTTCCCCATATTAATGTAAGGAGCATCACCGTAGACCCAGCAAGTAAGCCCATTCCAACTGAGACCTGACTTTGAGCAGTCTCTGTAGTTCCAGAGAGTCCAGATACTGTAGAAAAAGGGTGGGCAGGAATGGAAACAAGACAAAAAGAATAATCATTAAGCAAATGACTTATATTGGCCCCGCAAAATCAAATGAATAACTTTAAGCCATCAACGAACGTACTTCAGTATGGGCCTTATCATGAAAACGTATTTGATGTCATATAAATTAAGAACGACAATAATTAAAAAAGAAAAAGCAAAAGAGAACAAGAAAATGATCGAGTAAAGCATCAGCAGCATAACCAACTTGTCAAGCATACAAAGACGAGAAAGGACCAAAAGTAACAGAGTATGTGGACAATTGACACCCCTTTCTTTCAAATTATATGTACACAAATTCTAGAGAATGATAAAATGTTTCAACAAAAAGAACAAAAATATCAGGACACAAAGAGGGGTCCCTATTTGGCTACCGTTCCATAAATAACACCAGCATACCAGGCAAACAAAACACATCTGTGCAATCACACTTAGAAATCAGATACTGTGTTTGATGCCAGCAGCACAAATTAAGGATAACCAAGAGCATACATCAAACAAATTAGTGATAGTATGCCAGCTGTCCATCCAATACAATCATCCTTCTCATCTACTGTCTTCTACCTGAACTATATCTACCCCATGCATCTTATTCAGTTACATCTAGTTTTGCCTCTCCATAATTTTCCCTGCCACATGACTAATTTTACTCTCTTGATTGGAGAAAATCATAAACATGCTGAATTATCTTGATCTATAAAAATAACCATTGTAAGGAACTAGAATGAAGTATATGAAAGAGAAGTTGGGAATAAGTTTCAAGAAGTACTTGGACAATGTGCAATGAAATATACATGACCTTGCACCTTATGAAAGCAATGAAATGGCAAGAGAAAAAATAAAATTAATGCACTGTCTTTCACCAAATACAGAAACATTGTTTATGCTGATTAAGTCAATGTTAAAAACTTAAAATGCATATTGCAGACAGTTGTGCTCAAGAAGTAGATATTTTCACAGTTCCACTGAATAGGCGAGCATGGTGAGTTACTCATAAGTATAGCGCCAAGATGATAAAAGAGATTAACGGAACAATGCAGTAGTTAATGCATCAAAATGGAGTGCCAACAGTTCATCCGGCACAAAGAAAGTGGAATGTGCATATATTGAATTAGACAAGTTAGTTATTTCCAAATGCAAAGATTCCTTCTCGGGCTGAGAAGGAAAATGGTAAAGACATTTCTGTAGCTCAAACGAGTTGAAGAATGGGTAATGCGCCCAATTCTTTGTACTTCGACACCAAATTATGTCACTTTCTCACGCCATAGCTAGGATTGTAACATAGTTCCTACTCCCTAGACCAAATCATACTCTTTTACCCAGCTTAAGGAACCCCCATGTCAAACAAGCGAACTTAGGAGAGCCTCATCACTTCTAAGGTTAACTGGTCATCTCAGTCTCTACGCGGTTGCGCCCTTTGTATGAAGTACTAGAAACTTTGAGCCTTCTGGAAAGGCGAAACTTACAATTTGGCACTTTCTTGTTGTCCATAAGGTCTTGGGCACTTAAAGTTGGAGGACCTCCAGTCGCCCTGATTGAACAAGAAATGAGGAGTCAATAAACTCCTAGTCAAAAGAAAACGAACTTTGAGTTATACATAACTTGTAGGATATAGGATGGAGAACAGTAGTCAAAAAGAATTGGAGCAAAGGGGACGCCAGTCAATTTAACAGCTGGGTTGAAATACTCAAACTAGATCTCCAAACTCCACATTACCCTCCCTACCCATGCCCTGCTTCAGCAGGGTTGTCTCGGTAACCATCCGGTAACTTCAACATCTCGGATGAAGACCTTTGACCAAAAAAGGTAAAGATTCATCAAAAACTTGCAAACTCCGCGAAAGCAAATTCAAGATTTACTGATTGACAGTCCCTCAACTAACATACCAAGAATAAGCAATGGCGTGGCGCCGGCAAGCTCATTTTATCGTCTTCTTTCCAACCTTAAATAAGAAGAAATCAACGTGCTCAAAAGTTTTACGACTTTCGTTAGTCATAAACGCCATGTGTTGGAACTAGATTTGTCTTAGACATATTTTTACAGATAATTGAACTAAATGAGCATTTTTTCAGTTTCTTTTCATTTCTAATTCAAGCGAGAGAGAGAGAGAGGAGAAGAAGAAGAAAGAGGGGGGGGGGGGGGGAGATAATCTTTAACTTTAGCTTCTATCCGTGCATTCTCCCCAGCTTATCCGCCTTCTACAATCCTAATTCCAAACGTAGCTTAATTACGCTAAATCAAAATTGAATC
This sequence comes from Diospyros kaki, assembly GCA_036245055.1. Classification (NCBI taxonomy): domain Eukaryota; kingdom Viridiplantae; phylum Streptophyta; class Magnoliopsida; order Ericales; family Ebenaceae; genus Diospyros; species Diospyros kaki. Next base: position 38,934,880 of record BSEG01000011.1, read on the forward strand.
AGCAAACAATTTTGTATATCCTTTGCTTTGCTATCTTTCCTCCATTTTCCAGCCAACTACACAGAAGTAAAATTCAAATCAAACTCGACACCAAAAGTCGAAACTGAAAGAAAGCACCATACCGAGAATAAGCATGGCATCGGGAAGAGCTCCGAGTATGGGGAGGAAGAGACCGCCGATGAGACCAGGCCCGAGGATCTCCAGCAAGAGCTCGCTTCCAGTGGAGAGGTACGTGGCCGCGCGGAACATGAGGTAGCCGTAGACGAGGATCAGGAAGAGGTTGCCGAGAACGGTGGTGGTGCACGGCAGGAAGCCGTACGTCTGCTCGCAGGTCTCCGATGATCGGAAGGGATTTAAGCCTATAAGCAGCGGCGCCGTGGCCGATCCATCGTGGACGCCATCGGAGACGAGATCCGACTCCCGCTCACCGGTAATTAGCCGTCCCTCGGCTGTTGAGCACGCGATGAGTAAGAAGACGATTGCCAGCGCTCTGTAATCCATGGTAAAAGGTTGTTCATGAACAGCAGTGCATGTAGATCTGAAAGTACATATATATATATATATAGATACAACAGGATATGTTATCTTTATGAAGATCCACCACTGCTGGAATGCAGAGTCCACTGCTGGATATGGCACTGAATTGCGCAGAGAAGAGAAAATGAGAGAGAGAGAGAGAGAGAGAGACAGAAAGAAATTTATGATGATGACGAGCCAACTCAAATTTCAAAGACGAGGACTGTGGCCTTTTCCCATTCTGTCCCTCGGTTTCCCGCTATATTGCAAAATTACCCAACAAAATTAAAAAAAATGCGCCAAAAAAAAACCAAAATTACAAAAAAAATAATGTTATTAGTACACTTTTATATATATCTTAAACTACATAAGCGTGTACTAATAATAAAAAGATAAACAATAATGCAAGTAAATTAGATTGATTATTTAAATATTTTAAATTTAATATATTTATATTTATATTAATTTAATATAAAATATATGATATTAATATAAAGTACTATTATAAATGTCAAATTTAAATATTTAAATAACTTATCAAAATTAACACTATCCCGTTAATATTAAGGTAGCATACGGGGAAAAGTGAATGATAAAATCCTGTTAATATTTAATTTTTTCGACATAATACCAAATCAATATATTAAAAAAGATAAAATCAAACTAAATTAATTAAAATAGTTTAATTTAATTTAATTTCCCGCCCCCACCCCACAACAAAGCGCAGAAATGTCGAACCCCCGGGGGGGGGGGAGTGGTAATATTGAGGAAGATGAGGGGCAAATTTGTCTAGTTGAGCTGTTTAGGAGGATGGCGCTCGGTTGTCCCGTCCTTCCAACTGACGCGGCGTAAGATAGATCGTGGACGGAATTAAATGGCCAAATCAGCTCGCGGGCCAGGATTCGGTACGTCGGCAGTTACTCAAATGGATTAATTAAACCTAATTTAATAATTTCTTAATAAACACAACGTTAATGTTAATTATTTATGATTAATTTTAATAAATATATTTTATTTTTAAATAAGAGATAAATGCTACTTGCATATTCAGGTTGACACCATATTAATACTTTATTAATCAAAATAAAATATTAATATAGGTGTTAACTTAAATGTGTAAGTATTAAAATAATATTTTTATGTAATAATATATATATAAACACTGGAGAAACGAATCAATTGTCCAAGCAGATGAGGCCAACGAAATAATCGATTGAGCGATGGTGGCGCATTATCGTGGCATTAAATGTAACGCTTTTGGCAAAGTTTAATTATTAAAGGTCAATACCATCAACAATCTACGGCAATAATAATAGTGATTGCGATGGAACACAATGGGTTTTAATAACTCAACACGGCATTTATTTATTTATTTTTTAATTTTGTTGTCCAATAGTATATAAATCTCATATTGTAATTTTATATGAGAAAATGTTATTAAATATGACATTTGTAGTGATATTTTATATTGATATATTATATTTTGTGTCGTGTTCATATAAATATGTAAAGAGTTTTGATCTCTGAACTAATGTTGTTTAGTTTATATTAAAGAATGTTGATGTGACAACTCAAATATAATAATGTAGGGTCTATTCAAGTTGTGTTGAAAGAATTAAATGGATGGTCTCACATAATCATTATATTTGAATTATCACATTAACATTGCTTAATATAAATTAAATGATGTTATTCAAAAGATCAAAAACTCAATATATAAGATATTAGTATAGATTACCAATCAAAGTGTCAAAGCTAAATGTTTAAATAGCGATGATGGCATTTGGGATTGATCACCGCACATTTGTCTTAGTGTGAATATTTGTAAAAAAGAATAAGTCTAGTTTCTCGATATATAATCTTTAATGCTTAAGTTAGTATAATAAATGAGAAATAAATGTTTAACGAGTAATATGAGTCTTTTGATTTAATCGTAAGAGTTTTCTGTCTTTATATAGACAAAGTAAATTGGGATACTCGAAATCATCTTTGAGAATTTCAAATTTGATTATTTTGAGTTAAAGACGAATCCATTGGATCGAGTAAGGATACCGTCGAGCTTGAATTTTTCGAGGTGAAATGACCCAGCATCAAAAGTTATCTTAAATACTATTGTGTTTAGCTATCTCATGTTCATTGTCTTTGGGGTTTCTGGAATTATCTCAAAAGTTCTTGTGTAGATTTGTCTTCACAGTACCGGTAAGGGTAAGTTCTTTGACATAAGGATGTGGAGTTAGATTTTAGTATTTCTCCTTTCTAATGACGCATATCATGTCTCTATTACTATCAAAAAAGACAAACAACAAGATGAGATTGATTGTTCAAATAAGTTAATAATGTCACCTGCTTGGGTAATCCCCCATCAAATAGCATTTCCCATTTATATTTTGCTAAGCTTAATAAATTTTATATTTGAAATTATTATGATGTACCCTTCTAATCTTAACGAGTCTATATAAATCGTCTCGTTTATGTGATCCAAGTAAAATTTTTATAATACAATAGATAATGTCATGTATAAAGTATAGAGTCATACAAACTCACCATGCATTGTGGCCAGCATGACTCTCAAAAATTTAACTAAAAATTATATTTTATAAAATAATCAACAATACTCGATTCTACACCAAACAACCTTAAGATTACGATAAAGACTTAACTTAAATAACCCCGAGTGCATTTTTATAAATATATTTCTAAATTTCGTGATGAGGTAGTCCAAAGGCAACTATTTATGGGTTAAGTACCAATAAATGCATATTGTTTTCATATAAGATGTATTTATTGTATCATGTTTTCACCTTTTTAATAACAAAAATGTTATTCAGACACTCAATTTCGACACTTGATGTAACATTATGTATTAAATGTATTATATATTTATATTGATACGATACACAATATAATACATTAATACAGAGTGTCCTTTTAAGTATTAAAAATGAATGTCCAAGTAAAAATAAGATGAATTTACTGATGCCTAACCATTTTCCTGAGCCTTATCAATATTATTATATAAGTAAATAAGGCATTTTGGTGTTATAAAGTTATATTAATAAAGTGAATTTTAAAAATATTTTTTATGTTTTTATTTAAAAAAATAAAAATAAAATTTTACCACCAAGATTTGATCTCATGGTTGACTCACCAGGTTACATTTAATTTGTTAAAATTGAATAGAAAGGAGGCTCACCTAAGTTTTTTAATCAGTTCAAGTTGGACCAGACTGACAGGAGACTAGACTGGATTCAAATTGTTGTCACAAGCAAAGTGTTATAGCCCAAGATAGAGAAATTAATTTTGAAAGTTTTTTAAAAATTTTGGGTTGAAAAGAATCAGATGATTAGATTTTACAAATAACTCTTTAAGTTATTCGAAGAATTAGAGTTTATATAAAAACTGAATTAATAAGTGACCGAATTAATTGTAGAGAATGACTTAAAACTTAGATATTTAAAAAAAATGATAGGTGATTGACGAGTGTTTATGACAATAAAAGCAATCAAAACATGGATAATTTTCGATACAATTAAGATACAGTTTAAAAAATCGAATGATTGTAAAGAATTTTCAAAAAATCAATGAAATCTTAAAAAAATTTAAATTTTGCATAAGAAATAATTTTCAAGTAGTTTTAAGATGAAACAAAGATTCTATAAGAGTACAGAGACGAAACTGTACTTATCAAGTAATTTTAAGTTATTAATTTTAAATTTTAAATATTTCAATGAATATTAATTTAATATTTAAGGGTGTAGTAATAATTAACAAAATATCAAATGAAAATATGAAAAATATTGAAGGAAGAATTTTTTTTATTTATATTATGTATAAATATAATATATATACTATAATATACCATATCCATGTGTGGAAGGAAAGTTGATAGGAGCAGCACACAGGTTCTTTTCCTTAACATGCGTTCTTCTTTTTTTTATCCTTTAATATATAAGGTGTTATGAGGGCATTTTAGATATTAATATCTATATAATAAGGGAGGATGATTTTTGAAATTGAGAGATAAATGTGAGGGGGACATTTTTGAATGGTTGAGATCAAATGTGAGGGGGACATTAATGGCTCAGATCAATTTTTTTTCCCCCAAAACCATCCCATCCTCCCTCACCTCACGCACACTCTGCCCAACCCGCTAACACACGCACATACTGCCTCTCTCTCTCCCTCTCTCTTTCTCTCTCTCAGTCACCCACCCACGCCATCGTTGCCGCCCCCCCTGTCCCGCCCAACCGGGTTTCCTGTGAAGCTTTTGTTGTGAATATATTTTACTGTGAAGGAGGAGGAAGCCGAGTAGGCCAGCCGTCGGTGGCGCTCGATGGCGACTGACGGGTGAGTTGCAGGAAGAAGACCGAGCAACCACAGCCACGATGCAGGTGGGCCTGACGGAGAAGACCGCTGGAAGCTCAATGTGTGTGTAGCTTCACTGTGTGTATATATTTTACTGTGTATACATTTCTGGGATTAATATTATACATTTCTGTGTATATTTTACTGTGAAGGAGGAGGAAGCAGAGGAGGAAGCCGAGTAGGCCGGCCGTCGGTGGCGCTCGATGGCGACTGACGGGTGAGTTGCAGGAAGAAGACCGAGCAGCCACAGCCACGATGCAGGTGGGCCTGACGGAGAAGACCGCTGGAAGCTCAATGTGTGTGTAGCTTCACTGTGTGTATATATTTTACTGTGTATACATTTCTGGGATTAATATTATACATTTCTGTGTATATTTTACTGTGAAGGAGGAGGAAGCAGAGGAGGAAGCCGAGTAGGCCGGCCGTCGGTGGCGCTCGATGGCGACTGACGGGTGAGTTGCAGGAAGAAGACCGAGCAGCCACAGCCACGATGCAGGTGGGCCTGACGGAGAAGACCGCTGGAAGCTCAATGTGTGTGTAGCTTCACTGTGTGTATATATTTTACTGTGTATACATTTCTGGGATTAATATTATACATTTCTGTGTATATTTTACTGTGAAGGAGGAGGAAGCAGAGGAGGAAGCCGAGTAGGCCGGCCGTCGGTGGCGCTCGATGGCGACTGACGGGTGAGTTGCAGGAAGAAGACCGAGCAGCCACAGCCACGATGCAGGTGGGCCTGACGGAGAAGACCGCTGGAAGCTCAATGTGTGTGTAGCTTCACTGTGTGTATATATTTTACTGTGTATACATTTCTGGGATTAATATTATGCATTTCTGTGTATACATTTCTGGGATTGCTCACTGTGTGATTATTTTATGTATCAAATAATATGTAAATGGGTGTAATAATATATGATTCAATTTGATTATTTCTGGGATTGGTTAAATTAATATATTAAGATTTATAATATATAATATATTGGTATATATTGATGGTTCAAATAATATGTAAATGGGTGTATGTGTGTGTTGTATGTATGTGTATATGTAAATGGGTTTTCTTCTTTCATCTTCCCTCTCTGCCAAACCCACTCTCTGCCCGCCTCCCATTCTCTCTCTCTCTCTCTCTCTCTCTCCATTGCATCTCTCTCTCTGTCTGTAGATATACATGCAGTCGCTGCCACATTGCTGAGGGAAGGGGGTCGTGGGGATGGGGGGGAGGTGGTCTGGAACCAGGGGGAGGGATGCTCACTCCCCGGCCGCTTTTTTATTTTTTATTTTATACTTTATATTTGTTTTTGTTGTTTTTTTATCTTTCATTTATAATTTGTGTAAAAATATTTTTACAATAATAATTAAAGTAGAGGCACGGGTTATTCAAATTAGATAAAGTAAAAATATGTGTATATTGTGTGCGTGTGTTGTGTGTGTACAATATGTGTGTGTTATGTATACGTGTGTGTGTGAGTGTGTTTGTTTCTTTTATTATATAGACGTGTGTTTGTGTGATGTGTGATGTTTACTATCTGTATATGTATGTGTGTGTTGTATGCGTGTGTTCTGATACACACTTATATATATATATATGGGTGTGTATATATCAATTTCTGTCTTTTTTTTGGAATTGAATTTTTTTGTTATTTTTCTTTTAGTTTCATTTGAGATTTTGTTGGTAGTTATGTAAATGAGAGAAACGGTGAAATCTTTTCCTAAGTTAAAATTTGTAATGAAGTGTGTTGAGTTATTTTATGTGATTCTATTTTGTGTTAATTTTTATGTATTACTAATCAAAAAAGTATTGTTTACATACATACATACAAAGTATTATTTTTTATTGTTTTCTTTAACAAAAAAGTATTATATAATTAGTTTTGATTTTAATTTAATACAAACATATTATATTTGTTAATAATATTAATACAAATATATTTACAATATATTTTCATATTGTGTTTTATATTTTAAAACAAATGCTAATTTCTACAATTTGAACTATTTTAGTGTTTTTAATATATAAATAGTAAATACCATCATTTTATGTAACATTATTAAATTGATATTCTTTATTTTGCATTTCTCAAACTGTAAACATATTATATTTGGTAATAAATATTATATTTGTTAAAGAAAACAGTAAAAAAACAAACCAAAGATATTTTGAAAAACATCTATTTTAGATGTCTATTTAAAAAAATTTCTCAATTGAACATGATTTTCTAATTTTTATATTTTGTAAATGAATTTTTTGGGATATCTTTGTGATTGTGAAATGCATTTTAATTTTTACATATGGATACTTTTAATTGTAAACAACTAAAAATAGTCTCTTCATAAAATAAAAATAGAATTATTTTTAATGTAAGACTATTTTAATAAAAATAGAATTATTTCAAATTTAAAATATCAATATTTTATGTTGATTGTTAAAATTATTATTATTATTATACCTTAAAAATTTAATTTCAAAACCAAACAAATTCTTTATCAAGACCCAATTTGTCTAGAAACCCACCTAACCTAATGTCAATGGTGAATCAAATTGGAAAAAAAATTAATTTAATGATAATTTCATATTATCTAATCATGTATTATTATGTAACTAAATTGTGAATACATGAGACCAAAAAATAATAAATGTTATTTTATTTTTAATTTTATTAAACTTATTATTGTCATGTGTTAATTTTTCACATTATGTCATTTTACTCAAAATGTTCTTACCCATGTGTTATAATTAATGACAGTGACGACAGTTGAAAGTTTAAATACTTTTGTCATTTAATTGTGTCCAAATTTTCAAAACTTCTTTCTTTCTCCTGCCATTACACTGAATATATTTTAGAAACTATTTAAAAGAAAAGTGAGAGTAAGGTGATTTGTTGTGGAGCTATTTAATGAAATTGGTTTGGGAAGGAAAAGACTGTTTGTTTAGAGCTATTTAAAAAGAAAGGAATTGTTTTAACATTTATGTGTAATATATATAACAAGAAAGTTTATGATTTTTTTTTGGCACATTTTTAAGAGAGTATAGTATTTTATATTGTATTTTAAAAAAAAATTGGTGAATCTTTATTTTCTATGTCTTTGTTATTTGTGAAATTTTTTTTTTTTTGCATAAATTTATGTTTTGACTTCCAAAGTAACAATTATTCATACCAAGTTTTGATTTTGGTTTTAATTTCATTTTTATAAAATTGTGCTCCAATTTTAATTTTATCATTTTAATGTAATTGTTAAAATACATCTATTCTAAACAATGGAGTGGGTTGGCGGGTGAGACGACAATGAAAGGGGCGACTGTGGATGGGGGTGAGGCATTGCGAGGTCTGACAAGGGGCGATGGCGGTCCGAGATGACCCGACCGACCGCTCTCAAGGGCCTTTGAAGCCCCCGACCAACAACGGTAGGGGCTTGAAAGGGTCTCCGGTAACGACTGGTATGTATTGTTTGATATTTAATTTTTAATTTAATTAGTTTAGATTGTAGAGCATTTATTGATGTGTTTTATTATATAAATTTAGTAATCTTTTTTTATTATAAAACTTTAACAAGTATATAATAATTTTAATTTCTGTTTTTTGTTCAGTATTCACTATTTTTGTTTTTGCAATATTAGTAAACATAATTGCATTTTAATCTTAATATTATTCATACTGTGTCTTTAGCCATGTTTATATTTATTTTTTGATAATTTCGTGTTTAAGAACTATATATATTATTTTCAAATACGTAACATAAGCGAGTTTAGACTTTCAGTTTAGTATGTGTTTGAGTTCAGTGTTTTATTATTTTATGTTCAAATTTAATGTTTAATTTTTTTTAGTTGTATCGTGCCTTTAAGCACGGATTATCCTTAGTATTATTATATAGCTTAACGTATACACAATCATATATCAATAATATTTTTCTTTAATATAGATGTGATGATGCGTGCATATACGTAAAAATGAGATGCCCAAAGAAATAATATTGTAAATTAGGATAAGGAAAGAAAGTCTGGAGGGCAGGCACGCGGCTGGAATTTTTCCAGCAGCCACGCGTCCAAACTGAGCAGCCAAGTGGCTGTCTCCAACAGCCACGCGTCCAGCCCTCCTTCCTCTTCAAACTTCACTCCATTTTATGCAATTCCAGTCAAGTGAAAAAGGATAATTTTTTTGTTGACTTAGTGGCTTAAATGATAGCCTTTGGGTAAATGTGAGAAGCTTGGCTGGCAAGGCATCAGAGATTCAGAATGCCTATAAATATATAGGAAAGGAAAAATGGAAGGAGACTGGATGCGCAGAGGATAGACTTCTGTGAGAAAGAAATTGAAAAAAAATTAAATATTATGTGTGTACGTACAAAAAAAAATTAAATGAGAGACATTTGAAGTAATTTTGACTAAGGGTGCGCAAAAATTTGGATAAATTGATTTAACCGATTCGATCAGTAAGGTTCGGTTAGTTTTAATAGTCGATTCGATTTCGATTACCTATTTAACAAAAAATCGAATAGTTGGTTCGATTTAGTTATTTGAATCAAAATAATCGAATCTAAATAACTGAACCGCCAACCCATTCTTAGCCGGCCTTTCTCCCCCCAAGTTCATTATACAGGCCCTGCACACCCAATAGCTTGAGTCACCCCCTCTTCCCCACTCATCAAAGGTGATAGCATCGAATCCTAGGTCCTTAACCAGCTAACCCTCACCTTGTCGTTGTCGTTGAACCCAAACGCTCTCGTTGTCGGCTTCTCCCTCCCTCCCAACACCTAACCGCTCTACGCTAGATAGCTTGAGAGTCACCCCTTACCCATAGAAAGCGAGAGCAAATTGAACCCTAACTAGCTAACCCTTACCTCGTCGTTGTCGTCGAACCCAAATGCCCTCGTCATCGGCTTCTCCCCCCCCAACACCCAGCCCCTCTACAACATCCATCAGATAGCTCTCGAGTCACCCCCTCACCCGTCGAAGGCGAGAGCAAACCGAACCCTAACCGATTAACCCTCACCTCGCCTTCGCCGTCGACTGCCTTTTCTTCGTCCATTCGCCCTCACCCCTTCATCCCTTCTCTCTCAAGAGGCCGAGAGTGAGTGATTTCGAAACCCTAACCCTAACTTGTTTTAGATTCAGTTTGTTCATTTGTTAATTTGTTTCAGATTTAAGTTGTTCATTTGTGAATTTGTTTCAAATACAAGTTTGTTCACGTCCTTCAATAGGGGAGGCAATTGCGATATGCTTACAGCACTATATCTTGGCATTGGGGACTGTTGTGATGATCCCTACATTTCTTGTTCCCTTGATGGGTGGAATTGATGTCAATCGGTTAGTCCTCATTTAAGTCTTCTTGGTGTAGAATTTGTGTTTTTATATGATTGCTCATTCTCAAAACACCAGTTTTGCTTCATTTTCTGTCATTCAATCTTCGATGTCACACATTGTTGTTTTCATATTTGGAATAGAGGTAATCAAGTCTCATTCTGAATGAATGTTAATTACTTGACTGTTGGTAATCAAGGTTCAATGAATGAATGTTAATTATTTGCCATTCGGTTTTGATTAGGTTAGTTTTTGTGTAAGTTCAGTTTGATTTTTTGGGTAGGTTTTCGATTCGGTTAGCTCAAATTCAGAATCGGTTAGTTCGATTTCAATTAATTCGGTTAGTGTAGATTTTCGGTTCGATTATATGCTTAAGGTCGATTCGGTTCGATTAGTTACAATGGGGTGATTTAGTTCGGTTATAATTGAATGTACACCCTTAATCTTGAATTTAAATAATTTTTGGAATTATCTTTTTTGTGCGATCTCTCATTACTCGTACTCTTGATTTCGACAAAAAAGGTAAATCACAGGTGAAAACTTTATCTCACTACGTAGAGTAAGGAATCAAACACACGACTTATTAGTGCGAATCCTAACTTATCGTGATTTAACCACTTGACATATGCCCTAAGGGACTGGATTTAAATAATTCTTATAGTTTATTATGTTGGAAATTGTTAAAGAAGCGTGAAGTCATACAATTGACCTTCGAATATTTTTAACAGTTTAAAGAAGAATATTTAAGGCAAATTTGATATTTTTATTCTTGTTATTACTACATAATATATTACTAAACTTTTAAGGTTAAATTTACTGGGTGCAAGAGAGATCAGCATGAGGGAGTTGATGGCAATGACAGGAGAGCGTACGGGAGAGAGCTGGCTTTTGCAACAAGGGGTTACAAACATTTAAGAAACGCAAGCTGTGGTAGATTGAGGAATGCAAGACAAATTAAATTTGGGAGAGAGAGAGAGAGAGAACGGTTTCGATGGCTAGCTAGAGGATAGGCTAGTTTTCGTGGAGCGTGATTGAGTCAACAGTGTTTCGTTATATATATTTGGCTACTTTTGTTGGTAATTATGCAACAAAATGTAGTTGGTTGGCATGCACCAGAGGCTACACACACACAATGGGTCACGGGTTAGCCCAACAAATAAATGTAACTTTCAAATATATTGTTTGGACACACACGCACACATATATATACATACAGTCCTGATATAATTGTTGTCCGACACTGATATATACAGTCTTTATATATATATACATACATATATATATACACATGCACACGCATATAATTGTTGCCCGATGCTGACGTGGCTTTGTCACGTCTGGGCAACATATAATATTCTCCACTCACTCACCCAGCCCTTTCCCCATATGCATCTCACCACCATCACCCCCTCCCCAATTTTCAATTAAGCACCCCCTATAGTAATATAAATTTATCCTAGTGCAAAAGATTTTTTACAAAATCTTCTTATGCTAAATGTAGGTGCTCGTGCTCAAAATTAAAAATCAAAGGACTCAAAACTCCATCTTCACCTAGCCATCTTCGCACAAACACACATATATACAAATATACATACATTCGAACACACACACACGCAAACAAACACATACATACATATATATATTTATCGACAGTGGGACGGCTACTGTGGGATAGAAGAGAGAGATGTAGCGGCGTTGCAGTTCGATGCAGCCTTGAACCCTAGGGTTCAGGGCTTGAGGGGAAGCCCTGGGGTTTGGGGCGCTTAGGCCTCCTCGAACCCCAGAGTTCGGGGCCCATTGGGGTTTGGGAGAGCCATGGAGTGCGATCGCCCTTGACATGCAGCCGTCGCCAAATACGTATATATAGCAACATTTGTGTGTGTGCGTGTCTACGTGCGTATATATATGTGTGTGTGTGTCAGAATGTGTATATATGTGTGTTTATGTGATTATATTTATATATGTGTGTTTGTGTATGTGTTTGAGTGTATCGTTTCCGACGTAAATGGATTGCCACGTATGATATATATGTATATGTATGTATATATACGTGTGTGTGTTTGGATGTGTATATATGTGTATTTAAGTGACTGTATATATATGTGTATTTGTGAATGTGTTTGGATGCATCGTCTTTGCCGTAAATGGGTGACCACAAATGACGACTAACCAGCAATTTATTGAGAGAAAAAGTGATTACAACAGAGAAGGTAAAAATAAATTTTGAAATAAAAGTATTTCAAGTATATTGAAAGATGACTGTGAAGAGTAAAACCAGTGGTTGTGAATAATAGATATATCTTATTTTTATATTTTATTTTTAAGCATTTAAAATTAATATTTTAAATATAAATTAATAAAATTATTTCTAAAATTACTCTTATTATAATAATATCTCAGTGAATCAGCACAGATGCGCAAAATGCGGCTGGGAAATGAAATGACGAGATTACCACTGGTAAGAAAATCCGTGATGTTGATGCCGTTTTGGTGGGCCTTCCAGAAGCGTACTGGCCACCCGCCACCAAACAAAGCCTATATATATGGTTCGAGGTTAGATTACTTTATTATTATTTGTTAAAATCCCTCCGCATGGATGTCCCTTAAGCCGCCACATAAATCCATTTACGAGAGCACCTGCAGAATGTGACAGTTCGCGGCATGACTTAAGGAATTCAGCCCCCTGTTTGCTTGCCCGTCATGCACGTAGGATTGGTTGCGGGGTGCAATGCGCAAGGGTACTTTAGACTTTTCACTTGAAGCCCGCTGACTTCCTGCAATACTATTATTATTAAATGGGATTACGATTTAAAACATTTAAGATTTACTAAAATATAAATAAAAAATATATAAAATATGAAAATTATTTTAAATTTTTATCTTTTTTAATATATTTGTTAAACTTATTCGATAACTTTTCAAAAAAAATCCCGTGATTTCTTATCTGACATTTTTTAGATATATTTATTTATCACATTTTTTAGATATGCTTATCTCCTCTTCTCAAAATAAATATATCTTAAATCTTACAGATAAGAAAAAAAAGTGTATTTATCTTTTATTGTATTTTAAAAATTTAATAAATAATTTAATAAAAATTTTTGAACTCTTCTTAATCTTATCTTGATCTTTCTATATTTTGATTCGAAAAATATTTTAATCTTATTTTGATATAATTTTATCTTACTTATTTTAATAAATGCTATCTCAGTAAATATTATATATTATTTTTAATATTTAAATAATATAATAAATATTTAAAAAATCCAATCTTTTTTTTCTCAATAAAATTTTATTTAATTTTATATACATATAAAAGACGAGCCATCCTTTAATTATATATTATGTATATGGGGAAGATTTGATAGATGTGGAAGATGGGATTTCTCGATGTCACCTTCCAGTTTGGGCCTTGTTGATAGATCTAGCATAAGTTGGGCCACCAGGCCCATGTTCCTCTTAAATCGCCTTTTGGGCCAACCTGATCGAGGCCCACGGCAGATGAGAGCTTCATGAGTCCATCGATCTCTTGAAAATTTATGGGCCCAATGCTTATGCTAATGAGAAATATTTGATGGTAGATCTAGTATTAAGAAGTTATAATAATTTTTCCTTAATTAGGGTCAAGCTTTCTCGAACGATGACTCGTACATAAAATTTTGTATTGTTATTCGATGTGTATTTTGTGAGTTAAAGTGTTTGCCCAACAAATTTATTGCATATATAATAAAAAAATAATGATTGTATACTCTCAATAATTAGGGCAAAAATGGGAGAATGATCTCGTGAACGATTTTGATTTGTTGTTCCTGATTTGGTTCTTTTGTATGGATATAGGTTGACAGTGAGTTTCTTGTTCTAATAATAAGAACCAAACTTTAAAAGACTTGATATGTTTCAATCACAATTCATCTATTCCATTATGTAAGCAAACAAGTATTTTGGTTATTCCCGAAGCTTGGTCAAAATTTTTAAATTTTAATAATACTTTTTAAATATTTTATTTTAAAAAATAAAAATTTATTATGAGAATAAGATTTAAATTCATGATTGCATCTGAACTCATTGCAAAACGAGGTTATGAGAGAGCAATACAAGTATCGTGCTATTAGGCAAAATGGTAAAGTACTACACCTTAGATGGCGAGAGTTCACTAACCAAAAGTATCATTAACTTATGCTCTAACCCGAGTAGTATGGAAACATGTGGAATCCTCTATGAATTAGCAAAGACCACATTGCAAGACTAAATACTCTTGGGTGATCAATAGTGAAGTAGTATTGCAAGGGAAATGTGAAAAGAACTTCCGTTGGGAGTGAAATAGAATGTGAAATCGTAACCTCTTAAGTAGCGAAAAGAGTCGGCAACTCATAGGCAATGACTTGATTAAGGAAACTTATTAGGATCGTAATAAAATCGAGTACAGATATTATTCAATAATTTTATAAATTATTTTTTAATTTAAACATGCACCCGACACAATTACGAGCCATCTCAAAAATAGATTTAAATTAATACAAAATTAGAGGCACCGCAGGCGTCCCCCACGCGGGTAGCTCTCTTTTGGGGGGTTTTTAATAATTAGATGAAAGAACATACAAGTGGGGCCTTTTGATGCTCCACCGACGTGCAATAATGCGTCTCCCCCCACAGACACATGCAACCTTTCACTAATCATCATTAAGATGGAGGAGGCTACATCTATATTGTTTGCATTTAATCTTCAACATTCCATCTCACCTTTTTCTCTAATCATTATTAATGTCCCCTCCCACTAGGAGCTACATATTATATGAAAAATTTTATGATATTTATTGGTGCCGGGTATTTTGCATAATTTAAAATATATATGTATTATATAGATTTTGATAATGTTGAGTAAGATTGTCGAGTTAAACTTTTATAAGCATAAGTTCTATCTTTAGGTATAATTTTTAATGATTAAATTAGTACTGCGTTTGTAGGTAAAAGATATGTTTATCGATTGAGGCCTTTATCCTTATATATAGGGCCGGCTCAAGGAGTTGTGCACCTAGACGATAACTAGTTTAGGGACCTTCTAAAAAATAATAAGAAATATTAAAAATTTATTTTTATTATTTTTTGAGATGTAAAATTATTAATTAAATTTTTGTATTCTAGTTTAGAAAGTAAATTTTTTTTTAATTAATAATATAGTCAAATTACTTAATCTTTTTTTGCACATAGTTGAACGTAAATAAAATTTTATTAATTTTAATTTTAAAATTTTTTTTCTACTAAAATTATAATAACATGAGTGGTTAATAATATTCTATAAGTTATTCATGCATTTGAAAAATAATTTACCTTTTTTTAAAAAAAATTAGTATTGCAAGTGGTGTTTTTATTTAAATGGTTATAACTTTTTTAAAAAAAATTGTAATTCTAAAAATAAATCTAAATCATCAATATTAGAGAGAATATCATGTTTTAGAAAATTTTCAAGATTTAAAAATTTTTTCTTCCAATTATCATTATCAAGTAATTTTAACTTTTCTACATTATAAAGAAAACCAAAATTATCTTCATAAATTTTAAATTGTTCAAATCTATTTTAAAGAGAGAAAATAAAAAGATCAAATAAATTTGTAAAATAATTAATTCTAAAAGATTTTTCAAGAGATAATTTAATCTCCTCATTTTCATTCTCGTCAAATTGTTTCTTTCTCTTTATTATACGTTTTTTTATGAAATTTTGATTCTATATTTATTTGCTCTATAATTTCTTTAGCATAAATCATAGAAAATTTTAAACCATTTTCTCTATAGTTTTTTTTTTAAAAAAATAAAACATTTCAAGTGATCTATTGTAATAGTAATGTCTATATATTTACATTATAAATAGTTAGTAATCGTATTAATAGTAAATAACATATTATATCAAATAATCAGTAGGTGAGCGTGAGCCTCATCATCTTCTCTTTTTTATTTTATTTTTAATTTTCGATCATTACTTCTCTCCTTTTCTCATTAGTTGTCACTCAAAGTCAAAATGTTACACCTAAACTCACTTGCATTTATTGTCGCTGCAGGGTAGGGAAGGGAACGAAAAGGGTTGGCAGCAGCAGTCCGGTAGCTAGCGGTTGGTATCGGCATAGGTAGCAACGCATGCTTTCTCCATCTCTTTCTCTCTTTCTTGCATGACGAACGAGTGAGCTGACAATTGTGTCTCATCGGCCGTCTCTCTCCTGTTAGCTCCATTTCCTCTGGTTTCCGTTGATCAGTCCAGTCGACGTCTCACTGTATCTTTCTCAGCTTTGCCTCCTTTTAGTCTTGGCTCCAAAGTGGTCGATTGGTCAACCATTAGTGGCTTCTTTTAGTTCTTCTGGGCAGGGTCGACGACCTCTGCAAATTTTTTTGGGCCTCTCATTTTTGGGGGCTGACGATTGTCGGTTGTTTGTGGCCTTCTTCTAGGCAGGAAGGCCGGTAGCCTTTGAAATTTTTTTGGGCCCCTCTTCCCCCAATTTTTTGGGGGCCCTAGGCGTAAGCTTATGCCTTGAACTGACCCTACTTATATAAATCGAGCCTATAAAGGGTACACATGAATTTTGATGACTATCGAGATTCTCGACCAAGACTTTCAAATTTCTAGAGAAATCTTTTAACTGTGAACCTTTTCGCTAGCTAGTAGAAGGTTTGACAGGACACATGCCACTCTTTATTCAGTATGACACGAGTTTAGCAAGACCCCATTTTCAAGAAGGGCCTTGGGGGTAGATTTATAAATAAGTATAATCTTAAGAGATCTTTTATAGGATTTTTAACCTTTATATTATATGTCACAAATTTTACATATATTATACAAAGTACCAATATTCTTAACTACAATAAAACTTGTCCTAATAATAAGATTCCTAACATTTAAAAGAAAAGAAAAACCCTAAAGGAAGGGCAATATTATGAGATGTTCCAAAAACTTTTAGAGAGAGGGAGAGAGAAAGTGAGACATACAGGCCTCCATGTGAGTCTGAATTGGGGACAAAGAAAAGTGAGGGTGGGGGCTTACAAACAGTTCACATGGGTGGGGGGGACTCATTAGAGATGTATGAGAGGACATGATTCTAAGGCCCTTATTCCTCTCACCCTTTCTTTTCTTTCACAGCTCATCCCTCCCTCACCTACACTCAGTCTATTTGTGCCCTTCGTCTTCCTCTTTCCCTCCCTAGCTATGTTTGCCACTATCCCTACATATATATATATATCTTATTATAAAAATTGTAATATTAGATTGAGTTGTAATAAACTCTCATTTTTTCATTTTTTAACATTACTGTCAAGTCAAAAATCTCATATCTAACTTTTTATCTCGACACCGCTATATAGCCGATAATAGGTCTCATGTTCGAATTTCGCTTTAAATTTCGTGATTTGCCTCATCTGCTGTAATCTTGGGATTGAGTTACAAGGGTCTTTAAGGTGAGGAATTTCACTTTTTTTGGAACAAAGATACGCTTAGACAACCCTTAAAAGTTTAAGATAAAATTAACTTTTTACTTGACAAATTAAACTTTTAAATGAGATGATAATTAATAATTTAATAAGTTTGACACTGTTTATAACACTGTAAGTTTACAGGTCCAATAATCCACACAAATTTTTCTTAATAGATTTTTAATATAGAAGTAGATGGTGACGATTACATCTTGTTGTATTTATATAAAAATATTTTTAAAAAATAAATAAATACTTATATTTTAGTATCTATAAAATCATAGTATATAATTAATAATCACATCATTCCACATAAAGGTTTCATTTTGTTCCTTTAAAGAGTACCTTTCTCATCATCTAACTGGCCTACACCCGAAAAGGCCTTTCCCTCGCCATGTGAGAATACATTTGTTTTTTATTTTTATATCTTTTGTACTTAATTAAATACATTATGTTATATTTAACTCATTGATATTAGAATTTCTTTGAAAAATTCTTTCCTAAAGTGCAATGGTTCAGTAATAATAAATGCATCTTCTTCTCAAATAAGGTACGTTTTTATTAATTATTGTCCTAAACGTAATAATGGTTAGATAATAATAAAGGTGTCATCTTCTCAAACAAAGAACATTTACTGTATCTATTGCATATAAAAACAAATTATATTTATTGATATTTAAACACTAACTTTAGGACAATAATTAGTGTTACCTTTAATATCATCATACAACACTTAGGGGTGAGTATTTGGCGGATTTAAAAACCAAACCGACCAAAATACTAAAACTGAATGTAAAAAATTGAATTGAACTAATTGAAAAAATCAAAAAATCGAGCAAATAGAAAAGAATTGAACAAATTGAAAAAATTAAAAAAATTGAAAAAAAAAACCCAAACAGAACCAAATAAATTGAAAAATTAAAAAAACCAAAAATAAACCCACAAAAGTTTAAAAAAATCTAAAATTCCGGCTGATTCAATTATTTCGATTGTTTTAATAAAAAAATAGAATTGAATCAAAACAATTAAAATTGTGAAATTTAATAATTGAACCGAACTGACTTTTAGTTGAAATTGAATCGAAGTGGCAATTTTAATTAATTTAATTTAATCATTTTAATTAAAATAAACTTTTGCAGTACACTTGTTTATATTGCTATCTTATCAATTTTTATTTTTAGATTACAATGCCCGTCTAAGATATGCTCTATCATTAAAAATAGTTATTTTTTTAGACTGTAGATATAAGGAAGACTATTATGAATTTATGATCACTATTATTATGTGTTCTTTAAGGAACAAAATAAAGAAATCTTAATAAAAAATTATAGTAAAGTGTTAAATAAGTCACGATATCTGATTTTAAGGCTAAATTAATTATTATATTTTAAAAATAATTAAATAGATTATTGTATTTCACGAGTTCGAGTCAAATTAACTATTGTACTTTGAAAAGACACAAACTGAAATATTGAGTTATTTTGATTTAAGATAGTGTTAAGGAAGTTAATAATTGAATTAAGTTTGAAATTAAAATATAATATTTGGAGACAGAGTTATAAAATAAGGTGGGGAAGGGGGAGTCACATCGGCACGTGGGGTGGGCGATTCCGCCAGTTAATAAACTATCGCGACTTTGCAGGGAAACCGTTGGCGTTGGGTTGGGGGGAGACCCCTCCCCTACGCAGCTGTTGCTAGCTGTCCTAATCCCCATTCCTCCCCTCCCATATGACCCACCACCACCAAAATATGCCACGTCATCCTATTCCTTCTCCCTCTCTTATTCATCATATATATATATATATATATATAGTCACCAAGCTGATAATTTTGTTCATGTAATTTGATTTTTTTTATAATTAGTCAAATTTTTTATTATTTTAATTATATTCATATAATTATATTTTTAAATCAATTTATTTTTATATTTTGACTTATAAAAAAAGGTTAAATTGATTTGAAAAGGTAAATATATGGGTGTAATTAAAATAATAAAAAATTTAAATTATGACACACACACAAAAAATATCAAAATAGATGGGTTAAATTAACTAGAAAATACATATTCAAAGATTTAATTGAAATAACAAAAAAATTAAATGGTGACACGAAAAAATATGAAAGTACGTGGGCAAAAATATGGATTTAGCTTATATATAAAACTTATTTTATATTTTCATATTTTTAAATAAAAATATTATTTAGATACTAAAATATTTTTGATAATGTTTGTGTATTAGTAGATCATATTTTATGTTATGTTAATATAAGTATATATTATATAATATATTAGTACACGATTATCACTAAAAATGTTATAAGAGAGCGTTCAAATAACATCTTTGTACATTTTCTTGTGTGGCTATCATCGATTAGAACATTTCACCTAATTGCTCTTTATTTCATGTGGAAATATATATTATTTGAAAACTTAATTTTGACATTTAAAATGATATTTTATATTGATATATTATATAATAACATTAATATAATATATAATATGATATATTAAATTGTAAGAATTTAAGATAAAAAATAAACTACGATCAAATCATCAAGCACTTAATCGAACACAAATATTTTACATAGAAAAACCAACTTAAAAAAAATAACAGATAAATAGAATAATAAAATATCATATTGCTACTATAATAATAATATTACTGTTATAATTTAAACGTATTAAATATTTATTTATAAATATATCACTCGTATATTGATTTATATATAAATAGATAAATATCACTCTAAATATAAAAATTGAGTGAATATATAAGATTATGTCTTATACTCTCTTTCTCTCTCTCTCCCCCTTAAATTAGCCAATTCCTATTCCAACTTCATGGCTGGTGATTGGTCCTTTGAATTTACATATAGTCATCTTTCCCTTTAATAGGCCCTCGTCCTGTTTATTACCAGCTGCAGTGCATCACTTTGATTGCAGCTCTAGCCAGCTATAGCTTGCATGCATGGCGCAGCTACCTCCCAGAGCGCCTCATCCCATGCCTAATTGGCCGTCTTTCCCTCTCCCCTCCGCCGCCGCCCAGCAGCTGTCGTGGGTGGATGAATTCCTCGACTTCTCGACGGCGCGGCGGAACTCCCACCGGCGATCGGTTAGCGAATCGATTGCCTTCCTCCCCTTGCTCGAGGACTGCCCGGCTTCTTCACCGCCGACGACAGCCACGCCTGCGACCAACGCCGGCTTTGAGGAGCAGTTCATGTCCATGTTTGACGAAGAAATAGAAATGAGGGCGGCGCCGGCATCGTCCGAAGCCTCAACGCCGTCCGATCAGAACAGCATTGACGACGAGAAGCCAACGCTGCAGCAGCCACAAGGCCATCAGCCGCCGGCAAAGGGAGAGACCAGAGAGGTGGAGAACTCATGCAACCCGGACCCGCAACCCGACACCAGAGCCTCCTCCTCCGCCGCCGCCGGTGACACAATCGTTGACCCCAAGAGGATTAAGAGGTGATTACGCCCATAACCCACCCTCTTTAAAACCCTAATCATTCGAATATTGACGTAAAAAATCTGCATGGCTGATCTATTTATAGAAAACCCTAGTAATGAAGATAAACCACTTCATAAATGGTTGAATGAGAGGCATATCAATATACATTTATATATATATATATATATATCTGCCTGTGTATAGATATATAGGTTCAGTAGATTAAAGAATATATATTATGCAAACAATATATAATTAATTCTTGAGCATCTTTGCGCATGATCAGAATCTTGGCCAATCGGCAATCAGCTCAGAGATCAAGAGTGAGGAAGCTGCAATACATCTCAGAGCTTGAACGCAGTGTAACAACGTTGCAGGTTTACAGATACACACACATATATGCAATCTCATTCACTTCCTTATAATTTTCCAAAATCTGTCCCACATTTTCATTTTAAATTCCCTATTTTCTTGCAGTGGTTTGTTCATATGAACTTTTAATATTATGTATCCTTCCTTAACAAAGACAAAACTTGTTTTTCTCTGTAAATTTTGATGCAAAAATGAAGACTGAAGTATCGGCATTGTCGCCGAGAGTTGCGTTCTTGGATCATCAAAGGCTGGTTCTTAACGTCGACAACAGCGCGCTCAAGCAACGGATTGCAGCTCTTGTTCAGGATAAAATCTTCAAAGATGGTAAATCCTTGTCTCTCTCTCTCTCTCTCTCTATATATATATATACATACATATATCTTCATCATAATCAACTTCTGGAGCTTAAAAATGGCACGAAGAAATGTCGCATTCTTTCCCTAAAAATCAATTCTTTTTTAGATTTATTCTTGACCCTTTTTGGGGAAAACCATTTGCCATGCCAGCTCACCAAGTAGCACTAAAGAAAGAGATAGAAAGGCTCCGACAAGTATACCGTGAGCAGAACCTCAAGAAAATGGCGACCGCCCCCGCGCCACCGCCACCGCGCCCCCCGCCGGCCTCCGACAACCTCAGTTGTACGGAAAAGGATCGGCCCCTCAACCGTGATGGGTAGAGCATATATGTTTATAAATCTAGAGAGAAAGAGAGAATGAATGGTTGTGGTGGATTCTGCAAAAACATTGGGGGGTTCACGTGATGTGTCTCCCCAGTCCGAAAGTTGGGGTGGGGACCCAAACCCAATTGAGTGTTTGACAAGGAGCTTGAAAGATTGGATTTTTGCCTGGGCACCCATTAACGTGGCCTTTCCAGTTTTATAACTAATTCCCAAGATACAGTTGTAAAAGAGATGGGTCAATGCTTGGGTCTGGCCCGTTTTAAGTGTTCCTATTAATTAATGTAATTGACTAATTGTGAATTTATTTATTTTTTGGGTTCTTCGAATTTCAATTTAATCTGTAGTTTGGGAAGTGTTTTAGCTTGTCAATAATTGTATTTTTCTTATAATATTTTATTGTTTGTTTTTGCATTGTTTCATTGGCATGCTATATGGTATGGTTGTCTAGGAGAAAAATTCTCCTTTGTTTCTCGAGAGAGTGATTCGACCAAGTTTGCAGTGTTATATAATACTTGATTGTCCAAGAGGACCTTCTCCTGGGGGCATATACCCTTTCTAGGAGAACTTCATTTTCTCCTGAAGGGCAGGGTAGGTTGTAGGATTCATTTGGATATAATTTTTTCACGTCTTTAGTGTTTCTTTTAAATTAAACATAATAAATTATTTTATTTTTACTTAAATTATTCAATGAATGTCATAATTAATGAAGATTTCTACAAAGTGATGAACAAATTCTAAGAGGTTAACATTAATTCATGTAATTATCAAGATTCTAGTTGTACTAAAGTGATGGGTGTCGATGAGGCCCGAGATTTTGAATTCAAGTCTCATGACTTCAATTGCTCTTGATGATTATCTCTTGCTTTCAAACATACATTATTTCACATTATCAAGGACCTAAGTATGACATTATAGTTTGTGTTATGAGGTCTTTAGAAGAGTTCCTTCTTCTTCCTAAGCCACTATCATTTGGATTTGAGTTGTAGTTTGTTCTAGCATCGGTTCATCCAACTCTCTCTTCTCAAGTATCATACATTATAAGAGCGAGTGTTGAATTCCCTTACATAAGAAGGAAAAGCACTCAAAAGTATAACTCACCAAAGTCTACCACTTTCAAACAATTGCTAATTGGAAGAAAACTTGTGATCACTTATATCTATAACATGCCCAAAAGCAGAGCTGACCCAACAAAGTTGGGGACCTTAGGTGAAAGGATTTTTTGAGGTCTTTGAATATTAATTCTTTTATAAAAAAATAAATAATACACTTTTTTACATAAATATTTTATTAAATAAAAAAAAGATTCAATCAACTATAAAATATAATGATCTCTTAATGATAATAAATTTTTAACTAAAATATAATATCTCAGAGATAAAAAAAAAAAAAAAGCCAAACAACTTACAACAATAAACAAAAAAAATAAAATTAATTTTTCTTGAAACTTTAAGAAGGTCAGTGTTAGTAAAAAATTATACATTCATGGGATATTGGGAAGGAAAAGTGAGTTTTATAGGATATTGAGATTTGGAAACACCACAACAACAATTAAAAATTGGAAAATGGTGAAAGGAAGTTAAAAAAAATTATAATGTTTTGTATTTAATTTTTTTAATAAAATATTAATTTTTAAAAAATAAAAATATATATACATAAATATTATAAATTTTTAAAATGTGGGGCTTATATCTTTTGGGGCCTAATACCATGGCATACATGGCTTAGGGGTAGACATGGCCACGGTTCATGAACCGCCGGTTCCGGTTCAAGAAATCTTTGAATCTGAACCGAACCGTCCAAGGGCGGTTTGGGACGGTTCGGTTCCGGTTCCGGTTCGTGCCGGTTCGGTTAACGGTTTGGACCGGTTCAGTCAACGGTTTGAGTCGGTTCGGTTAACGGTTCTGATTCCGGTTCAAACCGAATTTTTTTAATTTCATTAAAAAATAATTACAACAAAAATGTAATACAAGTAATTAATTTTTACAAATGTGAAAAAAAATAAAAAATAGACTTGGATCCTACGTATCTTCATTGGAGTCGGAAGTCGCCGTTGTTGAACCATCATTAACCCATTCGTCAGATGATGATGAATGGATAAGTTCTTCTTGACGTCGCATATTAGCTCTTTCCCAATCATCGAGGCAAACTTGAGCTTCCAATGATTCTGGAGCCAATCTTGATCTTCTTTCGTCCAAAATGTTGTCTCCACTACTGAATGTTTGTTCAACGGCTACAGTTGAAGCTGGAACTGCAAGAAGTTGACTTGCAATAATTGCAAGAGTTGGAAATGTCTCCTTGTGCCTTTTCCACCACTCCAAAATTTCAAAATTTAAACCTGTATCATCACCAAACTCAAAAACTGTGGTTAGATAAGTTTCAAGCTCCGAATGTGAGCTCGATCTAGGTTTTTTCCTCCTTTGATCTAAAAATTTATGACCCCATTTCATTGGTTGGGAGGAAGAGGAATGCGAAGCCATGGATGGAAATGATTCTTCACTACTAGGAGCAATAACATATGCTTCATATAATTGATTGCATAAAGTTCTAACCTTAGAAATTATAATATTCACATCAATTTCTTCATTATTTTCTAATCCTAACAACGAATAATAGTTAAACAAACACTCAATTAAACCATCAAATTTACACCTAGGATCAAATACCATAGTAACAAGAAAAATTTCAGGAATAAATTGATAATAACGTAACCATTTTTCTCTCATTTCTAAAACAGCATGACAAATTTCTTCAACATTAATTCCTTCCATTAATACACCGGCCACATTCATTGCTTCTATTAAAAATTGATGTGAAGTTGGTTTATAAACACTACTAAGTGTATGAGTAGCATCATTAAAAATTCGTAAAATATTCAAAATTGAACTACAAACATTCCACATAGTTGGAAAAATAGGATATTGTGGAATATAATTTGCTGCAAAAGAACACAATAAATCTTTATATTCAAAAGATTGATTAAGTAATTTAAAAGTTGAGTTCCAACGAGTAGGAACATCTTTTGAAAAACGTTTTGGGGTTTGACCATTGAAGGTGCAAAAATGTGCCCATGCTTTTGCAGTTCGAGGGTGTACCCAAATATAAGAAATAACATTTCTAATTGGATCTAAATAAGAATTAAGTGACTTAATACCATCTTGAACACATAAATTTAAAACATGGCATGCACATCTAACATGAAAAATGAGTGGGGGAGGGAGGGGTATATATAGGATTAGAAAAAAAAAAAAAAAATTGGGCTGCTGCCCGTTGGCAGCAGCCAACGGTCCAATTTTGGACCGTTGCGGGGGGAAGGGGGGGCGGTTCCGCGGAACCGCCGGTTCCGGTTCCTGGTTTCGCGGAACCTCGAACCGGAACCGGACCGAATTTCGCCGGTTCGGTTCGGTCCGGTTCTGGTTCAGCCGGTTCCGGGTCCGGTTCCGACTGGTCCGGTTCTGGTTCGAACCGCCGGTCCGATTCAATTTTGGCCATGTTTACTTAGGGGTAGGGCCGACCCTGCCCAAAAAGTGATGTCTTTTTGGATAATGTAGTTTGTCTCTAATCTAAATTTCCTAAAAAATCTTACATAGAAATCATGAAAACTTCTCCCAATTTATGAGAAAAAGCTAGTTAGAATCCCTTTGCATGGCTCGAACAAGACTTATTATGGCATTTGTGGCAATCCATACATAGGCCTTTCATCATCTCCATCTTTTTCAGATTCTCAAACAATCGAATGGCCAAAGGCCCTTAAAGGATGAGTGAACTACAAAGACCCTAGATTGCTCATTTCTAATCTTATCAAGCTCTTGAGAATTGAGATAATATTAATGAACACAAGGAAAAAGATGGGAACTATAACAAATTGACTTAGTTGTGCATCTCCTTAATTCTAGTAGAGATTGAAAGAGATGAGGAATGGCTCCATTGCCTAAAGAATCGATTGACATCCTTATATATGACGATGACTTTCACCATCCCCAGGACTAGACAATAGATGCCGTGACCTTTGTTTGGCAAATGGCTTGGGGACATTGGAATAAGACACTACAAGAATTTCGGATTTTAGCGACGGAATATTTCCGTCGCTAAATCCAAAAATCCGTCGCTAAATCAATTTAGCGACGGATTAGCGACGGATTTTTTCCGTCGCTGAAACAATAGTCGCTATATTTTTTTGCGACAGATCCGTCACCAATTTAGCGACGGATTAGCGACGGAAAATTTTCCGTCACTAAATGTATTTCTTTTTAAATTTAGCGACGAAAATTTTCGTCGCTATTTTTTTAAAAAAAATTATTAAAAAAATTAAAATTTATTTTAGCGACGGAATATTCCATCGCTATTTTTAAAATTTATTTTTTTAATAATTTTTTTATTTTTTAAATTTAAAATTAAAAATTAAAAAAAATGTTAGCGACGGAATATAATCCGTCACTAACTCATATTTATAAATAAAAAAAATAAAAAATAAAGAAAAAAAATAATAATAATTAAAAAATAAAAAAATATTTACACTAACAAATATAAAATTATTAAAAAAAATAATTAATTAATACTTAAATATTTAAACTTTAAATATAATCAAAAACAGAATAAAATTATAATACTAACAAACACTTCTAATAATTGACTGAAAATAAATAAAATAACACAAAAAAAAAAGAAAAAAGCATACAAAATATATGAACAGCAAAAAAATTTAAAAAATAAAAAATAAAATAAATATCTAAAAAATGAACATCTGAAAATACTTTAAATTTACTTAAATTAAACTGAGCTACAAACAAATTTTAAAAATAAAAAATAAAATAAATATCTACAAAATAAAAAATAAAAAATTAACATTTTATCTACAAAATAAAAAATAAAAAATTGACACAAAATAAAAAATAAAATAAATATCTACAAAATAAAAAATAAAAAATTAACATTTTATCTACAAAATAAAAAATAAAAAATTGACACAAAATAAAAAATAAAAAATTAACCTGGGCAAGGGCGAGGGTGAGAGGCTGCAATGCAAGCGAGGGCGAGGGGCTGCAACGCGGGCTAGGGCGAGGGGCAGCGAGCGAGGGTGAGACACGAGCGAGCAAGCGAGAGACGAGGGCGATGCAGCAAGCGAGAGCGAGAGAGCGATGGCGAGACAGCGAGGGCGAGGCCGCGAGCGAGAGGCGAGATCGAGTGAGGGCGAAGCAGGGACCGAGAGCGAGAGCGAGAGAGTGATGGCGAGACAGCTAGGGCGAGGGTGAGGCCGCGAGCGAGAGGTGAGATCGAGCGAGGGCTAAGCAGCGAGGGAGAGCGAGAGCGATGGCGAGACAGCAAGGGTGAGGGCGCGAGGGAGAGCGAGACAGCGAGCGAAAGGCGAGGTCGAGCGAGGGCGAAGCAGCGACCGAGAGGGAGAGCGAGACAACGAGCGAGAGGCGAGGGCGAAGCAGCGACCCAAAGCGAGAGCGAGACAGTGATGGCGAGGCCGCAAGCGAGAGGTGAGATCGAGCGAGAGCGGGGGGAAGGCGAGGCAGAGAGCGAAAGTGGAGGCGAGGTCGAGCGAGGGCGAAGCAGCGACCGAGAGGGAGAGCGAGACAACGAGCGAGAGGCGAAGGCGAAGCAGCGACCCAAAGCGAGAGCGAGACAGTGATGGCGAGGCCGCAAGCGAGAGGTGAGATCGAGCGAGAGCGGGGGGAAGGCGAGGCAGAGAGCGAAAGTGGAGGCGAGGACGGGGGCGAGAAGCTAGAGAGAGGTAGAGAGAGAGGGTTACAGATTTGAGGGAGGGGGGACTTAGGGTTTTTGGGGGGGGATGGAGGGGAAGGGGAAGGGGGAGGGGGGATTTGGTTATGAAAGAGGCGGGGGAGTTTCCCGCCTCTTCAATTTTTTTTAATATTTATTAATTAAATAAAAAATAATATAATTTATAAAAATAATAAAAATAATTATTTAATTGATAAAAATAATGTAATTTAAATAAAATTTTATTATTCAATAATTTCAATAGAATATTATTGTAATTATCTAAAAATTTAATTATATTATAAATCGAATAATTATAATAAATTAATTTTATATATTGAATTATTTATTAATAGTTTGTTATCTTAAAAAATTAATTTGTTTTGATAAATAAAAATTATACTAAACGAATTTCAAATTGCTGAATTTCATCTATATCTCAGAAACAAAATTAAAGAGTATAAATAATAAAACGATATATTTATTTTTTTTTGTCAACATTAATGTTTTATACATAACACTTAAAATTTAAAAATAAAAATTAACCCCTATAATTTTTTTATAGTATAACTATTAAGGTGGAAAACCATTCCATATTTTCGTTCTAAAATCATTCCGAACTTATCTTGATACTCTGTTATCTTAATCAACACATTTCACTTCCGTAATTGTTTATTATGAATGACTTAATTGTATATTTAATTGTGTTACAATGTCTATATATTAGATAGTGACATATGATATTATTATAAGACACAATATCATCCATATATTATGGTTTTAAACTTTTTAGTTTAGCAAAAAATTCTCCTATTTATAAAGAAAAAGAAATTGACAAATAGCTCCTAAACACCTTCTTATATAATGTAATCCCTCAATATTATTTTATTTTTATGATTTCTAAAATTTAAAATAAAGAAAATTTCAATAATATTTTGATTTTTAAACTTTTTATTTATTTTTCAAATATAGTGTTTGTTTACATTTTAAACATATTTAATAAATATTACGGTCTTATACACAATGTCATTCATATATTATAGTTTTAAACTTTTTAGTTTTGCAAAAAATTCTCCTCTTTATAAAAAATAAGAAATTGACAAATAGCTCCTAGACACCTTTTTATATAATGTAATTCCTTAATATTGTTTTATTTTTATGATTTTTAAAATTTAAAATAAAGAAAATTTCAATAATATTATGATTTTTAAATTTTTTATTTATTTTTCAAATGTAGTTTTGTTTATATTTTGTACACATTTAATAAATATTACAAATAATTAATTATTATACATTTAATATATTTTTTATTTTATACACATGAAATATATTAATTGATAAAGTTAGAATTTAGCAATATTATAATTTTTAATATTAATATATTTATTTAAATTTTATAAATTAATTTTTTTACTCATGTTTAAATGTATATTTAATTTTTTATAAAATTTAAATATTTATATATTTAAATATTCATCCCAAATTTAAATATTTATAAATTAATTAAATAAAAAAAATTAAAAATTAAAGCGACGGATTTGGACAATCCGTCGCTAGCTTTAATTTTTTTATTTAAAAAATTTTTAATTTTAAATTTTTTATTATAAATTGAGCGACGGAAATCTATTTCCGTTGCTAAATTTTAATAATAAAAATTTTAAAATTAAAATTTTATTTTAATTATTTAAATTAATAATAAAATTAATTTTTTATTTTTAAATTTTGCGACGGAATTTATTTTCCGTCGCTAAAATTAGTGATAGAAAAAAATCCGTCGCTATATAATTTTTTTTTATTTTTTTATTATTATTAAAATTTAGCGACGGAAAATTATTTCCGTCGCTAAAATTAGAGACGGATTATTTTTTCCGTCGCTAAAAAAATAATTTTTTTTATTTTTTTATTTTTTAGCGACGGAAAAATATTCCGTCGCTAAAATCCGTTGTTAATTCTAAAAAAAATAAAAATTAATCCATCGCAAATCCGTCGCTATTCCGTCGCAAAATAGCAACGAAAATATCCGTCGCTAAATCTCATTTTTCTTGTAGTGAGAAAGGTCATTTTAAAATTGGGACATGAGACTGGATACCAATCTCTGTAAGTAGTGATGCTTCTTCCTATATGGAGTGTTCATTCAGTTTGAATCAAATCCAAAGTGAGATTCCTAAGAAGATTAGACTTCTTACGGTTGAGATCGGACTGGATCGGTTGGTCTGATTCAGTTTTAAATATTATCCTTCCCTATTTTTTAATATAAAATATAAAAAAAACTATGCACATATATATATATATCATCCAAGCAAAATTTTTTATAAAAAAATCTAACCAAACAATAAACCTATTTACATTAATAATATATGATATGTATATTATTTTATTATTTGTTATTAATAAACAATATTATTTATTTTCAACCGATTTTTGGTCTTGAACCAAGCCCAGACTAAAAATTTATTGAAATTAATAAACAAACAAATCAATTTGAACTGAAATTTAAACACTTTCTACTTCCCAGGTTCTTGGCTCAAAATGGTTTCCACATGTATTGATAAGCTCCGCGATACCTGAACACCTATTTTACCTTTAATTATTGGTTTCAAACTCTCTAAATATCTTTCCATTTGTTGACCCTCTGTCTCCCTAAGTTCGTTTCCCTCTGCGAGTCACCTGAATTCTTCGGTGTATTCATGCAGAGTCTTCTGACATTGATGGCATAGTTGGTACATATTGTTGGAAGGGAAATGCCACTTGTATAAAATAGTTGACACGCACAGTTTAAATAATAAAAATATCTTTCGTCCAATTGCAAATTCAGCATTCTTGCTCTTGGCCGCCTTCTTTGTCCTCTCTCTCTTGCTCATGGCCGCCTTCAACAATCGTTGCCTTGTCACCCATCTCGTCTCTTGCCAATGCATCCTTGTTGTCATTGTCGCCTCATCGTTGCATCTTCATTGTCTGATTGTTGCTGCCTCACGCCCATTGGGCTTTGTTCCAAATGAAGTTAGATGATAAATCTCGATCGAACTTTGTCACCAATGAAAGCTCGATCACGTCTCAACTATTGTGAACAGGAGAAAGAGGGAGCAGACAAGAGGTGACAAATAAGTTGAGTTTTTTCATCATTTTATATGTGTATGTAAAAGTGTGTAAACTTATATGTACATGTAAGCATGATCCTGGTTGAAAAAGGATCCGCTCATAGTTAAGAGGGGAAAACCCCCTTATCAGCAACTGTTTCATCTTATATTAGGTTTAAACATGTGTTTTTCCTTCACTATTTCTCAATATTTAAATTTCCATTGATACAGGGAATTCCCACCTTTAAACGAAGATCGTTGGTGTCTCTATCAATCATAATTATTGGCTCTTCTTCTTTGACCAACGTTTCTTATTGGTTAAGAAAATCCATAATCTTCATAGTTGTCAAAGTCTTCTACATAGACTTGACGTCTTTGTGCATGCAGGAATAGGCCTGTTAGCAGGTTGACCATGAGTTGCTTCTTCTCCTTTTCACCTATCTTCGTTTCAATTTCGTTTGCATCAATTCCTAGAGCATCAAGTCGATCTGCAATTTCTTCTTCAAAACGTCTCGATTACTACTCTTCTAGCACTGGCCTCTCTACAAGAGTACAACGACCTTTTATGGTCTTTTATACAATCTCGTTACGAGCATTTAAAGTTATATAGATAGCTCTCTTTTATAAATTTCATTCCTATGTTGAATGGACTATTAGTTCGTCCATGGCATCCGGGACGGTGAAAGGAAGAGTCAAATTATTCCTGTCGGGTTAATTTTACCCACCTCTTAGATGATTTATTGGATATATTTTGATTCTGGATGATTGATGTACAATATGCTGTATTTATCTTACATTAATGCATCCATTCATCTACTAATAAGTTTGTTGATGTAGCCCTCGAGATATAGATCCAGCGATTAGACAAATGATATATAAGATTTATACCAGTGAATCATGAGTTTGATTCTCGTTCTATGCAGTGGGACAAAGTCTTACACCTGTAATTTACCTTCTCTGCTGAAATCGATAACACAAGCGACAAAGATTGTACAAAGATAATTATCCCAATAAATTCGTCAATTTATTTTGAATAATTTAATTAAAATTTTATTAATAAGAGTCATTAGAGCACTCGTTAAAATCTATTTAATATATTTTATTTTTAGTATTTGAACATTTTTTAATTGATAATTATTTTAAAATATAATATATTTATTATAATTTAATAATAATATTTAAATATTAAAAAAATATATATTAAATACACTTAACAGTTACCCTTACTAACAAAACCAATTTAATTAAGTACATGGATAAGTTGGTGAAATTGTTTTATTAATTTTTTTTATTTTTTGTAAGTGATATATTTGAGAGATTCTAGTAATAGACAACCTTTTGCTTGGACCATCCCAGCCTCTCTACAATCCACATTTCGCCTTGATTACATCTTTAGTGTATGGGTAAATTTGTTTCGACTCGAAGAGCATGACTTGCTCCTTAAGATAGATATAGACGATTATATAATAACGTATAAAAATTAAATTAAATTTATTATTATTTTGCAATATCTTAAATTTTCAAATACATGTAATTGACCGTTTGTGCTACCCTTGACGATTATAAGTTTGATTAGTTCGGTAGATGTCTTAAAGTACTAATGACTTCCAATAGTAATTATTCTGGAAATTTCCACCCACCCAAACAATTAGGGTGCAACTTCGTATTCAAGTCTTGTAGCCATGCAGACTGTTCAACATCGTTGAAACAAATAATTAATTAATTAAGCCCCTTAATCAAATAGATTCCACATTCAAATCAATCAATCAATTAGTTGATGACGTGGAGGTTGGTTATTCATTGATTTTTTAAGATTTAGACCAGACTTGGACCTAGTAAACCGCATGAGAATGCCTGTCATGGGCCCCCATTGGGATAACGCTATTTCAACGTTTAAGTTAGGTAAGAGTTTAATGTTTAGTTTGGCTAGACGTTTATTTTTATAGTTTTTAAGTTAGATAGTATTTAAATTGGTTATACTATTTAAGTTAGATAGTACTTATGTTAGGCAGCATTTTTACAAAAACTATGGGCTATTAGCTTTTCTCAAACGCTGTTATATTAGTGTTTAAGTTATATAACTTTTAAACTATCGATTGTTGTCAAATGCTTAACAAAAAATGTTGAATAACTTATAAGCTACCTAACCAACTTATAAGCAATCAAATTGTTTAACCAAACGAACCCTAAGAGAATTGATGGCCATATGAATAGTGTTGAACATTGGACATTTGACTTTTTATTCGATGTCTTTTTATACAATTTGAGTTGAGTTTTGTGATGAGAATGACTATTAGAATGAATCGACCTTGCTCTTGTCATAGAAGATTAGCCTATTACTTTGATTTTGTGAGTTCGAGATTTAATTGAACTAGAATTATTGGCTCGATATGAGTTATTTTGATTTAATTTTTTTACAGAGCTTAAAAGACTTAAAATGTCTATTATATGATTCTCTATGTTAGGTTTGAACTTACTTATTTGCTAAATCTTAT
The DNA here is from genome assembly GCA_036245055.1 of Diospyros kaki. Classification (NCBI taxonomy): domain Eukaryota; kingdom Viridiplantae; phylum Streptophyta; class Magnoliopsida; order Ericales; family Ebenaceae; genus Diospyros; species Diospyros kaki. The sequence continues at coordinate 38,968,309 of BSEG01000011.1, forward strand.
AAATCGCCTCGAATGGAGAAGTTAGCATATAGGAATTGCGTCAAAGTGAGAGTTTTAACAAATGAGTCTTTTAAGATCTTCTCTTGCTTACTTATACCGATAACTTCTGTATTAATTTGGAGAATATTTCAGTGCTCATATTTTGCTCGAATTGGATTAATTCCTTTCCCTACAAAGTGATGACAAATCCAAGGATACACTTTGTGCGAAGTACAAGCATTTGGAGGTTACTGAAAGAGTTGTGCTACTTGTACATGTGGAGCTTGATAGGTGGGTTTATAGGTGAGTTTTCTTGCGATAAATTAAAGGAATTATCGCGATAAATTGGCGATTATTTGGATCTAAATTGACGATATTCTATCATCTTCTTTCTCCTCTCTCTCTCCTTCCTCTTCAGCAACCGCCTTCCTCTCGCTGCTGCATCCTTGTCGCTACATCTTTCTTCTCCACAGTAGTTGGTGAGGATACATCGACAAGGTAGTAGTGACGAGACGACAGTAGTGAGAGGCAATTGTTGGAGGGAAAAAGGAGAGAAATGAGAGGAAGGAATAAAATGATCATTTAACTCATTTGTAAAATCACCTGTAAAATTTTCTCTATACAAATAGCATTACTCGTTACTAAAAACCTTATCTAGTTTCCGTCAAATTCTAAACTAACGGGACATTAACTTATAAGGTGATTTTAATTACACAATTTTTTTTTTATTTTTCCCAATATAGTCATTGCTTATTTTGGTGTTTTCCGTTGCTCGAAAGGAGCTTTCGCTCTCTGTTCTCTCTCTCTCTCTCTCTCTGAAGGTACATTCAACTCTATCCATGCTTCTTTACATTAATAACTTTCAATTTCGTCAATGTCTTCTGTGCAATGCGTTCTTGGATTCGAAAATCAATGCGATGCATACTGCTTCTCATTTCTAGATTTTGTATCTCATTTATTGATTCTGTCACTTGGTGACGAGCTTGTGCTTTAAGCCGCTGTTGTCAATTTGCTGGAGTCTTGGAGATTGATAAATAGATTGCATTCAATTAAATTTCAATGGTTTTTATTTTAGGCCAATTACACTGGAACCGTCAAGAACTTTGCTTCAGTCAGCTTGTGGTAGCGTTGTTAATGTTCTCTCTAGTTTGGTCTTGATTAGGTTATGATTGTAATGCAAACTTATTCTCGTTTCATCCACAATCACCAAGACACTGTTTTCTTTTCCCTTCATGACTCAAATTGTGGTATTAGATTGGCAGCAATGGATTGTTTTTCTCTTGCTTATTACCTGGTCGGTGAAATGTTTATGAAAGCCATCTCAGGCGGTTTCTTTGTTTTGGTAGCCACACTTTTATCAACTCGATCAAGTACCCTGAAGACTTTGAATGTCATGATGGTTCTCTTGAAATGTTTTGAAAAAAGAAAATAGAATCACTACAATAAACCGTGGATAAGTATGTTCCAAAATATTTTGTTCCTATCTCTCTGTTTAGATTCATTATCAAGCAGCTTTATACAATATACTAGTTTTAGAGGGCCTTGATCTCATCTACAAAACCATAGTCGTACACGCACATATATCTTTTGATTATTTACAGTTTATACATGTAACAACAGAAGTTGCAGCGCTCTTCAAGTTCTAGTTAGAGGCCATACAATTGAAAGCCTAAACTGGACTAGGATTCCCCCCTCGGGTGCGGAGGAGGCATAGATTGCTGGCTCTCTACATCACCAACCCTTCTAGATAGTTGCTTTTTCTTGCTAACCCACCAACATCTGATCACAGTGAACATTAGGATCCAAGTTGTCGCGTGTTCAGTCATTGGATCCTCCCGTTTCTTCTTCCCGAGGATCACATACATCACAAGAGCAACCGTTGAAGTCGCTCCTGTTAACACAAAAAGAACCCAAAAGCTGCTAAGGCTAAGACTGACGTCTTTGTCTTCTGAGTCCACATCCACGCACCTCTCCAAGGTTCTTGATTTGTTCTCTAGTTCACGAAGTGTACCACTATCAATTACCTGTGTCAGTGCTGCATTTATGTCCGACAGAAAAGGAGAGCCCTTGGGGAATGCCTGTGCAACAGAATAAACCTTGAAACCTATACTTTAAATCCTAAAATAAAAGAATGACACATATTTTAATTTATCTTACAAATGCATATCCTCCAACTTTGTACGTTGGGCCAGCAGCCATAAAACTCTTGCAGTATTTATCAAGGAACAGTGTGGCCCAAGGAGCTTCAAGAAAAGCAGCTGCGATCTCTTTGCTCCTAAGTGCTTGAGCAATGTCTTCCGGTGAAGTATAGTTCCTCACACGAATTGGACTAAACTTCAGAACGTCAACCAAATAGCTCTTAACAAAGGACTTGGTGGCGAATCCAACCATCGCGTGGTTATACTTCAATGTCTCAATATTGGCCACCGTCGGTTCCATCTGCCTCACAGTCAACATGCTGGTGAGATTAGCTGTGTAACTTTGTGCCACCACCAATGCCACGAATAGCCACACCACTGTGGCCATCCTTGATAAGTTACTGTGTAGTTTCTCCCCTAATCAAAGATCAAAACAAGATAAAACGATTTAATCTTCTTATAACAACACGCGCGCGTGCGCGCACACAGTAACCTTTTGATTCATCTTACCATTCAAAGAGAAGAGTGTAGCAAAAGCCAGCCAAATTAAGGTCCCTGTTTGGTTAACGGCTGTGCCTCTAAGTTCAGTGGAATGGTCTCGCTCTATAATCCATACAACAAATCCATTATAAAGATTTATCAAGACAGTGAGAACCCACATGGCTGTTGTGAAGGGCTTCAGGAACAACATGGCTTTATCGTGCGTATGTGATTGAACGGGGACTATCATCACCATTGCAGCGTCTGTGTGTGGCTGCGAGAAGTCTACTTTTTGGTAACGCCTGGCCGTGATTGCTATACTACCTACTGCTGCATCAAAGTGCTATCACCACAAAAGAAATATTCCAAACTGCGGTTAGTTTCAATCACAGCAAGTAGGGAGATGAGGATGTTCAATTCAATTGCGTGATTAATCGATTACCTTTAAATGGACCTGCTCAACTAACTCATCGAATGTTCTCGTGAAGGGAATGAGATCATAAGGCAAATCATATGGCAAATTTTCGATTGCAGCTCTGAAGACCTCTACTGAAAATCCACTGAAAGTATAGTTGTTTGTGTTTGGATCATATGAGATCGTGACAAAGAGGTTGAACATGGTTCCATTAGCCACTCCAATTCTCAATTTACTGGAGTTTGTTGGTAGCGCCCATCCTCTTGGAGTGGAACTAGGTTCACCAGGCCAATACACGTGCCCCAAATTCTCCATGGAATTATTATAAGTTGCTTCTTTATCAGTAGTCCTAGAGAAACCTAAGCCATTATCCGACCAGAATCCGTGTTCTTTGTGACCCTTTCCAAATATATTGATGATCTGAAATGAAGATGCTGGAGGTAGTATTTTCCCACTGAATGAAACTTTACCACTTAAGCCATCAAAATCACTTAGCAGTATCTTGTCCATCAATTTTTGGCCTTTGACCTTGCCTTCTATCATTGCCATAGCCACTGCCATCGTGGCATCATACGCCTGCAGCGCGAAAATCCCAGGCTCATAGTTATTCTCCTCAGGGTTCTCTGTTCTAAATTTCCTCGTAAATCTTGTAGAGAAATCGTGGAAACTTGGCCTGATTTCTGAGAAATAGCTCCTGACTCCTAGAACTCCTTGCATCGAAGAGATGCCAGTGGAATTAATGACATGAACAAGATTTGTTATGGCATCTGTGGTGATCCACACGTAGCCCTGTTCCATCATCCCCGTCTTGGTTGCCTTCTCGAATAGCTGGATGGCCAGCGCCAGGGATGTGTGAACCACAAAGACTCTACATTGCCCACTTTTAAGCTTATCAAGCTCTTGAGATAGTGAAGATGAGGCAAAAGGTGGAACTGCAACAAATTGGCTTATTTGTGCGCCTACTTCTAGTAGTGATTGGTGCAGATATGGAATGACTCCATTAGTTGAAGAATCATTGTCTTCGTATATGACAACAACTCTTTGCCATCCCCAGGATTGGATAATAGATGCCACAGCCCTCATTTGAGCATGTTGGCTGGGGTAGGCTTGAATGAGAAAAGGCCACTTCATTGTTGCCCATGATGGAGAATCAGCGAAAGAAAGAATAGGGACATGAGAGATGCTACCAATCTCTGCAACTAGCGATGCTTCTTCCCATGTTCTTGGCCCCAAAATGGCCTCCACATTTTGTGTATTGATAAGATGTGTGGCTGGAAGTCAATATAATTATTTAATTAAGCGTGGATCAAATCATTAAGTATCTCTCTTAATTTGTGATTAGTGTATAACACAGTCCATATGTGTGTGTGCGCGTGTGTAATCTGCATTAAGCAATCAAATGTCCTGTTTCCCAATTAGAATCACTACGAGTACCCTGAATTTCAAAGAAAGAAACTTCTGCAGGATATTCAAATGAAGCAAGAGAAATGACCTGCAAGAGCAGCCCGGATGGGATCACCATGGGAGTTCTCCAGTTGCAGAATGATACTCCTATTGGTGCGGCTGTAGAAATCTTCTCTTGCCATTTCCATAGCCACTTTCTCTTCTTTGCCAATGCGAGAACTGTAATCCAAGATGGCGCCTACAGAGCCCCCCAAAACACGGTTTGTTTCTGTGACATTCTTCTCTGCATTATTACCATTACTATTGGCTAAGCCTTCAAGTGAAGGCAGCCAGACAGCCATGGCCAAGGCACAAAAGATCTTAATTAGCTTAGCGACTGATGGCTCCATGTTTCGTGGATGACCAGCCCACAGCAGCCGCAACTCATACTTATACTCGCCGGACGCTAATCATCATAGTCAATATTCGTGAATTTCCTAGCTGTTTACTCCCGAAACTACTCGGATGACTACAGATTTGCAGTTTTTTACCCATTATTAATCAAGGGTTCTTATTATTATAAAGACTTGAACTTCATGGTAAGTTCAAGTAGGTTTCTTGGGCATTTGGGTTAGATGGGCTTTGACTAGACCAACACCTTGAATATTTATAGGCATTCGTGGCCAGAACCCCACCCATTCAAAGTAAATAGATTGGAATTTTGTAATCAAGTGGATTAATTAACGATCGATGGTTGAAGTTCCAATCCCATTGGTTGCAACAAAGTTAAAAATTTCCATCATGACCCTTTCAAGTTCAAATTTCTTCCATTCACTCTACATCAATCCGTTCAGCTGATGGCATTCTAAACTTCTTGGACGGCAGCCTCTCTTACGTCAATCCTAACTGAACTGTAGAGCACTTGGCCGGCAAGTTTTAGGTTCTTTGTAGAATGTTATTATTTTCGTAGTTGAGATCCTTTTCCAAATTTGACACAACTCAATTAATTTACGAGAAAATCTAATGACTGTTTTTTCTAAAAATTTAGTCCATTACGAGAAAACCCAAATGTGAGTTTCTGGCCAAACACGTCGTGGCAGCAAGGGGCTTTCCGCATTGGTACGGGAAAACCCTTAGTTGACAATTTCTTTTAAATATATTATTCTTTTGACAATTTTTTTTAAAATAAAAAGAGAGTAGTTGGGCATATTGAAGATATTTTGGGTTTGTAATATTCAAGACATTGTTTTTTTATTTTAATTGTGAAATACTTGAGAGGCCCTTACAGCACAATTAGTCTTCGTCCCAGCACATCCCACCATACTCTAAAATTTACAATTCTATTAATCTTATCTCAAAGTGTATAGGCATATGAATTATAAGGTGAAACTCGAAAGCTTAATCCTTTAAAAATAAATACAAATTATTACAATTTACATGAAATTAAATTTAAACCCGTAACCTTATACTAACTCACAAGCTTGTATTATTTCAATTTCTTTTACAATGAAATAGTTTGTCTCTTCATTTTTACATAAATCACACATCATGATAAACTACATAAATTTTATATTTATTGATTATTTTCTTACTCTTATTAGTTTTGACGACACATAACAATGGCAAAATTACTCATTCATGACTAACACTTCTAAATTTAAAATTATGAAAATATTCTTTTTATAATTAAGCAAGTTAGACGTATGAAGTACCTAAACCGCTTTTAAGTAGCTTTCTTTCTTCCATTTATATATATATATATATATCTCCTCACATTTATGCCTTCTAGTGTCCCCTCGACATTTCCTCGACTTTTCCAAATTTCGCTTTCTAGGAAACATTCATTATTGAATCTAGTCACTTGTACTATTACTTTATTAGTCTTCCATATAATAATTGGTAGATCATTATGTAACAATTTGTTCTAACAATTTAGCTACCGGACAAGGGTAAAATTATTAAGCACTCAAAACATAAGTTAAGCAATCAGGTGAGTAATATATTAATGTTAATTTTATAGATTATGATTTTTATCCTTATCTTACGCAAGAGTCAAAAATCTAATTTACGATTTTCTTTTTTTGACTTAATCAAGAAGACGAGTACCGAAAATCGCGCAAGAACGATCATTTCAAAAGTAAAATTATTAAATTCAAGAGATATCTTAATAGAATTCCAACCATATAATTCAATTTCAAGAATTCTATACCTACTTAAAAGATTTGTGGCTATCTCAAATTTACCCAATAAATTCTTCGTTACCCCGAAATAATTGAGCTTGAAAATTTTAAAAAAAATTCAAGTTTCCCATCTCACCTCTCGTTATATAAACTTTTTATTATTTTAATTACACTCTTAAATTTATATTTTTAAGTTAATTTAACCCTTACATTTTGATTTGAATAGAGTCTGACGTATATTTTGTCATTTCACTTTATTTTTTTTATACATAAAAATATAAAGATTTAATTGACTCAAAAATATAAATTTAAGAGTGTAATTAAAATAATAAAAAATTTAAATAATTATAAAAAAATACAAAAATATAAGGGTAAAAAAAATATAGGTTTGGTCATTCATATTCTTAAATGATTTAAAAACAACAAAGATCAAAGATCAAAGATCAAAGATCAAAGATCTAAAGGGAGAAATCAACTTCACCCTCTGCCCACGTCAAAGACAAATGAACTAGAAGAGGCCCATAGCAACAAATGAGACCCCACCGGAGCAGGCCAGGCCAGGCCAGACGATCCCTGTTTTAAATGTTGACCATAAATTAATTCTTAAAATATGGGTTATAATAATCGGATTTAAAGGCTTGAATGATTAATAATACGGTTTAACGAACACTCAAGCAGATGTCACTTTCGTCTTTTTATTTATTTATTGGTTAATTAATAACAACTTTAAAAATGTCAATGTCAAAGTCAATGTCAATGTCTATGTGCCATCATGAATGAGTCATGAAATTCAAAGTCCAAAACGTCTATCTACGAAGACATGTCACCTGGGATTCAAAGTCCAAAACGTCTATCTACAAAGACACGTCACCTGGGGATTCAGCTATAGGCTCACATTCCAATTAACTAAAGTTTGGTTATACTAAATTAATCAAATTGAAGATTAATTTTTCATATTGATGAAGTAGAAATGCACATTCTTCCCTCTCTTTTGGCGATTAATTATGAAGAATTACAATATTTATATACATATATATATGTATTTCATTTGAAATGAAATGATTAATTATTTGTAGTTGTTAGAATGTATAAAATATCAATTTAGAGTAACTTAGAACGTTTAAATATTATTTTTGTTAGATCAAAAATATATTTGCATTTGTTTTCTTGTGAAATCTTAAAACATTTTGTAATTTTAAATGTGCCCTTAAACTTATGCCAAAATATATTTATGTCCCTGAAATTTTATATATATATATATATATTTTTGTGAAATTCTAAACTTTTCGTTATTCTAAATGTGTTCTTGAATTATGTAAAATCACTTATTTAAACACTTAACTAATAAGTGATATATATACGGGTGCTAATATGGCATTTTTGTGGCATTTCCTTAGCTCTCCCCCTCTATCTCTTTAGTTTTTTTTTTTAACCTCGTTTTCTTTCTCCGACAACATCTCTTCAGCTCCTCTCTCTTTTTCATCGACGTCTTCTCAATTGCCTCTTTTTCTCCGGTTGCATCTTTTCTCTCTCTGGCATCTCCTTTGTTTCTTCTAGCTACGTATCTTGCAAGAAATGTTATCCCCATACTAACCTCATCTTCAATCCCCTTATACGACAAAGTGATCATTGACTCGACCATGTCAGTGACTCATCTAACCTAATTAACCTACGTAATCCAACCGATGGAGAAGTAAGAGAGGTTGGAGAGAGAGGAGATGCAACTGAAGAGAAATGAGGAGTTGATGAGATGTTAGAAAACTGTCATGTTAATGAACGTACATATCACTTATTGGACAGGTGTTTAAACGAGTAATTTTGCATAATTAAAAGATATATTTGGAACCAAAAACTTTAGGTACATAACTATACTTTTGATCTAAGTTTAAGGATACATTTGAAATCATAAAAAATTAGAGTTTCACAAAAAGAAAATACAAAAATACATGGACATAATAATATTTTTGGCCATTTATATTATGTGAACAAAGAAGTTGCACAGTGTGCTTCAAGCCTTTCTAGCTTGTGCCAATAGCCATTGAATATCTAAACTAGATTAGTACGTCTTAAAAGTGATTCGTGTAATGATGCATCTTTTATGATAAAAGTATGAGATCGTGGACTTGAATCTTCTTGAGTCGCTCAAAATTTTAAGTTGTATTCTCTTTCTTGTTCTGAGTCTGTTTTTAATTTTTAATTTTTTAAAATATTTAAAACATGTTTACTTATCTATTTTTAAAAATATAATTTTTAAAATATAAAAAAAAAATTATACACAAAACTCAAAACATGTAAAACTCGTTTTGATTATTTATAGCCAAAACAATCTCTCAAGTCCAAAACAGCGTCCATCATCACGTCCCTTTGACTTTTTCTTCACTATTCTATTTTTTTCAAGGTCATCACCACTGTCACCGTCGCGACCATCGTCTACCACCATCTCTCTTCTTTTTTTCTTCTCTTCGTTTTGGCCATTCCTTTTGATTAGCAACCCAGATCCGTTGTTCAGCAGTGGGTCTCTTCGTCTTTTAAGTCGACGATGAAAGGTTTAGGGGCAAGAGGCAGCATTGACTAGCTTCAACAATAAGGTATGGTAATGATAGGCGGCGGCGAGAGGAAGGCAATGAAAGGAAGAGGGCAGAAGAAAAAAAGGTTTGGCAACAAAGAAGGGAAGAAGAGAGGAAATAGAGGAATAAAAAGAAGGTTTCAAAGATAGTGAGTTTCTTGAGTTTAGGGGAAGGTGGGTCTTGGGCAAATAAAGGAATAAACAAAGAAAGGGAGGGGGGCGAGGGAGAAAAAAAGGTTTGGCAACAAAGAAGGGAAGAAAGGAGGAAATAGGGGAATGAAAAGAGGGTTTCAAAGATAGTGAGTTTCTCGAGTTTAGGGAAAGGTGGGTCTTGGGCAAATAAAAGAATAAACAAGGAAGGGGGGTGGTGGTATATATATTTAGTTGATTTTTTAGTTTGTTTAATTTTGTTTATTTATCATAAAAAAAATCAAGTTATGCAACTTATACATGAGCTGTAATTTTATTTTATTGTTTTAATTTTTAAACTATATTTATTTCTGGTATTTATATTAAAACTTGTAATTATATCTCACATACTATTAAATTGTTTGATACAATCTTATCATTTACAATCACATTGCGTAATTATCAGTCCACGTTTTTAATTTTTATTTTTATATATTTTTTTCAAGTTAATTTATTTATTTATTTGCATTTTCTTCATGTAACAAGAAAAAATATTACAAGATTCATCAACTTTAAAATATATAATTTCTTAATAATATATTAACATTAAATAGTTCTAATTGATTGAATAATTAAATTTATTAAATTAAATATTATTAAAAATTATTCTTAAAATTTTAAATATTTTTTAATTTTTTATTTTAAGAAATAATTTTTCAGAATGACAAATAAAATTTAAAATTTAATTTCTACATAATTAAGTATTTAACATTCATAGATATGTACTATTTGCTTCTTACTATCCCACCCGCATTTTGTCACACTAAGCATTCATAGATATATACATCACAAAGAGCAATCGTCGAAGTTCCTCCAGTCAACATGAAATGAACCCAAAAACTACTGTGGCTGAGACTAACATCTTGGTGGTTGGAGTCCACGTCAATGCAATTACCTCATGTATTATGAAAAATATTATTGGTATATCATATTTTATGCTATATAATATAATTAAAATATTTATCATCTAAGATGATGAGGTGAGGCGGTGAGACGATGCGAAACGATGAGACGCAAAAAATATTTTTTTACAAATGCATTATATAACTCAAAGCATAATTCAAAAAATACGAATAACATGGTCTTATATTATTCTCTTCTCTTGTCCACGAACCCTCCAACTGTCACTGACTTTGCATCAGCACCGCGTTTATACGAACAGAATGTGAGAGCTCTTCGGGAACACCTATAGGACCACGAGAAATAATTTCAAAACTCTAAATTCTGATGTGAAGCCTAAAGAAAAGATAATAAAATAATTAATTAAGGTCGATCAAATATATATTTAAATTTTTGTAATTATGTAATTTTGAATCAATTACACATTTCGTTATAACTAATCTAAAATAGCCAAATTATATCTCATGTAAGGGTGAGTAAGAGTTTGGATAAACCGAACCGAACCAACAAGTTCAGTCGATTCGGTTCGATTTTTCACCGGTGGCATTTCGATTCGATTATTTCTCCCAAATATTTCGGTTATTTGATTCGATTTTTTTGATATTATTAACCGAAAAAATCAAACCAAACTAACAACTCAACCCTCCTTTATTAGGTTTGATTCAATCTTTTTGGTAAGAATTTTAGTTCGGTTATAATGGCTCAAAATTCGATTAATTCGATTTCAGTTATTTCAGTTAGTATAGATGACTCGATCGGTTCGATTTGGTTATATGTCTCGGTTCGATTTGATTTAATTAGTAATTTTTAATTGATTTGATTCGATTATAATCGATTGCACACTCCTAATTTCATGCACATAGCTTTTGGCCAGTGACGAGGCAAGTGTAGGTTGCTTGAAAGCGACAAGCGAAGGCGTCTACAACAAACAAAAGAAAAGGCAAGTAGATGGCAAAGGGCCAATGATAGGCAAAGGTGAAGGAACAAAGACAGATGCAAAGGTAGACAATAAATGAAAGGCGAAGAGGCAACTTCGTCGATAACTTTGCTTCTTTGTCTTTGCCTGTCGTTGGCCCTTTCTTGTCTATCTATCTTTGCTTTTGTCTAATGTCGACGCCTTTGCTTGTTGCCATCTATTAGCCTACACTTCCCTCATCGTCAGCTAGAAACAGTGTGATGGGTGATTTGGGTATTTTAGTACATGTGTATTGCACACACTAGATCAACTATGACAAAGTGTGCTATTAATTCGAAATTATATGATTTATAGATATAATTGAAGCAAAAATAAAAATAAAACATCTAAATAAAAAAATTACAAGTACAAGGCTAAAATATGAGTTTTGTCAATTAAGGTCTTACAACTGCATATCCTGCAACTCTGTATGTTGGGCCAACGATAATGAAGCTGTTGCACTATCTGTCAAAGGAACAGTTTGGCCCAAGGAGCTTCAATAAAGGCAGTTGCTATCTATTTGTTCCTAAGCGCCAAAGCAAAGTCTTCCGGGGATCTGTAGTTCTTCATGTAATGGGGATTGAACTTCAAAACCTTTATCAAATGACTCTTGGCAAAGGACTTGCCACCAAATTCGATCATTGAGCCATTGTACTTCAATGTCTCAATATCTACTACACTCGGCTCCATCCTTGTTATAGTCAACATGCTACTAAGATTAGCCATGTAACTCTGCAACACCACCATCGCGACCATGAAAGCCACACCACTGTCTGTTATAAAGACACAGCTTATGTATAAAAACAGAGAGAGTTAAAATTGATATTGAGAGAAAGAGGAGAAAATAATGACATGATACATTAATTCTTTAATCAATAGCCTTTATATAGGCAAAATACATAAAGCACTAGATCAGTCACTACATAATGTGCAAAAACAAACTTTCCTGCAGCTAGGGACATAGATGGACCCATAAAATCACTAGGTACAGAAAATCTTATTGAAGAAACAATTCAAATAACTTAAATAAATTAATTAATATTTCCAACATTATCGCCATTTATGACAACTTGCTACGCAGATTATCCCCTAGGGGGGAGATGATCAAAATTAGCGACCCAAAAAACCAATCAATCTTTTCAAAACAATAATTGTTATGAAATTAAATTGATAACAAATCACAATCAAATCAATTAACCACACATGAACACATAATTTATTGTGAAAAACCCAATTTGAAAAAAAATTACGGGCAGAAAGAAAAAATATCACTAACTAAATATTGATAGTACAAAAGTGATATTAGCACACACACTCTGTGTTTGATTTCATGATTGGGACGCCTATTTATAGACTTAAATTTTTTTATGGATGAACATATAAAATTATATCATGATTAGAAGATAATGCATAAGAATATTCCTCCAGATGAGATAAATCTCATATAAAATCAAATTTGACAACATCGTAATCACAGTCAAATTTGAAGTCATAGTCACGGTCAAATTAGAAAACTTAATCACAAATAAACAAGAATTTTGAGTCATAATTGTCACAAATCTTCACCTTAACTCTAAATCCACAAACAAAATTATCCAGAATTCTTTCTTCCAACGAAATCACAAAAAATCAATCTCCTTGACGAATACCAACCAAATCCACTCAATGCTCGAACTTTGCAATAGGCAAGGACTTGGTCAACATATCTGTAGGATTGTCATGCGTGCTGATTTGTCTTACAGTAACTTCACCACGAACAATAATATCCTGAATAAAATGATATTGCACATCAATGTGCTTCATTCTCTCATGAAACATTTGATTTTTAATGTGAAAAATAATACTTTGACTATCACAATAGATTGTATTGTCATGAAGATCTTTACTGATTTCACCCATCAACCTTTTTAGCCAAATAACTTCTTTTATAGCTTCAATAATTGCCATATATTCTGCTTCTGTAGTAGACAGAACAACGATGGACTGTAATACAACCTTTTCGCTAATAGCACAATCACTAATGGTGAACACATATCTAGTAAGCGATTTTCTTTTATCGGGATCACCTGCAAAATCAAAATCAACAAAACCAATAACTCCATCTCTAGTATTTTCGAATTGTAAACAAGCATCAAGGGTACCACACACATATCAGAGAATCTATTTGACTATCTTCTAATGTTCTTTACTAAGATTAGCCATATATCTACTAACCACGCTCACTGTATGAGCCAAATCAGAGCGTGTACAAATCATAGCATACATAAGACAACCCATTACACTAGAGTATGAATTTTTTGACATTTTGTCAATTTCATCATCTAACTAAGAAGATAAGCTCGATGAAAGCTTAAAATGTGCAGCTAATAAAGTACTCGCATGTTTAACCTTCTGCATATTGAATTTAGTCAATACTTTCTCAATGTATCCCTTTTGACTTAGATACAATTTACCTATCTTTCTGTCTCTTAAAATTTGCATTCCAAGTATTTTCTTTCTTGCGCCCAATTATTTCATCTCAAATTCTTTGTTGAGTTCAGCTTTCAATCTCCGCATCTCGTTTTTTATCTTTCAATGCTACTAGCATGTCATCGATATATAGAAGTAGACATATAAATGACCCGTTCTTATTCCTTTTAAAATAGACACAACTCTCATAATTGCATCTATAAAAATTATACTTAATCATAAAGGAATCAAACCTTTTTATACCATTGCCGAGGAGATTGTTTCAAACCATATAGAAACATCTTCAACAAGCACACAGTCTTCTTTGCCTGGAACTTCAAAATCTTCTTGTTGTTGCATATAAATATCCTCATCAAGTTCTCCATGTAAGAACGTTGTCTTAACATCCAACTATTCCAATTCAAGATCTTGAATAGCCACAATACCAAGTAATACTCGGATGGAACTATGTTTCATGACTGAGAAAAATACGTCTGTGAAGTCTACACCTAGAACTTGACTGTATCTTTTTGCTACAAGTCTGTCTTTGTATCTTACTTTTTCAACTCCTGGTGTACCTTCTTTCCTCTTGAATATCTATTTGCACTTGACTACTTTCTTATCCTCGGGTAGTTTTGTCAACTTCCAAGTACCGTTTTTATGTAAGAATTTCATCTCTTCATGCATTGCAGTAATCCATATCCTAGATTCAGCACAACTAACTACTTCAGAATAAGTGAAAGGTTCTTAATTATAGTCAATATCTTCAGCCATATTCAAAGCATTGCACATGAGCTTAGCTTCAGCATATCTCTAAGCAGGTTTGATATTTCTTCTGGGTTTATCCTTAGCAATACAATAATCCGATGGACCGATACTCGCTTCTAGACTAAACTTGGGGCTTGACTTAATCTGAGATTATGAAAATGGCTTAGATGTCCGACTCTTATCGATTTCAAGCTCCATCTGAAAATCAAAACTCTGGTGACTTGTAAGGTTAGTTTCTTTTGCAGTCGAGTCACGAAGCATAGCAATTTTATAAAAAAAATAACATTTATGTTAATAACAACTTTAAACGCTTCTAAATTCCACTAGGCTTATAACTAAGGAAGAGATATCGTTTAGACCTTGATTCTAATTTCCCATTATCAACATGAACAAATGCAAGACATCCAAAAATTTTCAAATCAGAATAATTTACAGGAGTACCTAACCATAATTCTTCTAGAGTTTTCTTATTAATAGCAAACAACGAAGATCGATTAACTAGAAAACATGCCATATAAGTAGCCTCGATCCAAAAAGACCTCGATAAATTGAAATTTAATAGCATACACCATACATTTTCCATCAAGATTTTGTTTATTCGCTTGACTACACCATTTTACTATGGTGACCTGAAACTGTTAAATGGTTTAGAATTCCTTCTTTCTTGCAAAAATCATTAAATTTATGTGAACAAAATTCTAAACCATTATCTGTGTGAAGACGTTTGATCTTTTTGTCAGTTTGTGTAACATCCCGTATCGAGTGATAAGAAGAACCAAAACAATTTACTCTAATGGGCCTACGTGAACTTCTCAGGGGTCACTCATTCTTAAGTTTTCCCTCCTCAATCACACTTAACCTGGAATTTCTTTGCCTACATTCAGCTCAAAATGTATTCAGTTTGTATTGTTTCATTCCTTACTTATCCTCGATATATACTATCCTTCTCTGGGCTCTTGAGATATTACATTCTTTCCTCATTGAGCACATGACGTCCTCGTCATGCGACCTTACAACTAGTCCCAGATTTTCTCCTCTTTTGGGGCTACCATCCCAGAAGTCTACCAGGAGTCGCTCTTTGTACAGGCCCTTGAGCCCCGGCGCCACTCCTTTCCTTCATCGACCGCCTTCACCAAGGGTCGACTCTGATACCACTGATAACATCTCGTATCAAGCGATAGGAAGGACCGGAATAAGTTACCCTAATGGGTTTACACGAACTTCCCAAAGGTCACCCATCCTTAAGCTTCCCCAACTTAAGCATGCTTAACCTGAGAGTTTTTTGCCTCCATTCAGCCCAAAAGGTATCTAACTAGTTTTGTTTCCTTCCTTACTTATTCTCGATATATATTACCCTTCTCTAGGCTCTTGGAGTATTACAGTTTGTTTCTCAATCATGGTCTTTCGCTGCTTGAAAGTAGCAAAAACTTCAGTCTTCTATTTCAAGAAGAATACCTAGACTTTCCTAGAAAAATCGTCGAAGAAAGTCAACATGTATCTGGCACCACCTGCAGAGGGTATTCTGGGCGAATCCCATAGATCAAAATGGACATAATTCAATATATCTTTCGTATTGTGAATGCCTTTAGTAAATTTAACCTATTTTTGCTTACCGAAAACATAGTGTTCACAAAACTCTAATTTTTCAGTACTCTGCCATTTAAGAAATCATCTTTTGCTCAATTCAATCATACCTATTTCACTCATATGTCCAAGACACATATGTCATAACTGAGTGAGATCAGTATCATATAAAGAAGAAGTAGAAACAGAAGCATCACTTGTAATGGTAAAACCTTGTATAACGTATAGTCGATCATACTGTTTCATACCTTTCATCACAACAAGAGCACCTCTACTGACTCTAATGACTCTACCTTCACTAATGAATTTGTACTCATTCGAATCAAGAGTACTCAATGAAATAAGATTTCTTATAAGATCGGGAATATGTTTGACATCTATTAAAGTTCGAATAATACCATCGAACATCTTAATTTTTACAGTTCCAATGCTAACAATTTTACAAGAATAATTATTGCCCATCAACACATCAACAGAATTTAGAGTTTTATATGTTGAAAACAAATCCCTATTAGGAGACATATGAAACGTGCATGTTGTGTTGAGGATCCAATTTTTACTAGGTTTAATAACCACCATAAATTCCCCATTTGTACTGTTATTTTCAACAACATTGGTTTCTCCTGAAGTTTCTTGTTGTTTTCCTTTCTTGTCAATTTCGTATTTCTTAAGTTTGTTATATAACTTATAACACTCTTTTATGTGTCCTTTCTTCTTACAACAATTACAGACATTTTCTTTATTCCTAAACTTGGATCTACTTTTCCTTTACAACCAGAATTTTTATTATGTGTCCTCCCTCTAATCAACAGACTCTTATCCCTAATTCTCAAAAGTCCCCAATAACTACTTATCATTTTTTTCTTTCGAGAATAAAGTATCATAAATTTCATCCAGTGTGAGAGTATCCCTACTATAGAGTATGGTGTCTCTAAAAGTTGAATAAGAGGTCGATAGAAAACATAACAAAATTAGAGTCAAATCCTCATTATCGTACTTAACCTCTATGGCCTCCAAATCAGAAATAATTTCTTTAAAAACTGTTAAATAACTCTTAATAGGCATACCTTCAGTCATTCGATGAGAATATAATCTCTTCTTTAGATGCAACTTACTGGTTAAGCTCTTCATCATACATAGTTATTTTAGTTTTAATCATAGAACGGCAACGATTTTTTCTTTGAAAACATCCTGCAAAATTTGATTCGATAAATGCAAATGTATCTGAAATAAGGCCTTACGATTTCTACGCTATTTTTCTTCAATGCTCCATGATTGTGACATTTTTTTTAAGTCCAAAAATATATCGTCTAAATCTATCTGTTCTAAAATTACACGCATCTTAATCTGCTATAACGAAAATCTAATATTTCGATCCAACAGAGGAATATTGTACTACAACGAAACCATTAAATCTCCTGAAATAATATCAAATAATTTTAACAATAAACCCAACTCAAAAATGGATTAAAAAATACTGCGAGGGCCAAATTTGACCAAAAATCATATCTAAAATTGGATGGAAAATCTGTTGGATCTGGATGGTGGGTCGAATTTGATGGGTTGGACCAGATCTAGAAAAGATCTGGGTGTTTTGCTGAAACCTTAGTTTGCTTCGTTAATGACTGAAGTAACGAAAAATGTAGGGATGGCGACAATAAAGTCGACCGTCGACAAGAGAGAAGGCTGGTGAAGGGATGATCGATGGCTAAGTGCTGGTCAGTCGAGGCAGATGAGGCCAAAGAAAGAGGCATTAATGGCGAATGACGGTAGAAGACGCGATGGTTGTGATGCAAGAAGGGCCGAGCGATTGACGATGACCAAGCAAGGGACCTTGATGGCGAAAGGCATAATCGACAAAGAAGATGATTGGCAAATGAACAACGACAAACAGTGGTGATGGCTGAAATCAATGGAAGAAGAGATCAATCGATGAAGGCAAACGAACGAAGGCCGAGCAAGGAAAGAAACAGTCGGGGATGGTTGTGGGGGTCGACGGCGGTGGGCGTGGTAGATGGCGGCGACAAGCACAGTGGACAACAGCAGCAGGCTTAGTCGACGGCAGCTGGTGCCGGTGGCAATGGCGGTGGCAGAAGTTGCTGAAAAAAAAATGATGTGGTACTGAAAATCAGATCCAACCGCTAAGATCTGCAAATGGTTGATGGTTTGATCCAATAACTCTGGTATCAATTTATTACGAAATTGGATCAATAACAAACTACAATCAAACCAATCAACCACACACGAACACAAAATTTAACGTACAAAATCCAATTAGAAAAAAATCACGAGTAGAAAGAAACAAAATATCACTAATCAAATATTGATAATACAAAAGTGATATTAGCGCACACACTATATATCTGATGTCATGTGACGTAGGCATCTATTTATAAATCTAAAATTATCTATGGATAAATACAAGAAATTATATCCTGATTAGAAGATAATGCATGAGTGTATTTCTTCACATAAGATAAATCTCATATAAAATCAAATTTGACAATATTGTAATTACTTTCAAATTCAAATTTATAGCCATAGTCAAATTAGGAAACTCAATCACAAATGAATAAGGATTTTGAATCATAATTATCATAATAACGGACACTTTTACAGAATCGATCAAAATGATTAGGATCCAAGTTGTCGTGTGTTCTTGGATTGGATCCTCCAGTTTCTAGTCCCTACGGATCACATACGTAACAAGAGCAACCGTTGAAGTCCCTCCTGTTAACACAAAAAGAACCCAAAAGCTGCTAAGGCTGAGTCTGAAGTCGTTGTCGTCTGAGTCCACATCCACGCACCTCTCTGAGGTTATTGATTTGTTCTCTAGTTCACCAAGTGTACCACTATCAATCACCTGTGTCAGTGCTGCATTTATGTCCGACAGAAAAGGAGAGCCCTTGGGGAATGCCTGTGCAACAGAATAAACCTCCAACCTTAAACTTTGAATCCTAAAATAAATAGAATGATATATATTTCAATTATCTTACAAATGCATATCCTCCAACTTTGTACGTTGGGCCAGCAGCCATAAAGCTCTTGCAGTATCTATCAAGGAACAGTTTGGCCCAAGGAGCTTCAAGAAAAGCAGCTGCGATCTCTTTGCTCCTAAGTGCTTGAGCAATGTCTTCCGGTGTAGTATAGTTCCGCACACGAATTGGACTAAACTTCAGAACGTCAACCAAATAGTTCTTAACAAAGGACTTCCTGGCGAAGCCAACCATCGCGTGGTTATACTTCAATGTCTCAATAGTGGCCACCGTCGGTTCCATATGCCTCACAGTCAACATGCTGGTGAGATTAGCTGTGTAACTTTGTGCCACCACCAATGCCACGAAAAGCCACACCATTGTGGCCATCCTTGAGAGGTTACTGTGTAGTTTCTCCCCTAATCAAAGATCAAAACAAGATAAAATGAATTTAATCTTCTTATAACAACACGCGCGCGCGCGCGCCCACACAGAGTAACCTTTTGATTCATCTTACCATTCAAAGTGAAGAGTGTAGCAAAAGCCAGCCAAATTAAGGTCCCTATTTGGTTTACGGCTGTGCCTCTAAGTTCAGTGGAATGGTCACGCTCTATAATCCATACGACAAATCCATTATAGAGATTTACCAAGACAGTGAGAACCCACATGGTTGTTGTGAAGGACTTCAGGAACAACATGGCTTTATCGTGCGTATGTGATTGAATGGGGACTATCATCACCATTGCAGCGTCTGTATGTGGCTGTGAGAAGTCTACCTTTTGGTAACGGCTGGCCGTGATTGCTATACTGCCTACTGCTGCATCAAAGTGCTATCACCACAAAAGAAATATTCCAAACTGTGGTTAGTTTCAGTCATAGCAAGTTAGAGAGATGAGGATGTTCAATTCAATTGCGTGATTAATCGATTACCTTTAAATGGACCTGTTCAACTAAATCATCGAATGTTCTCGTGAAGGGAATGAGATCATAAGGCAAATTATATGGCAAATTTTCGATTGCAGCTCTGAAGACCTCTACTGAAAATCCACTGAAAGTATAGTTGTTTGTGCTTGGATCATATGAGATCGTGACAAAAAGGTTGAACATGGTTCCATTAGCCACTCCAATTCTCAATTTACTGGAGTTTGTTGGTAGCGCCCATCCTTTTGGAGTGGAACTAGGTTCACCAGGCCAATACACGTGCCCCAAATTCTCCATGGAATTATTGTAAGTTGCTCCCTTATCAGTAGTCCTAGAGAAACCTAAGCCATTATCCGTCCAGTATCCGTGTTCTTTGTAACCCTTTCCAAATATATTGATGATCTGAAATGAAGATGCTGGAGGTAGTTTTTTCCCACTGAATGAAACTTTACCGCTTAAGCCATCAAAATCACTTAGCAGTATCTTGTCCATCAATTTTTGGCCTTTGACCTTGCCTTCTATCATTGCCATAGCCACTGCCATCGTGGCATCATACGCCTGCAGCGCGAAAATCCCAGGCTCATAGTTATTCTCCTCGGGGTTCTCTGTTCTAAATTTCCTCATAAATCTTGTAGAGAAATCGTGGAAACTTGGCCTGGTTTCTGAGAAGTAGCTCCTGACTCCTAGAACTCCTTGCATCGAAGATATGCCAGTGGAATTAATGACATGAACAAGATTTGTTATGGCATCTGTGGTGATCCACACGTAGCCCTGTTCCATCATCCCCATCTTGGGTGCCTTCTCGAATAGCTGGATGGCCAGCGCCAGGGATGTGTGAACCACAAAGACTCTGCATTGCCCACTTTTAAGCTTATCAAGCTCTTGAGATAGTGAAGATGAGGCAAAAGGTGGAACTGCAACAAATTGGCTTATTTGTGCACCTACTTCTAGTAGTGATTGATGCAGATATGGAATGACTCCATTAGTTGAAGAATCATTGTCTTCATATATGACAACAACTCTTTGCCATCCCCAGGATTGGATAATAGATGCCACAGCCCTCATTTGAGCATGTTGGCTTGGGTAGGCTTGAATGAGAAAAGGCCACTTCATTGTTGCCCATGGTGCAGAATCAGCGAAAGAAAGAATAGGGACATGAGAGATACTACCAATCTCTGCAACTAGCGATGCTTCTTCCCATGTTCTTGGCCCTAAAATGGCCTCCACATTTTGTGCATTGATAAGGTGTGTGGCTGCAGGTTAATATAATTATTTAATTAAGCATGGATCAAATCATTAAGTATCTCTCTTAATTTGTGTATAACACAGTCCATATATGTATGTGTGTGTAATCTGCATTAGGCAATCAAATGTCCTGTTTACCAATTAGAATCACTATAAGGACACTGAATTTCAAAGAAAGAAACTTCTGCAGGATATTCAAATGAAGCAAGAGAAATGACCTGCAAAAGCAGCCTGGATCGGATCACCATGGGAGTTCTCCAGTTGCAGAATGATGCTCCTATTGGTGCGGCTGTAGAAATCTTCTCTTGCCATTTCCATAGCCACTTTCTCTTCTTTGCCAATGCGAGAACTGTAATCCAAGATGGCGCCTACAGAGCCCCCCAAAACACGGTTTGTTTCTGTGACATTCATCTCTTCATTATTATCATTACTATTGGCTAAGCCTTCAAGTGAAGGCAGCCAGACAGCCATGGCCAAGACACAAAGGATATTCATTAGCATAGCGACTGATGGCCCCATGTTCCGTGGATGACCAGCCCACGGCAGCGGCAACTCTTATACTCGCCGGACGCTAATCACCATAGTCAATATTCGTGAATTTTCGAGCTGTTTACTCCCGAAACTACTCGGATGACTACAGATTTGCAGTTTTTTGGCAATAATTAATCAAGGGCTCTTACTATTATAAGGACTTGAACTTCATGGCAAGTTCAAGTAAGTTTCTTGGGCATTTGTGTTAGATGGGCTTGACTAGACCACCACTTGAATATTTCTAGGCATGCGTGGATTAATTGGATTAACCCCACTTCCATTCAAAGTAAATAGATTGGAATTTGGTAATCAATTGGATTAGTTAACGATCGATGGTTGAAGTTGCAATCCCATTGGTTGCAACAAAGTTAAAAATTTCCATCATGACCCATTCAAGTTCAAATTTCTTGCATTCACTTTAGATCAATGCCTTCAGCTGATGGCATTCGACTGTTGCGTTGAAACTTCTTCTTGGACAGCAGCCTCTTTTACGTCAATCCTAACTGAACTGTAGAGAACTTGGCCCGCAAGTATTAGGTTGTTACTAGTATATATGTTTTTATTTTCCTACTTGAGATCTTTTTTGAAATTTGATCCAACTCAAATAATTTACGAGAGAATTTAAATACTATTTTTTCTAAGAATTTAGGCCATTAGGAGAAAACCCAAATGTGATTTTTGTGCCTAAGACGTGGTGGTAGCAAAGGGCTTTCCGTAGTGGTATGGGAAAACCCTAAGTTGATAATTTCTTCTAAATATATTAAATTATTTGTGAGGATATATAAAATAATAATATAGAATAACTTCGGCATCCAAATAGCATTTTTGCTATGTCAAATTTGATTGGAATTATTTTCCATAAAAAATGTCATCAAGGGAAAAATTTCATACTTAGATGTTTGATTGCTTAATATTTTTATAAAAAAATTTCATGGTACAACACATTAAAGCATGTTGGCCTTTTTTCCATAGAAAATTAAATTTAAGGGAGGTGGTAATTGTTTTCCATTGGAAAAAATTTTCCTTTTCCATATTTTTCCAATCAAATACACTCTAAGGCTAAACTTATATTTTTGTTTTTATATTTTCATATTTTTCTTGCATGATTATTTAAATTTTTTGTTGTTTCAATTATATATCTAATTTTTTTTAGTCAATTTAATTCAAATTTTCTTATACAACTACCCACATTTGATTTTTTACACTCCTAAACTTGTTTCAATTACTTTGATTTTTTTATGTGGCAAGTCAAATTTTTCGTTATTTCAATTACAACTTATATTTTTTAATCAATTTAATCTTTGCATTTTGATGTATAAAAAGTAAAGATAAAATGAGATGAATCAATTTAACCCATTTTTTATATGTAAAGTATAAAAGTTAAATTGACTTAAAATTACAGTTATAGGGGTGTAATAGAAATAACGAAAAATTTAAACTATCACACGTCAAAAATGTCAAAATATAGAGGTTAAATTAAATAAAAAATATAAGTATAAGGGTGTAATTGAAAAATAAAAAATTTGAATCGCTACACAAAAAAAACATAAAAGTATAAGAAACAAAAATATAAATTTAACTAATATATAAACTATATTAATACATGTTAAGAGTAGTTGGAATCATACATCTTTTATAATAAATATGAGATGTGAACTTGAATTTTCTCAAGTCCCTCTAAATATTAAATTCTACATTATTAACTATTTAACATTCATAGATATATATCATTTGCTTCTTCCTAACCCACCCACATTTTGTCACACTAAACATTCATAGATATATACATGACAAGAGCAATTGTCGAAGTTCCTCCTGTCAACATGAAAAGAACCCAAAAGCTACTGGGGCTGAGACTGACGTATTGGCCGTTGGAGTCCACATCAATGCAACTCTCCGATACTACTGCATTATTCTCTAGTTCACGAAGCCTCCCGTTGTCAATGACTTGCGCCACGTTTATGTCCGACAGAATAGGAGAGCCCTTTGGAAACACCTACACGAGTATGAGAAATAATTTCTAAACTCTAAATTTTAAATTTAAAAAAAAATTAATAAAATACTTAAATTAAAGTACCCAACTTAGCCCTTGGGCCGGCCCAAGGCATAGGCCACTAAACCTATGCCTAGGGCCCCCAAAAATTTGGAGCCCCCCAAAAAATACACCAATCCCTCCCCAACAAAGAAAAATACAACAGCCATTTGAAAGAGTAAACCACCCCTCCTCATCCCCCAAAATTGGGGCCCCCCAAAAAAAAAAAATTAAAAGCCTCCAAAAAATACAGCACCTCACTCTCCCCCAAAAAAAAATTATTATCGCCTAAGGCCCCACTGGGCCTTGGGCCAGCCCTGCTCGTGTTCACAACTTCTAGCCAGTGATGAAACAGGTGCAGGCCATCGAGAGACAACAAAAGAAGATATCAACAACATGTAAAGGCAAGGGCAAACGAACGCCAAAGAGCCAATAGCCGGTGAAGGCAAACGCTAGGCAAAGGCCAAGAGTCGACTTCGCCTTCTCCTCCCGTCCACTTGCCTTCGCCTGTCATTAGCCCTTTGTCGCTTGCCTGCTTTCGTCTTTGTCTGTCGTTGACACTTTTGCCTATATACCTGCTTCGTCATTAGGCAGAAGTTGTGCGCATGAACGATAATTTGGGTATTTTAGTACGCATGTATTATACGAACTAAATCAAATGTGACGATGTGTACAATTAACTCGAAATTACATAATTAGAAGTATATAATTGAAATAATAAAAAATTTAAATATTTAAATAAAAAAAACTTGCAAGAGAGAGAGGGTAAAATATGTATGTTGCCAATTGGGGTCTTACAAATGAATATCCTCCAACTCTGTATTTTGGGCCAGCGGCAATGAAGCTGTTGCAGTATCTGTCAAGGAACAGTTTGGCCCAAGGAGCTTCGATAAAGGCAGCTGCTATCTCTTTGCTCCCAAGCGCCAGAGCAAAGCCTTCCGGGGAACTGTAGTTCTTCATGCAATTTGGATTGAACTTCAAAACCTCTATCAAATAACTCTTGGCAAAGGACTTGTTGCCAAATCCGATCATTGCGCCATTGTACTTCAATGTCTCAATATCTGCCACAGTCGGCTCCATCCTTGTTATGGTCAGCATGCTAGCGAGATTAGCCGTGTAACTCTGCAACACCACCATCGCGACGAATAGCCACACCACTGTCGCCATTTTCGACAACTTGCTACGCAGTTTCTCCCCTAGGTGAAGAGAAAAACCGATCAGTCTTCTCAAAACAATAACGAACATGTTTACTGGATCGATCTTACCAGGCTGGGATCCGGAGAAGAGCATGGCGAAAGCCATCCAAATTAAAGTCCCCACTTGGCTTATTACTGAGCCTCTTAGTTCAGGGTCACCTTCACGCTCTAATATCCATATAACAAATCCATTGTAGAGGCTTGTCACTACCGTGAGAACCCACATGGATGTTGTAAAGGGCTTTAGGAATAACATAGCTTTATCGTTCGTGTGAGATTGAGCTGGGACTATCATCACCAATGAAGCATCTGTATGGGGCAGCGAAAAGTCCACTTTTTTGTAACGCTCGGCTGTGATTGCTGTACTTCCAGCAGCTGCATCAAACTTCTGTATGTATATGGTTAGTTTAATTGGAGAAATGAGCATAATTGATGAATCCAATGATTGATCAAGCTGCTATACCTTTAGGTGGACTTGCTCGACTAGATCATCGAATGTACCCATGAAGGGAATGAGTTCGTAAGACAAATCATATGGCAGCTTCTCAACAGTAGCTCTGAACGCCTCTACTGAAAACCCACTAAAAGTATAGTTGTCTGTGACCGGATCATGTGTAATGGTGACAAAGAGATTGAACATGGATCCATTCCCCACTGCAATCCTCAATTTATTGGTGTTTGCCGGTTTTGTCCATCCTTTTGGAGTAGAAGGAAGACCACCAGGCCAATACACGTGCCCCAGATTCTTCATGGAATTGTTGTACTTTGTCCCTTTGTCAATGGTCTCAGAGAAACCTAATCCATCCGACCAGAACCCATGTTCTCTGTAGCCCTTTCCAATCACGTTGATGATCTGAAATGAAGATGCTGGAAGTAGTTTACGCCCAGTGAACAAAATTCTGCCACTTAAACCATCAAAATCACTTAGCAGTATCTTCTCTAGCAATGTTTGGCCCTCGATGTTGCCTTCTGCCATGGCCTTGGCCACTGCCATGGTGGCATCGTAGGCTTGCAGCGCGAAAATCCCAGGCTCATAGTTGTTCTCTTCAGGGTTCTCTAATCGAAATTTCCTCACAAATCTTGCATAGAAATCATGGAAACTTGCCCCAGTTTCCTGGGAAAAGCTTGTGACTCCTAGAACTCCTCGCATTGAAGAGATGACAGTGGAATTAATGGCATGAACAAGGCTTGTTATGGCACCTGTGGTGATCCACACATAGCCCTTTTCCATCATCTCCATCTTCTTTGCATTCTCAAACAATTGGATGGCCAAAGGCAAGGATGTGTGGACTACGAAGACTCTACATTGCCCTCTTTTAAGCTTACCAAGCTCTTCATATAACGAAGATGAGGCAAAAGGAGAGACTGCAACAAATTGGCTTATTTGTGCATCTACTTCAAGCAAAGATTGATGGAGATGAGGAATGACTCCATTGGCTGAAGAATCATTATCTTCATATATGACGACGACTCTTCGCCATCCCCAGGACTGAACAATAGATGCCACAGCGTTCGTTTGTGCATATTGGCTGGGGGAGGCTTGAATCAGAAAGGGCCATTTCATTGTTGTCCATGGTGCTAAATCAGCAAAAGAAAGAACAGGGGTACGAGAGTGGCTACCAATCTCTGCAACTGTTGATGCTTCTTCCCATGTTCTTGGCCCCAAAATGACTTCCACGTCTTTTACATTGATGAGTTGTGTGGCTGCATGTCAATATAAATATATTTAAGCATGGATGCAAACAAAAGAGTACTTAAGAGCAGATATGGAACACACACGCGCGCGCACATATATATATATAATTACCAGCACGAGCAGCCTGGATGGGGTCGCCATGGGAGTCCTCCAGTTGCAGAATCAAGCTTTGATTGGTGTGGAAGAAGACATCTTCTACTGCTATTTCCACTGCCACTTTCTGTTCTTTGCCAATGCGAGAACTGTAATCCAAGATGGCGCCTACAGTGCCCAAAACTTGGTTTGTTTCTGTGACTTCCATTTCTGCATCACTGTTGGCTGCTTCTCCTTGGTGTGAAAATAGCAAGACAGCCATGGCCAACAAAGAAGGGACACGGAGATGAGCAACTGATGACTCCATGCTTTGTGGTTTCCAACCTCTCAAGACCAACTCCTGTTACTTATTAACCGTCGGGAAGGGGGCTCGTATAGTTTCCATATCTGAGAGTAAACTTAGTTTTCTTGGTCGCTGATACCGTACCCTCATTGTTCTTCCATTCTTTCAGCCGCTCATAGACTTCAACCTTACCCCCTTCTCCTCCTCCTACCGATTTTCGTCTCCGTCACTTCCATTTTTAAATCAGACACTACCTCGTATTTGTCACTTTAATACTTAGAACTACATACTTAAAATTCGTATTAAAATTAATTTTATTTATAAAAAAACATAAAACTTTTATAAATTTTTTAAAATTAAAATTCTTATGCCTAATTTTTTAAAATTAAAATCTTGATATTTTGATCCCTTATTAAAATTAGAATTTCTATCATTTTTACACGACTATTAAAAGGATTTTTGAATATCAAAATTATTTAATTTACAAGTTATGGACTTCTCTCATTTAGAAAAAAAATATTTTTAAATTTTTTTCATCTTTTGATAGACTTTTACTTATGACACAATATGAACAAATTTAAATTATTCGTATCAAACGGGGCCTATAAAATTATTCTAACACCCTATTAATGTAATGTTACATATTTTCAAAAATCTTGATTGATGTTTAGGTCTTTGGGAGGAAAGTCAATGGCAAATTAAACTTCAAGTAGCTTTCTTGTCATTATATTTGCAATTGTTAATATATAAATGACCAAAGTATTCCAAAGCACTAATAAGTCACGACTAGGTCGGTCTTGGCTTCACACTTTGCCGGGGGGGCCTAGAAGGGGAGCTTGCATGAATCTGCATATAAATTGACTTGGAATTGGACTCAGACTAAGATTGGATCCAATCAAATCCATCTTTAAATCTTTGGAGATTATTTGAATCGAAATAAAATATATCTTTAAATCTTCTCTTAAAGGGTGAATCCCTCCTCTAAAATAAGAATTTATTCTCAAGATTAATTTTAAGTAAAGGTGAGCATTCAGCTGGTTCAATTAAAGTGATCAAATTATTTAAATCAAGTTAATCGAATGTGTATCGAAAATTAAATGGAACTCAAAAATAATTTAGTATCAAAATTAATATAAATTTCACAATCAAGTAATTTTGAAGTTCAAATTAATGTATATATCATGTTAATTAAAAAAAAAAAAGATAGACTAAATTGTAAGAGGTGAGTAATATTTCGATTAAATCTAAATAATGGAATTGGACCCGCCAAAATTTTCGGTTCAATTTAGTTCGAATTATAGATTGGTTTGATTTGATTTTCAAAAGTGACAAATTTGATTATTTTGATTTGGTTTGATCTGTGAATTGAAAAAAATCAAAATAACAACACCAGACAAAATATAAAAAATGATATCATTTTTTTTATTTTGTTATTTTAATTTTTTTTGTTTTTTCATTTAGTTAGGTTTTTTTGGTTTTTTTTTAATTTTTAATTTATAAAATGATATCATTTTTTTTATTTTGTTATTTTAATTTTTTTTGTTTTTTCATTTAGTTAGGTTTTTTTGGTTTTTTTTTAATTTTTAATTTATTCAGTTTGGAAATCTATTCGATCAACTCGGTTTAATTTTTTATATAGATTTAATCTATTGAATTTAAACAATTCGATCGGTTCGATTCTAAATCGACCTAATGTTTATTCTTATCCTATTAAATTATAACAAAAATTAAAATAAAAAAATCAACAACCAAAAGTAAAATTGACCCCATTATAAACATATTTTATGGAATAACTTCCATTACAAATCTACTTCCAATCATTGGTGGGATGTACATGACAATAGTATTATTATTTTTTAACTTAGTAGTTGTAAATAGTAACAATTGATTGATCATATTTAGCAATTTCTCCCAGTTGGGTCAACATCTTATTCTTGATTTGTATATATTATATAATTTAGAAACAATTACATGTGAACTGGCAATGGGTCCACTGACTAATTAGGCATTGAGGCGACCTCATTTTAAAAAACTGATTTGACTGCTTGAAAAGGGTAAGAAAAATAGAAAAAGAGTCACCATACTAAAGTTGGGGAATAGTTGGGGATTGTCACTAATGTCTGGTCAATTTTATGTTGTTGGGTGTGAACTTATAAAGGAGGGGTGGGTCCCACCTCTCATGAGTTCCACACGTTACTTCCAATTTACTTACGTCGAATAAATTTTATATTAGTTGATCAAAGTGACATAAAATTTTTCTACTAAAATTAGGTTAAAAATTAAGATTTTATTAACTCATAATTTGATTTAGGGTAGACAAGACTTTCATGCATAATGAAAGTTTTGGATTTTACACGAAACATAGTCTTGAATTTCTTGTAGATAAATAACGTAAAGGAATTCAAGAAGAATATGAATATTAAAATATTCACGATTACAAAAATTTATCAATTAAGCACTCATTCTTAAAGGAATTCTTTTTTATTAAACTCTCAATTCGAGATAATCTCAATGACTTGGGGATACATAAATTTAAACCAAGGGGAGGATTAGATTATAGATATTCCAAATCTTCGTCCTGACCTCCACAAATCTAGGATTAGAGTATTCATATTTATCGAGTAATTCCAATTCAAGTTAATTCCAAATTTGTAAAAACACGAGCAATTAGCTAATTCTTTGTAATATGGGTGAGGTTGACTCATTTTCATAATCCACAAGAGTTTGATACTTTTTCCTCGTAAAATCATTCATTAATTTGTATTGGAGTTTGAATGTTTTTTATGGCTAAAGATAATATTTAATAACAAAATTTAAAAAAAATGTTAAAATCTCATTCATATCAAATAGATATTATCTTAAATAATACTTATTTCTTTTCTAACACTTTGGTTATTAAAATTATTTTTTCAATCATTGACCAAAAACAACTAAGAGCGTTCATTACCCACCTCAAATTGGATTGGATGCTGGCCCACTTAATTTGGATGTAATTGAGTCAAATCAAGTTTTACTAAGAGTGTGTTTGATAGCACATATTTGTTATAAAAAATGTCTAATTATATGTAATTATTATAAATATTTTTTATAAAAATAATTAAGCACCCTTAACTTTTTTGTGAAAACTATGTATATGGTATAAGCATTTAAAGTTTATTTCCATAAAATTCATTTTCGAAGAAAGTGAGGTAGTTATTATTTTCTAGGTAATATAATCAAACACACCCTAAAAGTGCGTTGATTGCAAGTATAGAATTTATATAGAAATAAAATATTTTCTAAGTAATTCAATTGCCTAGAATTAATTAAAGTATATTTTGTCCTCTTTTCCATAGAAAATTCCATCTAGGAGAAGATGATTTTTATTTTTCATACAAATTGAAAAGTATTTTCTTTTCCAACTAAATGCTATCAAACACACCCTAAAATTGAAATTTTCCTAAGAAAATGGGTCAAAAGATGCTTTAATGGTTGTACCATAGAATTCAATTCCACACAGAATGTAGTGTGTCAAACAAGAAAGATGAAATCAAATTCCTTGGATGGGACAATTTTCGTGAAATTTTTATACTATCAAACACACCCTAAATTCATTTTCCTAGAAATTTAATTCTAGACAATTTTAGAATTAAATTCTATCCAAATCAAGTTTTACTAAACTCAAACTCAACTACATAGAAAAACATTAAACTTGAGCTCATTTTACATAAGTAAAGCTCAAACTTAGCTTAGACTCAGCTTAACTCGTAAGTAACTCGTTTATATGAATAAAAAAAGACTCTATCAAACCAAGCTAAAGCTTGAGCTAGTGATAAGCTTCCGGTGAACCAAGCTTGAGCTCGAGCTTGGCTAGCTAGAAAATATTTTTTGGCACGAGTTTAGTGAATTCGATTTTAATTTTTACACGGCTTTAATCTATTTGATTTAAGTAATTCAATAGATTTGGTTCTAAATTGATTGAATTCTTACACCTTATTAAATTATAACAAAAATTAAAATTTAGTAATTATGATGACAAAATTTAACAATTAAAAGTAAAATTTACCCTCTTATAAACATATTTTATGGACTAACTTCCACTACAAATCTAGTTCCAATTATTGGTCGGATGTATATGACAATATTATTAATTTTTTTACTTAGTAGTTGTAAATAATAACAATTGATTGATCATATTTAATAATTTCTCCGAGTTGGGTCTAATATCTTAGTGTTGATTTGTATATATTATATAATTTAGAAATAATTACATGTGAACTAGCAATGGGTCCACTGACTGATTAGGCATTGAGGCGACCTCGTTTTAAAATGCTCACTGTAAACTGATTTGACTGCTTGAAAAGGATAACAAAATTAAAGTAAGAGTCATGTTACTAAAGTTAAAAGTTAATAATATAGATCCAATAATTAGGCAAGTGATATGTTAAATTTTTACTGATAAGTTATGGGTGTGATTCTTATTTTACATAGTAAAATAAAATTTTATATTT
This sequence comes from Diospyros kaki, assembly GCA_036245055.1. Lineage (NCBI taxonomy): Eukaryota > Viridiplantae > Streptophyta > Magnoliopsida > Ericales > Ebenaceae > Diospyros > Diospyros kaki. The sequence goes on from BSEG01000011.1 coordinate 38,999,756, forward strand.
TTAATTTATTTTTTTTATCAAAATCAAGAACACGAACAATAAGAATTGTGCTAATATGATTATCTCAACTTAAAAATTAATATTTTAATAACTCATAATTTGAGTTAGATTAGACAAAGGCTTTCTTGAATTTCTTGAAGATAAATAGGGTAAAGGAATTCAAGAAGAAGATGAATACCAAAATATTCACAATTTTAAAAATTTATCAATTAAGTCATCCTACTTAAAGTATTTCTTATTTATTAAGCTATCAATTCGAGATAATATTTATATCTTAAAGGAAATACATAAATTTAAACTAAGAATAGAAGATTAGATTATGAGTATTTCAAATTTCTTGATATCACGAGTCTTGACCTTCACAAAACTAGGATTAGAGAATTTATATTGATTCAATAATTTTAATTCAACTCAATTCCAAACTCGTAAAAATGGGAGGAATTAACTAATGGAGTCATTTCAATGCATGATGTATGGGTATAATTAAAATAATAAAAAATTTAAATTGACACATAAAAAGAAATCAAAATATATGAATTGAATTACTCGGAAATGCATTATTTAAAGGTATAATCGAAATAACAAAAAAATTGAATGATTATTCGAAAAAAATGAAAAAAAAAAGAATAAAAATATGGATTTGGCCCAAAATTATCATATTTATTTATGATAAAAACGATGCAACATGTCCTATATATTTCTAACTCAGTGTTGTTACAAATAGAGATGATGAAGGGAGAGGCAGAATATTTACATAACCGGTCTCAACTAATATGATTAAAACTTGTGTGCGATGTCCATGATGACTTTTCATTTCTCTACACTTATTCTACACGTTTTAGCAAATGCATTGCCACACGATATGTGCCAAAAACTTCTCAAAGTCACCTCACGCAATGTCAAGATATAAGCATTCAAACAGCCAATAGAATTAATCTGGCAAAGATGGAAGGTTGGTTTAAAGAAGACAACCACCGAAGAAATAAGGTTACAGGAATAACTGGTCAATGCTACTAAAGAGGTCTTCATGGTTCCCCATTTCCATGGCCAAAACTCATTTAAATAAGCAAGAAAATGCACTGTTTACTGACTTTATAAGCTCATCTCAAGAGGCCATTTTCCTGGTAAAGGGTTGCGATGGAAAAGCTTGCAAAAACTGCATACTGTTCTTTGCTTCTGTTTCTTTTGCTAATGGAGGTGGCTGGCAGGCCCTTACTGGGATATCATGCTTCTGATTCGGTTTCAGATGGTTTAGATACCGTTCCAGCCAACCGCTCCTCGTTTCTGCTTCTGGGAAGAGGAGGAGAAGAAGTTTCAGAGGATTGTGAGCAGATGTATGGGTTCTTGCCATGTTCTTATAGTCCTCTAGGCCACCTCTTCCTTATTGTTTTGTACGAATACCTCTTGTACCATGGAGAGTCCTATGTTGTCTCTGGAGGGGAACGAATTTTCCAGATTCTAGGCCCTGGGATCTTTGGCGCAAGCGCATTCCATGTCCTTGGGTCTCTGCCAGAGGCCTTAATCCTTCTTGGTATGCTCTAACCAACCTTTTTGTTTCTTCTTCCCACTCTAGTCGACACTCAGATGGATCGATGATTAGAATTGTGCTTTTCAGTTCATTTCTCCCATTTGCAGCCCTTGTTTTGGCTTCAAAATTCATATGGCATGCATCCAAACTAAATTCTGCTCTTTTGAACCACTTCTGTCTATGTTAGTTTCCCTTATCTTAACAGCAACCTTATCGATGGATATCTCTGACTTTGGAATGACCATGAACTTGTCTCCTCTTGGTAATGGTTAGCTATTACTTGTCTTAATAGAAAAGCCTTCGATGAAGCTCATAAAGAACAGAAGAACCAGACAACGCAAACCTGTCGAAAAGCCAGCAGTATGACTTTGTCTTCGATGACAGCCCAGTCCACGAAGCTTCCCTGACTCCCGGCTAGAGGGCATCAAACAAATATATCTATAAATACATTATCCATTAATTAAAATGTTAAACTTGACAGTTCTTAATTAATTAGTCATGGCGCAGGATGTGATCTGCTCTTCAGGCTTTGCCTTTTTCTAACCCCTAGTTTTCTTTGTTCAAGAGGAGCCTACGCATCTTGTGCCTCAGAAGTTCAGTGTGTTAATAAGTTAGTTTTCCTATTACAATTGTATACGATTCTTCGATTGCCTATACGAACACAAATTTAATCAACAGAGGACTTACAGATTCAATAACTCTTGAGTAGAGAAGCCAGAGCATGAGATCTACTCACTTAATGACAGAAAGAGCTCATATTTGAAAGGAAATTTTCAAAGAAAAACAACTTGAATATGGAATCTTCCGCAGAAGTTCAAGTTCTACAATGATTTAAATAGTAAAATAACAACTACTTCCTCCTAATCAGCAGAAAAATAGGAAGTTAAAAACAACCAATCTGATCCCTAAAATATCTAACTATGTAACAACCATAGCTAGACTTATTCAACAAGAGATAACAAACTTTCTTAACAACTAGCCTTAATAATCTAACACTCCTCCTTAAGATAGTTGTTGGTCACTCCCAGCTTTTTCCTCATATCTTCAAATTGATCACGTGAGAGTGCCTTTGTGAGAATATCAGCTAGTTGCTCTTCTGCTGGACAATATATCATTTCAATCTCCTCTGCCTTGACTGCCTCTCGAATGGCATGAAACTTGACAGAAATGTGTTTGGTTCTTCCATGCTGAACTGGATTCATTGTGATAGCAATAGCTGACTTGTTATCCACATGCATCCTAGTAGGAGAATTTTGAACCATTCCAAGGTCTGCAAGCATCAAATGTCAAATCCCTACAGACAAAAAACCTATTTGCAGTAGGGTTATAAATCCTATACCCCTTAACATTGGAGGCATAACCAAGAAATATACATTTCTCAGCCCTATAGTCCAACTTATCCCTCAGCTGCTCATGCACATGGGTGTAACAAATACAACCAAACACTCTCAAATGATGAACTGAAGGTTTGAAGCCAAACCAGACTTCGGATGGTGTCTTTTCTGCCAGAACCCTTGTTGGCAATAAATTAAGCAAGTAGACTGCTGTATTGGCAGCTTCAGCCCAAAACCTTTTTGGTAGATGCTTCTCAAACATTAAACACCTTGCCATTTCCATTACTGTCCTATTTTTCCTCTCACTGACCCCATTTTGTTGAGGAGACCTAGGAACAGTGAACTGTTGCAAAATTCCAGCTTGTTCACAGAAGCTCTTGAAGGGACTGGATGTAAATTCTCCTCCATTGTCAGTCCTCAGTACCTTAATTTTGTACCCTGACTGATTTTCCACTAGTTGCTTAAACTTAACAAAAGAGCCGAACACTTCAGACTTCTTCTTTAAAAAATAAATCCAGCTGTATCTTGAGTAGTCATCTATGAACAGCAGGAAGTATTTGCTGTCACTCAGTGATTCAGTGGACATTGGTCCACATAAATCAGAGTGCACAAGCTGTAACTTCTGAGTAGGCCTCCAGCTTCTTTCCCCAAAAGGCAACCTTGTTTGCTTCCCAAATTCACAAACAGCACAGATACCTGGGTTTGTTACAGTAATAGGGAAATCCTCAACTAGACAGTTTTCATGCATCCTTTTGAGTGTGCCATAACTGAAGTGTCCAAACCTTTTATGCCAAAGGTTAGACTGATTGATACTAGCAGCAAAAGACCTCAATTTAGACTTCAACTCTATTGGAAAACACTTTTCTCTCATAGGTACTTCTAGAATCAAAAATCCACCAGCATCACTTACTAGGCATTTCTTATTCTCAAAATGCACAACATAATTTTGTTCAAGTAATTGTCCCAAACTAAGCAGATTTTGACAAATATCCGGTACTAAAAGAACATCAGCAATGAACTTGGTACCTGAAGAGGTGTCTATTGCAACCAACCCTTTTCCTTTGGTTTTCAGAAAGCTTCCATCTCCGATCTTCACTTGGGTTGAATGTAACTCATCCAACTGAGTGAAAAGCTTCTCATTTGGAGTCATATGTTGAGAACAAGCACTGTCAATGAGCCAAATATTTGACTCAAAGTCAGTACCACTTTTTGTGGCAGAGAACAATCTCTCCTCTTGACAATGATTTGCCTCAGTCACCTGAGCCTGCTGGTTGGCTTCTCCCTTTCTCTTACAGAATTTCTCACTATGTCCAGGCAGGTTACAAAGAGAACATTTGTATCCTGGCCTAAACCAGCAAAATGCTTCTGCATGAGTGTTTTTACTGCAATGAGAGCAGGGAGGATATTCCTTCTTTTGCTTGTAACTTTTCTTTTTTAACTTGCCCTTCTTCTCTCCATCTCCTTTCGTATACTCCTTCTGCTTCCCCTTGCTTTTAAAGCTAGAGAAAAATGCACCTTCCACCTGTACTTCATGTCTAATAGCCCTCCTTTGTTCCAGTGCTTGGAGTGAACTCACCAACTCATCAAGTTTGAGCGTGGTTAAGTCCTTTGAGTCCTCCAAAGAGGAGATTTTAGATTCAAATCTCTCTGGAACACTCACAAGGATTTTTTCCACTATTCTTCTATCAGGGAGATCCTCTTGAAGCAACCTAATCTGATTGACCACCTTCATAAGTCGATCAACATAGTCCTTGATGCTTTCAGAGTCCTTCATCCTTGACAAATCGAAGTCTCTCCATAGATTGAGAAGCCTCATCCTCTTGTTTGCTTCACTGCCCTGGAACATTTCTTTGAGCCTATCCCATGCCTCTTTTCCAGTTTGACAAGTTAAGATTCTAGCCAAAATTCCTTCTGAGACTGATGCATGAATAGCTGACAAGGCCTTATACGGCTTGACAGATTCTTCACTTTGTTGCCTCAGCTGGTTGATGGTGGGATTAGCCGGTAATGCTCTCTGCACATAGCCTTCCTCTACACAAGACCATAAATCCTGTGACTGCAAAAAGACTTTCATTTTGACAGCCCAAATTTGGTAGTTTTCACCATTGAAGAGCTGTGGTGATGGAACGATGAAGCTACTGTTGAATGATGACATTTAGGTTGGCTTTTGAGGGTTATTTTCTTGAGGTTGAAAAGGTAGGCAGATGACAAGAAGAATGGAGATTTTTTTTTGTTGAAGTTTTCACAGACCCTTAAGATCAAAAAAGGGCTCTGATACCATGAAAGGAAATTTTCAAAGAAAAACAACTTGAATATGGAATCTTCCGCAGAAGTTCAAGTTCTACAATGATTTAAATAGTAAAATAACAACTACTTCCTCCTAATCAGCAGAAAAATAGGAAGTTAAAAACAACCAATCTGATCCCTAAAATATCTAACTATGTAACAACCATAGCTAGACTTATTCAACAAGAGATAACAAACTTTCTTAACAACTAGCCTTAATAATCTAACAATATTTTCCAACTTTGGTTTTTGGAAAATGTAGTGTTTTCTGATTCAGCAGCCGTCTTTGTCGTGTGGTACTTAAATTTAGTCAGAGAAATCTAACTTGATTATTGTCAGATATGGGCTGCATTGCCTAAAGAGTCTTTGAACTAGTTCTTCCAGCAGCTCGTATCTAACTTTGTTTTTCTTTTTCTCTTCGCCGCCTTCTCTCAGCATCTGGACTTCTTTATAGCAAAGATACAGCTCAAGAGTATGTTTATACTGGTGTTGGCTTGCTGACTGGATCGACAATCCTGCTTCTCACTCTACTTTGGGGAACTTGTGTCATTCTTGGCAGTCGAAACCTCTCCACTGATTCGAAATCTAATCCTTCCATTAGTTCAAATCCTAAACTCCTATCATTTTTGACCGGTAAGCTCTCTTCTGTTCACAAGTCAAGGATACGAATTTGAAGTACTTGAGTGGACATGAAGCATAGTTTGTTGCAACAAAGGGTCAGAGTAGATGTAATCTGCCCCCAATCCCTGTCCAAGTTACAAGATAGAGGATCTTCTTGTGCTTTCAAACTTTTTTAGCGTATTTGCAGGTTATGGTATAACAACTGATTTGGAGACGAGTTACACTGCAAGGATCATGGTTCTCTCATTGGTTCCATTTTTGATCATCCAGATCCCGAAAGTCTTCCTGTTATCTTCTTCAGGCCAAAGGGTTTTCATTATGATCACGCTTGTTACTTCTGTTGCCTTCTTACTCTTGTACTTCTTCTATCAGGTACTCAACTAGACTCCATTTATCATTCTTTTGATGGCAATCCACCTGTTCTAAGACGCGCAAAAATGCAGATTTTCGAGCCATGGATCCAAAACCGAAGACTAGAATACATGAAACACAAGCATTTAGTACTAGATATTCTAAAACATGTTCAGAGACATGCAATGGGAAGACTCGTATCTGAGGATGGTTCTCCAAACCTAATGGCTATAAGAAGGTAACTTACTGAAATATGTTTTACAATGTTTCTAAGTCGATTTCGTTTGAGCTACAAGTGTTGGATGCACTCCATTGCAGGCTATTTGAGGAAGTAGATGTAGATGGAGACAGAAATATATCGTTTGCTGAACTAAGGCAGCTTCTTCAAGAAATCAAATACAAGAGAACACACGCGGACAAGGATAGAGTTGTAGCAGAGGTGATGAAAGAGTTTGATCTCGATGGGAACAGGAAAATTACCATCGATGAGTTTGTAAGTGGTTTCACAAAATGGCTCGATGAGACCAAACGTTCGATGGATAAACAGTATCACTCTGTAAGATCATTGAAAGATTTGTATCAGGTAGCTGGGAAATGGTTATCTCATAGGAGTGTTAGCAACATTTCCATAAAGAAATTATATCCCGAATCTTTTCTCACAGATTTTACGACCTTGGATTCAAAAGAGGAGGAAAGAACACGAGATGAAGGAACAACTAATATCGGAAATTCTAGCACATGTTCAGAGCTCTGCAATAGGGAGACTGTTCATGGAAGATGGAAAGCCAGATATACCAGCTATCAAAAGGTCAGGCCATATCTGTTTCAATATTGCCCGTGTCAATGTGAAGCCATTTTCTTTTCCTTTCTGTGGAAATTAGGGGAATTTTCTTAGTTGTGGGACAAAACAGAAATGCTTAATTAGTCCTACAATAGTCCTAATTCTATGGTCTCGTGAGAACATAAAACTATTGGTGAGCACTGAGCAGCCCATATATATTGTTTCGACAGGTTATTTGAAAGCATTGATCTCGACAAAGATAATTCCATATCGCAATCTGAGCTGAAGGAGCTCGTAGTGAACATCAAGTTCCGAAGCATGCCTCTGGATGCAGATGAAGCAGTCGAGAAACTCATGGAAGAGCTCGACGTAAGTGGAGATCAAATGATCAATGAGGAAGAATTTGTGGCCGGATGTTCAAAATGGCTCAACATAGTCAACAATCAAGCTCCAAACCCAACAACAGCCTCTGAGGAACAACTATACCAAGTTAGTAGATCCCACTTTCTTCACCAATGCTACAACCACTCTTGACACTAAAATTTTCGGGTTATGGCAGAGAAAATGGGAAGAAACCGACTCATTGGTCGGGGATCAAAGCACTGTTTACAGGTCCCCATGGGCTTGGATGAAGGCCATAATGCTTTTGCTGGTGGGAATTTCCATTTTAGGAGTCCTAGCTGAGCCACTCATACAGAGTGTTCAAAACTTCTCGAAATCAGCCAAAATTCCCTCTTTCTTCATCTCTTTTGTGTTAGTCCCATTGGCTACCAATGCCAGGGCTGCAATATCAGCCATCACTGCTGCAAGTCACAAGAAGCTGAGAACCACTTCTTTGACATTCTCTGAGGTCAGCTCCTAATTCCTCTTGAATCCCAACTTTATAAACATATTCACCCTCAAAGTCACGTTATACTGAAGTTCCCACAATATTTTCTCAAACAGTCTGTGACAAACTGAGGCTGCTGGTGATGCAGGTGTATGGAGGTGTGTTCATGAACAATATGCTGGGCTTTTCTGTGCTGCTGTCACTGGTTTATTTCAGGGCATTTCCTTGGGATTTCTCTGCTGAAGTACTGATTGTTCTGATGAGTCCTGCTATTTGTACAGATGGAGTATTACAGATTGCTTTACAGGAATGGGTTATCGTGATAAATTGGTGCTATATCATTCAAGGATATGTTATGGTGATATCTCGCCCATTTAAGACGGTACAAAACCCTTTCTCAAAACCATTTCTCTAAATCGACAGAGACCATCGGCGACCAACCGACCACCAGCGAAGCCACCACTCTCCATCAGCGATTGAGAAAGCAGGAGAAGCTACTTCCTCCACAACTCCTTCCCTGACGGCGAGTCGTAGCGCCACCGTTCTCCTGATATCGCCATAGCCATCTCCTCCAAGCATTTCTTTGGGCGTTGTCTAGCTTCTGCAAGATTTCTTTGTGCAATTTTTCTTTTAATTCAAGATTCATGGCATAATGAAAAATGCAAATCCAGGAACTATAAATCGTCTTCTGTGATTCCCACCTTGTTTTAGTCCAGATCTAAGTTGGAAAGTTCTTGGCGGTAGATATGCAAGAATCTTTTAGATCTAAGTTAGGAAGTTTTTGAATTGGGCATCTTAGTGTTTAGAGTTTACTTTCTGTTGAACAAGGAGAACAAAAATGAAGAACAAGAGGCCTGAAACTAGAAACAGAGAGTTTTGATAGACAATGATCTGGATGAGCTTTTGCATTCAATTGTGCAGGATGTACCAAATTAGAGTGATCAATCAATAATTTCTCCCTCTCCCTACTACTGACAAATAATTTTTATCAAATAATAGAGCAGCTCAGATTTTCTCATATTTGATACAATAAATAGAAATAGTCAATAAAATGAAGACAAAATTTAATATGACCTCCAGCAAGTGATTAAGAAGACAAGCTGCGAGAGGGAGAAACAGAGAGTTTTGACAGTGTCTGCGAGAGGGAGAGAGAGAATCGATCGCGCGTCCGAGGGATGGCCGGCAGCGAGGAAGAAGATCGGCGGTCTAGAGCGCGCCAGCAAGATAGGGATGGTGGTGGTGCAGCCGGAGAGTTGGGGCTGTTGGTCTCTGCGAGAGGGAGAGCCAGAGAGACAAAGGGAGAAAGAGTGGGGCTGGGTCTTTTGGGATTGGGGCATTTGGGTAATTTTTCATAAGGACAAATTGTTAATTTTACTGTCCCTGTAAAACAATCTGTAATACCCTTCTGTACAAATAGCATTTTCCTTGTTCTGATAGTCTGTGGTGTGATGGGTGTTGCTGCCAGCTTGAGCTCCAGCTTCCCCATCTGGACATCAATAGTTGCATTCCTCCTCTATCCATTTTCTTTGATACTAGTCCTTGTACTCCATGATTCTGTTCAGTAACCTTGGTTACAATCATTTTCAGATTTCATGCTGTTTGATTCAACTAGTTTTTCGTCAATAATCAGTTGTTTAATGCAACTCTCTTGTTGAGTTCTTAATCTCTTTGACATATCAGCCTAAGTAACATGTAATCTTCATAGAAACTGTCACGTGTCACCCTCTTCTTGAAAATCAAGCAACAGATACCACTAGAAACTATACCTAAAGGTATGATGGAACTATATAAATACTAATCTCACAAAAAGATAAAAGACAGACAACATATATATATATTTGTTATTTTGTCTTTTTTCTCATTTCTAAAACACTAAATACTAACTTGACTGTCATAAAATATCCTAAAAGATAAAAATATTATACTTGTTTTAACAAAAATTAAAAGATAAATATTTGATAAAAGTTCTTAATCTCTTTACACAATAATTTAAAGATAACACATAGTCTTTATCAAAAATGACAACATATCACCTTCTCTTAGATGTTAAAGATGTAGTCGCTGAAAATCAATTAACGGATATCATTTGATGCTATATTCAAATATCACATCACAAAAAAATATATATATATTAACAAAAATCATATCCGAATCGTCTCCTCCTATAAACACTAATTTCACTAAAAGATAAAGACAAATAAGATAAATATAGTGATTACTTTACCATCTTGTAGTGTTCAGAGTATTAATTAGCAAGCAAAATTAGCGTCAATAAAATTTAAGCCAGACAACAAGAAATATAAATAAAACACAATCTTTATTCAATTTTCCAAATAAAATGAAATAAAAATTATGCCTCATCTTCCTTCCTGAGGAGGGAGAAGGAAAATTTATTACGTCCTCTACCTCTTACTGTCCTCGAGATCTGAGCTCCCCCGACATTCTCTTTTCCATTTTAGTTCCATTCCTTCATCTTTCCCCTCATCCAAACAGACCCGGTGCTTTTGCATGCTCTGTTTGCCTTGCCCCCGAAGCACATCCAAATTATCTACGTATAGAGCCATACAGTTGTTTGAATTTGATCGGTGGACCCAAAAATTTGAGAGAACAAGAGGAAGATTTTCGAAAGCAGAGACATGGCGGCTTACAGAGCCGACGACGACTACGATTACTTGTTCAAGCTGGTTCTGATTGGCGACTCGGGGGTGGGAAAATCGAATTTGCTATCTAGGTTCGCCAGGGACGAGTTCAGCCTCGAATCCAAGTCCACAATCGGCGTCGAATTTGCCACTCGGAGCATCCGGGTCGAGGACAAGATCGTCAAGGCCCAGATTTGGGATACCGCCGGTCAAGAAAGGTTTCTTCTTTCCTGCTTTCGAACCATAAATTGCCTCGGTTAGGTTTTTTGTTTGGCTGTACAGAAAATGTGTCATTTTGCGGTTTCTGAGTGCAAATTAAAAATAGTGGAATTTTTGTTTTCATATGTTTGTGCTAGTTTGGAAGTTGAATTGATTTCTTATCCTTTTTGTATGTGTTTGAAGCTCGATGTAAGAAAGGGAAGAGAAAAAATTGTAAATATTTCAATTTTTTCTTTCTCTCTTCCTAGCTCTGAGTTTCAAGCAAGAGAAAGTGTGTTCGTTTCATTTGCCTCTCTTTTCTTTTCAGAATCAAGGTTCACCACATTCTCTTCATTCCTCTTTTCATATACTCCCTTTCTCCTCCACAAGTTCCAAGTTCTTTAGGACTTGCATAGTCGTGTAGGTACTTACAAATGAGAAGCTTCTAGATTTTCCATTTTAATTAGTCAGTATGTTGTAATGATTGCATTGGGGATTAGAATCCAATCCTGTTGAAAAGTATCTTAATCCCTTCCTATTTGCTCCTTAAACGTGATAGTGTAACTCAACAAAGTACTAAAATGAAAGCATCTTGTAAAATTTAAACTGAAGATAGCCATTTAGAGTTTCAGCCTATTAGAATCCAATACTGATCCCATTTTTGTCAATGTCATTTTCTTTTCCATCAAATACTGTTACTCCAAATGCACTCTTGTGTTTAATTCCTCGGAAGTGTTGTTGCTAAACTAGAGTTGATAACATATGAGTTCTTTTCACATGACTGGAAGACCATTTGGCTCTCTGAAGTTGTTTTAGCAATTGATTCCTTCAGCATAAGCTGTCTTTTGCCAGTTAGGTTGAAAACTGGAACATCTTTTGTCAAAATGATAAAAATGATTTCTGGAAAGAACATAAAAACGCTGTGGACTATGAGAGAATAGACCTACCATATGTGTCATGTATGCTATGGTTGAAAGTAGATGGGAAACACAGAGCTTTCGTGGAAAACTTTGTTCCTAGGTTTGTTGCACTGGAAGTATCATTGTTTCTCGAAGCTTGGTGACAACTACTTTGACAAACCCCTCTCTGTCTTCACTGACAAATAAACCCCAGTTAAGAGTCTCACCAATAGGCAAGAGTCTCACCTCTCCAGTTAAGAGCATAGCCTCTCAAATATGAAATTTTGTCTTTGTCGGTTCTCTTGCCTTAAATTTATGAAAAGACAGAAATTTGAGTCTTTTGAGGAAGTCAGAATGCTGCTCAAGCATATATGTCTGAGAAAGGATATCTATACTATCTGTCAAGTGGAGTACGTATTCTAGGTTTAATCATACCTAGCAGTACTGGAAGTTTTGAAGGCTGCATGAAAGGAGCTCTGCCATTCATGTTTCCCTGGTTAAGAATTGACATTTTGACTCACTTGGGGACTAGTTCTTTGTATGTCATCTTCCCTGGTTAAGAATGATGTCTTGAAGAAGCAAGGGAGAATAATACTTGTTAAAGTGGATTTTATTGTTATCATTTTCTTTATAGGTAAACTTTGATAGTTGTATAGCTACAGAACCGGAGCATGAAATGGTGTGGGTATCATTATTATGCGCATTGTTCTTATGGAGGCAGCATCAAACTCACTTCACTGTCATTTTTAAAGATGGTACTTTGGGTATCAAAGGGTTTTACTTCAAATCAGGCTGGTGGAATTTTGATTTGTCGATATTTGGGGATTTGAGTTTAGCTTTTGGCTGTCTCAAATTCCAGCCATCATCACTAAGGAGTTAAAGCATCACCTGAGAAAAGAGGCAGTAATTACTGATGGAGGATATCGATGTCGGCAAGGGGGGTCAAAGGGATATTGATGTGTTTAATGTATAATGTACCAGATGATCTACCTTTGTAATGTATGGTGTTTTTGGGCATGCTTAATGTGACAGAAATTTATCCTGGTGTAATCTGAAAGTAGTACTTACATCTGGTGATGTTAAGCATACAAAAGAACTGGTAGTTTCTGTAGTTGTATGATTGTTCCATTTTGTTCTGGAAAGTAAGTCTCTTAGTCTGATGCTTAATCTAATCATTTCTTTTCATTGCCATAGATACCGTGCAATCACAAGTGCATACTACCGAGGAGCTGTTGGTGCATTGCTTGTCTATGATGTCACGCGACACATCACATTTGAGAATGTAGAGAGATGGTTAAAAGAGCTCCGAGACCACACAGACTCAAACATCGTAGTAATGCTCGTAGGCAACAAGGCAGACTTGCGTCATCTACGCGCTGTCTCCACTGAGGATGCCAAAGCCTTCGCCGAGAGAGAGAAAACCTTCTTCATGGAAACGTCTGCCCTAGAGTCTCTGAACGTAGAGAATGCATTCACAGAAGTTCTTACCGAAATATATCACATTGTCAGCAGGAAAACTCTTGATATCGGGGATGACCCCATCGGCCCTCCCAAAGGGAAAACCATCAATGTCGGGACCAAAGACAATGTCTCGGCTGCAGAAAAGGTTGGCTGTTGCTCTACCTAGCGGCCAGAGTAAAGGATATGTGACCTTCACAGAATAACCTTCTCTCGAGTAGGCGAGCACTCATCCATTTTAGGCCATGGGCTCCGTGTTCACTGCCTCACCTCTGTTTCAATGGTTGGGATATATGCTGGAACCGATTCAAGACTGGTTCAGTTTGGAGCCTTTGTAAAGGAATTGGCAATGGAGACTCTCCCGGTTTATTACCGTGCTTAGTTCGTTTTCTTTCATCTTCCAAAGTTAGTTGGGTTGTTTCGGAATATGCTTTCTTCCATATGTAACAATTTGCTAGTTATCTTTCAATACTGTATGATTAAACAGTTCTTATAGACTGTAAAGGCTAAGCTTCAACCTCCCTTTTGCCATCTGACGTTTCCATCCATCTTCCCACTCAAAGTGAAGAACTGTTCTTTTGCCTAGAAAAATAATAAAAAAAAAAAACTATTATTTTATTTTGACTTGATCTTTTGGGAGATCAAAACAGACACCCTTTATGAAGTTTAGACTATAAAAAAGTAATTTTACTGTTTCACTACTCGACAATCGAGGAGGGAAATTGTTCCCAAAAGTTGTGGTTTGGATGTCAAGTAGATACCTTTTTGATTCAGTTGATCTCCAGTTTGGTAACCAAGAAACTGCCAAGTTATTCTGTGGTCTTTCAAAGCTTTGATTGCGTCTTGCTTAGTGGCTGTCAACTTCTGCTTTTGGTGTTGGCAGTTATTATTACTGTACTGTCGCTCTTAATAGAGGTTCCAATCACAAGAAACAAAACTGGTATTACTGCTACTGTGATTGTTTGTATGGTATGGAATGGGGGCTGGCCCTACTCCAATCAATGCATCTGAGAGCGGCATGTGATGCTGCTATCAGGCTCTGTTATCCTCATCTCAATAGCTAGCCATAATCCTTGGAATCTGGACAAATTTTCACCAGAGAATGCATCAAAGATCAAATTCTTTTTGATTTACTGTCACCTTATTTTGATAATATTTTAATCAAACTTCATCTGGTGTTGATGTGGTCAAACCTCTCCCTCTTTTTCTCCACAAAAGGAAATGTTGGGTATAATTGTGGTATCACGGTTATTAGATATCATCTTAAATACGATTACATTGAACATTTTCTCTGCTCAAAGTTAAAGAATAAAAAAGAAAAATGATAAAAGAAGGGACAAAAATATATGCCATTGGATCCCATATAAAAACCACCCGATCACAAATATAGACAAAAGATCATAACCATGGACAGGGAAGGAAGATGAAGTTAATTAGGGTAAGTTTTCCTGATCTAAAGAGCCATGATCCCTGCAATCTGGACAAACTTTCACCAGACAATGCCTCAACTTCTTCAAACTTGTGAACCCAGAAGCTTTCTCAAGAACCTTATTCCTAAATTCCTTCAATTTCAAGTAGTCTTCTCTAATGTCCTTGCCATCATCACCCATGAACTTGCAGTGCAAAAGGTTAAGCTCCTTTAACCAGCCCAATCTCCCATCCAGAGCAATCTCCAAAGCCCCACAAGAAGAAACACACTCAGAAAGATCAAGGATCTGAATCCTGGGAAACCCTTCAATTATGCAGGAAACCTCTCTCTCCATTACCACTGTGCCATGGATTCTGAGCTCGGTGATGTTCTTGCAGCAATCGACCAGCTGGGATATCACAAGAAACCCTAGATCTGGATTCATCCTTGCCTGGAAAAGCCTCAAATTTTTCCAGTAAAGGGCAGAGATGAAGATTGGGATCATATTCACACAAACTTGAGGAGGCAAAACAACAGATGTGATCCTCGGAGTTCTCTCTGCTATATACAGAGTAGCAAAGTATCCCAGCCTGTGTTTGCTGGGGAAATAGATGGATACCCAGCCATGGTAGAGGTTGATGGCCAATTTGAGGAGGTGGGTGAATCTGAATCTCAGGTTCTTGTCATCAAGCCTGTCCATCTGTCTCAGATCAAGCTTGGAGTTTTGGAAGAGGGTGTCCAGGGTTGCAGAGAGCCATGACTGGCAAACAAAGGGGGGGCCAAAGAGCTGGTCCTCAACGCCCAGAAAGCTAAAGATCTTTGAGAGTATGCTAGGATTCATGTCTTGCCAAGATGGGGTCTGGACTTCTTGGCGTCGCCTCTTCATTTTGGGTTCTGTTTTCTGACTGAATAATTTTTGCAGGACTTGGGAAGATGGGTTTATGGGGTGTGCTATATATATAGTCTTTTAGCATGTAAGGACAAAAATCTAGTGGTTTTTGACGTTTTGTAGTCATTAAGAAATGGTTTTGACAGAGAGACGAAGTGAAGTTTTTCATCATTTGTTTAGTATATGAAGCTAGCCGACACCCGACAGACCCAAGAAAGAGATAAGGATAAGTGACTGCAGTGTACTCAGGCGATTCTAATTGATTTAATACCACAGTACGGGATACAGAAAGGGGAGAAACGTCTGACAGAACAATATCCTCCTAATAATTTCACCCCCAGCTGGTTGTGATTCTCTCCATCGAGTAGGCAAAATAGCCATTTTGACCCCTAACTTGTCATTTCCAAAGCATAAGCCGAATGGCCTCTCCTCCTCCTCTCGATTCCACCCATTCGGCCTCTCAATTCGACCAAGAATCGTTAGCACGTGACTCTGAGCGAGGCTAGGAGGCCGAATTGACGGCCCTCCCTTTGAAAATCACAATCAATTGATCCTGATTCCCAAATCACAGGCACAGTGCGCATCCTTTCACTTCGGTGACAATTAATTGAATAAATTAAATTTGTCTCAAAAATTAAATCGAGTTGACAAAATAAATAGTGAAAAAATTGAAATAATAAAGTACGAAAAGGATGTTATTTTTTACATTTTAATTGATTTAATTATTTTAATTTTTTTCATACAAAATCAAATCAAATCAAAATTTTCAAATTTAAAAACTACACTAAATCAATCTACCTTCATCAAACTTCAATTTCAACTAATTTAATTTAATTATTTTAATTTAATTAAAATATTATTCACCTTTATTTATATATAATTTATATTAATATTATACATCTATATTTTGTACAATTTTTCACATTAATTACATAATAACATTTATATTATTATTATTTCTGACCAAATTTTTACATTTTTTTTATTTTCAAAACTCGAATTCATAACTCACAATCCATGACCCTGACCCTCCAGACACACTTATTGTTGGTACGTACCAAGATATCTTTCTTAAAAAGGTTTCTAACCAAAATTCAAACATCAAACTGGCACCCAACTTGCAAACAACTTGTAAAACATTAAGTGTGGCAAACTGGCAGATACTAAACTTGTAAACTTCTTGTAAGAGGAATATAAATGTTGGAAGCATACAGTTAGTCGTACAAGTTGTTGAATAAATTTATTTCAAAGTGGCAAACTGGCAGATAGTGCTATTAAATATGCTGGATATGCTACCTTGGACACTCAAGGGCACTTGGTACAGACACTCACTCTTGCATTAGTGCCACTTTTGAATGCCCAAATAACATTTTTGTAAATATGCCTCTCCGGATTTAGGAAAAATTGATTTGACATTCATTCATAACATATTGAGACACACAGCCTTCATAAGCATCAGAGGTGAAAATAATAGCCCATACAAAACATTCAATGAACTTATGGGCACTGCCTAAACATCAATCCCAGCGGGCAGTAAGAACTTTCAATTGTTAACGTCTGAGGTAAAGAAATAGCCCCACCCAAAGCATTCAATGAACTCATGCGTACTGCCCTAAACATAAGGTAATCTTTCTCAAGAGGAAAATGAGAGAAGGGCAAGTATGAGATAACAATAGCTCATGAAAATGGATGTTGCTGCACCTGCACATAATCCTGATCTATCACCAACCCAGCATATTTCCCAGCAAATCATAAAGGAAATCATCAAATTTCAAATTGAACCATTCTATGTTCAAAATTCAGAAAGGATGTACAATCTTATAATATATTAACAGCCATGATGCATATGCACAACTGACAATTATAGAAAGTCTGTACAAGTTAAATAAACAAACAAATAACAGTTGCAACAAGGGTTGACGATGATGGCGACACCACAAGTAAAGCTAGAATAGTATATGGCAAATAGTTTAGAGACAATTTTCAATTGATCCAAGATCAACCCTCTTTCCCGAGCTCCTCCTCTCTTTCTCGGATCAGTCCTGAGGATTTGCAGACAGGGCAGGTGTTCTTGATGAGCAGCCACCTTTTCACACAGTCTACATGATACTCATGTCCGCAATCAAGAGTTCCAATCTCATCTTCTTTCTCATAATCAGTCTGTAAACCATTTATGGAATCAGTGCCACAAGGGAAACCAACAACATATCAAGCTGTAACGCAACTAGGAGAAATCAACTACAGGGATTCTAGCTCAACAATCATCACAAGTAAACTATTTCAGATAAATGATGACAAGAAGCACAAGAACAGTAAAAGATCAGTCCAAAATAATAAGAAAAAGAAGAAGCCATTGTTAGAAATGGCAAACGAAAGATGTGAGCATCTTGAACATTTAGTAATGCCCTCAAGTCATAGAAACAACTTTCCAATTTGGACATATATAGCAATCTACATACAAAAATAAAAAATAAAAAATTGTAAATTAGAGCTAGTTAGGCATAAAAGCCAATCCAAAAGTAAGTCAAATGAGAAAAACATTGAAAACTAAGGCAGTGAAAAGCTTCAATGCAAACGACTCTCAATGTCAAGCATAGACCTCATATTGCAATGAATTGAAATAAAAAATGCAAAAGCCAGAGTAAAAAGATAAAAGACCAGGAATAATGGGGAAAAGAAGAAACATACAGCTCACTTCCAATTATGTGGGGAAAATCTAAGGCATGTTATTTGTAAAGAAGAATATGACCAATTGAGTTAGAAGTGGTTAATTGGGGGAAAATCTAACCTATGTGCTGCTTGTTCATTCAAACAGAACATAACACCAGGGTTATCAAAGTACCTGACATATGGCGCAGAAATCAGTTTCCAGATCCACACTAGCTGGTTCTTCCAGATTCAAAGTAGTAGCAGCTGGAATATGCATTCTTGTTTTCAGATGACTCACGATGGTTTCTTCTGACAACCCAGTGACCACATTGCCTATCCTTTCTCCCAACGCGAGAAGCTCCTGGAAGAGAATTTAGAAGTTCCAGTTAATTCATAATCACCAAGGTGCTCATCCAGTCAATGTCTGAAAGCTCAAGTAAATATTAATGGCACACAAGTGTAATCAATTTAGTCAAAAATGATAAGCTCCTAACATCCAATGATTCTTTAGCCAACACTCCCTCTAAAAGTTTTCCATCATTCAATGCATGTCACAACTTTATTAAAAAGTGGAAAAAAATCCCCCAGTTACCTCATATGACATATGGTCGATATCCAGACGCATGTCTCTGTGATGATCAATGGAATTCCCTACTTCATAATAGCCTGGGATCTCTAGCATGGCAACTTCCTACACAGATCAACAAAAACTGTTGAGCCATTTTATACAAGATAGTAAAAGTAAGGCCATCATAATCACATGCACCATAATCACGAGCATGTAGCATAGTTCTACTCCAAAAAGCAAAATTACTTGATTGAAAAATGATTGGGAGTATGGTAAAATATAAAAAATTACATCCACTGGCAGGACTCTCAAATGAGGAAGGTCTTGGTGCCTCACAGTTGCCTCAGGCATAACTGCCCTTTGGAGAGGATGGTATACACCAAGGCCAGTTGGGGGAACAGCTGCCAGGTATCTAGGCCCCACCCCCACAGCATCTGGGAAAGGATTCATAATGTTTTGCGAAGTGCTATTTGTTGGAAGTCTGTGCGAAGATGTCCCAATTGGCATGATGAAATTGATGTTCTGGCCTCTCACCCCAAGCATGGGCTGTGGCAAGTGATAAAGATTGGGCTGCCCTTGGTGGATGGGAGGATGTTGCAATAAGGTTGCAGAACTCCTATTCCTAGCTGCCTCTTGGTATCCCTGTGCACCCATGCTTCCTGTATCTGGGAGTCCAGCATTAACGCTCCCTGAAATAACAAAGAGATTTCCTGTTTAATTAATTTAAAGCTATAGAGTGTAGAATAATACACTATGATGAGACTATTTCCTGCTTCACTGTGTCATGCTTAGGTGCACAATTAACTATATGGTGCCTTCAGAAAGAACACTAGTCGACATGCTGACTAGATGTATTGGCGGAACAGTTTCCACTGAAACCCTCTAAAACAAGTTAACATGGGATAGATGAGCCTTTCCACTTGAAAAGTTTTAGGTCCCACTAGATAAACTAACAGAAAATTAGAAGTGCATGAAAATAAAAAAGAATAAAACAGGGAAAGGATGAAGAAAAAAACATTAGGCCCAGAAATTAATCCACAAATCCTAAAAAAGAGTTACCATGCAAAAAGGTCACAGCAGGTGCCTGACTCCAGGTCAAAGTGCCTCCACCACCACCACTGCTGAAATGTTGGCCCAACCAGGGAGAACTAGCCGTCTGGAATGGATGACCTGGAAAGTTTGCTCGAATTGACTGATTAGGATTATGTGACAACATAGTGTCTGGTTGAATAGCACCTCTCCTTGCACTTCTGTGAGATCCAACTTCCATAACTGCGGGAATGTCATTTCCTCTGTACTCAGGGAGTGGGAAAGATGAAGCATCCACCATAGATACCCCAGGATCAGGCCTCACACTCATGGGGTAAACTGCAGAACTAGACCCAACTGAAGCATTACAGTACTGAAAACTTCCAGGAATGCCTTCTGCAGTTTTTCTCTTAAATGAACCTCGGACACCATCCATGATGTAACTGTTCCTTCTATAGTCATCTGTGGGAACTCCAATGATTCCACAATTGCTTTGAGATGGCAATTGATCATGAGACACTTGATTAATTGGGAGAGGGATCATCCTGCAACCAGGAGTCATATATGGATTGCAGTAATTAGATGCCACAGGAACACCGAAATCAAGATCTCTGGCAGGATGATGATGCTGAAAAGCATTGTACGGTGCCATCCCATATAATATAGGATTTTCATGGCTGTCCAGTGGATGACGAGTATCAAAATTAGCAGGGGTCCCAGTAGCTGGAAACATAGCAGGGACATTAGGCTGCAGGAAATTTGGTACACCCATGGGAATAACAGTAGGCTCAGGAAAGGTTCGGGACGGGGCTTGTTGATCCATCTGTAAATCCATCATCTGACTGTTGAACAGCATATTCCTTTGACCCATTTTGTCAAACCAAATGACACATCCCTGTTTCAAGAGGAAATAATGTTGTTATAAAAGTAATCTTACTATCATTCCAACCCCCCCCCCCGCCCCCCCCCCCCAAAAAAAAAAAAAAAGAAGTAATCTGACTACCACTTGCAAATATGAATCATCATTTCTCATAAGTGAATTGCATGGAACAAATATTGAGATGGTCATATATTCTATTCACAAAGTGACACTGTAAAATAAAGCCACAGAACAAAAGGCATAGCTAGATGAATACTCAAATTTTAAACCAGAAAACTGGGAGATAAAACTCAAACAACAAACAACCATACCAGCATCCAATCTCTTCTCTTCTACACATTCACTCTGTAATCTTAGCATCTCAACAGGCATATCAAATAAAGAATCTCAATTTGAGATGCATTAGGTGAAGATGCAGAATAATCTCACAATAAAATGCAATCATCAAAGTCACCCTTTTGTAAGATCTATTGTACACATATATGGTACAGAGAGTATAGATCTCTGTGACTAACTAAAATAATCTAAGAAGACCAGCAGCACCTTCCGCCAATGGTTCAAATATTGAATAAGCACTAGCTTTCGGATCAGAACAAGGCAAAAAATTAGCCCATGACACTATCTGCATGATCTACCACAACCCACATTCTCAGAGAACAGCCATTTCTATTCAACTTAGGCTTATAATGCAACAAACACGCTGAACCATTTGTAGTGGAACATCCAGAAGAGTAAAAAATGAAGAGGACTAATCTTATATCCAAGGCCAAACCTCCTGTGGCTGAAGCAGTGATGCATCTTAAATGATCTTGACAATGACCTCACTCACATCCCTCATTTCTACAAGAGGGGATTTTAAATCCTAGATAACTAATTTACTGATAAGCATTAATATGATCCCACAAAGAATGGTTTCTAGTACCCCAAACCCCATCCCAAGGAAGAACCAAGTTGAGTAAGTTAAAATAGAAGTAGTGACACATTATATTCATCTAATGCTCACTAAATAAACTTCAAGAAGTTTCCAATTACATTTCTCAAGATTTTCAAAATTTAGCAGAAAATGAAGATAAATTAGAAACAAATTTCAAAATGAAGACAAATTAAAAGGACATTATAGATTTTACTTTCTAGACTTTCAAGAATCTAACCTCATTAGGAGATAAAAATTGAAATGTAAAACAAAATTTATGACTATGTCGGCTTTCAAATAAATTCATTTAATAGCCAGATAAAACTGTCTCTTTGTTAACTGACTCGTCATCGAATTGAAACTTTGAAGAAAACGACAAGGAGAGAATATACTGACACGCACGTTGTGCCTCCACCAGCCCACCTCTATAATTCAAATCAAAAGTGGCGAAACCTAACCAATAGTCACAAAATCTGAAGTTAATATTGGCCCACAAGAGTATTCGATAAAAACAGAAAGGAATAAAGAAGACATAAACAACAATTCCAACAAAATAGAAGATGTGCTATTGCATCGGTTCCGACAAAATCCAGTTACTAACGAACTTCCAGAAGAGCCCCAGATTTTCGGCAAATATGTAAAGCATCTAGAATTAGCAGCAGGTGTAAGATCAGTCCCTTGTGAAAATGGTTTCAACCAAATCCAGAAGAAATCTGTATCAAAAAAGCATATCTAGAATAAAGCACCGATCAAGTTGGTAACTCTACACAATTATTCACATCAGAAAAGTCACTCTTCTTCAGTTAATTTTTCAAAAACAGCCATCAGTTTACTGCCAAAAAAATGCAAAAAAGGCTAAAAAAATAAGTATAAAAAAAGTCTAAAGAAGTTTCATGATTTAGCTTGGCATTCTGGTCAAATTTCATTCTGGGAAAAAGATTACCAGATTGGAGGGGACGAACATTCTTGTTCTAGATTGCTTTACTCTTAAACAGTTCTCTTACCATATAAACACTGTAAACGAAGCCTATCCAACAAACAACAAGGAGAATAACAACAGAGTTTTAACATGATTCTGCTACAATCACGAGGTAGGTCACCTGTATGCCAGGCCTCAAATGCATCTTTACGGTGACAAAAAGAAATTCCACACCAAAAACTAAACAAAACCCCATCTTTTCACCCCCCAAAAAATCCAGAATCTCAAAGCGGTGGCTTTTCCGATTACCGGAAGCAAATGCAAACGAATTTCACGCCCTCCTCCAACAATCACAAGAACCCAAAAAAAAAACCCTAGTTTCGTGCCAGAAACTCCACGGCAAAATCCAAATCACAATCCATGTAAAGGCGACGTCAAAAATCTTTCCCAACCGCAAATGCGCGTGCGACCACAAAATCCCGATGTTAATGCACAGATATAAAATGGATAATTCAATTCTGCACGCACAACAAAAACTACGGATGATGAAATCAAGAACTTGATACGGAAATAAAATTTAACAAGTGATGAGAGGACTAACCAAATTGGGGACTTGATCAGAGCCACGGCGATCAGGCCGAGAACCGACGACAGAAATCTCTCCCGAACGCAGAGAGAGGTATAGAAAGAGAAAGAGAGAGAGAGAGAGAGAGAGTTTTTCAATCGGAAATATATTAGGGTACTTCTTTATATTTCTGTGTTCTTGTGGTTAACTGCTACGTGGGTGCTCGGTTTTGTATATAAATACAGGTGTCATTATTTTATTAATTTCCAGCCACTGATATATAGATACACATGCATGTATGTACGGGTGGATAGAGAAAAGAGAGTCAATTTAGCAATCTTCGCAATATTACATTCCATGTTTTTCTAGGAATAGGATTTTAATTTATGTACAACTATTATTATTATTTTTTTCTAAAACCCCTATCTTTTCTTAGACTACTTTCTAATTTAAACTACCAAATATATCGAGTTGTTGGCCTTCTTCAAAATAGAATCCCGCTTTAAATAAATAAATTATATTTCGATGATCTAACTTTTATCTAACAAAATCAAAATATATTACAAAATATCAAACGATAATATCTTTTAATATTGTTATATTTTTTTTAAATTAAAGACCGTTAGCGGGAGATAATTATGCATATAATGACAAAAGAGCATAGTTGAATTTTATTATCAATCTCCTACTCAGCCAATCTTAATTAATACCTCAACAATCGTATAAGTTAAGTTACGTTAGCGTGTAAATTTCAAACTCTATCCTCATAAATTGGAATTCTCAAATCGTATTTGTGACTTAAATTGAAAATAACGGTCGTACTAAAGAATATAGAAAGTTTATAACACATAACCGCATAACGTGAACCACCTTTGACAACTTGACTATGCTCAATACCAATCAAAACACTAAGCATGATCTCTAATGTTTATGTTGGTTTATCGAAGTGTAGTGTGCAAGCATGGATACGTAATCTTAGATATCATATTGGAGGAATAAATTAGCAAATCTTTTAATTATCTAATTAAGTAACAAATATTTTTTACAACAAGATAAAAAGGTTAAAACGTTTACTTGCCAAATTTGGACACTGGCTACAACTTTAACATCATCAGAACCACGTACGTCATACTCACAACTGGATGGTGAGCGCCGTGTTTGGATAGAAAAATGATGTTTTGTAAAGAGGGTTGTCCTCATCTGCTGCATGCTCGCCAGAGAGGATGGAGCAAGGCTGGCAATGAGCCAAGCTGCTTGGCTCTGTGCAGATGGGAAAGCCAATTTGCCAGCCACCAAACGATGCCTTGCCCGAGTCCGTTAACCGCTCATCGATCCACGAAATATTCCTTTATCTATCGGCATATGCACCGTGACACCGCCCCATGTCCTTATCTTTTCCTTACGGGTCGGGTCTGCCGCCACGCTGGCAGGAACATAATTTTGAGTCGATTAAACCACAAAAATACATTTATTTCACCTTTTGTACTGTTTGTATTTTGTACTGTTAGGATAACGGAATTATTTTTTAAACGTTTAAATTTGACACTTTTGTTGATATTGATGTGTCATGGCAAAAGCTCATTAAAAGATAAAAAGAGTCTTAAAGTTTAAAATAATTATTTGATATAAAAATATATAATTTTTTTTTCTAATCAGAGTCCCACATAATAATATGTTAACCAGATAATTTTGACATCTAAAAATTTTTTCAGACAAGAAAATAAAAATTATCCATAAAAAATTATAATTTTAATAAGGTTTCAGAATATCAAGATCAATATTATCCATAAAAATCATAATTCAGTTAATTCAATAATGTCAAGATAAATGTCTTTTATAAGAATTTTAATTTTAAGAAATTTAAGAAAAATGCATGTTTGGCTATAAATAAACAGTCTTTCACTCCAGAAAATGTATGTTTTTTATACTAGTTTTAATACGATTTTCAACTCTTCAATGTCTAATTTAAGTATCAGAGTATTTACACCAAAACTTTCCTACGCCCTTTGATCATTTTTTTTTTTGCAAATTTAGACAGTTTGATGATAACGTTTACACTCGATAAGTTTATTATTGTGTTCGAGTAACAACAATTAGTATTATGCATTAATATAATAAACAATACAAAATATTATTAGTCAACACAAATATCAAACTTGAGTATTTAAATAATATTTTTATTTAAATAAAATAAAAAATAAATTATCCTTGATGTCTCTCTTCTTATATCAAACTATTTCTTAATAAATTTTATATCAAAAATAAATCAGAATAATTTTTAGATCAAGGGATACACAAGCTATAATTTAGTGGAATTTTAAGAATGTCATAGTGTAATTTATTTTAATAAAAAAAATGTATGAAACAAAGGTTAAAATAATTAAGTAAATTATATCGTATACTCTTGAAATTTGGTATGTAAATACATAGAATATCATCACATTTCAAAAATTAGAACGGACATCCCTACTACTCAAAAGTTATATTAGATTGACTACCCATTATCGTTACATTTATACTTAGAAGTGTGCAAAAATTCAGTTTAATTGAAATAACTAAGTTGAACTAACTGAAATTGTTGGTTTAGTCTGGGTTTAGCTAAGGTTTGGTTTGGTTATCAAATTTGAAAATTTTAATTATTTCGATTCGGTTCAATTTTTGTATTGAAAAAATTGAATCGATTGAAATTTTCATTTTTATTTGGTTTTTGGGGTTTTTTCAACTCTTTCATTTTTTTTCTATTTTTTTGATTTTTTTTTCTATTTTGGGGTTTTTTTTCTATTGGTTTGATTTTTTTTTTTGTATTTGTTTAATTTTTTTTATTTTTTATTTATTCAATTTTTTTATTTATTATATTTGTTTGATTCGATTTTTTTATACAATTTCGGTCTATTCGATTCTAGCATTTTGATTACCGAACCGATTGAATACTCACCCCTATTTATATTACACAAAATGTTATGTTCCTTATACTTTACATAATTACACGGATTATTTAACCCCAATTTAAATGATTAAAAATATTACTTCGACACTATATTTATACACTAACATTTTATATTTAAAATAAATACATAAGACATCAATATATAAATATTATTAATTATGTCCTAAGTGAGTGTCCAAATAATTAATCAAGAAGGTCAAAGACAGCAAGTTTCTTCTTGGAATGTTGAAATTATTTGACCAGAAAGGAACACACAATCCATGAGAAATGCGTGCAAGGAAAGAAGAACAAAATAATAAGAAGGTTGGCGCAGGCAGGCAGCCAGCAGCCGCAATGGACAAGTAAGTAGTCCAAGTTTGGGTCTTGTGCTTTGCAGTTGGGCCAGCTTTATTTACCTGGCCTGCCTTGTGATGGCTAGTTTAGGACCAGATTCGATCTTATGGCACTCATCAGAAGCAATGAGTTGTTTTTTTTTTCGCCCATTTGGAAGGCTACCCCCACCCATTCTTAGATTCTCTTCTCTCCCTATATTAAAATAAGATTAAAATATTTTTTGAATTAATATATAAAATAATTAATGCAAGACTAAAAAATATTTTAAGATTTTTATTCAATCATTTGTTAAATTTGTTGGAATACACTAAAGAATGCATGCGTTATGTTTTTCTTATTTATAAGAATCAAAATAAATTTAAATGAAGGGGAAAGAGATAAATTTATCTAAAAAAACTTAGATAAGAAGTTATGCGATTTTTTTTCTAAAAGTTATCAGATAAATTTAACAAATACAATAAAAAATATATTTTTTTATAATGCTTTCCATATCTCACTTTTTTCCTGTCTATATCTTAATTAACAAACACTATCTATGAGGGTGGAATTGATATAAAAAATGCTATTTTGATATTTGTTGTTGCTCAGATACAATAATAAAATTATTTGTAGCACTAGAATGTCTCGGGTGTAATGTTTAAGAGATTTTGAGAGAAAGAATCCGATAAGGGTGTAGGTGAGTTTCTTGCGCAAATCTTTTAATGTTTAAGTTAGTCTTGTGTTTGAAATTTAGAATACAAAAAGCAAATAGAACGACAATCTCAGCAAAGTAGTGTGTATACTTTTTGTTAGATGAAAAGTCTCTCATTTATAAAGAGAGGAGATTGATAGGTGGATATAAGAGCCATAATACTCCGTGGACATTTTGGACTCTCTTCTGAATTTATATACGAGGATATCAGAGGTATGATTGAGTATGTTCTTCACGATCTCGTAATTATGTTTAGAGATTAGGTATGATTAACTATGTTTTTTATGGTATAATTGTCTAATTTTAGAAAGTTGTTTAATCTTATAGAATATTTAGGATTTGTTAATTTCAAGAGAAATATTTTTTCTATTGAAGGTAAGAAAAAAAAATCGTTAATTTGGAAACTAGTTGTTTCCCTCATAATTGAATCAACTAACTGTATAGTATAATAGTTAAATGACAATGCATAATAGAATCAACTTGAACGTGAACTAATCTCAAATCCTAAACTATCAATTATTTATTTGAAAATGACTTTAACTAAATTTAAATACAAAAACCTTAAACCAAATCTAACATATATATATAACATTTCCCTAGATTTACAAAGACTCTTACTATCTTTACAACTAAACGACATATAATAAAATTAATTTGAATAGAAACTGACCATAAATCTTAAATCTTAATTGAGTCCAGTTTACTTGAAAACTATACTCAAACTAAATTTAAAAATAAAAACTTAAAACCAAACATAATATATACCATTTATGTGGATTCACTATGATTCCTCATATCTTTATAGTCAAATGACAACATATAATAGAATTAACTTGAAGTCGAACCAATCTTACACCCTAAATTTTAATTCCAACTTATTTGAAAGCAACTCAAACTAAATTTAGAAACAAAAATCTTAAACCAAACCTAACGTATAACATTTTTCTAGGTTCATGATGACTCCTAACATTTTTATAGCCAAAAGTGGACCGGTAATAAAATTAATTTGACCTGACCCAATCTTAAATTCTAAATCCCAATTGAGTCCAATTTTTTTGAAAGCAACTTAAACTAAATTTAAGAACAAAAATCTCAAACATATAACCTATAATATTTTGTGGAATTCAAGATTGTTGTAGTCTTCCTTTCCAGGGATGCTAAGTTGTATTAGATGAAGCATAACTCATATGAGAAAATTCTTTCTCCCGAACAACTAAGAAGAAAAAGTTCTCTTTCCCCTTGTATATGTGTTCTTCATGACAAGAGTTAAACATTATACATTGGGTCGAGACAATCTCTCAAGAAATAACAAAGGATACTTTTTTTCTAGACAACTATGCTCCGTTATTGTCTCGCATAATGAGAGTAGCTAAGTATCATGTTTTTTGTTATACTCTATCTCTTCAATTCACTAAATTTTACTTATACTACGACGACGGTAACAACAACAAGAACGAGTTATAATATCTTTACAATCAAATGTCCAGTTGTAAAAGGATTATCTTCAATCTACCTCCACGGACGTAGCACAGTTGGCTTTCAGGTAGTAGATTATATCTAAGGATGCAAGTTCGAGTCATGGCAGCCGCAGTGTGGGAGTTTTACCCTCCTGTGGGAGTGATTCCTTGTGAGCATCATACACTGTGTCTCCTACCTGGTACGCTGCTGCATACCATGATTAACCCCTCCCACATGCATAGGGCAGTGTGTGGGGGGTTCTTAAGATAAAAGACTTCATCTTTTGCATCCAAGGATTATCTTTAACCTAAACTCTAAATTCTAACTGAATTTATTTAAAACAATTTTAACTAAATTTAGAAACAAAGATTTCAAACCAGTCATAGTATCTTTACATTCAAACGAAGTCGTATGATAAGGACTAGTCGGGAAATTGCTATAAATTATCTTCCGGCATTGTCGACTCTCCTCTCGCTCTCTCTTCGCCAAACGTTCTTGCCACCGCCAATTGTCAGGTACACCTTCATTCTTTGTGCTGAATTTTTCACCTTTAGGTTTAGGGTTAGCAATCCAGCGCTTGTCTCCTGGTATAATCAGTGGAAATTAGGGGTTGTATATGCGATTCCGTCTTGTTCTTCAGTTTGTAGGGTTTGTTTTGGGGTTTTTTTGGGCTGAATTTAGGGTTCTGTACTGTTAATTCATCATTTCTTGAGTCTGTGATGCGCGTTTTAGTGTTGCATGTTCTTGAATCCGACGTTTATGGTTGAAGCCTGCACGAAGTTTAGTATCAGAATTTCAGAAATTTATGTATATACTGGAGCTTTTAGCCTTTACCGCCTTGAAAGCGGGTCTTACTTTATTTTCTCTCAAAAGGAGCATAATTGCCTTGTAGCTTTAGTAAGGTACTCTGCATATTTTTCGTTATGATATGGAAAGTGGAGAAGCAAATTTTGATGCATTTTCTTTCTATTATAATTCAATAAGCAGGTGAAAACTATTTTCTGAGGGGCTGTCATCGCGAGCTTTCAGTTTTCTGTTTTTACTTTTTAGTTTTCACTTTCAATTATTGTTTTCATTAAAAGAAAAGAGTAAATCTAACATGTTTGCCAACTTTGTGGTCATTTGAGTTCTGTTTTCCCTTTTTGGTGTTTTTTATTTTCTCTTTTACCCCTAATGTCACCGCCAACTGAGGAGACACTGGAGGTCGCCAGCAACTCCTCCATCCTTATCTTCAATCGCGGCGACTGCCAGATCAGTCCAGGGGGTCTCACTGGTGTCAATGAGACTCCCACATTAACATGGGTGTCTCGCCATGTTAGTTGTAAGACTCCCTGATTAGATTTGAGGAGATTCTGTAGTTGCTGGCAAGTGAGAGACACCAGCAGTAAGTTGTTGGCAGTTGACAACTAGCTTCCGATGGCTTTCTGGCTTTCTGGTGGCAGTGAGTTGTTGGCAGTGAAAGGTCGAAGAGGGAGAAGAAAAAGAAATAAAAAATATGAAATGACATTTTCATTGCTATCAAGATTTTTGAACTAAAGCCAAACACTATTTTTATGTTTTTTTTAAGTACAAATAGTGAAAAGGAAAGCTTTACCAATGGGCCCTAAAGATTGCGATGTCAAAAATGATGACAACGTATCAAGCCTTGGTCCCACTAAGTGGGGTCGTTTATTACGTAGTCATGATCCTGTAAATTACATCTGGGCATTTACTAGCATATGCATCAGCATATGGACAGGTGAATAGGCAATACTGACTTGGGAAACTAGTATTCGATACTCTTTGTAGAAGCACATATTTCAATTTTAGCCATTTTCTGTTGTGGGCACATTCTTTTCTGTATTCTATGAGCGATAATAAACTCCTTGGCATGGTAAGTCATTTTCTTTTTTGTGCCTTTCAAATGTGAACACAACAGATTACTCTATTTTCAACACAGTGATGGATATTATCACTTGCTAGATGCTCTATGGAATGGTCTTTAGAGTGAGGCTTGTACAGCATGAAGGATACAATTGCTTTGATCAGACACTTTTAGCCAAGGACTTTAAAACTAAGGAATGTAAAATTGCATTCTACTGCTTTTAGCTAAGGACTTTAAAACTAAGTAGCATTTCTATGTTTCAAATTATGATTTCCACTGAATTTTTCGCATTCTGTTTGATCTTTTAAAACGACTGTTATTAGTGGACAAGGCTCCCCGCTTTGCGAGGGTCATATTTGTAAGCAGCCTTCCTCTTGTTTTTTTTGCAAAGAGGTGGTTTTCAAATTTGAACCTATGACCTCCTTCCCATCATAAAAGAGCAACATTACAGTTGCTACCAAGGCTCAACTTCATTCGTTTGTTCTTATATAAGGTATTATTTTAAACTGCCATGTACATAATTCATGTGCTAGCAACAAACTAATGAGTTTTTCTCGTACTTTAACTTCTTTGTGAAGGAAAAGAGTTGCATTGACAGATGGGTAAAAGGAAGTCAAGAGCAAAGCCTCCCCCAAGGAAGAGAATGAATAAGCTTGACACTGTATTCAGCTGCCCCTTCTGTAATCATGGGAGCAGTGTGGAGTGCCGGATGTAAGTTTTAGTAAAGAAGTTGCCTTCGATTGCTCTTGTGGGTATTTTAAGTGTTTTCTCTCCACATGGCATTCGAGGTTATTATACCTTAAGTATTTGCATGGTATCTCACTATTATATTATTTGTATTTATGGTCTAATATATAACTAAAAATGAATTGGCTTAGTTAAACCAGTAAAACAAGTTGACTCAGATTGAAGTATTAAAAGGAGAAATGTTACTGTTTGTGTGCGTCTATCATCTATGTACTGAAGCATTTTTTTTTATCCAACAGTGATATGAAGGACTTGATTGGCGAGGCTTCATGCAGGATTTGCCAGGAAAGCTTTAGTACAACTGTGAATTGTATGTATTGGTAAATTGAGTTGATTTGTGCTATGTTTTAAGTTCTCACCAATTACTCAGATCCTGCAAGAGAAAATAATTCTTGAAACTGCTGTAGTATGTGCTCTGGGTTAGAATGGGGTTTCCATATGACTTAATACTGGATCAGAATAAGGGAGGAAGAAGTTAATTTCTGATACCGGGGAGAAATAGAAAGCATGTATTGATGGATTTACTGTTGCCACTTAGCTTGCTATTTGTTAAGGAGGCATCAGTTCATTACTTGCTAGATTGACTGCTTCTATTACCCTTGTTTTATTTTCTTTTGTTGAATACCTGGTGAACTTAGACAATGACAATACACATGTAGATTTAGTGTTTTGTTACATTTGCTTATGATTCTTGTACCCTGCCTTGGTGTTCTCCGGGGAATACAATTGATTAAACTACAAAAAGTATTTTCAGAGATTCTAACTCTGTGATGCAAATCTAGTTGATAAATTATGTGCAGTATCACGTTAGGAGCCATCTGATAATTCCAGCCATACCCCCAATAAGTTAAGGGAATTCTCTCTCCCTCTCTCTCTGAAAGCAAGAGATGGGAATTATTGTTCTTAGTTTGGCCGTATTTCACGAACACGTTCAAATTAGTTGCTTGCTGGACTGATTTAAGTTTTTTCACCTTCATCGTGGGCCCGTCATGCATCCTTGATGCGTCGATGATGCATTTGACTAATCCTCTGCCTGTCCCTTAGTCCACAAGCAGAAAACAAACATGTAATAGATGCTTGCTTTGTCAACTACATGTATTTTCGTTCATGCCTTTTCATGTGAACTGACCTTATTTTGTTTCTTGTTTGCAGCCCTAACTGAAGCCATCGACATGTGAGTCGATCACTATTTGTCTGTTCTAATCCAAAGTTGGTCTCCGTATTTATTTTCTGCATTTTGTTATTCTTGCATCCCCGTTAACTGGCATATCTTGTGGGTTACAGATACTCTGAATGGATCGATGAGTGCGAGCGGGTCAACAACGTTGAAGATGATGGTGCCTAGAACTAGAAGGCAGTTCAGTTGGCCAGTCCACAAGTTTTCTTCTGTCACCCTTCAGGAAAACAGAAGAAGTTTGGATGGTTCTGAGGCAGACTTGGATGTACATATAATAGTTTCAAGCTAGTTGCTAAAGATATATCTATAAGACTGTAACTTGGTTTTGGGCCCTTTCGGCAGTTTTAGGACATAGTAACTGCTTGCATACCTGTGGGGGGGCCCGTGTTGTGCTGCTTATATTTGTGGAACCCCGAGTGTTAGAACTTAAAGTGGAAATGTGGTTTTTCCTAATGTTTGTTGTTTCTATGATTATAGTATTTCTTAGTAATTATTTGAAGTAAAGAACATAACTATTTGTCAAAAACTGTCTTTTTTGTTCTGGGTCATCGGTGGTGGCGGTGGTGGTGGTTTAAACTGCTGGAAAAATCAATCACGGTGGTCGGTTTTGATTTCGTTGTTCAGTAAACTGATAAATTGACCATTTATACTTTCTAATTCAACTTAAGAAATTCTTGCAATTACTAATCCTTGACGGCTGTGGTAGTTTAGATATATTAACCTATAATTATATTAATTGTCAAATTTTAGTAATTATAGTTTTTATATTTCTCAAACTGTTCAAATTGTTAAGTTATGGTTTACTAATTCAAACAATATGATTCAAAATTTATCTCTTAGTCGACAGCCACGTCAAATTTTGACATTTATTTCACAATGCTTCATTTGATTATTTGTAAGACTCAAATTGTCAAAATATGTCGTTTTTTATCTAGGTTGCCGGTGGTGGTGTAAACTCCTAAAAAAATTAAAAAAATTAAAGTTAAAAAATTATTACAATTACTAAATTTTTGACACTTGTGGTAGTTTAGATATATTAACATATTGTTATACTAATTTCTAAATTTGAGTAATTACATGTTTTATGTTCCTCAAACTTTCAAACCGCTAAGTTACAATTTATATGTTTCGAAATATATTTTATTTTTTTTAAGAAGGATAAATTTGAAATTCAAGAGTGTTAGTGTGGGACAGTTCAATTGTAAAAAAAAAAAAAAAAAAAAACGAAAAGTTAAAACGGAAGGCTGGCGGTTTCGCGGGACGCTCTTATGAGAACATAAAAGGAAAATTCAAGAAAAAAATAAAGGTGAAAACGGAAGAAGGGATTCCGAATCCTCCCCAGGGGGTTGAATTGGGGGAAGCCTAATTCCAATCTCTCTCTCCCTCTCTCTGTGACGGTCGGAGAAGACGAGGCCGATGGGGCGACCGCCGAGCAACGGAGGCCCAGCCTTCCGCTTCAACCCAAATGAGGTTTCTCTCTCTCTCTCTTTCTCTCTCTCTCTCTCTCTCTCTCTCAAAGAGGAAATATAGACATGGTAGAGGGGGTTGCTTAATTTTGCTCCTGCTGGGAGGGATCGAGTGCTAATCATTCGAGGCCCGAACAATTTGAGGCTTTCGTTGGAATAAGAAAAGCTGCTACTGTAAATTTTCGGTTTTTGCTTTGCTTCCAGGACTGTGCTATATGATCAGTGCTAAACCCTAGTTTATTGCCATATTGACTTTTGTTTGTTTCGTGAATGTAGGTGAACTGGGGAAACCCTATAATTTGAAAAGAAGAAATGTGAATTGTTTTCCTAACTTATGGTTTTTGGGGGAGTCTTTGGGTTTGCCCTGAACAGGGAATTATTGTCATCTAATGGTAAATTTTTCTATTTAGACAACCCTATAGTCCCTATTTTCTTCAATTTTTACAACTCAAACACGTGGTAAAAACTCGCTTTTCCCACTGATATGCAGTAGTTTAAAGTAAATAGGAAAAAGGGGAACTAGATAGATAGTTCTAATGTAAAATGCTAATTTACATCAAATATGCTTAACATTATACTGTAAGTAGAAAAATAAAAATTATGGATAAAAGAATAAATACATACCCTAAAAGTCCCATACAAGCTGTTCTACAATTGCTGTTGTTGATTTCATGCATGCTCCCCGTTTGTTTCTTTATATTACTTTTTTGCATTCTTCGGTGTTGTTAGTTAAAGCACTGTTTACCCATAGTCTCCACTGTTCTATTGGAAATATTTGTGGTTATTTGGAATCTATTGCAGCTTTCGGCTTCCCTCCTTTTTCTAGTGCCAGAGAACTTTGAATTTTGTATTGCAAGTAGCAAAACAATCCTCAACCACATAATTAACTCAGATTCAGTGAAGCAAATATTAACATAGAGTATGACTACATGAAGTATCTGTTTATTGCTTGTCTTACTTGTGTTCTACTATTTCTGGCATGACTCAGTGGAAGATTCTGTTGTTTATGCAATTTATCACATGTCTTCTTGGAAGTTTTAGGTATATTTGAATACTCTAAATGATTGAGTCATCATTGTCTCTTAAGGTTGCAGAGATGGAAATTATTCTGCAAGAACACAATGCTCAGATGCCAGCACGGGAGGTTCTTGTAGCTCTTGCCGAGAAGTTCAGGTATGTACCTTAGGTAGGTTTATTTAACAATTAAGTGCTTGGAAACTTCTTTCTGCCTCATCACTATCATTAAGTTACAGCATAACTGATAATGTGGTTATCTTTTTGTTATAGTGCTTCACCGGAACGTGTGGGAAAGATTATGGTTCAAATGAAACAAGTAGAACACTCTCCCTTTACTACATGTTAAGAACTCACCAAGAACCATTTTCTAACATTGATATATTTGTAGGTATGGAATTGGTTTCAGAATAGACGGTATGCTCTCAGAGCAAAAGCAGCTAAAACACCTGGGAAGTTGAATATATCACCTGTGACTCATAATGATCCCAATACTGTCAGAAATGTCATTCAACCTCCTCAAGCTCCTCAACCTGTGACTATTCCATCAGGTATGATTAAAGCATTCCAGTTTCCTGATGGTTTAGCACATTATATGGTGGTCAACTATGTTTTAGTGTTATTTCTAGATTGTACCTGAAATTGATGTTTGGTGCTGAACAGTAGAAATATTGCAGAAAACTAAAAAAGAAGAGAAGAATAACTGTGAGAGAGAGAAAGAGAGAAGGGAGAGAGTTTATGGAGAGAAAATCATCAATTGCATTCAATATTCATTAAAAGCATTTTTTATTGCATGAATTGAACTCAATTCATCTCTTAGACAAGCCATATTTTTCAGCTCGTTTGGTTCATGAACCCTGCTTATCAGGCTAGCTAATGAGTCAAGTCGCGAATGTCTCGCAAGCTGGCTCAGGTTATTTCCAACCCTAGTCATGTCAACTTTCTGTTGGCTTCTGTATAACTCGAATAGGCAGGGTCACACAAGCGGCAATTTCTCTTTAGGAATCCAAGTGTAGGCTAAATCTGGAGGATTCACCCAATGAATAGGAATCCAAGTGTCGCTCCTATATGTTAATGCACAAAGCATGCTGCTTTAGATATTTGACCTTTTTTTTTATTCCATATTCGGCTAAATGCAAAATGGCTTTTGATGGCTTATTGCCAATCTGGCCACTGAATACATACTTGATTGCACTACAATTGATGATGTGAAAATTATAGCATTAAATGCTGCATAAAAAACTTATATATATCTAGCAAGCATCACTTATTCCAAGGCATTTTAACAAGTTCTCTTCTGCATACACACACACACACACTCATACATATATTTCTACTTTGAATTAATAAAATGCTTTGAAAAATGTTACATTACCCTTTTGGAGGCAGACAGCTACGTGATAGGGATATTGATGATTGATTTCCAATTTTGTTTTATTAAATTTTTGAGTCATATTTAGAATAGCTTTTATATTCTTATCTTTTAGGCAGGTTTATCTTTTCATGTTTGTTTCGATGAGATGATTACAGTCTAGATAAGATTCGTAATTATGATATGGTTAGGATTAGATTTTACCTATAAATAAGGTATATAATGTATTCAATAACTGACCTTTTGATGATTATTAAATATATCGTTATTGCTTTCCCCTCTCTCTCTCTCTCTCTCTCTCTCTCTCTCGATCGCTCTTGAATCTTTCCATTGTTCCACGTCAGATTTAGTATCGAAGCAATCTTTCTGATTGTTTTGCATCACTGCTTTATCCAATTACCTTTCTTAGAGTTAGAAAGGGGAAGCTTTTCCTCCTTATTTCACATTTATTGTTACTTCTGAATCTGAATAACTTTTAGCTCTCTTCTCATATTTGCTCAATTACAAGAGATCGGGTATTTACATGACAAAGATGATAATTTCTCATGTATTGATGCTTGCTCATATGGATTTCTGAAGCTAGCATTAATTAATTTGGAAAGCGCATATTTGATAAACAATCTATGCCATCTAAGTTGGAAAATTTTAAAACTAGAAGCATCGCCCACCCAAAAGTATTTTTTATTGCATGTCTCATAAATCATCAATTGCATCCAATATTCATTAAAAGCAGTTGTTATTGCATGAATTGAACTCAATTCATTTCTTAGACGAGCCATATTTTTAGTTGGTTTGGTTCATGAACCCTGCTTATCAAGCTAGCTAATGACTCGAGTCACGAATGTCTCACTTGCTGGCTCAGGTCATTTCCATCCCTAGTCATATCAATGTTCTGTTGGCTTCTGTATAACTCCATGTTAGCTCCCGATGGTCTGACTGTAATTACTCGATCGCTTGGACGATTGAGAGCGAGAATAGAGAAGTTTAGGAAGAGAGAGAGAGAGAGATTTCAGAGAATTCAAAGAATATTCATTTGATAATCATGGGAGAATGATCAGCTCGTATATATAGTTGACCCAAACCTTCCCCATGTGTGGTAACAGATTATCGTTGCTGGGAATGTACCAGCTGCTTAATGCGGTAACAAACAAAATACAACTCCCTACTGCATACTTCTAATATACTACTTCCTACCTCTAGTATAGTGTAATTACAATAGCACCCCCCCTATCTCGTTAGTGCATGACAATTACCTCTCATGACAATTACCCCTCCGTTCAAAATCTTCTTGTCCTTAAGAAATGCTGAGAAAACTTGCTACTTGAGGAAATTGCTTGAGAATATCTGGGAGAAATTCTCAAGTGTTGTTGTCGAGATGGAGGTTAGACCATTGTACGAGAACTTGAATGATGGGAGCCCCTTGTCTGTAGATGACCTTTCTATCAATTGTAGCCTTAGGTTCCCTTGCATTGCCATCAGAATCTAGAAAGTAGGGTAGAGTTGGATTGACTTGTTGCGCTCCCATTGCCTTTTTGAGGAGTGACACATGGAAGACTGGATGTATGTTGGAGTTTTCCAATATCTGTAGTCAATAGGCCACACTTCCCACGCGTGCTAAAATTGGAAATGGCCCATAAAACTTCGGATTGAGCTTTGAGCTAGGCTTCTAAAGCAGGGCTTTTAGGTGGCCTGGCTTAAGCTTCAAATATACCAAATCTCCCACCTGGAATTCTCTTTCACTCATCCTTCTGTCAGCAAATTGTTTCATATGAT
Source organism: Diospyros kaki (assembly GCA_036245055.1). Taxonomy (NCBI): domain Eukaryota; kingdom Viridiplantae; phylum Streptophyta; class Magnoliopsida; order Ericales; family Ebenaceae; genus Diospyros; species Diospyros kaki. Next base: position 39,037,342 of record BSEG01000011.1, read on the forward strand.
TCCTTAAATTGGCCAATTTCGTTTTGAGCACTTGAAAGGCTTGCTACCTTTGCTATAAGTAGGCATCTGAAGCTGCCACTATAGAGGAGCTTCCCATTAAACGCAGCAAGGGTGGTTTGTACCCATATAGGGCTTCAAAAGGGGATCCCTTGATGGAGTCGTGGTAGTTTTATACCATCACTGAGCCAACACAAGCCACTTATGCCAACTCTTGGTTGTAGGAAACAAGCACAATGCAAATATGTCTCCAAGCATTGGTTTACTCTTTCGGTTTGGCCGTCAGATTCCGGATGATAGGCCGTTGATATGTTGAGTTTGACCCCTAATAAGCTCATCAATTCCTTCCACAATAGGTTGGTAAAAATTTTGTCTCGGTTAGATACTATAACTTTAGGAACTCCATGTAATTTTACCACTTGATCCAAGAACACCTTAGCTATCTCCTAAGCTGTGTAGGGGTGGGTCAGGCCTATGAAGTGGGTGTATTTTATAAACCTATCCACTATCACCATAATACAGCCTTGCCCTTCTAACTTAGGTAAGCCCTCAATGAAATCCATTAAGATACTTTCCCAAGGCTCTCCTGGTACATCTAGGGATTGTAACAACCCTGGAGTGGCCACCGTTTCTAATTTGCACCTTTTACAAACATCACAGCTTAGCACAAATTCCATCACATACCTTTTTAACCTTGGCCAGTGAAAGAGCTGCTTGACCCTGTGATAAGTATTAACTATGCCTAAGTGTCCTCCTATCAATGAACTGTGCAGTGCCTCCACAATCTTCCTCTTCATATTCTCATCCTTCCCTATCACCAGCCTTCCTTGGTTCCTGATAAGGCCATTGGTCAAGGTATATCCTTGCCTGGCATTAGGATCCACCACTAGTTGCTGTAGAAGCTCCTGAATGTTCTCATCGGTCTCATAGCTCAAGACGACTTCCCGATACCAATTTGGAACTATTATTGTAAGGGCAACAGAGTTTCCTTCTTTATAGCACCTAGATAATGCATTTGCGGCCAGATTTTCCTTCCCCTTCTGGTATTGGATTACACAATCCAATCCCATTAACTTGGTCATTCCCTTGCGCTATAGTTGTGTATGTAACTTCTGTTCTAGTAAAAACTTTAGGCTCTCGTGGTCTGTTTTGATCACAAACTTGCTCCCTTCTAAGTAATGTCTCCACTTGTCTACAACCATCAGCACTGCAAGAAGTTCCTTCTCGTATATGCTCAACTCGAGATGTTGAGAAGCTAGTGCTTTGCTGAGAAAGGCCAGAGGTCTGTCATCTTGAACCAACACAGCCCCAATTCCATTAGCTCTAGCATCTGTCTCCAAGATGAATGGTTTGTCAAAATCTGGCAGCCCTAATGTTGGCACCTTACTCATAGCCCACTTAAGCTTACAGAAGGCCTCCTCTGCCTTATCATTCCACTGAAATCCATCATTCTTCAGTAGTTCTGTTAATGGCCAGCTAATTGCTCTGTAATCTTTGACAAATTGGCGGTAGTAACTAGTCAAACCCAGAAATGCCCTTAATCCCTTAACATTTTGAGGCTTTGGCCATTTCACCATTACTGGTACCTTGCTAGGGTCGATGCTTACCCCTACATTAGATATTATATGGTCCAAATACTCCACATATCTCTGTGCAAAGGCACACTTAGACTTCTTAACATACAATTTATTGAGTCTAAGGACCTCAAAGGTGGTTTTCAAGTGGTCTAGGTGCTTGGCAAATGAGGGATTGTAAATCAGAATATCATAAAAAAAAACTAGAATAAATTTCCGCAAGTAGTGTTCAAAGATTTGGTTCATTAATGCCTGAAAGGTAGCTAGGGCGTTGGTGAGTCCAAAGGGCATTACCTTGAAGTCGTAGTGCCCTTGGTGTGTTTTAAAAGCGGTTTTAGTAATATCTCGAGGCTCCATCTGAATTTGGTGATACCTTGATATGAGGTTTAGCTTAGTAAAAACGGATGCATGTTTTAACTCATCAAGTAAGTCTTCCACAATGGATATGGGAAACTTGTCCTTGATGGTTATGGCATTGAGTTGGCGATAATCAACACAAAATCTCCATGAACTATATTTTTTTTTGTCAAGTAACACGGGGGATGCAAATGGGCTATGAGTAGGTTGGATGATCGATTTTTGCAACATGTCTTTAATGAGTTTTTCGATTTCGATTTTCTGTTTAGGTGGGTAATGGTAGGATCTCGCATTAATATGCTTGGAGTTGGGTTTAAGGTTGATAGTATGGTCATAGGGTCTTTTAGGGGGAAGGGAGTTAGGCTCAGAAAAGAGGTCCCTAAACTCAATTAACATCATGTTGAGAGAGTTAGTTTTGTGTACCTTCCCCTGATCATGTGAATGGATGCTCACAGTTATTGCCAATTCTCCTTCTTGCTCTTGCCCTCCCTCGGTGATTCCCAAGGCATGGATGGAGAACAATTGTGCCACTTGGGAGAACTTGCTCTTGAGCATTCTCTGTAGCCTCTTCTTTGATATCATCTTGCACACTCCTAATTCTTGGCTGCCAGTTAGAACCCTTCTTTTCCCCTCTTTCTCAAATGTCACCTCCATTTTATTGAAATCAAAGCTAATAAGGCTCACCCCTCTCATCCAATCCACTCCAAGTACCACATCACAAGCCCCCAACTTCAATAATCTCAAATCTGCCACGAATTCTTCCCCATTTATCTCCCAACAGAACCCCAAGCGAGGACTGACTTAAAACTTTATTACCATTTGTCACTGTCATTGAAAGAGGGTGAGAATTCAAGACCTCACACCTCAACTTCTTTGCCATGCTTTCATCCAGAAAGCTATGGGTACTCCCACTATCGATGAGTACCATTAAGGGACAATTATGGGCTCTTCCTTCCACCTTAATAGTCTTACTGTGTGCCAATCCCTTTAGTGCATGTAGGGAGATTTCTTCTTTATCCTCCCCTTCAACCTCAGAGTTCTCTTTTGCTACTTCTTCTTCTTTTCCATCTTCCCCTTCCAATAACAAGAGTTGGCGTCTGCACCTATGTCCTGGGAAGTGCCTACCTCCGCATGTATAGCATAGGCCTGCTTGACGTCTTTGTCTATTAACCTCTCTCCATCTGTTGGATTAGGGGTTGGAGGGGGTAATGCCAAGACACCCTTGCCACTGTGCCTTATCTCTTTTCCAAATGCCCTACTTCCAGACTGCCAACCTCCGGGGATCACTCCTTTCACTTGACTCTGCTTCTTCAACAGTGCCTCGATAGTCATTTCTTGCAATCTCGCACTCTTTGCTACCTGCTTGATTGTCACCGGTTGCATCATCTTCAGCATGGGTCTCACTTCATCCCTGATGCCACTAATAAAACTTGATGCAAAGTATTCTTCTGACAGATGGGGATTGTGCACCATCATTAAGGACCTTAGCTCCTCAAACTTGAGCTAATAGGTCTGCACTGTACCAATTTGCTTGAGTTTGTTGAACTCCTCAATTATATCCCTCATACTTCTGTCTCCAAATCTCTCACATAAGTCATCAACAAACACACCCCACGGGCTTCCTTCCTTCACCGCAATCCACCCTTGAAACCATGCATCACCCATATCGTTCAGGTAAGCAGAAGCCAAGGTGATATTCTGTTGTTCTTGTACTTGATATAGGGCGAACATCTGCTCGCACCTCCTTACCCACCATCTCGGATTTTCTCCGTCAAAAAGCGAGATCTCTAGTTTGGGCATCGGAAAGCTTGACTAGTAACGATTAGTTTGAGCTCCTAGTCTCCTTTCTTGTATATTTTCTCTTGTCACCTCCGCTTCAAACTCAAACTCCGACGTTCCCACTGGTCGATGCTCTGTTCCCACTCTGGGAAGAATAGGCTCCAACCTCTCCCTATGAGGAAACTTAGGTGAGAGCCTTACTGGTTGTTGGGATGCGAACATCCTCATGAACTGGTGCATCTGCTCCATCATCTACTTCCGAAGTAGAGCACTCTGTTCCTGGTTCTCCCCCCCACCACCTTTCCATCGCTTGATCAATCCAAGCATCAATTGCTGCTTCAATAGAGGATTCGAGAGTCCCCATTCTTGTTTGCATCTCCGCCATCGTTGCGGTTACTTGCTGCAGCTGGGACTCCATCTGCTTCATCCTCTTTCCATTGGCCATGGTGATAATTTCTCCTATTCTATCGACGCCTAAGAACACCGCTCTAATACCAAATGTCAGCTCCCGATGGTCTGACTGTAATTACTCGATCACTTGGATGATCGAGAGCGAGAACAAAGAAGTTTAGGAAGAAAAAGAGAGAGAGAGAGATTTTAGAGAATATTCATTTGATAATCATGGGAGAATGATCAGCTTGTATATATAGCTGACCCAAACCTTCCCCACGTGCGGTAACAAATTACCGTTGTTGGGAATGTACCAGCTGCCTAATGCGGTAATAAACAAAATACAACTCCCTACTGCATACTTTCTAATATACTACTTCCTACCTCTAGTATAGTGTAATTACAATAGTACCCCCCCTATCTCATTAGTACATGACACTCCAGTAGGCAGGGTCACACAAACGGCAATTTCTTTTTAGGAATCCAAGTGTAGGCTAAATCTGGAGGATTCACCCAATGAATAAGAATCCAAGTGTGGCTCCTATATGTTAATACACAAAGAATGCTGCTTTAGATATTTGACATTCCATATTCAGTTAAATGCAAAATGGATTTTGATGGCTGTCTTGCCAATCTGGCCACTGAATACGTACTTGATTGCACTACATTTGATGATGTGAAAATTGTAGCGTTAAATGCTGCTTAAAAAACTTATATATATCTAGCAAGCATCACTCATTCCAAGGCATTTTAACACGTTCTCTTCTGCATACACACACATGCTCATACACATATTTCTAGCTTGAATTAATAAAAGGCTTTGGAAAATGTTACATTACCCTTTTGGAGGAAGAGGGCTACGTGATAGGGATATTGATGATTGATTTCCAATTTTGTTTTATCAAATTTTAGAGTCATATTTAGATTAGCTTTTGTATTTTTATATTTTAGGCAGGTTTATCTTTTCATGTTTGTTTCGATGAGATGATTACAGTCTGGATAAGATTCGTAATTATGATATAGTTAGGATTAGATTTTACATATAAATAAGGTATATAATGTATTCAATAACTGACCTTTTGATGATTATTAAATATATCGTTATTGCTTTCCTCTCTCTCTCGATTGCCCTCGAATCTTTCCATCATTCCACATCAGATTTAGTATCAAAGCAATCTTTCTGATTGTTTCGCATCACTGCTTTATCTAATTACCTTTGTTAGAGTTAGAAAGGGGAAGCTTTTCCTCCTTATTTCACATTTATTGTTCCTTCTGAATCTGAATAACTTTTAGCTCTCTTCTCATATTTTCTCAATTACAAGAGATCTGGTATTTACATGACAAAGATGATAATTTCTCATGTATTGATGCATGCTCATATGGATTTCTGAAGCTAGCATTAATTAATTTGGAAAGTGCATATTTGATAAACAATCTATGCTATCTGAGTTCTGAAAATTTTGAAACTAGAAGCATGGCCCACCCAAAAGTTACCTGTACCTCTCAACCCGATCTAAATTATGATTTGACCATAAGTCTTAAATTGATTTCTTTTGTCTAATCAAGTTGTTCTTTGAGAGGGTGAGGCTTGATAACAATGGTAAGGTCGCTCCCTTGTGATTGGCAAGGTTTGAGTTGAGGAAACATTATATTTGCAAAACAAGGGTAAGGCTACATACAACCTCTCCTGACTCTCATAATGCAAGGACCTTGTGCACCAGAGATTCCCTTAATCAACTTTTCTTTGGTTACTCAAAACATTTATTATTAGAGTACCTTATGAAGAGTCTTATCTTGTTACATGAAGTTTGAGTTAAGTTTGCTTTTACTGGCCATTCTACTGTCCTGTACTCCTCAGTTCCCCAATATAGCTTTTGCATTATTGAGAAATCAAGTTGCAAAACCTTATTGAAATTTTCTAGAACAATCTAATCCCAGTTGACAAAACAGTCCTTGAATGTCTTTCCTGCTTATTATTCCCATCTGTCTTTTTCAACTTTCTTTCCACTAAGGGTGGTTAATTATAGGCCAAAAAGTAATAGTTTTGTCACCCAGGGAGGTTACTAAGAAATATGTATCACCTTCCAAGTTTTCTTTCAGTCATTTCATTTTGATTCCTTGAGATAATTTTCTTTCTTATCATTTTAATTTTTGTATAACAGTTTGCTTCTTCCTGCCATCTTATTTCTATTTGTTTTGGCCTCATTTTCTTTTTCAGCGGTTCTAAATGCGGGGAGGACTGTTCCAGATAATTCTCAGATGGAATTTGAAGCTAAGTCTGCCAGGGATGGTGCATGGTTAGTGTTTATACAGCCTGTAAGGTTTAAAGGTTTATGGCAATTACATTTGTTGTTTACCTATGTTCTTTCTGATAAAAATTTCTCTTAGTTAGTGAAATAATTAATTTTATGCTCCCTTCCTTAGGTATGATGTTGCAACATTTATGTCTCATAGATCTCTTGAGAATGGCGATCCGGTAATTCTTAAAGCTTAGATCTCCTTCATGTGTTAATATTTATTCCAAGGAGTTGAATCGTGTTAGTTCACTTGATTTTGTAATTGTCATGATTGTTCTATGTTATATTTTGCATTTGTAGCATCAGAATATTATATCCTTAAGGATGTGTAATGCAGTCTTGCAAGTAACATAAAGAGCATCATGAAAGAGAAAAACCATTGCGTATTTTATCATATCTTTCATGAACTATCAGGATTCGATTGATATATGCCTATGTTATTCAACATAGAATAACATATGGACAAAAGAATCTTTAGTTAGGAAATGATATATTGAGTTTGTCATTGAATTCCTCGGAAACTCCTCAAATAAAGAACTCTGCAACTATATTAGTCTCTTCACTTGAATGTTTGGAGGCTTTTAAAACTCCTGCTAAAACTCAATCATTTTGGTGGAATAGACTTTTTTCTTGGCTTTTGCAGTCTTTTCTATAGCTATGTTTCATATTCTGCTATTTCAGGATGTTCTGGTTCGATTCTCTGGTTTTGGACCTGAGGAAGATGAATGGATTAATGTTCGCAAACATGTCAGGCAACGATCTCTGCCATGTGAAGCTTCAGAATGTGTTGCTGTTCTTCCAGGAGACCTTATACTCTGTTTTCAGGTGCGAATGCTTTGAAGCTTATTAGATCCTCATAATTTTTTTCTGAAGGCTTTACCACAAATTTTCAGGAAGGGAAAGAGCAAGCTCTTTATTTTGATGCTCATGTTCTTGACGCACAAAGACGGAGACATGATATAAGAGGCTGCCGCTGTAGGTTCCTCGTCCGCTATGATCATGACCAATCTGAGGTATTCACAGTTGAATAAGTTTTTGTTGCGGATTTCTTTAGATTTCATCTCGTCTACTTGTTCCTTTTTCTATATATTTCATCTGTTTCTTCCCCGTTCTTTTATTATATTTTTCTTTTCTTTTCTTTTCCTTTTGGAGCTTTCGGTTCATAGTTTAGTATCATTGGCTGAGCTTTTTGACTACTCTCCTCGTGCTGCACTTGAACCACTTTCCCTCGCTTGGAAGAGGCTAAGTCACATTTCTCCTCAGAAATATAAGCTAGAAATTAAGTGACTGTAAAATAATTCTCTTGTATTTTTCTTTTGAACTTCCTCATTAGAACTGAACAAGGTGGATATACTTCTTTTCCCTCGACAATGAATGGTTAGATCAATCCGTCCTTGCACATAATGCAATCTTAGAATGGCTATCGTAAAGGGATAAGAAAACTATTTTACATGTTTGTTTTCAGTATAGAAGATATCCATGTGGTTGGGGCTGACAATTGAACCCATTCCCGTTGGAGCCCTGCCCCATCCCTTCGGGGCGTGGTCAAAAGTCATTGACTGGGTTCGAGGCAGGGATTGAGGAATCCCTAAATCAACTTAATTGGGGACATTTGATACAAAATATAACAGAATGCATCCTTTTTCCTTTCTTTTTCCTCTTTTTTTATTCTTTTTTTTTTTTGTGCTCTAAGTTTTCTCAATATTGCCCTTAATGCAAAAACAGTACAGCATTGCAGCAAAAGATAATGCTTATATTTACGTTAACTCTGTTCTGGCTGGTGCTTGCTTAGTTCTCGACGTTTCTTAATCAGGAAATTGTACCTCTGAGAAAAGTTTGCCGTCGGCCTGAAACTGATTATAGGCTGCAGCAACTTCATGCCATGAACAGTTCGGGATCTCTGAACCAGCACAAGACCGGTGCCGATCTCCAGATAGGCAATACTATAAGGGTCTATCCTACTCCAACCCAGCCAACCCAAAGGCAGGACAAGGCCGAGGAACAAGCAGCAGATGGTCAAGCCAAGGTTACCCCTCGCCCCAACAGTAAGGTTGCTGCATCGACAGAAACCAAAGCTCTGCAGCCTAAAGATGACGAGATCAACACGGCTGGTGTTGTGGAAACTTCTTTCGCCCCACCACTGCCCAATGTTGCTGTGACGACTACTGCTGCCACAACTGCTGGCATTGAGGGAGCTTCTATCGCTCCACTGGCCGATGTTGCTGTGACAACTGCAACTACTGCAACTGCTGGCATTGAGGGAGCTTCTATCGCCTCAATGGCCGATGTTGCTGTGACAACTACAACTACTGCTGCAGCCACAACTGCTGGCATTGAGGGAGCTTCTATCGCCTCAATGGCCGATGCTGCTGTGACGATTGAGGGAGCTTCTATCCCTCCACTGGCCGATGTTGCTGTGACAACTGCAACTACTGCAACTGCTGGCATTGAGGGAGCTTCTATCGCCTCAATGGCCGATGTTGCTGTGACAACTACAACTACTGCTGCAGCCACAACTGCTGGCATTGAGGGAGCTTCTATCGCCTCAATGGCCGATGCTGCTGTGACGATTGAGGGAGCTTCTATCCCTCCACTGGCCGATGTTGCTGTGACAACTGCAACTACTGCAACTGCTGGCATTGAGGGAGCTTCTATCGCCTCAATGGCCGATGTTGCTGTGACAACTACAACTACTGCTGCAGCCACAACTGCTGGCATTGAGGGAGCTTCTATCGCCTCAATGGCCGATGCTGCTGTGACGATTGAGGGAGCTTCTATCGCTCCACTGGCCGATGTTGCTGTGACAACCACCACTGCTGGTATTGAGGGAGCTGCGACTACGACGACTACTGCTGCCATAACTGCCGGTGACGAGGGAAATTCTGCAGCCCCATTGCCTGATGTTGCTGTGACTCCTACTGCCGCCCCAGAAACTGTAACCAGCGATCCTGCTCCAAATGTGGCTCAAGCTTAAGGGTGGATCCTAGGTAGTTTAGTAATGTTTGTACCCCTTTCCGTTTGAAGTTCAATTAAGCTCCCATTTAGTTTTGTTATTAGTAATTTGGGATGTTGATATTGGACGATAATGAGTTTTATTTAGAATATATATTGCTATGGTGCATTAAACAACAATATATATATAGGAAAAGAAAAAATCGTATTTGCATGCAGCTTTTTCTTGTTATTTGTTTTAGAACTCGTTAATTTTTATGGTATAAAAATTCAAAATTTACTTTTTGTTCGTCGCATTAGTATGGTATTTTTTATTGTATAAAATTTTGAGTTGAAACGTGATATTATTGTTATTAATGTTCGAGAAAAATTTTTATGTTTCACTTAGAGCAAGTAGTAATAATTAATTTTTTTGTTGATTTTTGAAGATACCATTGTAAGTCCAATTTGTTACTAATGGTAACTTTAGATTTTAAATTTAATTAAAAAATCAAATTTCTGTTTAAATTAGTAGGTAAAAAATAATTATTTCTCAAAATATAAATAAGGTTGACTAAATCTATATTTTTGTTTTTGTATTTTTATGTTTTTTGTGTGATTATTTGAAGTTTCTTATTCTTTCAATTACATTAATAGATTTGTATTTTTTAGTGAATTTAATCCTTGTACTTTAATTTTTTTTTCGTGTGATAACATAAACTTTTTGTTATTTTGATTACATCATTTGTACATGTATTTTTGAGTCAATTTAATTTTTATATTTTGACTTTTTTTTTATGTAATAATTCAAACTTTTTATTATTTTGATTACACTCTTATACTTATATTTTTGAATTAATTTAACTTTTGTACTTTGATTTATAAAAAAATTAGTTTAAATACTTTTAGTTCTTTTGATTATGTTTATGTATTTTCAAGTTAATTTAATTCCAGCATTTTGATTTGTAAAAGAAATGTAAAATGAGATAAATCAACTTAATTTATTTTTTTACATGTTATAGTAAATGAATTAAATTAATTAAAAATATAAATATATAACGAAAATTTTAAATTATTATAAAAAAATTAAAATATAAAAATTAAATTAATAAAAAATAAAAACGTAAAAATATAAACGAAATAACTAAAATTGAGAAAACTAAACTTAAAAAACGTAAATGAGTTCCCTGTTTCCCTTGGCAAGACACAAACGGCGTAACTTTGAGAGAGAGTAACGAATTCAAGCTCCCCAATAAAGAAACGAACACTCTCTTCCCTCTTCCGCGGATACAAGCAATTCTACGCTCCTGCTCTATCCACCACACCACTATCTCCTCCGCCCCGGCTGACTTGCTCTACAAAACCCTAGCACTCCTCGCTCTTCTTTCGTCGCGGACCGACTTGCATTCATTGACTGACTATGCAGTTCTTGTTGAGGCTCGCCGGATCGAGAAATGCGCCGACCGGAGGCCCCGATTTGGAGCGCTGGCTTTGTTCGCCGTCGAATAAGGTAGGCCTCAGGTGTGTCGCCACCAGTTGCAGAGCTGTGCTTTTGCCGCGGTTCGGCGGGCCTGAAGTTCTCCAGCTCCGGGATGATGTTAGCGTTCCTGATCTGAAGCCTAATGAGGTGCTTGTTCGGGCTCGTGCCGTGTCTGTTAATCCTCTCGATACGCACGTGAGTTCCTCTCCGAATCTGTGTTCGAATTGCTTAATTTATGCCCATTTTAGTGACTGGTTTGGTGGCTGAGGAAGCCCGGGGAAACGGAAGGAAGTTAGAGATGAATTGTGTAGCACTAGTTGCTGAGAACACGAAGAATCCTGCAGAATTTATGCACCTCTGCTAGTAGTGAGTGAAGACAAGTTGTACGGGTTTTGTTCTCCCCTTTTGGCTCCGAACTGTTATAAATTTAGGTCACAAGATGTTTTCTGAATCATACTTTTGAAAAAGAAAAGATGATCGGTGACTGTTAATCCTCTTGATGCAAGAGTAAGTTCCTTTGAGCTTATTATGTTTGAATTAGTGACAATCACCTTCTTTCACGATTGGTTTGGTTGCTGAGAAAACTTGGGGAAATGAAAGAAGTTAGAGATGGATTAAATAGTGTTAGTTACTGAAACATGAAAATTCTGCAGAATTTGTCCAGCTGACCTAAGCTGTTCGTGAAACTAATATGTGAGAGATTTGTTCTTGGATTTCTTCAAAACCGACGGCGAATAAAAACATTCAGATGTTTTTTAATCTCCCTGAAAGAGGGAGGGACTTATGCATGCCTATAAATCCTTTGATACAACAGTAAATTCCTCCAAATTTTTGTTTGAATTATTTAATTCCTGTGAGGTGAGAGAATGAAATGGAGGAAATTTGTAGAATGGAGAGGGAAACCAACTAAAATTTGGTGGGAAACCCTTAGAGTGATTTATATAATGGCCTTAAAGCAGATATGGCCATGGGTAGAGATGATTTTTTGAGATACAAAATTCATGTAGCCAACCCCACTTGGCGGAATTAAAACTTGAGTTTTTTTTTGTTGTTGTTGTTGTACTTTCTGTCCATTTACATAACTGGTTTGGTTGCCAAGGAAATTTGGGAAAAATGAAAGAAAATTGGAGATGGATTAGATAGTGTAACTTGCTAAGAGCATAGAATTCTGCAGGATGTGTTAATACAAGCAGTGTGTGAAGCTAAGTTGTGGGCAGTTTTATTCTCCAATTGGCTCAGAAACGGTGATAAATTTCAAACTTGAGTCTTAAGATATGTGTTTCAGTATTTTATGATGCCTTCGCAACTATTAAATGAGGCATTAGTATTTCTTGTTTTATTTGGAATTTGTTTTGGAACAAATTGGATTTGTCCCAGTCATCATTTTAAGGTGACTTTTAACGATGGAGTCCTTAGTTTTAACAGTTATTTAGTGGGCCTGTATTAATATTGATGAATTTTCTGTAAATTAACAGAGTTTTATGCATATTTTTGGATGAATAGTAAAAATTTGATGCAGTTGCATTAGACTAAAATGAAAGGGGACAGATTCAGGTCTTTATGCCTTTATGCTGTAACTCTACACAGTTTCATTATGACTATGAAGGTTCTGGAATTATTTGAGTTGTCTGGGATGGCCATTTGCCAATTCAACCTTTTGTGGTAAATTAAGCAATGAATACATAATTGGAGAAGCATAACAATGTTTGTGGAAGTAATTTGCAGGAAAGTTTTCTTTTCCATAAGGTACTATCAATCCTTGATGGCAACATTTTCTCAAAACTGGTACTGTTTCAAGGTGCTTTTAGAAAATCAAGAAAAAGAAAAAGGAAAGAAGTTTAAGTTACATGTCTGAGTATAATTAACTAAGGGTCACTAAAACATGAATGCGCCTTATATTTTCTGCGGGTTTGTTAATTTGTTTTGTTTCCTGTACACAACAACAACAATCACAAATCTTAACCCACTACGTTGGGTTGGCTGTATGAGTTCTAGATCTCCAATGAGTTGTTTTATTGTCTGTTTAGAATTTATAATGTCTTGATCCGACAAGCTTTACATTGGTTGTCCGCTACCGAATGCAACCTTTCTCTTTTATCCTAGCTTGTAACCAATTGTAAATAAGAGGAACCCCTTCAACGCTAAAATTGTCAAGGGAATTACTCCATTGACATGCAGATTTTTTCGCTTCCAGCACAGATTTACTAAAATTAGACTGCCTCTTCATTTACGCACTGACAATATCCTTTAACACAGATACAAAACAACGTGCTGACAGGAATCCTTTTTTTGATATTTTATCACTAATTTAAGCATGATCAAACCTATTTTTAGTTCAATGTGATTGAACCAAATAGCAGAAGAATATTAATTGAAACACCTTGACTTACTGCTAGTCATTTGTTTGATAAGACTGTGTAAGAGACACAAGTTTTCCGGTATGGTGGTGTTGTCTGGACATATTTTCATACTTAATCCTTGTATGTTCTTTAGCTTTGGGATTGTAATAACATCATTTCTTTGACATCTGAGTCATGCATCAGTTACTATATATCCAACATTTCAGTTTTTAATATTTCCAGATGCGATCAGGCTATGGTCGTTCCATATTTGAATCACTTTTGCCAATCATTTTGGGCCGTGATGTGAGTGGTGAAGTTGCAGCCATTGGAACTTCAGTCCGGTCATTGAGCGTTGGACAGGAGGTATTCGGAGCACTGCATCCAACTGCTGTCAGGGGTACTTATACTGACCATGCAATTCTTACAGAAGATGAACTGACTGCAAAACCAGTGTCAATGTCACATGCGGTATGTCTTGAGGTTATCCTTAATATCTTTGAAGGCAGTAGCTTTTTCTGTCTGAATTATGTAATTAAGTTCTCTATTTTTTTTGTCACTTTTGGAAGGGACAACAGTAGAAGTGGTGGAATGGTTTCAATTTAACAATGGTATATCTAGTAATACATTATAAAATTTACTGTCCTGTCCTTGCACTTAGTATGGTCTGGTTGTCTGAGAATTGAACGTATCTATTAATTTTGCCATTTTCCCTTTCAAGTGTTATTCTAGTATTGAAATTCAGTTTGATGGAATTTTTCTTTTCAATTACTGTGACCATGCAGGAAGCAAGTGCCATTCCTTTTGCTGCTCTGACTGCATGGCGAGCTTTAAAAAGTACTGCTAGGATAACCCAAGGGTACGGTAGCGATTCTGATGTAAAATTTTTATTTGAAGTGTAAATATGGAGAGATAAAAGATGTTATCAAATCACCGAGTATTTGTTGCAGCAACAGACCCACATTTAAAACAGTAGGGGGCTATGGCCTTCTTGCTTCAACACGTAGAAGTTCATTATCAGATTACTCACAAATGAAAATTAGTCTCTTATATAGTATGCTTCCTGAAGATATGGCCATCCATAGAGAGGTTGGAGGTCTAAAATTCATATGGTTGGCACTACCCAGTTTGATGGATTAAGGCCTGTGATTGTTCTTGTTGTATATAGTACACTTTCACCTCTTAAGAAGATGTCTTGTCCTGTTTGAGTATGGAATCCTAGTCCCAACCCTTATCTGCTGCTTCTCTATGACAACAACCAAGCTTTTATCCTGCCATGTGGGGTTGACTACATGAATTCTGCTGCTTCTCTAAACTTATAAATTAAATCAAAATTCTTTTCATGCAGCTGGATGTTTCACTTCCAATTGTTTTTTTTTTTTTAAAACAAGCCATGGCTCATCTGATCATCACATAATTGCAAAGGGAGATAAATCATTTTCTGATCATCATACAACATAGCAAGATATGCTTGGTAGAAAAGAGAAAAAACATTAAATTGTCATACCATCCCAATTTTTTGGAGTCAAATGAGTGACTGTTTTGATCAGAGTAGGCAAATGGTGAGATCCCTGATAGTTAACCAAGATTGTAACCGAATCTCAATAGTTTTCAGTAATTTTCAGCAAGAAAACAAGAACAATCTAGGGCATTTGAGAAGCCCTTACTCTCCAGAGTTTTCTATCCAAAAACCAGCCACCCTCTCACTCTTCTTCTAAGCTATTTATACCTCTCCTCTACTCCTCTCTAACTGAATTCCCCTGCACATGCAGATTATTCCCTCAGCATGTGGATTACAAATCTATCCCCCATGTGCACATGCTGGTTGTTACACCTGCATGTGCTGATTCCCTATTCTAACCTTCATGCATGTTGTTGCTTGTGGCGTCTTTAGTAGGTCCAGTACACCGAAGGCCTATCATTACTCTCCTCCCGTACTTTCACATTGTCCTTAAGGTGAAAAGTAGGAAATTGTTGCTAAATCATGTTGTAGGGCTCCCAGGTTGCCTCTAATAGGGGTAAACCCTTCCATTGGACCAAGACATCCAGCCCACGCAAATTAGTACCCCTTCCAGGCCGAACACCCAACACCACTTCTGGTTCAACCTTCATCTCTAAATCTGCATTCAGCTGGTGTGGAGTCTCCACTCTTGCTCCCCCTTCTCCCCTTGCCTCCCTTAGCTGTGACACATGAAAAACAAGGTGAATATGGTAGTGCGCTGGTAGAGCCAATTTGTAAGCCACTAGCCCTACCCTCTGCACAATTCCAAATGACCCATAGAACTTAGGAGCCAGCTTCTCATTAGGGTGGACAGCCAGGGTCTTCCTTCGGTAGGGCCTTAGCTTCAAATAGACGAGGTCTCTCACAGTAAACTGAACATCTTTTCTTTTCCGGTCAGCTCCCCTCTTCATGATAGCTTGAGCTCTTGACAGTTGGTTCTTGAGTTCTTCCAGGGCTTGATCCCGCTCCATTAGTTGCTGTTCCACTGTAGACACGATAGTAGTTCCCTTGTCAAATCTGATCAAAGCTGGCGGTTCCCTTCCGTACAGTGCTTGAAAATGAGTTACCTTTGAAGCAGTGTGGTATGAGGTGTTATACCACAATTCAGCCCATGGCAGCCACATATACCAGCCCTTAGGCCTCAATGATGCAAAACAACATAAGTACGTCTCTAAGGTCCTATTGAGGACCTCCATTTGCCCGTCCGTTTGCGAGTGGTAAGCCATACTACAATTAGGTCTAGTACCTTGGAACCGGAACAACTCTTTCCAAAAATAGCTCATGAATACCTTGTCTCTATCTGAAACAATAGATTGGGGCATGCCGTGAAGCCTCACTATTTCTTTGATGAAAATCCCTGCTACTACTCTTGCTATGAACGGATGTTTGAGCCTAATGAAATGCCCATATTTATTGAGTCTGTCCACCACCACCAATATAGAATTCATATGGCCTGACCTTGGTAAACCCTCAATAAAATCCATGGCTATATCATCCCAAATTTGATCTGGAATAGGAAGACGTTGTAGAAGTCCCCCCTGCGTTAAGGGTTCATACTTATTTTGCTGGCAAACGTCACAGCGGCTCACATATTGACGTATGTCATGCTTCATGCCAGGCCAATACACACTCGCTGCAATTCGTTTATACGTTATCAAGAACCCTGAATGGCCTCCAACACTTCCATCGTGACCCTCATGGAGTAATAATGGAATTATGGAAGAACCCTTAAGCAGGAATAACTGCTCCTTGTAGAGGAGCTGGTCATCCACTAGCTGGAAATCTGATCGAGAAGAAGGATCCTGCTGTCGCTCTCTTATAATTCCCTGCAGGTAGGCATCTTTTTCCACTTCTTGGGCCAACTGGTCTAGTTGAACCACCTTTGGAACCGTTAGGGCTAATAGAGTTGCTGTGTGACTGATTCTCGAGAGACTATCTACTGCCTTATTTTCTAACCCGGGGTGATAGTGTATCTCGAAGTGAAACCCCATCAGCTTCATCATCCATCTTTGATACTCCGGGCTCACCATTCGTTGTTCCAACAAAAACTTAAAGCTTTTCTGATTTGTCCTCACAATGAACTTTCTTCCCAAAAGGTAATGCCTCCACTTTTGAACTGCAAACACTATGGCCATCAGCTCCCTCTCGTAAACTGATTTTTTTCTCTCCGACGGCTTAGAGCGTGGCTGAAGTACGCAATGGGCCTGTGATTCTACATTAACATCGCCCCCAATCCTTGTCCTGAAACATCAGATTCAATGATAAATGGCTGATCGAAATCTGGTAGTGCTAAAACTGGAAGAGATACCATCGTTGTCTTGAGTCGCTGGAAGGCTTGCTCAGCTTCCACATCTCAAAAAAAATTATTCTTTCTTAATCTCTCTATAAAGGGCCACGCCATCTTGCCATAATCTCTTACAAACCTCCTATAGTACCCATGAGACCAAGGAACCTCCTCAATTCCTTCAAAGTTGTGGGTGTGGGCCAATCCGTCATGGCTTGCACCTTGCAACGATCAACTGACACACCTTGTTGGGAAATGACGTGGCCTAGATATTCAACCTCCAATTGCTTGAATGAACATTTTTTTCTTGTTTGCAAACAACTGATTTTCAGCTAACACCTTCAAAACACAGCGCAAATGCTGCACATGCTGTTCAAAATCACGAGTATAAATCAATATATCGTCAAAAAATACTAGTGCAAATCGTCTCACATACTCCCTAAATATGTCATTCATTAAGGATTGGAAGGTGGCCGGTGCATTCATCAATCCGAAAGGCATAACGAGGAATTCATAGTGGCCCTCGTGTGTTAGAAATGCAGTCTTTGGAACGGCCCCCGCCTTGACTCGAATTTGATGATAACCAAATTTGAGATCCAGCTTTGAGAAAAGTGTAGCCCCATGTAATTCATCTAGTAGCTTGTCAATGACTGGAATTGGGAACTTGTCGGGGACTGTTACCTTGTTCAAGGCCCGATAATCTACACAAAACCTCCACCCTCGTCCTTTTTCACGAGCAACACTGGGCTGGAATAGGGGCTAACACTTGGCTTTATAATTCTAGCTACCAACATCTCACGTATCATCTTCTCGATCTCATTTTTTTGAAGATAAGGGTAACGGTAAAGCCGAACACTAACCGGAGAAGTGTCGAGTAGGAGGTTGATGGCATAGTCCTTGTTTCTGGTGGGTGACAGTCCCTCTGAGCTAGCAAAAATCCCCTCGAACCCAACCAAAACTTCCTCCAAACCCCTAGGCAGACCCACTTGCAACTCATTGAACTCGACAACCACCTTTCCTATTTCCAGTAGTATTCCCTCCCCATTTTCTTTAAACGCCTTCATCATAGCTTTTAGGGAGACTAACGTCTTACTTAAACTCGAGTCACCCTGCAAAGTCACCACCATTCCACCAACCTAGAACTTCATGGTCAGATTACTCTAATCCATGTTCATTTTTCCCACCAAAGTTAGCCACTTCATGCCAAGGATGACATCAGAACTCCTTAACTCCAGCGGAAGAAAATCTTCCACTATTTGCAGGTTATCAAGGATTAGTTTCACGCCCTTGCAAATTCTCGCTCTTTGCACAGCCATCCGGGTTCCCATTATCACCCCATAGGCCATAACCAACGGTTTCTGTCCTCAACCATCTCAAACGTTGCACCAAATCGGACGTTATGAAGTTGTGGGTTGCTCTCCATCCACAAGAGCCACTACCGGCTGCCCTTCTATGTGTCCCCTTAGCTTCATCGTTTGCAATGTAGTCAATCCCGCAACCGAATTCATGGATAGATCGATCACTTCTCCCCCACACCCTAATTCTTCTTCGCCCCCTTCCAATGTTTCCTCCTCTCTTACAGCCTCTCTTACTTCTTTGTCACAGATCATCATAACTTGGAGCTCTTTGTTTTTACACCTATGACCTATTGAATATTTTTCATCACAACGAAAGCAAAGGCCCTTCTCACGCTTGGCCTTCCATTCAGCTTCACTAAGCTGTTTAAAAGGGAAGCTCCCGACATTTCCAGAGGCGTGATACCTGGGTCCCGTTTGGGTCACGGACTTTTGGGAGGAACCCGAACTCTTCCCTGGTACCGGGGACATCCGGGTGGTGACCGATGGTGCAAAAGGGTAGCTATTCTTCGGTGGGCCTGTTGCCTTGTAACAGTTCTAAAGAGTTGCGTTCTTATCCTCAATATTTTGAGCCACCACCATGATCTGATCGAGCCCCTGAGGTTGAGCACTTTGATCTCAGCTCTTTCTCCGGTTTGAGACCGTTTAGGAATTGGCCTTCCAAAAACGCCTCAGGAACATTCGGCACGGATGCAACCAACGTCTCAAATTGCAACCTATACTCCTTAACAGTCCCCTCTTGCCGGAGAGCCAAGAAACGTTCCTCCAGCGACCCTTCTTGAGTGGAGCGAAACCTGCTCAGAATTCCCTGCTTCAAGCCTTCCCAACTTCGAATTCCTCTTCGCCTAGACTCCCATTGAAACCAAGCCAGAGCCACAGCTTCAAAACACAGTACGACAAATTTGATCTTCTCCTCCTTTGTTAATTGATTGACCACAAAATACCTCTTGGCTCGAAAAATCCACTCGTCGGGATTCTCTCCTTCGAATATGGGCATCTCCAGCCTCCTTCCCCGCATTTCCAACCGGCACCCACCTTCGATTCCTCCTTCCAAATCATGGCCTCCCACAATCCTAGGGGTTACTTCGGAATCCATGGTGAATTCTGAGGGCCCTTCTCGCTCCTTGGTCTTGCTCTTCCTGTCTCGCTCCTGCTTGTCCCACTTTGTTCGCATGAAAGCAGACTGCTCTACCATCATCGCCACATTTCGTTCCATCGCCTGGATGTCGCCTCTCATGGCTTCGACTCCCCTTTGCATGCCCTCCATCTTCGACTCCAATTCACCCACTCTTTCCGTTAAGTTCACCATGAGGATTGGCCAAGCTCTGATACCAAATTGGTGAGATTTCTAATAGTTAACCAAGATTGTAACCGAATCTCAATAGTTTTCAGTAATTTCCAGCAAGAAAACGAGAACAATCCAGGGCATTCGAGAGGCCCTTACTCTCCAGAGTTTTCTATCCAAAAACCAGCCACCCTCTCACTCTTCTTCTCAGCTATTTGTACCTCTTCTCTGCTCCTCTCTAACCGAATTCCCCTGCACATGCAGTTTATTCTCTCAACATGTGGATTACAAATCCACCCCCCATGCGCACATGCTGGTTGTTACACCTGCATGTGCTGATTCCCTATTCTATCCTTCATGCATGCTGCCACTTGTGGCGTCTTTGGTAGGTCTGGTACACTGTAGGCCTATCAGCAAGCTGCATACTATTTAGGATCATATTAATTATAGCACATTTCAATATAAATTTGCAGTTTCTGTGCAGTATAGAGGGTATTAGAATAAACTTTATCTATTCCATTGATGCACCAGGTTTTGCTTATGATTGCTGTATCGACCTCCAGCCTCCTCACAGCATGGCAGTGAAGCATGTTAAACCCAAATAGAATTTGATGTCTTCATTGTTCTACATGAAAAAGGATTAATAAGGCATCCCAATCCAACACAATCATGATACACTTGTGTGTAGTTGTGTATTTCCTCTTGAATACACTGTCACTCATATTTGCAGACAAAGGGTATTGGTGATTGGTGGAGGAGGAGCTGTCGGTTTCTCAGCAATTCAGCTTGCAGTTGCTGCAGGTTGCCATGTTTCAACTACATGTGAACGTGAATGTGTTGAACGGATTTTGGCAGCTGGTGCTGAACAGGCTGTGAGCTATACCACTCAGGTGATGATCAATAAATTGTGAGTCTCTTGTTTATTTACCTACTTTAAGAGATTTTGATGATTGTATACGCTTGGTTGCCATCAAATCTAATTTTTGTGTTAAGTATAGAACTTCAATCTTTTCCATATGGCTAACCATTTTTCTTTTTCTTTTATAATTGTTGATTTGTAGGATAGTGAATCAGCTATAAAAGGGCCATTTGATGCTGTTTTGGACACAATTGGTGTACAAGAGACAGAAAGAATAGGCATCAATCTTTTAAAGAGAGGAGGACACTATATGACTTTACAAGTGAGAGATGGAAACCTTGAATTAAATTATTTACTTTCTGATGCTTCTTCTATTCGAGTAACCACGCTAACTTTTGAAGTGTTTTGTGGTTTTCGTGTAGGGGGAGGCAGCAACACTGGCTGACAGGTATGGGCTAGCTATAGGGCTCCCTATTGCTACGACTATGTTGGTCAAGAAACAGATTCAATACCGACTTTCTCATGGCATAGGTACAAAACCTCTTTATTAGTTGATTTTTGTTTTTTCGGAAATGGATATCAATGATTATTGTTCTAAATTTTATGTTTGGTTGTCTTTCTATCCTTCTTAGGCTTTGCATTTCTTGTTTTGTAGGCTGGTATATTACTAACCTAAGATTGTTTAAAAGAAATTGTAATTGCTACAAAGATTTGTTTCACTCTTGCGTCTGGTTGTGGTGTTTAATGTCTTATACTAAAAGAGCATCTTCGTGGAGTTAGCAGGAGCAATGATAAGAAGAAATTGATCAAATTTTGAGGACTTGAGGAGACCTGGACCAAACATTCACTGTCAATAATTCCTATTCACTTCAGGACAATATTCATTTCCTTCATTTGAAAACATATTTATTTAAAACAACATAATATCAAGTGTTAATCTCATTATGCGAGATTAGCTACATGAATTCTAAATCATCAATCATTTTTATTTATGATCTTATCTTTTAGAAGACTCTTATAACTCATTATACCTAAGAGTTTTCTAGAAAGTTTTTCTTAGTCTTCCTCTTATCTCTTTTAAAATATTTATTTAATTCCATCCACTCTCTTCACAGGTGTCCTCTATTAATTTTCTTTTCACATGACCAAATCATTTTAATCATGTCTCATACATCTTATATTGAATGAGTCACTCTAATCTTATTACAAATAGCATCATTTTTTATTCTATCTTTTTTTGTATGTCTGCACGCTCTTAACATCTTTTATCTCCGTTAAGGTCTACGCTTCCAGTTGGGGAGACTTGGGAGGGGTGGAACCCTTAGACGTCAGTCATCTCCCTGGCTTCCTGCTGGGCCCCAAAGTCATCATTCTTCCCCTCATCTGAGATGATGACGGGGTTGTCAGCAGCATTTCCCAGACTAGTGGGCACTGGGGCAGAAGGGCCTGCAACAGCCTCCCTGGTAACCACCGGGGAACCTCTTTTTTCTCTCTTCCCTATCATTGACACCGTGTTTGATCATCTGCTTCATTTCTTGCAATTTGTTTTCTCTGCTGCATGTGTATTGAGATGCTATTAAAGATGGAATGTGGATGCTATTTCATGTGCTTTCCAATCTTTCCCCATTGGCTGCACCATTTCATTCAGTTGCCAATGAACTGATGCATTTGTTAATGGTGCAGCGTATTGGTGGACTTACATGAGGGCTGATGCTGAAGGTCTGGATCAGATTCGTCGCCTCTCTGAGGCCGGAAAATTGAAGGTTCCTGTGGAGAGAACATTTCCTATTACGCAAGTGAGAGCTGCTCATGAAGCCAAAGAAAAGAGGCGCATCCGTGGTAAAATTGTCCTGGAACTTGATTGATGAGTACGGACCAAGTCCTATACTTACAGAAAACGAAAGAATAAAGAGAAAATAAAGAGAAAGTAAAGAAAAAAGAAGGAATCCGCCTAGTCAAATTGATAGTCCTGGGGTAACACCATGAAATTTTAATCATTTCTTCTTCTACTTGGAGACTGGTCTTCTGGTTGGTCCTGTATAATAAGTACCAGGCATTTTGTACAGGAAGCATATAAGAGTTCCGTGAATTAGCTTTTGAAACTTAATTGCAATATTTGCTCTCTTTAGCGTCGATTGTTTTCTCGTTTCCTGAAGTAACTTCCATTCCTATGCACTTCTCCAAAGCTGTTGTTTCACAGAACACAGACAGGCATTATATCCTCTATAGAGCTATTGAACTGGTTTTCGTTCTAGATTTCTGTAGACTGTTAACTTGCATAGTGCCGAAGCTCCAGAACCAGTTCACCAATTTGTGTGGATGGAAAACCATTTTACATTCTGATCTAATGAAGTACTTTGGGGTTACTGATACAAAACCCTCGTTGTCTAATGCCGTTAGAGAGACTATAATCCATATCAGGTCCTGTAAAAAATTCGTGTGGTGGGCCAAGTAGTGTTTATAGCAAGCCAAGACAGTTATTATGGCCCAGGGTTAGAAGGCCCAACCGCCTCGATAACTCCTTACCTAATAACCCATCCCACTTTCTCTCTCTCCCCCCCCCCCCCCCGCCCCAATATCCCCCACTTTCTCTTTCTCTAAATTCAATTTAATTGTGAATTTATATGTCGTTATATTATTGTGGTGATACTATATTTTGATCATATATTATTTTATACTTAGATGTTTAAACAAGCTTAAACATCAATTATTATGTATTTGCAATTTGAATATATGTTAGTATATGATTAAATTATGGTTAAATTGGTGATATAATGTTAAGAAGATGATGGGATTGGATTGGAGATATTTAATCGTCTTGCACCCACGTGAGTATGGACGGGATACTTTTTAGTGTATTTGCATTTAGCTTTACAAAAAGCCTCAAAAGGCCTTGTTTTAATTCTTTTTGGTACTTTTTTGTTTGTTTGGGCAAACAATGCCCAGCTAACCTTTTGACCGACGCTGTTGTTGGCTCTCTCTCATTCTTCAGATGAATAGGGTGGACTGCGGTTGAAAAGCCTGTTAAGCTGAGGTGCTTTTTCATGTTGCTTTACCTATGCCATATGATATGCTATTATATATGTGTTACTTCTTCTTTTAATCACTGTCTCAATGGTGGTTTTGTCCCGTTGTTGCAGCAGCGTGAATTGTTAGGTCAAAGCACCTTCTCTTGAAGGCCAAGCCGCCACCGACTGCTCTTGATTGTTCTTATCATTTCCCTTCGAAGTTAGGGCTCCCCCCCCCTTCTTGTTGGATTTGATTATTAGCTTCTGCCAAAGCATCAAAGCAAGCTGGCACGTTGAATTCTCTGCGACGACCAACCATTACGATACCCCTGAGACCCTCCAATCCCACCTTACCCCGTCATCACCATTTGTCCACGTGTCAATGGAACAGTAGGGGTACCCATAGAGTTCGCCGCAGACAAATTACAACTGGATCACTTTTCTCGCACACGCGCTGGCTGTGCTCAGCTTCCCATGTTGAGCGTGGAGCAGCAGAGTACGGATCACAGACCTCTGTGTACGCGCCTCTCTTTGTCGCTTCAGGTACCTTTTCCCCCCTTTATATAACAATGCTCTATATATTGTAAAACCGCAACACCCATAATTTAATTAATTATTTAAAATTTTTATTATTTTAATTATTCTTTTATATAATATATTTTTAAGTAATTCAATTCTTATATTTTAATGGAAAGTGTTAATGCAAATATTAAACTTTTGCGGTGAAAATAGCATTTCATTTGGTCAATATCTACGTGGGGTTGGGTGGAGCGTGACGTTGACGGTGGAGGGTGGAGCGTGGTGGGGGTGGAGTGTTAACAGGTGGTAGGAGTGGGGCCCGCATAAATAAATGCGTGAACGAGGGGAGGGGGACTTTTTAGCGGTCACGTGCATATCCTTAGAGTGTATTCTGTCACTTCTCGGGAGCAAAAGATGTTAACCCGCATCTTGAGGGCTCCTCACGAACTGTCCCACACTACGTGAGGGGGGTAAATCAAGAATCTAGCTGGCAGATGACGGAGAGGACCAGTGCGAGCCGCCTACAAAGACCCATGAGGAGCAGGAAAATCCACACTACGGTTTGTCCGACTCGATTCTTGTCTCTCGAGAGCAACTCTATCCGTTCCTTATCAAATCAGCTGTGCCTGAGAGCAACTCTATCCGTTCCTTATCAACTCAACTGTGCCTTGGGGGCAATATTCTGTCTCTTCTCGTCCCTATCGAGCGACGCCCACCATGTGACGTCCCCCTTCCCAAACTAACCCCCATCATGACCGTGTAATATCGAGACTGCCACTGCCCATAATTGCATATTACATGGATGGTGGCCGACCGGCCAGCCATCCCACAAACCATATCAATGCCTTAAATTGACATTCCCAAGACCCACCACCCTTTCCACATCATTGATTTTTGCATTCCCATCTCAAGAAAGTTCATCAGTAGCCCAAAATATATTTTTTGTAAATATAAAAAATGTATTTTATTTTATTTTATTTTCATCCCCACATATATATAATCAATCAGTCTCTGTCTATACATATGTGTGTCATGCTCCCTCTGTGTCTCCTTGCTCATATCATATCTATATTATAATCATAATAATATTCTTATCTGGCCATGTTACAGGATTCTTATTAAACACATAAGACTGTTATCTTCTCTTCTAGCTTGTGATTCCCCCACATCTTCATATCAAATTTGACAAATTTCTAACACTATTATTTAGGTCATTGTGATTGTATGGCACGTAATTTTGAACCCATAAGAATTTATAATTACTGTCATTTGAGTGTGCTTTGAGTGAATATTTATGTATTGGTCAGAGCACTGATTATGAAAGAAGTCACTGTAATCTGAAGTTCATTGTGATTGTGCATCTTCATGGCAAGGGTTTTATCATCAAATTTGCAGTTATTTATGACACTTATTTGTTAGGTTGAAAAAAGTGTTCCATTAACAAACTTGTGCACTTCTTCTGACTCAACATGCCATGTTAGAATGCAGATCTTTTTAGTAACAAGTTCTATTTATTTTAATTTTTGTTTATGTACACTATCTTTCTACATTTTTCCTACTGAAACACCTTAACCCTAATAACAAATTTGAGAAAATTAAAAAAATTCAAATCTGAATATGTAATAAAATTGAGATAAATTAAACTTGTTACTAAGAATAATTTGTTTTGCTGTATTGACAGTTGCAAGTTTAACTAGCTAGAAAATCAAGAAGTATAGCGATTTGTTAAATAATTTAAAAAGTGTAGTATTTTATTAAAATATTAAAAAAATTATAATATTTGACCTGGAATTAGTTGAAGAAGCGAAGAAGGGGTTGAATGAATGATGGCATGCTTTTGGTTGATTATAGGACTTCATTCAATAGCACTTCATCTGGTGTTTTGATTAATAGGTGACCCACTAACGGCTGTAGACATATCCATTGCAGTGACTTCAAAGCTCAGTTACATGAATTTATTAACTATATCATAAACTCACGAGTGTCGTCTAATTGACACTTTTTGGGTAAAACCATTGATATGAATTACAATACACATAATTAGTTTCCTAGTCAAATTGAACCCATGGCACACACTTGTCACTAGCAACCCTGAGTGAGAACCGAAGGGACCATCCTACCAGGACCAGGGATGACACTACACTACTACCATTCCTTAGCCAAAAAGCCATCACGTGGACGTGGTGGTGAAGCTTGGGTTGGGATGGAAATGGAATTCGGATATATGGCTGCCTGCTTGCTCTCATTATTTTATTTTCTCCTCTCTCTCTCTCTATCTCTCTGTCTCTCTCAGTGTTATGTTGTGGTGTTGCAATAATAAGCAAAAAAGATAAAAGAGGAATCGTTCCTTTTCGCTAGAGACAAGCCTCATCTCGTCATCTCCCATCTCCCCGACCCCCCAGCCAAAGCTAAAGCCTTTTCTTCTCTCAAACCCTTAATGGCCGCAACAAGGTAATCTCCAGTCGACTATGAAGATCACTTCCAAGTCGATCCTCAGCCCCGGCCACGCCGTCAGAGACCCGCCGGTCTCTCTCTCCACCTCGCTCAGTCGCCGCCTCCGCACCAACCGCAGCCTCAAGGGCGGCCAGTCCCCCATGTTCCCCACCGCCGCCAAGAAACGCGGCGGCGCCGCCTTCGACAACCCCGAGCCGTCTTCCCCGAAAGTCACCTGCATTGGCCAAGTCCGGGTCAAGACAAAGAAACAGGGCAAGAAGCTCCGGACCCGCCGCGCCGGCGAGGTCAGCTTCCGCCGCATTGAACAGAATGCAAATCAGTCCACTCAGCCGCCGCAGGATTGCTTGCGGCAGAGGAACCAGAAATGGGTTCATTTACCCCTCACGATTTGCGAGGCTTTGAGGGCGTTTGGGGCAGAGTTCAGCTGCTTGTTCCCCTGCCGGTCGTCATGCTTTTCCACTGGCGAGAGGGGGAAGGAGGAGAAACCGGCTGGCGGAGGGGAGCAGCAGAGTTCTTGCAGCGCGGTGTTTGCGCGGTGGTTGGTGGCGGTGGAGGGCGGAAAAGGGGGGAGAGAGATTGAATTGGTGGTGGGAGGAGAGGAAGAGAGACTGGAAATGGAAAGCAGGGAGAGGGCTTTTAGGAGGCATGGCGATTTCGTGGTGGAAGGAGAGATTGGTGTGGTCAAAGGAGAGAGCTTTGAAGTAAAGAATGGAGTTTTGGAAGAAGAAGAAGAAGGCAGAGTGAGTATTTGTGTTCCTCCCAAGAATGCTTTGTTGTTGATGAGATGTAGATCTGATCCCAATAGAATATCGGCTCTCGCCAGTCGATTCTGGGAGTCGACTGCTCTCCAGGTTGAACAGGAAGAAGATGATGAGCAACAAGAAGAAGAAGATGATGAGGAAGGGCATGAAGATGGTACTGTAGACCAAGCTGAGTCAGGATTAATGGAGGATAAAGAGGTTGAAATGGCTGAGAAATTGGTGGGCAGTGAAACCAGCGAGGAAGAGCAAGACAGCCCAAAAGCAGAAGCTGAAGAAAAAGAAAACCCAGAAGCTGAAAAATTAGAAATCAGTGGGGAACTGGTAGAAGATGAAGAAGTAGAAGAAGAAGATGATGATGGTGAAGAAGAAAGTCAAGAAAAGGAAATGGAAGAAGAAAGTCAAGAAAATGAGTTGACTCAATTGAGTGGTTGTTCGTCCGAAGATTTTCTAGATCCAGAGAACCCAGAAAAGGAAGAGGAAGAGAGAAGAGAGAGCCATCATTCTTCTTCTTCTTCAGTAGTTTCAGAGCAATCAGATTTAGCAGACGAAAATGAAGCAGAGTATGAAGAAGCTACATTGGAAGAAGAAGAAGAAGAAGAGGAGGACGAGGGAAAAGAAGAGAAGTCAACGGAAGAGAAAGAGACCCAAGAAAGGCCTTTGGAAGAGGAGCAAGAAGTGACAGTGACCCAAGAGAGATCGGAATCAGAAGAAACCCAGAAAGAAGAAGAAAGCGCGGATCAGCCACAAGAGAGAGAAGAAGAAGAAGGAAGCCATGGGAAGGATGAGAGAGAAAGCAGCAGCGAAGTGTTGCCGGAATGCTTGCTGTTGATGCGGTACGAGCCCAAGCTGTCAATGGAGGTTTCCAAAGAGACGTGGGTTTGCAGTACGGACTTCGTCCGGTGGCTGCCGGAGAGACGTCAGCCGGCGGTCGAAAAAACCGGTGGCGACGACAATGAGGGGAAGAAGAGGGCCAGTACGAACTCCTCCAATGCAGCGGCGCCGCAACAGCCTCCGCGCTCGTCCTGCTCGTTGCCGGCGACGGCAGCGGCATCCATGGCGGCCATGATAGAGCAGAGGCTGGTCAGCGCCGTGGCTTACGAGCCCTTCGTCTTGACTCGGTGCAAGTCAGAGCCCATGAGGACAGCGGCGGCTAAGCTTGCGCCGGACACCTGTTTTTGGAAGAACAGGAAGCTTGAGCCGCTCCGCCGAGCCACTTTGGGAGTTGGCGCCGCGGGAGTCGGCTTCTAAGCCCAGCTGATCGTGGAAACTGGGAAGGGGGTCATCAATCAGGTGTAGGCGGTCGCATGGGAAAGAAACTCTCGTGCTGTGGGCCTGTGGCATGGTTGTACATTTTTTGTTTGGTAGCGTTTTCTCAGCCGTTTTGTTTTGTTTTCTTTTCTTTTCTTTTCTTTTTAACCGTAAGTATTGTTAGATTCACTCTCTGATATGCATCTTTGCCCCATCCATTCCCCCATCTCTCTTAGTGCATGTGATGATGTTAGTTGGTATTGGTGTACATCTCAATCAATCAGAGCCGTTAAATTTGTTGGAACCCTTGATATGATTTTACCAATCACTTCACCTCATGTCACCCATCATTCCTTGTCATGTCATCTCTTGATATGGAATCCAAAGTCCTAAATAGTTATTTGCTATTAGTCGCCCACTTTCTTCCATTTCATTACAAAATCCCTCCAAAACAAAGCTCAAGGTTAAGCTTTTCTTTCAAATTCAATTACCAATTTGATCAAGTGTGTTGTCTTCCAGCAATGGCATCAAGTCATGCTCAAAAGGGTCACCTCACCTCTATATTTAGAAACTTTATGAGTGTCATGGCACAAAGTGGGGTCTCTCTATCTCTCTCTCTCTCCCTCATCTTTTACAGAGATTCCAGTCTTGTTTGTCCAGGCCATGGGGTATGCGTTGTGTAAAGCAGCTGAGATTGAGAACTCAAAACAAGAGGGAAAGGAAACTGTATCTTCGGCTTTAGTGAACACATGGTGGGGGAGTCACCAATTTTAACCCATCCATTTAATGCCAAACATTATCTTTCAGATCCTACAATGCTGACAGGCATCTTTTCCAGCTTTACCCCAATTCCTGCAAGAAAGATAAACATCAATCTCATGAGTATTGCAATTGCAATGAAGGCAAGAGTTCAGAGGGAATTTCATCTTACAATATAATTTTTATATTATATATATATGATGATGATGATGCTCGAGATTCAAACTGTATATCTTACCTGAGTCACATTCAATTTTGACCCAATAAACAGGCCACACTTGAATTTGATCCACTAGTCAAAGTCATCTTCAGCCTTGATACTCTACGACAGCCCTAGTTGACCCCCGAATGGAGTCTTTTACAAGCTCGCAAACAAACTAATATTACTCAAATTGAATTGCCTAATTCAGATAGGACTTTAAACTCATGATTATGGGTTCTTTCACACTCTAGCAATTTATTTTAATCCTGATAAACTCAAGATATTCCTCTCTCCCGAATTTTAGGAAAACGGTCCTAAAGGGGTAAAACTTATGTCCTCATAAATATTTAGGATAACTACCCTTAAGCGCTGTCTAATAAAGAAACTTAAGTCTAAGCAAATGATAATCTTCAGCCCTCAATGAATGGAAGAGAATCTCTCTTTTGAAAAAAACATTGATTATCTCGTCTACAATCTTAAATTTTTATGCTTGACATTTGATTTGATTTAGGCATCGGAATGACTTTTCTGACTAGCATCGAGCCAGTCTCACCATCTCTTTTGCAATTTATCAAGTGCAGTGATTCAAGGTCAGAGTTTCACACTATCTGGTATGTTTCTTTCTTAGCAAATATATTAGTGGTCATATTTCTGCATTATCAATATATATATGTATATATATATATATATGTCTCCAAACTTTTGACCCTACATCTTAGGAGCTCATACAAACTGTTCGGTTGCATACATTGGGTAAGCGGATATTGGACAAGACCAAAGAGAAAGTCCCCATATGTTCTTACCATTTGCTTATCGGTCATGTTAAATCTTAATTAAACAACCTCTAATGGTGTCCTAAACATGAAGGGTTGTATCTAAGATCATGAATCATGATGATGAGAAAGATACAACCTTCAGAACCTTTTTCATTTTGTTTGTTAGCGAGCCCAGCAAACAGATCCCAAGGCTGCATATATTAGCCAGCTGATTCCCAATAAATGAGGTCCAAAACAGGGTACAAGGTATAGGAAAGAAACAGAGAATAAAGAACCCCACACTGCACAAAGATGTAGACCCAGCATGGTGCCTTTAGGGATCCATCTTGCTTTCTCTATCTCAAATCTTTTCATAAATAAAGCAGAAAATATATATTTTCAGAGAGTTTTACTAGCAAGGCACAGAAATATACATGGACAATGACAATACATAAACATAGCACAATTTTCAAGTGATTGGGATGGCCCAACTTCTCATTGACATAATGTCACACATCCTTGCCAAAAAAATTGCTGGAGAAGTAATTTCTGCCAAGGGTTTTATATAAAAAAATGCCACCAGAATAATGGAACTGATGCTTCAACAATTAGAAATCAAAGTGATGCACATTTTTGCTAATATGTCAAGCCGATACGAAAGAAGACAGTTCAGTAAGGAGAAAAATGTGTCCCTTCTGTGAATAGTAATTCAGTTAATGCTGTAAGAGCATAACACAGCACCAGAAAAATAAAAAACATAACTTCCAGAAAGAGGACATTGCTAGTGCACGAGGCTAGAGTGGTTGACCACAATCCAGGTCAGTAAGCAGTGGCCATGTTGAATCTAATATTATGAAATTGAAAACTTGGGATAAGTCAGCTTGTAGGAATCTGACCAACATCATTTGTTGCCTAGACTATGTAAGCAATGAATGTTTAATCCAACAAGAAACAGGATGATCTAGTTTAAGTTACACTTGTTCTAAATTATATACAAATACAAGGAAAAAGGAGATACAAAACGCCTAAAGTCGTCAAATAAGGAATCCATCAACATGCGTAGTAAAATATCCTTACTGGTCAGAGCATTTCCATGCATTTAGCAGTAATTGGAAGGTATCTGCAAGCTGTAGTTTCTTCATAAACTCATGCACCAAAGTCAATCCATCAATAACTTGGCAAATACACCATGCAAAGTCAACTTGACCAGCTTATTTCACTATAAATCAAGCAGATAACTCAGCATAGCTAATTCACAAAGAGGTTAGAGAGAGAGATGGATTGGAACTGGAGAAAGGAACATCTGGATTTGGTTCTAGTCCTAAGTGGGTTGCTCATAATGTTTGGCTATCATTTATTTCTTCTGCACAGATACCAACGAATCCCCCACAAGACAACAATTGGATACGAGAACCATTTCAATGTAGCTTGGATTGAGAGGATTATGCAGGTAACAAATCATTTATTTCCTAGATGCTTTCAATCTTTGATAAACGGGCTTAACCACCTCCACGCATTCATTTGTATTTGCAGGTGGAAGCCAAAGACAGAGGGCAAGCTTTATCAGTGATCAGTAGCAACATCACAGCTGCAACTTCTCTGTCCTCCATCTCCCTTGTTCTTAGCTCTTTAATTGGGACCTGGATTGGAAGCTCTACCGAAAACATCTTCACAAGCAATCTCGTATATGGTAACACAAGCCCATCAGTTGTTTCCATCAAATACATCACTTTGCTCTCCTGCTTCCTGGTGGCCTTTGCTTGTTTCGTACAAACTGCTAGGCTGTTTGTCCATGCAAATTTCCTCATAAGCATGCCAAACTGTAAGATTCCTTTGAGCTACATTGAGAAGCCAGTGACAACAGCGAGTGCTTTTTGGTCAATGGGCATACGTGCTCTCTACTTTGCCATTATTTTGTTACTGTGGATTTTTGGTCCTATCCCCATGTTTGTTTCCTCTGTTATAATGGTGGTAATGTTGCATATTCTAGACTCCAATTCAACTGAGTTGCATGAGTTCCAGCCAACACCAAGTGATAACTCCTTCGATAAGATTGGTAAGGAAATGACAGCAGTGACTAGGGGCTATTGGACACCATAGGAGACCACATGGGAGTTGAAGCCATTACAATCTCAGGTTGGCCAAAAGAGGACTACCAAGTATAACACAGAAGATTTTCAAAATACAAATTATATCTAGTTTCATAACCATAAACTTGTTGATGGCAAGGAAGAACCAAATAAAGTTCATCATTTTCAATTTTTTCCTTTCTATTGATGTATGTAGCTCCTACAAAACTGCAGCATGTCAATGAATTTCACAGCTTTGTTCAAATATATTCAGAAATGTGGTATAATTAGCAAATCCTGTATATATTGCTTTTAAAAAGGGCGTCCCTAGTGCACGAGGCTTCAAATATAAATAAAAAAAAGGAGCAGGTCCCCATGGCTAAATAGGATGCAACTCCTCTTTCTGCAAGAGGTAGTTCACTCACAGTTCCATAGGGGCGTCCCCATTGCATAAGACTCATGTTTTTACAATTAGAGAAAGGTCATTTTCATACGCAGCCTTACCATTGTTTTGTAAAGAGGCTAGTTCCACAACTGGAACCCGTGACCTCCTAGTCTCAAACAAACAACCTTACTATTGTTACCAACGCTCACAATTCCTAAATTATGCACAGTAGAATGCATGGATCCCACCTATAACTTGTTTATTCTTTTTTTTTTTTCTTTTTTGCTGTGTATAACTTTTATATTCTAGATTGCTGTAAACTTCGAATGGAACTTAAGGAGACTAGATATGTATCGGGCATCAATTAATCAAACTCATCAGAAGTGTCCATAGTCATAACCAGATTTTTCAGTTTCTGAAGCATATAAGATGCTTTCTGGTAAAATATATCAACCACCGGGGGAGTAAACATTCCTATCCACTTATTCATTTTCTTTTTTTGTCAGTCCAAGATTGTGGTTATCATCATTTCTCCCAACAACTATATTGACTAGAAGAGATTAGATTAGACTAACCAAATGAAGTATGGCCCCTCCCTCAGTTAAAAAGGTGGAACATTTTATGGGCATCAGTGAATTTAAGACAAATGAATTTACTGGCAGGAAATGGAAGTGAGAAACTTTTGGTTCCCCAGAATTCAACTAAACCCTTGTACTGCTCAAAAGATTCCAAATTAAACGAACTTTTCCCAATGGGTTTATTGCATTTGGTCAAGATGATGACTATACTATATGCCTTTAACCAGAGGCTTCTGAATAAAAACTACCTCAAACCACAAGTCAACAGTGATCTAAGAATTATTCCTCTCTCAGCTTGAAATGTTATATTCCCAGGACATATTTTAGCATTGTCACAAAGTTCGTATCACCTGAAGAAACCGGCTCCAGAAAACTTGAGTTGAGGAACCAGGTATGATATCTTAATGCCAGTTCCTTTTCTCTTTCCCCACTTTCAAAAACTACCAGGTTTCCCAGTGTGGTGCCTTGGATTTGAACCCATGGTATGGTAATCAAAGTATTGATTTTCCATTTAACTTCATCAAAATAAGTGTGACAAATGGAAATGAACTATCTGGCCACTTTGAACAAGGACTTCCACTCATTATTCTACATCTGTACATCAGCTGCTTTTAGCCAACCACTTTTCTTTGCTCAAGTAGCTAAGATATAGAATGTAATTGGTAAGCTAATACTCTTGTATAGAGGAGAGAAATGCAGTAAGAGAGCACAAATACTAAAAATGCCCATTATAATGGAATATAACCATACCATACAATTGGGTCAAAGGAATTGAAACCTGTTCCTTCAATTTGATTTTGTTCATTTCTCCATCATTGCATACCGCCTGAATTTTGATCCTCATTACTGCTCCCCGTTTCAAAGCTTTCTGTGGGGGCTTTGGTTGTTTGATTTGAACTTAATTGTGCTTCACCATTATTCTCAGTGTTTTCACTTGAAGAATCGTCCATGAAGGAGTTGAGGGCAAGCTGAGCTGAGTACAAAAATAAACCTACAGAATTGATGCCAAAAACAAATGTTGCAAGGTAGCACAAACCATTCACAATTGTCCTGCAGGAGAAGATAGAAAAAAAATTGGCCATCTTTTGAACATAAATATATATAGAAGCTTGCAAAAAAATGGTTGATGGGTTACCTTATGGTTATCGTGATTTGCCGAACCTGAAAAGCCAAAAAAATAAGCAGAATAAAAAAAAAAATCTTAAGCACAATAGTAATTGTTGTATAAGTGATTCAAAATTAAATGATAAATGTTGCATTTCATATGCATGTTATTTGGCTTTAATTTCATTAACATTTCAGTGTTATTTGGCCGGATTTAATATCAACCGTTGATCTCGTAAACACAGTCACCGTGTGGCTCATATTCGGTCATCCTCGATATTTAAAGGCCTTAAAGACATCCCAATCGTCACTTGTTCACTGTTGCAATCAAAGAAACCCTAAATCGACGTAAAGAGAGGAGACACAACCTGTGAATCCTCCGATCGGTAAGAACTTCCATTGTATTGCCCTATCTCCAGTTTAAATCGTTTCATCGTGGGAGGTAAGATCAAGAGGCAGTGGTGAGTACGGTGTTTGTTCAGTGTTGATGCATTCTTATACTTATTTTCTGATTTCTATTTTCTTGATGCAATACTGTAATCGTTTTGTTCTTTGTTGAATCGGTGTAATCGAGTTATACTCTCTTTGATATAGTGGATTGACTAGAGGCGAAAACCTCTGCCATGAGTAGGATCCTCTTCACGAATCTGAACACGTAAACCTCATGTTATTGTGTTCTTTATATTTTTTATTTATCTTTCGTGATTTTACGCTTATTCTTGTGGTTTAGCCAAGACTCAGGTTGCATAAGAAACCAACAATAATGAATGGAAAGGAATATTGCAACTAATCTTCAAGCTTTAGACAAATAAGTAGCCACAACAGCAACATACAGAGTCTTATAATCTCACTAGGTGGGGTGGACTACATGAATCTAGCTTGTTAATCATTTTGTATTTATGGTCATATCTTTTGGAAAGCCCTTATATCATACTCAAGAGTCTTTTATCAAGTTTTTCTTAGTCTTCCTGTAGCTTTTTTACTAAGACTTGTTTCATTTGATCCACTTTCCTCACAAGAGCCTCTAATAGCTTTCTTCTTATGTGAACAAACCATTTTAGAGTATGTTTGCTTAGCGTATTTTTTGTTCACAATTCACAGAGAGCTCATAAGCTCTTTAGCAACTTAATATTTTTTTCCTTGTTTGGCAAACTAAGAACAACTTATAAGCTCTTCCAATATCTTTTCTCAAAAGTAGGTATCCTTTAACTTTTTATGGAGAGCTTATAAATTGTGTAAAAAAAGCTTTTGTCGATAAAGTAAAAGACCAAAATACCCTATCCAATAAGCTCTTACAACTTATAAGCTCTAAACCTTAAAGCTCCTATAATTTAAGCTAAACCAAACACACACTCATGAATCGTGTCTCACACATCTTATTTCTTTGACCATGCTACAAATAATCTTATTTCTAATTTTATTTTTTTATTGTAATTAAAAAAAAATTTACAAGACAACTATAAGATCAATTTTGCTGTATACCGCAAAATATTGGACAATAAAACACCGAAATGTGCAAAATATAAGCGTAACATATATGATAACATTATGATGGATGTGCGACCATATTACAAATAACTTCATTTCTAATTTTATCTTTCCTTGTATGTTCATTCAACCATCATAACATTCTTATTTATTATCTTTCATTTGTTATGAAATTCACTCCAAAGTTCTCATTTTTCATGAAAACAAGAGAGGTATTACTGAATTTTCAGCAACAATATTCTATATTAGCTCAGCTAAAGGGAGAAAAGGAGAAAGGCAGTGTTCTGATCTAGTTGGGATTGAGGTTAGCTCTCTGTTCTTCCTTAATTTATGGTTGCTCTTAAGTTACTTCGCCAAATACATGAGAAAATATTTATTGCTTTCCCTTTGCATGGCGATGCTTGTGTGTTCTTATTAACAGGGGTTCATTCATCAATCTTGTGGGTCGAATGATCGTAAAACAAGGCTAGTTTAAAGCAACGAACCGAGAAATTATCCGAAAGCGTTTGTCGATTGAGAGAGGCTTCAATGGTGGTAGTGAACTTGTATAGAATCAGAGCAATGACACCGGCCGACAACCCGCCTAGCAGCGCCTGAACCGGCGACGGAGGACCCTTACCTTTAGGCGGAGCCGGAGTCATCGCTTTTAGACTCTCCATCGCCTCCTCCTTCAACGATTTCTTCGCCCCAGAAGACCTAAATTTCTTACCAAAAAACCCAAACGCTAATTCGTCAAACACCCAAACCAAGCTAAGAAATACAAAGATTTCAGATGTAATCTATATATGTTCGATTTCAAACGACAGATTTCAAAATTTCAAATTTCAAATTACACCATTTGAAATCCCTCCGTCGAAACGCAACTCTACAGAATTTTGGAGGGCGTACCAGTTCTTTGGCGCGCTTTGCGCGGCGACGGAGCGAGCGAAAGAGGAAGACGGAGATGGCGCCGGTGAGGAGCAAGCTGGTGGAGACTTGCAGAGGCGAAGGGTTGTCGGAGTCGGCGAAGATGGAGGGAACCGACGGCGGGATCTCGATGGGTCCGTCCTCCGGTCCGTCAGCGGCGGGCTCGGAGGCTTGGGCGAGCATTGGTTCGTTGCTGGTCCGAATTTGGACAGAATTGGGGGGCAGTGTAATACTGTTGTGTCTGTAGAGAAAGTTGAGAGAGTGAGGAGAGAGAGAGGGGTTGTGGGGATGAGACAGAAAGAAGGGGAAGCTGCGAGAGAGAAATTGTTGAGACTGCAACATTGGGATTGGTTTCAGAGAGAGAGAGAGCTGTGAGTTTGCTGGTTCTGCTCTCTTCTTCTTCCAACCTCTCAAATATCTTCCCTCCTATCCATATGGAACCGAACGGGAAGACCAATAATATCTTTTGCATAATTAAACTCTTCATCCCATACTCTTTTTAGTAATTAAGTTAATTAATTTTCTTAATTAAAGAAACATGTGGACCAATCAAAGAATGACACATGACTTGTGACACATGAATTAATTTCATGACTACGTATTTGCATCATGTGTCATTATTAACTATCATGCGCAGGGTCTTTAAAATAGCAATAGTATTGGTATAGGCTTTTCCAAAATCACTCTTTACGGGCTAGATTCGATTTAATGGGTTGGTCTAATCACCCGAAGCCTAGAAGACCCATGCAATCTCGTCAAAAAAAATTCATACACCATCAAAATCCACAACTCATAAAGTGAGCTCCTCGCAAGCTTTCGGTAAAGCCCTTTACGAGCTCTCCACAATTTATTAACAAGCTTCTAGTAAAACCCTTAGTTCGCTGGACCATCAGGTCGTTAGTCTAAATACCTCCAGCTCGCACAAATGACAAAGCTGCTGAGAAGTCAGAGGTAGGGTCCATTTGCTTTATCTGTAACAGCCCATGTTCCTCGAGATGAAGATCTCACTTATGGTTTTATACAGATAAAAAGGGTTATTTGTCCCCTGTTATATCATCTTTATATTTGTATATGTTATCTAAATTGTAAGGTCACTCATTATAAATAAGGGTCAGAGATATCATGAAGGAGACAGAGGGAATAATCAGACACCGCAATTTTGAAAGAATAATCAGAGTGCAGACGTGGAGTAGGCATCGTTCTGACAGAACCACGTGAAAATTGCTAAGTGTTCTTCACTCATATCTGGGATCGTTGTTTTCTTCTTCTTCTGACCATTTTTCAGACCTACTCATTGCGGCCTAAAATGAATCACGATCGGCTGAAATTGAACGTCGACAAGTATCCATTTGGGGTAAATCATACCAAAGATCACTAAATTTTAGTGTATTTTTTATATTAATCACTAAACTTTAATTCTTTTCAATGTGTTCACAGAAGTTTAAAAAGTTTTGCAATATGATCACATATAAGATTTTTCAATCACTTTATAGCTTGAGTGGGTGACATGGCGCTGATGTGGCAAACAATAAAAATATTATGCAATAATATTTGGGGTAATAAAAATATTATGCAATAATATTTTAATATAATATTATTATATATTGACATGTGGCACTTACTGATTGGTTGTCATTGCACAATAATTTTTATTATTTGTCACATTAGCCAAAAAAATTTATATGTGATCACATTGTAAAACTTTTTAAATTTCTGTGATCACATTAAAAAGAATTAAAGTTTAGTGATGAAAATAAAAAATACACTAAAATTTAGTGATCTTTGGTGTGATTTACCATATCCATTTGACACCATTTTCAGACCACACTCCAAGATTACATTCAAGGTAAAGGTTTCAAAAGAACTAATATGTTACCTGTATCGAACAATATAATGTTACTCGACATGAGCCCATAAAAGGTATTGCAAGGGTGAGGTGCATGAGAGATAAGATAATGCATGTAACAGAGTGGGTAGTAGGGGTGGGGATAGGCCCCCCAAGAGGTGTCGCACATGATGGAGTGGGGCTTGCGGGAGGTTTGCGTCGGGCAATATAAGATTATCTAACTCAATAAATATATCAATTCTGAAATTTTCAATAGAAATTGCAATCAAATCATCTTAGATCTGGTCATAAATTTTTTAAAACTTACCCTACTCATTGTTCAACTAATTCTGTTCATCTCCTTTAATACCAAACATTGACTTAAGCGTTATAGTCTGCCTTAAATTGACAAGTGATGCAGTGATATATTGAATCCCAACTCCCGTGCAATATCATATTCGGAAATATTTTCCCTGCTAAACTAGTGATAATATCTCATCATTGCCAAGTATAATTACATGTTTACTCTCATAAAAGACATGAAAAAAGAAATATTTTGGATTCAACATTAGACAGATTGGTATGTGACAGAAGATGAGATGAACTGAAGTTGACCTTTCGCAATCCCCCATTCCTAGAATTCCTATTTGTGAAAGAACCCTACAATTTGCAAGAAAGCCCAATGGTTTAGTCCACTTGAGTTGAAAAATTTGCATGTTGCCCCAATACTATTCCAATACCCTCCTCCACTCACCCCCAATCTTGTCAAATTTACCCAATATATTACAACCCCCCCCCCCCCCCAAAAAAAAAAAAAAAAATTGAATCTTGACTGTCTCGTCAGCGCGCGTTAGAAGCCACGGCCCTGGCCCAAAACTTGATCTGTGCTTTCATGGCCTCCGCCGACGAGCTCTTCTCTACCCAACTTGGAGGAGCCGAGCTCTGTAGCAGCTGCCATGGCTGGTCTGGCAGATACTGCCTCCTTATCATCACTCTCTTCCTCTCTTGGAATAAGCTTGGAATCGGGTTGATTTCACCTGGGCTTTGATGTTTCTTGTCAGGTCCCAAGCCCAGGTCTTTGAATCTCTGAACTTTCACGGATTCAAGAACATTTGAGCCCTTATTGATAATCATCTTGGTTTGATCACAAGCTAATTCCATGCCATTGGAGAGTACTTCTTCTGGTTCTGGTTTTTTCTTCGGGCGATGTGCCCTTGGAGTTGGAGCACTTGACCCTTGTTTCGTCACCTGCGAGCGAGTGGAAATTCATCGTCAATATCGTTAGATAATTCGTTAAATTCCTCGAATTAGATTACGTATCTTGAAGACGAGATTACCTTGGAAGAGTGCTTGAGCGGCAACTCGTCCGAGGAGCTGAGAGAAGCCTGCCTGATCAGTTTGCTGAGACTGAATTCACTCTCAGGGTCTTCTTCCCTCCCTATACACGGCGGCAGAGAGGGTGTCCGGAGCAAATTACGGCCCCTCTGCGGCGGAGGCAGCGGCAGCGGCGGCGGCGCAGTAAACTTGGAACTGACTTCTCCTTCTTGGCAAGCTTCGGCCACCGCCATGGAAGAAGAGCTTTTGGTTAGGCAAATATCAGCTGGGCCGTGGTTGGAGGAAGGACAGGGATCGGTGAAACATCTGGACATGACCTTGGTTCTTCCGCCTTGAAGCGGATTGCCAAAGAACCAGTGTTCTTCCAGTTCCAGGAGGTCTTCAGCCGCCGGGCCGCCATTGTTGCAACTGGAACTTGAAGAGGTTTCCATTAATATTTCTGCAAATTAAAGCTCTGCAGGGTGGTTGAACAGTTCAAAGAGGTGGTTGAAATGATCTTACATGGGTTTGTGGGGGGTTTATATATATATATATATATTCACACACACACATATATATATATATATATGTTGGCTTTGTGCATAGATTAATAAATTTAATTAAATCGGTTGCCAGCCAATGGAGATTGACCGGCAGGCCAGAGATGAACATGATGAACATGTACATGGATCGAGGCTGCGGACACCATGTGCTGCATGATTGCCCCACATTAATTGTCGCAAATTTATTGGGCTCAATAATTATTCATTATAATAATAATAAAAAAGAGTAGATTCTTTTGACATTGAAGCTGGTGACACCCTTGTTTAAATTTGAGTCTAATATGTCATGATTTCGATGGTTTTCCGGTCGTATACTATAGGAGTTTTAAGAGCAACTCGAACGGTGAGTGACATCTAAGTGTATCTTCATAATTTTTGAAATGATATCTTAGATGAATAATCAACCACTCTAATAGGGATTGTATATGGGGTTGTTAAATGATAATAATTTTTTTGTAATATCATTTTTATATTTTTTGAATAGAGAAAAAGGGAAATATACAAATTTCAATTGTCATTTTTAACGATTATATTTTAATTTTTATTAAAATAAATACAAATTACTTGAAACAGGGGTTTTTAGACAAGGCGTGCAACGGAGAGAGAGAGAGAGCCAAAGAGGCAGCGAGTGACGGAAGGCCAGCGGGGCGAGTCAGCAAGGGTGAGTTCGAGGCCGAGGTGGCGACGCCAGTGAGCGATGGAGTGAGAAGAGTCGAGAAAGGCAGCAAACGAGAGTGAGGCGAGCGATCGAGGGGCGAGCCGACAAAGGCAAGGGGGGCGAGCCATTGAGGGGAAGAAGGCAAGAGAAAGAGGCGCAGAAGAGATAATGAAGTTTTTGGATTGAATTCAGAGGGTATATAATCAATTATCAATTATATATAAAAACAAATATTTTATTTTAATTAATTGTTAGAATTTATTTAATTGATTATTTGAATTTGAAATTTAATAAAAAAATATTAAAATAACACCCTTATTTTGGCACCTGTCATTGGAGCATATTTATCTTTTAGGGGTGCTATAACACTATTTAAAGTTGTAAATAAGTAATTTAGTACTCCAAAATGACACTCTTCCTTAAAGATGCTCTAAGGATTAATGGTGTATTTTGAATGGCTATTGACAATGGTTCTAGGATTGATTATTATATGTCATTTTAAAATCTTAATCTAATAAATTATATCTTGAAAAAAACATGTCAATCTCGAGATTTTGATCTCGAAAGTTATATCTATGAGAGAATAAGGTGAGCTTAAGTCTCTTAATTTGGTTTTCAATACCTAAGTGAGTAAAAGAAAAATAAGTATGACTTCGTAAAGGCAAAAATTAAACTCAAGTCAAATATCATACCAAATAGGGAATCCATGTCTCTTTTATTGTACTAGTTCAAGGATCAATGTCGTCATTTTAGATATCTTTTGTTGATAATTCTAGGATCCATCACCACACATCGTCTCGAAAATTTGACTTTAAAAACTACATTTTAAGAAAAATAAGTCACCTCGAGATTTCAACCTTAAGAGATTTATTCGTAAGGGAATAAATAGAGCCTAGGTCCACTGATTTTAGCCTCCGACACTTAATTTAGTAAAGAAAAAATAGATATAATTATATAAAAACAAAAAGTGAACTCAAGTCAAATATTACACTTGAGAGGAAATCTCTATTTCTTATAGAGTGACTAGAGGTTAAGTACTTAAAGTGAATTTCGAGATCTCCAAATTTGTATCTCGTAAGTTTTGAGAGAATTTTTTTACACATTGCAAGAATGAGATCAGATCTTCCTCATCTATCCTAAATCTTTTAAAATTTGAATCTATATTTTCATTTTGATACTAACACGTCTTATTTTAGGAGCTAAGACTTATCTCTAGGTTACATTTATCTGAGAAGTCACTTACATGTTATAATTCACAGCCTTTGAGATATAAAAACTAAATCTGTTAGCTTCTCTTTTAAGACTCTTTAATATCTAGAAAAGTAGCTAATGATTTTCTTATATCTTATATAGTATTTAATTTAACAACGAGGAACAGAGAAATAGCAGCGGCGGCCAACTGCCCATGTGATGGTTATCTGTTGGGAAGGCATATATCTGTATTATTATAATAATAATAGTAATAACAATAATAGTAAGATGTTACGTGACAGAAAGATGTCTCATA
Organism: Diospyros kaki; assembly: GCA_036245055.1. Taxonomy (NCBI): domain Eukaryota; kingdom Viridiplantae; phylum Streptophyta; class Magnoliopsida; order Ericales; family Ebenaceae; genus Diospyros; species Diospyros kaki. Next base: position 39,079,873 of record BSEG01000011.1, read on the forward strand.
TTTAATATAGTTTAAATTTTAATATAAAGTTGGTTTAGGTGACAGCTGCCTCTGGAGTTTTGTCTTTACTTTAAGGTAAGATATCACAGGGCAAAACAACAAAGATATTATGTGGTGACTATTTGCACCACGAGGTCCTCACTTTCAAGTTAATAGCCAATGGGTCCTTGGGCTGACTGGGCCCACTTCATTTGGGCCAGCCTTTACTCTTCCAAATTGGCCCACCAAAAGCCCTTCCCATATTTTTCTCAAACCCCATTGCATTGCATTGCATGCCACCTTTCAAATTATAATTTGTGGGAAATTAAATATTTTGTTTATCTATATATATATAAATAATTTTGCTGAAAAAATTAATCGAAGGGATATTCTAAAAGAACTTGTTCTTATTAAAACAATTCTTTAATAACATGAGGTGACCGCTATCATTTTTATAATATCTAATCAAAATAATGTTTTTTTTTTTTATTTCTCAAACAAAAGGGTTAAATTGGTATTGCCTTATTTGGAGATTTTTTGTGTGAACGTGACTATTTTTGGTTAAGGAGAAATTATAAAAATACTTTTTTTTGTAGGTTCTTTAAAGTCGATATGTAGTTTAAGATATTCATATTTAGATTCAAATTTAATCTTGTTAGCATATCAAATTCGAATAAATAACCCGACCCAAATAACTAAATTTGCTTTGATTTAGACCCAAATCTCTATTTGTTTAAACTAGCTCATGGGTTTGGATCTGATTGTTCATGTGACATAATTGTAGTTCCTTTTTTAAATTTTAGAAAATAAATAAATTCATGAGAGATTTTTAGTGTCATATATAACAGAACAGAAATGATGGAAAACTATGATTGCAAGAAAAGATGACGCTAAGGTTGCATTTAAAACCAAATTGAATGATGCTAAGGCTAATCTTATAAAGAAAAAATGAAAAATAAAGTTGTTTGAGGAAGAAAAAATTGGGTTGCTAGCCAAAATTCAGAAAATGAAAGATAAGAAGGCTATTACCGAATCATTTCATAAAAAAATTAGGATTTTATTAGTTTTATTAGTATCATGCTTGTTGTTTTGGGTAAATATGATGCAAGATAAAAGCACCAAACGCCCTTATGGGCATAGTTTAGTGGTTGAAATCGTACATGTATTGGTCTCAAAGAGTCCTAGATTCAATCCGCTATATAACCGATCACAGGTCTCGTGTTCAAATCTCATTACTGAGTTCTGTGATTTACCTCTCCTACAGAAATCTTGTGATTGATCTACAGGGGGCCCTTAAAGTGAGAGATTTTACCTTTTGGTCCAAAAAATAACAGCATCAAATGGTTGTACCTCTCTCAATGTTCTTTTTTTCAATTGGTATCAATATGTTTTGCACAATTTCTATGATATGCATGTACTACTGGATCCTTGATTGCTTTGGCAGGACTCTACAACATAAAAATTCTCATTGGAACATAGACAAACAATTATAAATATTAGTAAATTAAATATAATGTAATGTAACTTGGAATAAATGTGATTAATGAAATATACACACCTTCAATTGATCACTAACAAATGGTAAGTCAAATTCATCAACAATGTTTAGGTCCTCAAATTAATAATTGCTCCAAAAATCATCTCTACCTGTTCTGATTTTCATCTTTAACAACAGCCCAACAGATTAGAAATATTTGATAATTCTCATCTTTTTCGACTACACAGAGCAATGCACCTCCTATTAAGGTTTTTAGAAAGCATCTATCAAAATAAAGACAAAATCTCCATATAATCTTTTCTCAAACCTAAAAATCTTACATAAAATCTTTTGAACACAAGCTGCCCATTAGATCTAGTAGACTTTGCCTCAATTATAAACTTGTCTTCTTATTCAACCCTTCACTTAAAAAAAAAAATGATTTTGGAGAGAATTTTTTTTCGTCTCTAATAAAGATAGATTTAGAAACAAATTTACAGAAAAGCTTTTAGAGATATATTTAAAGACAAAAAATAGCTATCTTTATGTTAGAGATGAAATCAAAGACATACAATTTTTTTTTATTTTTGAAATTTTTTTGCTTACAGATGAAAAAAATTTCATATTTGTATTTTTTTTGCAGGCAAGAGGCAGAATATTTTCTTGTCTCTAAAGATAGAGACGAAACGAAAATTTTTCCGCCTCTATTTTGAATATCAAGGGAATTAGAGAGGAATATAATGCCCTCTCTAATGACAATATATATATATATATGTATGTATACACACCTCTTAACATCAATTGAGCTTGCTCGATGACCAACCTTCATTGTCGCTTGCCACTGTCACATATTAGTTAGGTTCTGCGATAATGCAAAACTACAGGAAATGGTACTTGAGTTGTTCATTGAAGACCCAAAATATTATTCATTGCTTGCATTTCCAACCAACCACTTCTTATTCTTTATGTTTTTAACTTCTATTTTTCCTACTTCAACATGTTTTTTATCCTTCTTTTCTTCGTTGCATTAGCTAGCATGCAAAGAATTATAAGGATTTGCAAGAGAAAATAGATCGATCAACTGGAACACCAGTAGCTGGCTAGCTTGTGGAGTTGCTGATCATAAATCACCATCATCTGAACAACATACATATATATATATATATATATATGTCTGAAGAATACGTGGATGATTTGAGAAAGAAAATTCAATCTTAGGTGATTAATTGATCTTCTAGCTTTGAATGCTCATTCTCGTATGGTAATTAGATCTTGCTTTTTTGGTTTGTGCTGGGAATTAGGTCGTATTACTATTTTTATTATTTTTCGAATCAAATCTTGATCATTAAATGCATTTTGGAATGATCGTTTTTGTATAAGTTTCGATACTCGTGCCCTCAATCATGAGATGCATCTTGATCATTCGATTGTTTTTGTTCAACTCTCGATACTCGTACTCTCAATCATTATATGCATCTTGATCATTCATAAACAACACCTAACTTATCAACATGAACATCATGTTCTCCAAGCTCCACCCCTACCTCCCTTATCCCCTCATCATGTACCTCATTTATAATTATTTCGTGGTCCACCCTTACCTGATCACCTATATTTGCCATATTTAGTCCATGGTCAACATCATTTTCCTTATATAGTTTATGGTCCACACCCTTAATTTTCACTTGACTCACTATCACTATCTTTACATTTAATATAAATCTTCAGAAAATCAAACTCTGCTCCATCTTCCCAAATTGATCCAATTATAACATAATTGTCAAAATTAAAATGATTAGATAAAAGTATAAGTTGGTAAAATAATTTGGGTTGTTTTTGCTATTAGTCCTAAAATATATAAATCATGTTGCTACTCAAAATAACATTGGAGACATGTGATGTAATGACGTGGGGATCCGCTAATTGAATTTATAGGACTTAGAAGTTGATATCAATAGCTATATTTAGATATTGTTGTAAATATTATATATATATACACAAATTCAAAAAGACCGTATCCAATTGAACTAATCCAGTTCGATCGGTTCAAAGGTCCAATCTTAAACTGTTAAGTCGAAGGATCTTTTATTTTAAGTTGGATCAAACATCCTAATCTTTTTTAAAAGACATTGTTGGGAGAAAACTCTACAAAATAGTAGGTTAGTATTTAATCGAAATCAAACCAAAACAATCGAACGCAAGAATAAATCAAGGTAGGAAAATAAACTCTTTGTTTCGACTACAATGGCAGTCACGAAGACTGCTCCGAGGCTCAGATCTAGGCTTGTTCAATCACCACTTAGGCAACAACCAACAAATAGGGACACCAAGCCACAAAGAAGCCCAAACCCCCAAGAATCGAAGCCCTCAAATTCCTTAAGTCTCTCAGTTAAATGACACCCCTCACCCAATCCACACAAGCTTCCACACACAGTAGGATCCACCAAGGAACAGAGAGTAATCACGAAGATATGGGTTCTACAATGGTCGAAAAACTTACCTCAAAGAGAAGACAACAACTTAGACTAAATAGGCATTGTAAACGCCATTGACGAACAACCACAACACAGAAAGTAAATACGACACTCAGTAAGGAGAGAAGCATCTAACCGAGAAGGAAAGAAACCCCAAGAGGTCGACCATCCATGGCAAAGAGAATCAGTCGAAAGAGGGAACAAGAGAGAGAACACAATCAGCTGTCACACATAGGGCACAAAAGGGGAAAGAATTGTTTTTATATTAAGGGCCTAGGGCACAAGAGAGAGTGGGAAGGTAATAGGCTTGGGCTTGGGCTTCCTCCCTCATTTGAGCAAATGGGTCAAGGCCCATTTCTTCTCCAAATGGAGGATTAAGGGTTTATGACCCGAGTTCTATTTGGGCTACTAATAAGGGTGTTGAATCGTAGTTTCAATCTCGAATCAAAACCTATGAAACTAACTCGAATCATTATCATCGTTTTGGGTCTCATTAGGAAGCACAAACTCAACTGATAAACGTTGAATGATATTAAAAATCAGTTTTCTATAACTAATATGATGAAATCAATGAAAACACACGAAAGACATAATTATTGCAAATTTATTGGTGCCGTTCATATGACTATAGCTCATGCAACTCCTCTAAGAACCTGTCAACGTAACCGTCCATGAAGCCATGGATCGCTAGGGTTTCTCTCCACCTGGCATGTTTTCGTCGGACCAAGATACCCACCTCGCCGTCTTCCTCCATTACCGACTTCACAGCCTTGCTCAAGCTCTCCTTCGAGAACCACCCATCTTCATCCCTCTCCACCTCCACCGCCACGTTCAGCTCCTCCGTCAGAATCCTCGAATTCAAGATCTGATCCCCCAGTTGCGGCACCAGAACTATCTGCTTATCGCTCATCAAAGATTCCCACATCGACCCAAATCCACAGTGAGTGACAAAGCAGCCGACCGATCCGTGGCTTAGAAGCTCCGGCTGCGGGACCCACCCGCCGTAGACCAGGCCGCGGCTTTTGACTCGCTCTTCGAACCCCTCCGGCAGGGCTTCCTCCACCGTGGCTTCCCCCGCCGGCGGCTTCACGGCGACGAGAAATGGGTAGCCGGTTAGCTCGAACCCTAGAACCATCTCCTGGAACTGGCGCTTTTCGAGGATCCACTGGCTGCCAAATGCGCAGAAAACAACGGATCCGGGTCTGAACCCGGCTAGCCATTCCGCCCACCGGCTTTCCAGAGGAGACTTTTCCAGCGCCGGCAAGACGGGTCCGGTCAGGATCACGGGCTTGTTGTACTGGGTTCCAATGTAGCCACAGAACTGGCCTTCCATTTCTCGGCAAGTCCGGAAAGAGATTGCGTTGCATTCTTTCATGGCGGTTGCGGTGCGGCCGTAGAAGGTTCTCCCTGTCAGAAAAGATGAAAGAAATGAGAGTTTTGTTCTATAAATTCTGTCAGTACTGATTTATATAAATAACAATAGTTAAGAATATGACAAAAATTGTTTGAGAAATTAAACTTGTAAATGGAAGCTAGCTGCTAGTAGTTAGAAAGAAAACGCATGCAGATGATCATGCATGATGAGAAGCCTAGAATGGGAAAGTTCAAACGATTGGCTTTCATGCATTTCAAAATTCTTTTTCTTTTTCTCAGCAGTGAGTAGTAATCTCAGATAACACAAAATATGCAAAGATTCGAAGTAGAATACAGAAGATATTCTAACCGCTTCCAAAGTCCTTCGATATGAACGTCAAGGCTCGAGCTTCATGCCGGCGGAGCACCACCGTGGAAGAAGGGTACCCCGGGGGTGGCTCCGCCAAGTCGGCCTCCGTCACAGGCCGGTCCTCGGGAACGTTCCGTGCCGGGACTAGCGCTATCGCGATCGACGCAGCAGAAACCACACTGTAAACTACAGATTTGAAGCCAATCTTGGGAGCTAATTCCGGCACCCAACAGGCGAAATCAAAGAAAACAAAATTGGGTTTGAGTTGGGTTAAGAGTTGTTCGACTTGGTCGCGGGTGAGGTCCATGGCGGTGGCGAGGTGGGGGGTGGCGGAGAGGTGGATTTCGGACGCCGTCTCTGTGCCCGGCGGGAGGCCGTCCACTGGCGGGACGGCGACGACGTGGAAAGTAATGAGATCCGGGTAGAGATTGGCAGATTCCAATTGAGGCAGGGCTTTCTTGGGGAGTAAAAAGGAGATCTGGTGGCCTCGCTTGGCGAGCTCGTTGGCGAGATGGAGAAATGGATTCATGTGACCGAAGGCGAACCATGGAAACATGGCGATGTGAAGCTTTGAAAAATCTCTGGTTTCCGCCATTGATGATCTGGTAGTTGGGTTCTTCTTCCTCTCTAGAGTTGTTAATTATCTGCAGAAGCCGCAACAGATTGGGCAAATGATCTCACGGACTCTCTTGCGGATCACAACAGTCCCCAATCCACGAGAAAGTGAATCAACATATACGTGGTCTTATCAAAGTTGTCTTCTTTGTTACGTTGCAGGATATATATATATATATATATATATATATATATAGGGCGAGCAAAAATTTAAATTTTTTTTGGGTGATTTTACAATTTAATTCAAACGTTTTAATTTTGTCAATTGTATGTCTGTCATTACTAACATTAAAAAATATTTTAAGTAGATCTTACATGTATAAGTTAAAAAAAATAAAAAATTATTAAATATATGTGTATTAAATATGTATATACATATAGAGAGAAAGATGGACAAGGAATGGAGTGATGATGAGGATGAATGAGGAGATTGAGGCGACGATGCTGGGTTAGAAGCGACAACTGATTTGAAAGCTGAAGGCAACGATGAAGGCTAATTTGGAAGGAAGAGGTGACAAAGAAGGAGAAGGTTAATTGGTCACCTCTCCTCCATTGCTGACTTTCATCATTGTCGTCTCTAGTCCAGTGTCATCGCCATCGCCGTCTCCTAGATCTCTTCCTTTGTCTCATCCTGCTTCCAAATCGACAGTCACCTCTAGCTCAGCAAGGTCGTTGTCTCCTTTTTTTTGGTCGGTCTCCATCGATGCCTCTAACTTCTATACATCGATTGTTGCTTCTAACCCAGTGTCGTTGCTCCATCCCTTGCCCACCTTTCTCTTTATGTATATATATATATATATGTTAAATATATATACATATATATATTTTAACACACACATATATACAATAACATTTTATTTTTATTTTTTTACACGTATACATGTAAGATCCACTTAAATATTTTTTAATATATAATAGGTAGCGTGTTATGTCAAGAACGGCACATACATCTCAAATTAATTTCAGGTGTTAGATAAAATTATACCTAATCGAATCAATTGGAATACAATTGACAAAATTAAAACGTTTGAATTAGATTGTAAAAATGCAAAAAGATTAAAATTTTTGCTGCTATATTAGCCTATATATATTTATAATTGTCTTGGTATAAAGGGTTATTAAATTGAATTTCTTACGCAATTGTTGTTGGGGTCCACCCCATTCCCTGGTTAAAGTTAACCAATCATGGACCGTGGTTTGGTTTTTTTATTAGGGTTTGTTAATCTGGATTAAAAATGACATTTTTCCTTCCTTTTCTCTTAAGGGCTAAAATTGGAAAAAGATGGAAAATAAGTAAAAGAGAGAGAGAGAGAGAGAGAGAGAGAGAGAGAGAGAGAATTTTGCAGCGAAACAGAAAGAACGAAAGTGAGAGAGAGTGTGTCTAATTGGGTGTAATTAAATTGATTTAGATGGAGTGGTTCATATTGATTTGGTATATCACGTATTATTATATAATAATATAAATGAGACTCATGTATATATATAAATTTGGAATTAAACATTTTCATTGATATGCATTAGGGTTGTAAATGTGGGAAAACGGTAATTAGGGTTTCAAAATTGGGAGATCTTTTAATTATAGTTTCATTAAGGGGCTTATTTAAATTACATTGAATTTAATTAGGGTTTGTTTTTATTTGTTATATGTTGTTCATGAATAATTGGTTTTATAATTTGTAATTGGATTTATATTTTGATAATGTTATTTGTGGTTTTGTTATAACAGTTGCTCTGTGAAAGTATGAGTTGGTGGTCAATTTAGTTAGGGTATACTGCATACATATGTTAGTGGTATTTATGTCGAGTTATTTTACAGAGTCAGACAAGTTTATAGATAAGCTTACAGAATAGGGATTAAAAGACTAAAATGTCCTTACCCACATTATATTAAAAAAAGTGCAATACAATATGAGCGAGGGTATTTTAATCTTTTAATCTTCATTCTGTAAATCTGTCTATAAATTTATTTGGCTCTCAAGAATTTTTTTTTTATCTAAATTAGGGTACAACAAATTTAAGAGAGATTGGGGTTATCAAATTTTAATCTTTAATGATGATAAAGCATTTAGGATGTGGGAAGAAGTAATAGAGTTTGATTTTTTTAAAGAATTACATTGAATGTAAAGATTGTGAGTCAGGTGAAAAGGATATGGACCATGGACTATATAAGCAAGTCAAGTGGAAAGGATGGGGACACGCACTATGTGAGACAAGTGGAAAGAATGCGTACCATGGACTATTAAAGGCATATGTAGGTGATGTAAGGGTGGATCACAGAATAAATCAGGGTACATGATGATGGGGTAGGTGTGGATAGTGGAGAATCTGATGTTCATGTTGATAAGGTATGTGTGGATTATGAAATATTAATTGGATCTAATTTTAGTATATTATGTGTTATATAATAATAATACTAGTAAGATTCATATATACACATAAAAAAAATATTATAACTCGAGTTGATTGGATGGGTTAAAGTTTTAAATCACGTTTTGACATATCTAACAAGAGAGACAAATACGAATTAAAGAAAGAAGGAATCGAAGAGGAAGATGGAGAAGAAAGAATTGAAAGAGAAAGACGCAAAGAAAAAAATCAAACGAGGTTAGGGTTTTGAGGTAGCGATTTGCAGTATCATGAGAGAGACATATACGACTTGAAAGAGGAAAAAGAATCAAAGGAGAAAGGAATTGAAGCACCAATATGAGACAACCCTATTGTGGTCCACATAAGTGCGACGCATTTTTTGTAGAGTAATATTTTTCAATGCCTTGAAATAGATTCATCAAAATCCTTCTTATCAATATATGTTTGCTCTCATTATCTTTGATTAGTTTGATACTTGCTATTATGAATTAATGAAATATCTATAGTTTGACACATAATCGTCCATTATTTTTTTACAAACAAACAAAAGGGTTCAATAAGTAATACTCTCATTTTCATAAATTCGTAAGAGTTAAATTCTTTTAAAAAAGGTTTAAGGCGATGGCATCAAATGAGCATTCTGGCACATCTTCTGTGACTTATAGCACTTATAGGGTTTTATACATTATGCACCAGTTAATATGTCGTCGTCAAACTTCATATATCCGAAAGAATTTAGGAAGAAAGTTTTTTGGTTGTCCTTTGCCCAAAGTAAGGTGTTTAAGTTTCAAAATAATTTGTTTAATGTTATAGGTTGTGAATGGGATGAAATGAGTTTGTGGCATTTGGTGAAATATTTAATATTGCAAGATAAAATTATGAATTTTTCATATGGTATGATGAGGAGATGCTGTCATATACGTTGTAGAGAGAAAAAAAAGAGATTTTTAATGTCATATATAACAAGATGGAAATGATATAAACTGTGATTGGAAGGAAAGAAGAGGTTGAGGTAGCATTTAAAACCAAATTGAAGGATGTTGAGGCTACCCTTATAAAGAAAAAACAAAAAATAAAATAGCTGGGGGAAGAAAAAGCTAAGTTACTAGCCAAAATTCAGAAAATGGAAGATGAAAAGGCTATTATTGATTAGGATTTTATCAGTTTTATTAGTAATGTGCTTGTTTTGGGTGAATATGGTGCAAGATAAAAGCACCAAATAGTTGTACCTCTCTCAATGCATCTTTTTTCAATTGGCATAAATATGTCTTGCACAAATTTTATGCTCAGCATGTGGTACCCAGAACCTTGATTGCTTTGGCAAAAACCCTAAAATTCTCATTTGGACATAGACAAACAATTATAAATATTAGTAAATTAAATATAATGTGATGTAATTTGGAATAAATGTGATTAATGAAACATACACACCTTCTTTTGATCACTAATAAGTGGTAACCCAAATCCATCAACAATGTTGAGGTCTTCTGATCCAAAAATCATCTTCAACTGTTCTCATTTTCACCTTCAACAACAACCAAGTAGATTAGAAATATTTAATTATTCTTTAAAAAAAACCTATCAAGACAAAGACAAAATCTGCAAGGTTTCATATAACCTTTCCTCAAACTTAAAAATCTTACATAAAATTTTTTAAATACAAGCTGTCCATTAGGTCCAATTACTTGGTCTCAATTACAAACTTGTCTTTTTTTATAAAGGTGTGTTTTCTTGAATTTTATTAATTGGAAATGTTATTTTTATAATATTTGTATATTAATATATAAATATCAATAAAAATATAAACCAATTGGGGTATCTAAACATCACCTGCAAACTTAGAGTGTGAAATTAATTCGGACTCAATCAAAATTGAAAATGATAAAAGTTTTAGATTGATGGTTAGACCTTTGAACCCATGACCGAACTGAACCGAAGCAGATCAGTCAGATTTGGTTTTATTAAATTTGTATATATATATATATATATATATATATAATATTTACAGTAATATTTGCAAGCATTTACATATATATATTAATATATAGAGTAATTTATTTAATTTTTTATTGTGGGGCTAGCAAATGGCTTGCCCATTTGAAAAAAAAAAATAAAAATTACAAAAATTGAAAAAGAAAACTTTAATAAATCAAATATTTTTATAATAATTTAACTCTTGAGATTAATATTATATTATGCTCAACCTGCAGTGTCTGTCTGATAAGGGCGCTAAAATAGTGAATCTATAGACACTATAACAACAGTGGCATATTTACTTATTTAACCATTATTACTCATTAGAGCGTTACACATTAGTCTCATTAGTTGTATTATAAGTAATTACAATAAATTTAAGTTAATACTTTTAAAATTATGGATCCAATTTAAAGATTTAGAACACCATCTTGTGAGCTCCCAAGTTGAGTCCAAATTCTGGTTTCACTAATTTTTTATGTTAAAATCATTACAAAATACTTTCGTCGACCCATTTGATTTAATATTCTGAGCCTGACTCACTAGAACCGAAACCAACTCGGCATAGGCCACGGACAAAGCCTAGGTATTAAGGGCTTTGGGGTTGTGTCAAGCCCCCTCTCGCTCATAATATGAATCAAGCCAACACACCCTATTTTAAAAGAGAATAAAACTCAATCCGACTTACTCATGTGACACCTCGACCGTTGCTAATCCACTTACCAAACTGCGATAATAGTATTTTAAGAATACCTAAGAGAGAGAGATCTGAATGAGCATCATCTCTCACATCTCAATCTAAGAAACAAAGGTACAAGGTTGAAACTATATTTCACAACTCAACAACCAACGTTTAAGATGGACACTGAGCCATTGCTTCTCAGAAGACATCTACTAGTTTCATTCCAAGCACCGTATTTTCAGACACCTATTTTCTTGACTCCAGATAAGACCACATACCTAGTGAAGAGGCCGTCATGGAGACCTTCAAAACAACAACTTTTCTAAGCCTCATCAACTAGTCATCTTCATCAAGCATTGTGAAATCTTCGATCCCGTCAGGTCTAGCAGAATGCGAGTTCAATGAGCGCATTTCATCGATTTCAACAAGTAACAAGGGGTCGCGCAACACTCTGTCTGCCACCAGTACTTTCGGGCAGCCTGAAAGAAGAAAACAAATGTGTTCAAACGCTGAGGCGTATGGGAAGAAGAATTAAAAAGTCCTAACCGAGTAAAAGAGAAACTGAAACTCAATCCAAATACCAGCTATGGGGCATTGAGAGTGTGCATTCTTGGACCTTATGTGGTGCATAATGGCCGCCTTTTCATATATATGCCTGCAGTCCAAGCTACACCAAGGCAGTAATAGTTATTAGTATGAGACACAAATAAACAAAAGAAGAGAGAAAGCAATTTGGACGTCCCTCCTCATGATCAAAATTTAATCTATTAAGCAAGTGGGTGAAACATTATTTTTGATGATATGATCATGATGAACAATTAAACAATCATGTTAAGCAAAAATTTTCATCTTGATTTGCAACTAATGGAACACTTTACTCAGTTAACTGGGGATCTGAAACAACTGATATGCCTGGATATGATTGTTTCTAGTATATATAGGAGGTCTGTAGAAAATAAACTTTTTATCTTGTTATGGTATGTACGCTACCTCGACTACAATTTGTAGATAATTGTTGAAACAGCATATCTGCTATTACCTGATCTCATTGACAAGCAATTAAAATGTAGAGACCCCCAGTACAAAGAAGTATTGAAGGAGCAAAAACGAAAACAGAAAAACAAGTAATTGCTCACCAAGAAGATGAGATTGCAAAACTTGATCAACTAAACAAGACAAAAGGGCTTAAGATAATTTTGTGGTCCAATTTGCAATCCTCTTCTATATATGCAAATGATTGAACATAAATGTGAACAAAACGTACAGAAGTTACCTGTGATATATGTGCAGAAAATGCAAATATGACACTTGAAAGTCTAGTAGGTGGAAAATTCTTTAAAGATCTCAATCATACCTTCGAACTGGATCATCCAGCTTGGTGACAGGCTTTCCAGTCAATGGGCAATTGATGTTCAGAAGATTGCATTGTGTACTGGTCATTACAAGATCCTCCTGCTCTTCACCGGGCATTGGCTGTCCTGCATGATGAACATTCTATGGAAAGAAACAGAAAGAACTACATCAAAACAAGGTTTACATTTAAGAATTAACCTTGAGAACCAAGAATATTATAGTAATAAATAACTTTCAAATAGCAACAAAACAATAAGCACCATGCAGTAAGAAGAATAAACATAATATTTAACAGTAAATGGAGACGAGATATGAAAACACACGCTTAAACAATCCCTGCTGCAGCTCTCTTGTATGTGCATTTGTGCCAAAACTGTCCTATTAACTACAGTAAGTGCCAACAGAGCAGCTCTTGAATAGATAACAAAAACATACCGGTAATATATTTTAAACAGCTAAAAATGAAGTCAGATAATTTGAATTAAAGATCATAAACAACAGAAAAGTGAACTTATTGTCCTGATAATATGGGTATAAGAACTTCACCATCAATCCTGTCACATCGCAAACCACTTCAATCATCCAAAGAGATTCTCCTGTCCCAAAAATGAAGAAAAGTAAATCTTACGTTGTGGTCCAAGTCTCATGAGCATGTTTGTTCCGTGTATCATACTCAACCATAGTTTGTAAGCCAGAACTGTCCGTGAAGCCTTAGCAAGGCATTTCAATCAATGAATTTAATAGCACTATTTAATAGGCGTCTTTGACAGATACTCTCTCAAAATTGGCTAAAACATTTCTGGTGCAGCTAAGCTCATAACTTATAACCATGTTCTTGATCACCTTGTCAGGTTATTCAGCCTTGGAATATTGTCCACGAGGTTGGACCTTCTGCAACATGCACGGTAGAAGAACTTGCATTCTCAAAAAATCTCAATTTTCTGGCCTAATTTCTTCAGTAATATAAATGTGTAACTGACCGAGATACTCTGGCCATTTTCACTCAACAAGGTTTCAATAAACCAAGTCCCTGAACTAAATGCTCAAAAGTTAAATGATAAAGTTCCTTCTTCCAACTACTTGATGACCCACCACAGTATTTGATGTCATCCACACCACTTCTACCACCTTTGAATACGTTCCTCCAAATTTTGCAGCTTCTCCAGGTGCTGCAAAGCAAACTTATGTTGTTCAGACACAAATGCAAACCCCACACAACTACTAATCCTAATAGAGCCTCCGAGTGTTTGGATGCTTTTGGTAGAAGTCTTAAGTTTTTCTAAACTCCAAAAGTAGCTATATTGGGACACCTTTGACCTCTTGAAAAGGGTTTGAAATTAGAAGTATGTAAATATACATCATGCCAGTCATCAACGAGGTGTCTTCACCATCTTGAACCACCTATTCCTGCATGATGCTTTACTGCAGAAAAACTTTTAGTTAGTACTTTTGTGCTTTGCTTCTTATCAAGAATCAAACACAAAAAATTGCCCCCAGGGCACATGTCAAGTGGTTGGGCCATGATAAGCTGGAATTCGCACCAGTAGGTCGTGGATTCGATTCCTTGTCCTGCGCAATAAAGCAAAGCTTTCACTTGCGATTTATCTCCTCTGTCGAAATCGAGAGCACGAATGGCGGGGAACCGTGCAAAGGCGGTAATCCCAAGAATCAAACACAAAATAACATTAGCATGGTAAGGCAGGTGCCAAGGTCAACCAGATGAGGGAGAAATGAGATAATTGCTTTCTCCCCCGTCAATTAAGATCAGATTAGAGCATTTTGTAAGTGAAAGCTGATGAAAGCATTAAATGTATTGTGTAAGCTAACAAACTTAATTTTGTCATCAGCCTCAATATCAGTAAACCTATTGGTCATTTCAAAAAACCAAACTTACTCTAATTAAATTTAATTTGACCAAACATGCCTTCCCAGTTCAACTATATCGATTCACCATTCATGCTCAACTTCACTTGAAACTGTAACCTTTATTACTACGAAGACACCATGTTATTTTGTATGCCTCAGTGGGTCAACCCACTTGCAAGTGATTCCTTTTTGTTGCCCTTAACTTGGATCAAGTTACAGTTGCAACATTGGTGCTGGGATTGGTATAGAACTATATATAGGCTGCACGTGACAAGAACATTCAAACTATTCTTACCCATTTAACACCAATCATTAACATCTACCTTCCTATAGATGCATTTGTTTATACTGTCTTTTCTGTACCGCCACTTTGTCCACATAGACACCATTCTCGTTTAAAATAGATCATGATAAACATATAATTCTTGACTGCCCACATTTTGCAGCATAGCAGTTAACTGGTACAACAGACAATTAAAAACATATAGAGAGAGAGGCGGGGGGGAACAGGCAAACATGGAGAAGAAGAGCAATCGGCAGGTAATATATATTCCAAACTCCCCTTCATTTATTTTGTCATCAACCATATATATTCTGCATTTCTTTTAATAAAATGAAACATAAAAAACCCAGAAGAATCAAAGTGGTATTTCTTGAAATCAAGAAGCAAAAGTCCCTATAACACATATGAGAAAAGACTGCCAGAGGGAACCCCCCGGGGGGGGGGGGGAGACAAGGAAAGCAGGCAAAGATGGAGAAGAAGCAAAAAACAGTTCGAACAATATTATTCCTACTTTCCTTCATTTATTTTGTCATCAGCCATATATATTCCAAGTTTTTTTAAAAAAAATGAAACATAAATAACCACAAGCGTCACATCGCTGCCTCTTGAAATTAAGAAGGAAAAGGCCCTCCAAAGCACAAGAAAAAAGACTGCAAACAGTGTGGATAGATCCATAAATAATCTTACATCCCAGCATTTGGGGGAGGCAGATTTGTGCGTTGATGCTAATGTTTATTATCACTAGCTGAAACTCTAGAAAACTAGTAAATCTGGAAAGAGACGTACCCAAATTGCTTCCTTAAACTGGCGTAATAGTTGATGATTTTGGAGAACTGAAGATGAATTGGCCTTGGACTTAGCAATCTCATTATCAAATAACTTCTTAAAATCAGCTAGCTGCATTTTAATTGTCAAATTAAGAAATAAGTTGTGCAAAACTGATAAATTATAATCCACAAAAGTGGGAAATACAATTTCAATATGCTTCAGAAGAAACTTTAGGGAGGAAAAAAGAACTTAGGCACCTCTTCCCCGGGCTGGTAATTATTTCCAACAGATTGAATTGCAGAGGATAAATGTGAGCAATCTTCAGAAGCTACCAACAATTCAAGAATACCATCTTCAAGCTCCTTTACCTGCACTAGCATTCAGCATGAGCTTATGCAACCTAAGATTTCCCAAAAAGTGGACTGATTGTATTGTATTTTTATATTCTGAAAATATTTTAAGTATTTGTCATATAATTTCCCTTCACAGGTTTGGGAAAAAGATTTTGATAGTTGAATTGGGTACTATTATTCTGGCCCAACAATACCCCCCCCCCCCCCGCCCCCCCACCTCCAATTTGTCAAAAACTTGTTAATACTGCTGAATGGCATGAAGATCAACAGTTTCAGTTTCTGGTTAAACAATATTTATATTATATAGATCTCAGAAGGTAAGAGCAGTTGACCTTATAATTGGCATTTAACACTAATGTAGCAAATATTATACGAAAATAAGAGAGAGAGAGAGAGAGAGAGAGAGAGAGAGAGAGAGGGAGAGTTAGGTTACTGCTTATTAAAAATCTTCAACCAAGTTCTATCAATAAAAGGACTACTTAAACTTCCACGGCCAAAATTACAGCTCCATTTGAAATATGCAAGTTCTAATTCAAGAAAAAAGGAAAGGAAGCCCAAATCTTCTGATCCTACGATTTATCAGCTTCTCAAAGTCTCGTCTGTATCCCAAGCAGCACTTACCAGCATTTTCAACCACGGAATCCACACACTCACCCAAACTTTTATCATTGAACGCTCGAAATCAACCTACAAACCGATCAAAAGAAGCGGAGAAAAAAAAAAAAAACAAGTACCGTACCATCTGGGCCTCATTATGCCTCTCCAGATCGACCGCGACTTCCTTCATCATGGTGATGGATTTTCGAATTTCCTGCAAGAAACAAAGAAATCCAACACTGAATCACAGCAAGCGTGCGAAAAAATGGGGCTGGGGAGAGCAATGCTTCAGAAAACAGTGGGATGATACAGCAATTAGGGATTGATTTTCGGAGAAGAGCGTTGTGGCGGAGGATTGGATTCTTCTGGATGCGCCGTCGGGGCGAGAACCGGAGGTTGATGCCATTTGTGTTTTCCGATCAAAGCTAATTGATTTGGAGGAGAGAGGCGACCACTCAGTTTTGGAGGGAAGGCATCTACGCGCGTTTATATAAAGAATCGTTGAACTGGGGAATCCAAATTCATGTGGTAAATTGGTAATTTTTCAGTGAATATTTGGTTTTCTTGTCTTTTGAGTTTTGGTATTGCAATATCTTATTGGGAAATTCTATTTACAATCATAAGTTTTGCTATCTGCAACCCACTTTTAATATTTTTAAAATACTCTGAGATAAAATCTCATATTTACTCTTCATTTAAATTCTTTACACTCAACCACCCACCATTACTTTTTCAAGCGCGTGCACATACTTTCTCATACACCATCGCCATAGCTCACCACACTTGAACACATTTACTCACCCATACTATGCAACCATTATTATTCAATATCAAGCATTACACAACAACTATTATTCAACATCGAAGATTGCTAAGCACATTTCTGCTCGTCATAGGCAAGTTAAGCATGGAAAATTATTATAGACAAATGTTTATAGAGATTTACAAAGAAGATAATAACTATTCCTGTTCTGGCAAGAAACAAGATGATGAAATCCATGAGGTATTTGAAAATTTGTTATAAATTTGTTGTATTTCTAATTTTGTTTATCATCAACAGGCGAGAACTAGGAGTTGAGACGCTTGGAGTGTCGACCAGGGAATGATCCCCTGAATCCTTCGATTTGGGGGAGTTGATACCTCCCGAATTGAATAATTCGGGGACTCCTTGAGTATCTGAATCAAAGGATTCGGGAACTCGAGGATGCCCCGAATCCTTTGGTTCGGGGGAGTCAAGTAGTTTTGAATCCAACGATTTAGGATATTTCATTGCTTCAAATTATTTACGTTTTTTATTTATATAATTTTTGTTCATTTCAAAGTCATTTGATGCTATTGAACCATTTACTAACGATCAGTAATCATACATTATTCAACTTTCATTTAATTATTATTTGAACAATGTTTTCAAATTGTTTATGTTTTTCATTTACATATTTTTTTTTTCATTTCAATAGTCATTTGATGCTATTCAATCGTTTACTACAAATAAAGTAACATAAATTATTAATATTTCTAAAACATACAAATTATTAATATTTCTAAAACACAAATTCTCATTATTTATCTGCACAATTACACTAAACACACACAAATTATTAATATTTTTTAAAAATAAATTCTCATAGGTTGCATTATTTAGGATTAATTAAAAAATTAAGATAATACATGATTTACGTTTAATATTAATTAATTAAAAAAATAATAGCATAACAATCTGGACCTCATAATTCGAGGAACCCCTGATCCCCCCAAACAACGAGATTCGGGAGATTAGGGATTCCCCAAATCTCGTTGTTCGAAGGGTAAGTGATTCCCTGAACCATGTGGTTCGAGGAACCCCTAATTCCCCGAACAATGAGATTCGGGGGTTAGGGATTTCTCGAATCTCGTTGTTCAGGGATGAGGGGTTCCCCGAACCCAACGGTTCGGGGAACCCCTCACCCTCTGAACAACGAGGTTTGGGGGGTTTGAGATTTCTCGAACCCAGGGTTAATCTATAAATTTGAAAAAAAAAATAATTCTCTCAAATTCATGAATTCGAAAAAAATCAATTCTCCCAAACCCATACTATTATATATATGTATAATATATTATATTATATGTATATAATCGTTTCTCCTGAACCCATGGGTTCGGGAGAAACTATATAATATAAGTATATATATTATTATAAGTATATAATTATATACATATTATAACTATAAACGCATACATATATATATAATGATTTTATATATAAATTATTCTAAATGAAAGAGTTTGTCATGTGAAAATTACAAATGGTTAAACCCAATCAAATACAACAACATTTTATGAGAATAACTCCATATTACATGCATACATATATATGTGGATTCGAAAAAAATTATTTTTCTCGAATTCATGGGTTCAAAAGAATTATATTTTCTTAGAATTATGGATTCAGGTGCTTTCAAAGTTTCCAAATCTTCAGGTGCGATGATGGGCAATCATATTATCTCGCGAAGAGCAAAACACACTTGGTTGCAAATAGAATTTTCTTAAATCTTTCTTGCTTGGCTTATGTGATTCCGACGAGAAAGTGAGGGACTTCATCGAAGAGGGCGGGCGAGATAAGCGACTCTAGTGAGATGGCAATGGTCTGAAGATGATTTGATGTAAGAAGTGACGTGAAGAAAGTTTGTTACTCGTGAGGCTATCTTTTGAAGGATGGATGTTTAGAGGATATGTTTGAAATATAGATGGTTGTAAAAAATAATCACTCTGATTGTAAATAGCAAAAACTAAAATTTTACTTTTGTTAGTTATGAAAAGTAAAAATTATAGTTACAAATAAAATTTTCCTATCTTATTTTGTGTTTATTAATGATTTGCGCTCATGTGCTCACGATGATGTGTAATTTTATAAATACTTTTAATACCTACAGAAAGCTTAGTTTTATGTGCATTGTCCCCAGAAAAAAAGACCTAATATAATAAGGAAAGGCGATAAATAAAAATTTAAAAGTCGATAAATAAGAGGTGACTCTTATATAACAAATATTATATAAGATACATTGTTTTATCTTTTAATTTTTTGATGAAATTTGATTTAGACATTTGAGAGCTTGCGTGTAAAGCACCATGTGCCTTCTAAAAGTTTTTTATTTTACAAGTTTCTAAAAAAACTAAAAACTCTCTTATAACTATAAATTTATTATTGCATTCTGAAAACTAAATTTTTTTTATTTTAATTATAATATTTTTAATGATATTAATATATTATATATTTATATTAATATAACATAAAATATAACACATCAATATATAAATATTATTAAAAAGATCACCACTAAATATTTAAATAACAGCAAATCCCAAGTGTCCTTCCACTCTGGCAGTAACCAAATCAAGAATAATCCACTTGTTCATAACTCTAATTTTAATAACATCGTCATACCTCAATATTAACAAAAGGATAAATCTTAAATCCATTTGTTATTAATATCAATAAATCATGAGATTATGAAAATTGATGATCTCTCTTATGAGATATTAAGTTGATGTACAAATTTGAGATTGTTAGCAAGATCATCGAATATTCCAACCATCAGCTCTTGTGTAAGAGCATAGTTTTTGTCTTTTGAAATAATATAAATAAATACTTGATAAAAAGATCAAATGAATACTAAAATATTTGAAAAGATTAAAAAAATACGAGATAATTACCTATTGAAACTTTATCTTTTTATAAGTCAAAACTCTAACGATTGAGAGAGATCTTCAATAGAATCAACTCTTCTCAAGATTGTTAAATAAGGCTCCCGTGACACTACATCATTTTCGAGATCTTTGGAATATGAAGTAGAATATCTTAGGCAAAGACTATTTCTTTGAATGACAAATAAAAAAATAGACCACATAATTTAATATAATTAGTGAAACATGTAACACACAACACTTGGTAAAACATATATATGATATGCAATAATATACTCTTCCTTAAAAAAAGCATAGAAAGACGAATTTATAATCACACGATCAAGTTTCCACAGTCAAAATTGAAAAGAATTATTACGTAACTCATGGAATGACCTAATGGACACTGCAGCCTTACCACCACTGAAAGATCAAAAGGAAATAAAAATCATCAAATGGATTGATTGATGTAAATACTTCATTAGAAACTTCAATAGGATTTAGATGCTTCCAGGACAGCAAACAAGCTTAATTAATGTTTAATATCAAGGAAAGAAAGAAGCAAAGAAAGAGAAATAGATTGAACTCGAGAGATCTGAGACTAATCACGGAGAAGGTCAACCCCCAGTTCAGGCACAGTTGGACCCATCTGCCGCCATGAAACGGGCCTAGAGCTCGTCAAGCTGCAAGGCCTGATCGTCTTCTCCATTCACCCAGGAACAGCTCAAATCTTCAGTCAAGGCAGAGCCAAGGGGGCATGGTTGCGGCTTCAAGGTGAGCAACAGCCTATGCGCCTTCTCCAGCTCCCGTCTGAGATGATCGACTTCTCTCTCCAGCCGCCTCTTCTCGGTTAATGTGGCTTCCAGCCTGAGCTGGAGGGCGCTGTATTCCAGCTCCAGGCTCTGCGTCTTCCACCGGGCTCGCTTGTTCTGGTACCAAATGGCGATTTGCCTCGGCGGAATCCCCAGCTCCCGCGCCAGCTGCAGCTTGCGCTCCGGCTCCAGCTTCTTGTTGGAGTCAAAGCTTGTCTCTAGCAGCCTCACTTGCTCCTGTGTTAGCCTCTTCTTCATGATTTGCTTGGCTGAATGGTACTGTTTCTGGTTCGGAGAGTTCAAGGAACTCATGGCAACAAATTAATTAAGCTATGGAATACTTGAGAGACTTGGAGATGATATATATATATATATGTACATGTATATGTATTTGTATTTGTATTTGTATAGAGATGGGCCAATGAAAGAGATGGGGGGCATTGAGTTTTCAAAGGTCTGGTGGTGATGTTATAACCTCATGACTTCATGTTCATGCATGCAGGTGATGTTCACGTGGGTACGGTCCTACCAAGTCAAGAATATATGTGTGTGTATTAGCAGTCTTGTGGGTTCTGCATATGGAACTTTTTCTGTTTATGGATTAACAGTTAAATAAAGATCGATGGATATATATGTACAAACAGCATATATACCAAGATATATGTGTATATGTGTGTGTGTGTGTGTGTATATGGATGGATGGATAGAGAGATGCAGATGATCATGTACTTGGAAACTTTTGTTCCCACAACATGAGGGTTGTAATATTCTGTGCCTTGGCTTGTGAAAAGAGATGTGTGGACCTCATCAGAAGTTTTCTTTGGTGTTTTCTAGCCTGAGAAAAGGAGAGAAAATGACTTGAAAGAGGGTTCTG
Organism: Diospyros kaki; assembly: GCA_036245055.1. Lineage (NCBI taxonomy): Eukaryota > Viridiplantae > Streptophyta > Magnoliopsida > Ericales > Ebenaceae > Diospyros > Diospyros kaki. The sequence continues at coordinate 39,101,730 of BSEG01000011.1, forward strand.
CAAATAAGCAAGAAACCGTGCGCACATTTGATCTCAAAATTTGACAACTTCTCTAAGTTAATCCACTTTGTTGGACTTGGAAGAACTCATTGATCATTTGATATTTGCTTATTCCAGTTAAATGCCTTAAGTTTCTTTGGGTCCCACTTCACAGCGCCCCCCCAACCTGATCAGCCACTGATAATACTAGACAATATGATTGATCCAGTCCTTGATTCCTTTTTTTCTGGAAGTGGAAACACAATGGATTGGATAAGGAACCCTCAAAATGGCCTATTCTTGAAATAAGGAATCTGATAAAAAAAGTTTCTCCTTTCTCTCTCCCACTTTTCTTTTTCCTTTTGCACCAAGAATCCCATGGAAAGTTGAAAACTATACATGCAGGTGACCTGATTCTTATCAACTTGAAGAGCCATTGGTTGCCGTCACTCCCTGTCACAGACTGCACAGAGGGCTGGTGTCCAATTGAAAATCACATATTTGTGCCAAGAGATCAAGTAATATTGTATCCCCACTAGCCAACTACTCCATATAAATTAGCCTCCTCTTTTGTAAAGGGATAAATTAATAAGAAAAGCTACTTACCATATTTAGTTTCCAGGAGAATGTTTACATAATTGGCTTTATATAAGAAAAGATACAAAATAAAAAATGAAGTAATTTATAATAAGATTTAAGCAATTAAGATTAAAGATAAGATATTCCAGATAACATTAAGACACTTTAGTTAAAGAATAAGAACACTTAATTATAATAATACAAAATGACTAATAACTAAAAGTAATGAAATCTTGCCTCAATTAGTGAGACAAATTTGAGATGTTGATAACTGAAATGCATCAATTAACAATATCTGACACTACTGGTGGTAATCAGTACTAATCACCACTCATCTCACAAAGATTGGACATCTCAACTCCTAGAACGGGACGTCAGTCAACCAGCAAGTGGAGAGGGAAAAGGACACAGTACAGTTAGTTGAGTGAAATAGGCTTATATATATCTCAAAATTAATTAACTAGTAGTCTGATTAATTAAAGCTGAATTAGGGTTGCCCATACCCTATCTTTATGTTGGTTTGGAAGGGTGCAGTGCTTCCCACCCTAATGCTATGATTGATGGCTAAGATATTTGTTCATGCACCTGTGATGTCAGGATACATAACCAAATTAATTAGACAACAATTTTTATATTTAAATATAGATTTGGGTATTTCCACTACTACTCCAAGTTCTAGGTCATCCCATTCAAGTGCATGAACATTGACCAGTCAGGACACTGTCCTCTACAAGGAATTAGGTTGTCAAAATAAGGGGAAAGAAAGAAAGGAAAAAACAATAAATTGGCGAAATTAAAGGAGGAATCCTAAGCATCATAAATCAAATCATGATATAATTAGCTAAACATTTACACTTTTGTATAAGATTTTTAGTATGGCAAAGGCAGCCAAGGTGACAAAATGTTGCGGAAGATGTCATGTGTTGATAAGATTGTATAGAAAATTAGCCCAAAATGATGTGACATGAGTTGATCTTACCCTAATAAATATAAATGAACTAGTAAAATGACTCGGTATAAAAAAATTAAAATAACAAAAGTTACCAATTTTCATCTTGTGAAAACCCAAGAAATAGTCATTTAAGCCACTTCCCTCCATATTTCACCAAATGTTCACGCTGGAGACAAAAACAATAGTTATTAACTTGACAGACCAATCAATGATATAATATAATGTCCAGGCACCCCAAAATACCTATTTTATTGGCAAAGAACCCAGGCAGACTCAGATATCTGCAGGATGGTAATGCTGCCATTCGTGGAAAACTTGAGAAATATTTATTTGCAGGCAAGTAGTTCTAACCACACACTGATAACAATTGAGGATTCAGGGGAAACGTGCTAGCTTGAAGTCCCCATTCAACTCAATTGGTTGCACCATTGGAAACCACACAGTGAAAACAATTGGTTGCACCAATTAGTGGCATCAGGGAAACCAGTGGAGAAGCCTACCCCAGAAAGGGGGAAGAAAATAATTGACGTGTAACAAGACTGGAGATATCCCCTTTCATGATAAAATAAAGATCATTCTTGGCTTTCCCTGGAACATTTGTAGACCAATTTCAAAATTATGCACCATATCAATTAAGTTAGGTAGTAAGCACATCAGCAACACGAGCAGAACATAGAGTAAAGCTTAAACATGACAGCCTTCGGATTTCTAAATGTCAGAACATCACAATCACTCATCCACAACATTCACCAGTTCATACTCCACGAGAGAGAGATTGTTGTCCTCTTTCACCGCAAAAGAAGCAGGTCCAGTGACCTCAACACGACCCCATTTATCTACTGCAAGCCTCATGGATCCCTTAAACATGTCAATCTTTGCATTTCGGAGGATGACTGTCGTACCAGACTTCATCAAATCAACTGTGGGGAAAAGATATTAGATGAGATTTTACCAAGAGGATATACTACATTGCAATTAGTAAATGAAAGGAAGATAAAAGGCATTCCAACTTAACCACTAAAGGACCACATAACCAAAACTGTCCACTTCCAACAAAACTGTCCACTAAAGGACTACAGAAAAGGTTGCTATTTTATCATATTTTAAAAAGCCGGCATTTATACATTTGAAAGTCCTCGTGAGGGGTATCAGGGCATGATCTTTTAGAGGGAGAGAGAATAGAGACATGGGGACTTATGGCGGTGGCCAGTGGCGTAGTGGTGTTGGTGTGGTGGATTAAATGAGGTGGTCTGGGGCTCATTTGTCAGGGAAAAGACAGATGGCAGTAGACTCAGATGTGGTGGCTGTGGAAGATGGTGGATGAGCAAATCCAGTGTAGGCAGCGGCATGGCTCGGGTAATGGCTCTGACTCCAATGTTGTGGTGGCTTATGTGAGAGAGAAAGTGAGGTGAGTGAGAAACAGTTGTGGCTTGACACGTCCAATTTCAACAGTTCAACGAGGGGTTCTATTTCCTTTTTCCCTGTTTGCCTTCTAATACATTTAACAGTGTTATAAGAAATGCTCTCAAAACCATAGTTATTAAAGGCGCTCGCCTAGGCGCAAGGTGCTAGTTCAGCACCTTGCCTGGGCCGAGGCGAGACGATTTCAGTGAGGCGAGAGGCGTGCCTCATGAAACCTAGGTTTTAATTAAAATCTAGGCAACACAATTCCTCCCCTCTTCTCAGTTCCAACATGTATACATTACAACATATTTACATTTCTTTAGTTTAAGTAAATGTTCACATTTTCTTTTTATTTATATTTTACTTTCCATTTACTTTAATACATAAATGTAAATAAGAAAGTAGTTCCCATTTGGATTCAATAAAAATATCTAAAAGTCAAAATCCATAAGAATAAGAAAATAGAATTTTGATGTTAGTACAAACTCAGGATTTAGCGATTTTATCACCCCCAAAATACATACCTACTATTTCTTGAAAAATTTATTAAAAATCATTTTAACAACAATGAATATTAACTATCAAAATACCGGGAGATAGTTTTTCAAAATGAAAACATTTTTTTATATATCTTCTTATAATGCGCTAATCTTCCAGACTTAGAAAAATAGCATTTTTCAAAATGAAAACATTTTCTTGATTTAAGGGAATGATGAAGATATTGACCTTGATGTTGATGATCTCCTTGATGATGATTGATTAAAACTTCTTTATTGATTGTGCACTTGTAGTGTTTATATGTTTGTTTAGAATTTCACATGATGATTGGTACTTGTTTGAGTTTGAGACTTTAAGTTTGAACTTTGATGATGTTTCTAGTTTAGAATTTGCATGATGAATGCATCAACTTTGATGATGTTAGTTTAAAATTTGAAGATAATAAATCATTAATGATATGCATGTGTTATTATTGATAATTTGATAGTTTTTTATGATTTTACAAGATTTTGAGTTTTTTTTCTAAAAGGTGCGCCTCGCTTCACAAAGGCGCGCCTCGTGCCTTAGGCTTCAGGACCCTCTGCGTCTCACTGCGCTCGCGCCTTTCAAAACCATGCTCAAAACCAGCCCGCCCAGTCTGGTTCAACCGGAAAATAGGGAACAGCCGCCAGACCAGTCTGGTTTTCAGCAAAAAATAGGGTGGTTGAACTGGAACCCTGGTTCAACTGCTTAAATACCCCTGGTTCAGCGTCCAGAATCTTCCAACATTGTCAATTTATTTGCCTGTCAATTTCCTTCCAGGTTTGGCATGGCTTCTTGGTTCAGTAAGGGCAAAAAACTACAAAAAGGAGAGAGAGAGAGAGAGAGAGAGAGAGCCAATTGGATGAACTATGAAGTCCAACCCCACCACCTTCAAAGCCAAAATGACTCTTGCTAGCGTTTCAAAAGGATTTCATCTTCCCAAAAACGTTGAATTCTAATTCCCTTTCATGGGCTACATCAGGACCTTAGCATTTGAATCTTGAAGAATATATTTTCCGAAATTCTTTCTTTAATCTTTTTAGATGGTTTATTTATTTAGGCTTTCAAGTACTTTGCCACCCTCTAGGGTCTATCAACATGTCTTTAAAGTCCCAAATGAACTTCGCTCCAGCCTGCTCCTGCCTACACCTTTCTATTCAATGTAACACTTTCCCAGAAAGGGGAATTTAGAGTGTAATACAACGTAATATTTTAATTGTGCGTGAGTGTGTTGTGTACAACTGGAAGATGCAAGTGTAACCCTGTAAAATCAGTTGTTTTCTATTTTTACATACAAGCATCTAAACATTTAAACTTTTTCATATATGATGTTACTTGATGAATTTTGAAGTTTCTTATAAAATGAGATGGATTTTAATTTTTACTTGTTTTAAATTATAATTTTAATTATCATATTTATTTATTTAATAAAAATATAAATAAATACCAATTCAATACCTCACACTAGTTTTCTGAACATTAGTAATGAGTACTTCATAAATCTTTTACGACAATCCTCAAAAATAAGGGATGGTCAAGGATAAAATTTCCACAACTTGCAGAGAATTTTTTTCTTTTTGACTTGATAAGTAAAGCATGTGGTAGCATGATACCTCAGGGATAGTCAATGTAATTTACCTAATTCACTCTCAGCATACAGTGTCAACTGTTATATCCATTAATTAAATCTTCATGGGGTTAAATGGTAAATGCTATGAGCACAAGATTTTAGTCCAAAGCAGTTAGTCAAGTTGCAGCCAGCCACCCCTACACAATAAACACAGTTCCTTGCCCATTCCCTTAAAATTTCAATGTTGTCGTGCACAGTCAACTGAAAGAATAATATATGTCAATCATTTGTGAGCCTTTCAACACCAACGTTCTATAAATACTTATCATGCCTGGAACTTTAAACTCTTAAATGGAAATCTCCAAGTTAAATTAGTTCTACTGACTTGAAAGCTATTTCAATAATCAAGGCACATTCTTTATAAACAGCAACTAGTATGAGATTGTGCAGGGAAATGCATATCACTGCTTAGCACTCCTTACACTTGTTACCACCCTTGCCACAATTAAAAATGCCCATAAGGGAACAGTACCTAGAAAGCCAGTTATATCATTGTCGTTTCATCTGCTTACCACTCCTTAAACTAATCATCAACTGATTCCAATACCTTCCTCTTTGATCTTTTGCAGAAGTCCAGACCAAAATGCCTCAGCTCAATTTTAAGTAACATCAACTCACCTAGTAATCAAATTAATTCAAGAAACACGTATAATCAAACTCTCAGGCAACTAACTTTGATGCCACGAATGAATAGCAAGCGGTATTGCATTCCCCCCCCCCCCTCCCAAAATTTGCACCTCTTTAATAACAGGACATCAAAACAAGCACACGGACAATGCTATATATGAGACATTGATCATATTACAGACACTATAATGGAACACTGAAAATGTAAATTCAGATTTTCCCACGCAGGCTTCTTAATTTAAAGAATAAACAAGCTTTTCACGCATTCCATCGTAGTCTGCACGTTTGGCAAACTCAAACCGGAAAATAAAAGCAACCATAAGAAGGAAAAGATCGGCCTCTACTTTAAAAATTCACTTGAAATGGATGTAATGATGAGCATATCGTATTACCTTGATCGTTGCGAGCGGTGAAAAGGATGGCGCCAGTCTCATCTCCGACGAGACACTCGGCAATGCGAGTCTGGCGGAGGTGCTGCGCCGCCGGCCGGCCCTTCTGCAAAACAGTGTTGGAACTCAGGACCTTGACGGTGAGAGTGTGGCCGCTTGTTCCGGGCTTGAGGTCGCTGACCTTAACGAACACCGGCTTCCTCAGGACGGACTTCGCGGCGCTCTGGTGCTCATCGGTTGCCATTGGATGACGACTGAAAGTAACCCTAACCCTAACCTCAATCGCCGCGAAAACGAATCAATGTTCTGTTGCTTCTGTCTCTCCTTCGCTTTACTCTTTCGTCTTCCATTGCCGTATTTGGGCTTGGCCCCCCGATACGGTTGTGACGGAGTTGTGATCCCCTGGCATCGGGTGCACTGAACTTGTCCTGTCCGCTGAATCTGATTCGATACTTCCCAATGGATAGGATATATCACGCTTTCAAAAGTTTTGTGCCCATACTTTTAAGAATTACATATACGGTTGTGTAGGAGTTGTGATCCCCTGGCATCGGGTGCACTGAACTTGTCCTGTCCGCTGAATCTGATTCGATACCTGCCGACGGATATATCACGCTTTCAAAAGTTTTGTTCCCATACTTTAAAAATTACATATTTTGTTGAAATTAAATATAATATTTTGAGACGATGGTACTCAATCAATGAACTTATATTTTTGCATCTCTACTTTTATTTTTTTTTTTTTTGGATATTTAAATTTTTTATTATTTTAATTATACTATGTACTTATATTTTTTAGTCTATTTAATTCTGTAATTTATCTGTATAGAGAGTTTAGAGTAAGATTAAATGTTCTTGCATTTTTGTTGATTCAAGTTAATTTAACCTAGTACAAATATTAAGTTGATTTTAAAATGTAAGTATATCAGTATAATTGAAATAAAAATAAGTAAATTGTTACATGAAAAAAATATTAAAATATAAAAAATAAATTAATTCAAAAAAAACATAAAAGTGTATGAATAAAAATATGAGTTTTACCTAACTAAATTGGACTAACTTTAGATTAGACTATATCAAAATTCAAATTGATAAAAAAAATTCAAATCTATATCTATATATATATTATAACAAAACAGCTGTCAAATTTTTTTTCTGCTCATTTTCACTTTCTATTTCGATATTTTATTATATTTTGTTTATTTTTTTGGTTACCAGAAATGGAATTTTTATAAATCATTAATTAAGTCTAGGTTTGTGGAAAACGTGTAATTCTTGGAACCTATAGATAATTTTTTTCATGATTAAATAGTGTTTGAAGAATGTGTAAGCATGTTAGTATATGAAGAAACAAGATCTAATTCATATTATTAATTTTTAAATATTAACATAAATTTTTAATTAAAATAAATTATAGAAAAATGAGACTTTTTTAAATCGAGAAAAATTTTAAGATATCAGATAATACCGTCAAATACCGACTACCAAATCAATTTTTTAAAAAAATAAATTTAATTTTTTATTTTATTTCTCATAATTTACCAATAAAGCCACTATTCAAAACTCTAGAACTTTTAATTAATTTCAGAACCATGCAAAAAACGTACAAATCTTATATATGTTTATGTTATTACTTAATTTTGAAAAATAATTAGTTTGTAAGTTATGTTAAATTATTTATTTAGACAAAAATTGAATTATTTTAAATAAGTTGTTTAAGTTATTTTGACAAAATTAATATTTTGTATGGGCTATTTATATTTATCATATGTTGTCATATTTTTTTTGAAAATTTTATTATATTTTATATTTTTATTATTTATGTTACTAATTTATTATATGTTGTCATATTATTTATTATTTTGTATAAACTATTTATATTTATCATATTTTAAATTAGTTATTAGTTTATGAAAAATATGTAGTTCTTGAAACTTGTAGATTGTAGATGGAATTTGTGGTTGTGAGATTATCGGGTGTGTTTGATAGTATTTAGTTGAAAAGAAAAATATTTTTCAACTTATATAGAAAACAAAAGTCATCTCCTTCCTAAATAGATTTTTTCATGAAAAATAGTAAAAAATATGTTTTAATGGTTACACCATGGAATTGAATTATATGAAAAATATAGTGTGTCAAACACCAAATATGAAATTTAATTTATTAGATTTGACATTTTTCATACTATTAAACACACAAATTTAATATATATGAACTTTCATGCATCGCACGACAGATGAACTAATTGAATATCAAGATGAGATAAGTAAAGATAAGATTATATTGATATTTTAAATAATTATTACAATTATCTTTAAAAATGATAATATAACTTTTAAAAAACGAAAATAAGAAAACATATAATTTGAAATAACTAAAATTTGAATGATTACACTAAAAAAATATAAAAATATAGGAATAAAAATATAAGTTTTGTCTAATTAAATCGAACTAACTTTAAATTAGATTATATCAAAATTAAAATTGATACAAATATTTGAATTGAATATCAGGATGAGTCAGTGTTCAAAAACTTGTTCTCTAGTCGTGCGGCAGGCTGGCGCCTAACACCTAGGCGACGACTAGATCAATAGCAAGCTTGTTGTTGCTACAAAGATCAAGCAGCAGATTGCTGCAGCGAGCAGTTGCATAAATGCAATAGATGAGATCAATGAGATCAAAGAAAGATGGATACATACCGGAGGAAGACGACAATGGCGACGAGAAATGACAACCAACATATGAGATTGACGGCAATAAGAGATAATGACCAACAGATGAGATAAACGGCGACGGTGAACGACTAAGAAACAAGATCGATAGTGAGAGAGAGAAAGAAATAGATGACTTGCAATGAATGACCAGAGAGAGAAATGAAAGGGGAAAATAGGTTGGCTCAAGACGCGCACAACTTATGAGGTCTTGGTCATGAGCGACCCAAGTGATTAGGCATCGTCTAGGCGACCTAAGCGTCATCGTGGCCTGATTAATCAGGCTTGACGACTAAGGGTGCTAAGCAACCCTTAATCACTGCAGCCAGTGGTTGCCTAACGCCCAAGCAGTTGCCTAGGCCGAATTTTCAAATACCGAGATGAGTAAATGCAAGGCTATATTTAAATATTTGAATTAAATATTAGACTATATATATTTTTAATTAAATAATTATTATAGTTATTTGTAAAAATTATAATATAACATGAAAAAGATAAAAAAAAACATATCATTGGTATATTTATGTATATTTTTAAGAATATTTAATGTAATTTAATAATAATTATAATATAAATTTATGTCATTTTATTATTATTACCATTAATGCATAAAAATATCATAAGGGCATTATTTCGTTGTTAATGTTAAAAAATACCAAATCTTTTTAAATTATTTTTTAATTTAAAAAATATTCTATAAACATTAAAATAATTAAAAATAAAAATAAATCTGTCTCCGTTATTCTGATAATTATTTTAGCGATAAAAATAATTTATGTTTATATTTATTACATGAATGATAAAATTTATGTTTATATTTAATTAAGTAATATTTTTTTATATTAAAATTTACATTTATAAAAAGATTGTTATATTTTTTATTTATGTATTTTTTTATATATCAGTTTTTATTTTTTTTAAAGATCATTTTATCATTTATATTTCGTATTGTATCGTTCCCATTTTACGCCTTTTATTTTTTTTTTCCTTTTTGCGGCCAAATGCATATTTTCCTTTAATTTTGGCACTGGAAGAGAAATTTTCAGAAACCTCTTCGATCTTCTTCGAAGGTCATTCGAACCAGGGTTTTGCTCTTTCTCTCTGACCATGGAAGAGGAATTTGCAGTAACCAATCCCACTCAATTAGTGGAGGCAGCATCAGATTTCGCACATCATGCCGGTAATCAACGCTTCGTAGCTTTACTTTCCTTCTTCAATTTCAGCATCCCCCTGTTTTTCTGTAAATATATGTTAGTGTGTGCATCTGTTTAATCTTTGTCCTTTTGTCTCATCATGGTATCAGGACCCCAATCCGACGCTTCAGCCAAGGAATTCCTAGATCGGTTCCCTCTTCCAGTCATCATCAAGTAAAGTAGCTATCTTCACCTCTGTGCTAAGGACGTGCGTAAATACTGTCTACAGACGCATTTTGAAACATTAATGTTGAGTAAATATCTCGCGAAACCCACAAAACCCACGAATTAGATCGAAGAAAATTGCACAAAACAGTGAGTTAAAAACAAAATGAGAAACCGAAAAGACCAAAACAAAAAACTCCCTCTTGTGCTCCGATGAATCGCCGGCGATGGAGGAGATGAAGGTGGGGCTTCAAGGCTCCAATTGATGTGTCCAAGACCCACTAAGGTAAAGCCAGTCCCAAGGAAAACCCAAACCCGCCTTAGATCGAACCCAAATCTGCCCAATCTGAAGAAAAAACGCCAACCCGAGAATGACAAGCACACAGGGTCGAAAAAAACCCCACACAGGAGAATACCAACGGCCACTCTTTTTCTTCTCTTCTCACTTTCGGTTATCTCTATCACTCTCTTTTCGCCCCTTCAAAAACCACCCCCCATATGCACAATATATAGATAACCATCGAAGAACCAGATAACATTTCACCAAGATGAGGATAAGCTCCCTAGGTATCCGGAAGAGATGAGATGAGGGTGAGGAAAAAAGGGGTGAACAAACCTGGGAGTTGAATGGCTTGGACACCCAAGTCTTCAACTTCTTCATCAAATAGGCTAGATCAAGATAAGACGAATAATGGGCTTTAGATAGGGCAGCTAATGGGCCTAGACAAAAATGGGTTGGGTTTGGTTATTGTTTAAGCAACTGGGCCAAAGTGGGTTTGGACCATTCTTTAAATCTATCAATCTCGGTCGAAGCCTATGATAGTTTTATACTTATCCGATCTCACCATTATCGCCTTGGACTTGTTGGGTATCACACCCCAACAAATAATCGTATTGGCGTTGTGGTCTTCCTATTGCACGATGCAGAGAACCCATGAGTTGGGTGAAACTACCAGGGCAGAATCACCCATCAAGTTTTTTTTGGTCAATAGGGATGATTATGTAGCTCTTGTGGTTTTCCTGGTTTATTCTACTTGTCAAATTAAATTAAAAGAGGCCTACAACTACAAGAACAAATGTGTTTGCTTCACTAGTAATCTGGACAAAAGTGAAATTCACCAAACAAAGCTGTTGACATGTCAGGTTTCAGCATCTCTAGATTACCCTTATGTCAAGTAACATTTTTTGAAATGTTTCCTTACAATCTTTTTCTCATATTTGGCTAAGAGAATATATCAGTGAAATCATAAAAAACCTGTCTTGATTCCCACTGGTCTGCAATAACCCAACTGTTGACTGTAAAAACCTATGTGACTGTTTATTTCATTTCCCGGGCTGTTTCAACCACATGATGGCTGGTTTTTAATTGCCTTTTTCCATTTTTTCAAGAAAACTATATTTCTCGAGTTCATACTTTACATATATATATATTTTCAGGGATTAGTGAATGACATTTAATTACAAGGAATAATTAATTTTCCATATTACAGAATTTTTAAATAATATGATTTCCCCCACATTCTCAAGTATATAAACTTGCCCTTTCTAGAATTTTTACTGGTTGGTTTTGTAACATTTCTCTTTTTCAAAATAAGTTTGATGTTAAAAATTTGAAAGTTCATCATGACAGTACAATGTTGCTTGCAGTGCTTTACAAACAAAACAGGACGTGCTTGGTCTTGAAAATGCTTTGGTTGCTTGCTTGGAGAGGATATTTAGGACAAAATATGGGGCCTCCCTCATTCCACAGTACATGGTTTGTGTAGTTTCTTCAACAAAATTTATTTTGTTCTAGCCACTTGCAATGTAAATTGCTCCTTTAGGTGTCATCCAATGTTGTGACACAATAATCGGAGTGACTATTCGCTATGGTACTTCTGCTTTTCTAGGTGAGTATGGATAATCTGATTTTTTGTTTTACAATCAAAATTCCTTAAAATGTGAACAAGAAACCTTTTCAATGGCAAAAGATGGAATATGATTGCAGCTGTCCAAAATCTTCTTTTGCAATTGAATATGAAATGAGTAATTTTTGTTACATTTCTCAGATTAATTGCCTTTTATTGTGACGGAACTCTTAGCATGTTTACATATACATGGGCACCATACCAAAAAGGAAGCCCTGCATTCTAAAACTTAAGAGATCCACTTCAGCTTGTTTTTATCACTAAGTATATGAAGTTATATGATTTTAATCTATCTGGGTTCCATTACTGTCAATTGGATGTTTAATCAAGGTAATTTCAGGATATAAAAGATGAGATTATCCCATGGCCATGGCAGTTGTTTGTCTTGTTTTATATTTTTTACATACTTTCTTCTTGCAAATTTTGTTGTTTTCAATTTTAATTTTGCACTACAAATTTTGTTGCATTTTGATGGCTGTAGGTCTTGTTCTTTATATAATTTTTGTTGTTAAGAACCAACATGCATTTTACATGAGTCATGGTTGTTTTGGATTATAGTTTCCTATGTCATCTTTATTTGTGCGTCAGTCTGCATACTTTGTGGATTGGCATTCAAGATTATCTGACACTTGCATAGTTTTGTGTCAAGTTGATGGCTTGTAGTGTATAGGGAAAGTACTGAATTGTTCCAAAATCTGTAGGCAATGGCTTGGTGTCAGATTGCTATTTTAATACAGCAGTAAAGTGACCATTAAAGTTATCCTTTCATTTGGGATGAAAAAATTAGGAGCGCTTATTGCTCTTTTGGTGGTCACTTGAATCTAATAGTTTTGATTATTTTTATTTTTGTTTCATGTTTATGACCAAGACATCACGTCAACTATGAAGAAGCTAGTGTGTGATGACTACTTCGTGTGAGATTTTTTGAAGACAATCCATGCTATCCTTTGTTGTGTTTCCATATTGTACTTGTTGGTTTCACCATGTCAACTAAGTTATGGAACACAACTATATCAATTATCTTCATTCACCACCATCTCATGAAATTTCTCCATGTGAAGATGGTGTTCAAACTTCATTTCATCATTACTCCGCCAGGGGATATTATCCACTGCCGGTCCCAAGCCCGGATAAAGGAGGAGGGTTGCGTTAGGTAGCCGACAGCCAGCGTAAAACTTAGTCGGATCCAAATATGAATTCTAGACAAACTATCTGTTGGGATATAACCCACATAGAAGTCTAGAATTCATGTAGCCAACCCCACATAGTGGGATAACGGCTGGATATGTTGTTGTTGTTGTTGTTGTGTAATCCATGCTATCCTTAATCTCTTACAGATCAAGACATAATTTTCTGACCATATATTCTTCATTAACTGAAGCTTTGTATTATTGATTTGATTTGTTGAATGGCATGATCACCCTTCTTGGTTGTCTTTGCTGTTTTCAGTCATTTGTAGTAATTGGTCTGGGGGCGGATTCTCAAAAAGTCAGATGCCTTGCCTGTAAAACAGTACGTATGTCTATAGCATTCATTCCACCCCCCCCCCCACCCAACACACACAAAAAAAAAAGAAGCTCTGGCTTTATCTGCACTTATGACTTGCACAAATGTCATTTATTCAATGATATTGTTTTACATGTACCCTCCAGCTAAGTTTTCTAAGATAATTTTTACTGCATCTTATTGTAGAACCAAAAATCTGAATGACATGTATGAGTGCATGCATGTGATGTATCTAAATATAGGAAAGGATGTATAGTCGTGCATCATGAATATTAAACAACTATTTTATGTGCCTAACTCTATATCAGATCCCATGGCACTGAAGGTGCCAATGGTAGTGAGTTGTCTACAAGGTAAGTTGAAAAACACTTGCCAAATAAAGGGCATTATTAGCTTCATTTACTGTACTTCTAAATTATTTATCTGGTTTAGGGAAGTTGATTGTTTCAGATGAGGGTAAAAATAACTTGAAGGGAAAGATGGGTTTGTTGGAAGTGAAGCGTATCAGCTCTATGTGATGTCAATTTTTAGTAGATAGCATGCTAGATAAACTGTTTGTATTTTTTGCATTCTAGTGTAGGTAACAAGAATTTTCCCTATGGCAGGCATATTTTTGGTGCTCAAATGTGCTTTTTGTTTATGCTGCTTCATCTTTTGTCTTCCATTAGATTCATGCTTTACTTATCCAGAAGACCATTATAGCATGCTACATAGGATGTGAAAATTTCATCCTTTTCCCTCTATAAAATGACAGTACTCTAAGGGGGAAGGAGTTGAACAGTGTTTGCAGAAAGCAAATTTAATGAACTGATTTGAGTCTCCAGGAAATAAAATACATTGCCTGAGAAGAATGGAGTCCAAGTCACTGTGTATGGCACGACCCGTCTACTAGTTCCTCAATGGCTGAAAAGGCATCAAATACTATTCAAAAATTGATACAGTTCTGTACTGTGTTTATTCTATTATTCAAGTAATGTACGATTAGGAGGGTGATCTGATAGTTGCATATCTTGAACACTTGTTTGCCATTCTTTGCTCTTTCTTTGAACTTAAAGTGCTTATACTACAACTATTATTTTTTCCCAGATAAAAGTTATCTTTTCACCACTTCTAATTTGCCAGCTTTGAACAGGTTTCTTGCCTTTTGGAGAATTCTGATGATACCTCTGTTTCTGCTGCCCGGCTAGTGATCAAGTACGATGTGTATCCACTTTTGCTTAAGTGCCTAATTGATGGGTAAGCTGCTGGAGTATTCTGGATAATCGCTTTTCTAGTACAATTATTGTTAACTACCATTTATATAAGAAAGAGGCTTTAATTATCATTCAACATTGGTTTATTGTGAATACTTGAAGTGGATACTGAGCCAAAAAAAAAAAAGAAAAAATTTTGAAGAGGAAAGAAAGATTGCGATGATGTTGGCCGAGCTGAATGATATGTATTTTTTTTTTTAATAAGCTTAATGTTGTGTTGAGTAGGTTAAATTCTAGCTACATTTTGGCCAACTAGAGCACTCATTCCAGTCTTAAGGCACCATTATTTTCTTAGGGACGTTCTCTATCTACATCTTTTTGACGTGACTTGCTGTTGGAGCTTGTTTTATTACATGTACCTGTACTAGTCATTAAAAGTTGTTTATGTTAGCAATGTTTTTATAACATTTGACTAGCATGTTGTTGGAAGTTGACATCCTTGTGAAACTTTACATTTGGATATTCGCTCTTCTGAAATTTCATCATAATAACTTGTACTGATTCACCGAATGCTAGAGGGTGTTCCTACAGTGTATCTAGTCAGTTCACACTTACATTTGGAATTTTAATGGTTGTGTGTGCGTGTTTATTTATTTATTTATTATTATTATTTTTTTTTGGGGGGGGGGGTGGGTTAGGTTTTGAGGGTCTATAATAGGTAAACTGTTGTATGAAGAGACGATAAGTGCATAATTTCTTTGACTTTGTCTTCCACATTTAGATCTTCATGATAATTCATGATATTCTCATCACCTACAATGTTTGGATGATCACTCCACATTGTCTCTCAAATGGTTCTTTTTATGGTTAATGATCTAGGCAATTGAGGCATTTTTTTTAATCCTTGAGATGATGTTTCTGGCTGATTCTGGAAGGCAATCAATTAAAAAATTTGTAAACAATGGAATAAAAATTCTGTTTCTATTAATTTCATCAATCTAATTACATGGGCTCTTCTTTTATAGAAGAGGTGTTACATAAAAAGGAAAGCAATCAATCTAAGAGATATTTACATAAAAGGAAAGCAATCAATCTATGCAATAGGAAACTATAGATCTATACACAACAGGAAACTATACAATAGGAAAGGATAGCAGCTGTATATTTAGAAGAGCTTCCTAAGATTGGTTTAGGCAAGATTTCCTAAACCAATTTTAGGAAACTCATATCACATTGAATTCTCTGAATGCTAACACTCTCCCTCAAGGTGGAGAATGTATATCTCACATTCCCAACTTGCTTACCAAGTCTTTAAACCGCTTCGTTGGTAGCCCTTTGGTTAGGATATCTGCAACTTGTTCTTTGGATGGCACATAGGGTAAATGAATTAGGCCGGCTTCCAATTTTTCCTTGATAAAATGTCGGTCTATCTCAACATGTTTAGTCCTGTTATGTTGGACAGGATTTTGGGCTATGCTAATTGCTGATTGATTATCACACCAAAGGCTAATTGGTCCTTGGGCTTGAATCTTCAGGTTTTCAAGGATAATTCTGAGCCACAAAACTTCACATAGGCAAAGGGCCATAGCCCTAAATTCCGCTTCCGCACTTGATCTTGCTACAACACTTTGCTTCTTATTCCTCCATGACACCAAGTTCCCGCCTAGATAAACACAGTAACCACTTGTTGACCGCCTATCTGTGATAGACCCAGCATAGTCAGCATCTGAGAAACCCTTGATGTCCAGCTCATTCCCTGCTTTAAATAGAATTCCCTTGCCTGGAGTGGACTTGAGGTAACTTAGAATTTTTCTTACAGCAAGCATATGATCCTCAGTTGGGCTGTGCATGAACTAGCTCACAAGGCTAACTGCAAAAGCGATGTCAGGACTTGTGTGGGAGAGATAAATCAGCCTTCCAATAAGTCTTTGATACCTTCCTTTGTCCACTGGTTGGCTGCTAGGGTTGTTCCACAACCTACTGTTAGGGTCAATAGGGATTTTAGACCCTTTTCCACCTGTTAACCCTGTTTCTGCCAACAAGTCTAGCACGTACGTCCTTTGAGAAAGGAAGATCCCAGCTTTAGAATAGGCAACTTCAATTCCCAGAAAATACTTGAGAACCCCCAAGTCTTTGATCTCGAATTCCCTGAACAGCCTTTCCTTGAGTTTTTCTTGCTCCTCCTTATCATTGCCTGTGACAATCATATCATCTACATATACTAATAGAACTGTCACTTTACCTTCTTTAGAGTGTTTTATGAAGAGAGTGTGGTCTCCCCTACTTTGGTCATACCCAAAAACTTTCATAGCTTTGGAAAACCGTCCATACCAAGCCCTAGGAGACTGCTTAAGCCCATATAGAGCTTTCTTGAGCTGACATACCTTCTCTTCATGCCCTTCTTGGAACCCTAGTGGCAATTCCATATATATGTCCTTCTCCAAATCCCCATGGATGAATGCATTTTTTACATCTAGCTGTTGTAGGTTCCATCCAAAATAGGCTGCCAATGAGAGGAGAATACGTATCGTGGTCATTTTTGCGACTGGAGCAAATGTCTCAAGATAATCGACTCCATAAGATTGTGTGTATCCCTTAGCTACCAACCTGGCCTTATATCTCTCTAGGGTGCCACCAGCCTTGTATTTTACATTAAAAATCCATCTACACCCCACCAGATTGATCCCCTTAGGTCTGGACACAAGATCCCATGTATGGTTTTTTTTAAGGGCACTCATTTCCTCCAGCATAGCTTGTTTCCAATTCTGATCCTGTAAAGCCTCATTTACTGACTTATGAATGATAATTGAATCCAAGGAAACTAGGAAACTCTTATGCCTTTGGGAGAGACGATGATAGGAGAGAAAATTGGTTAAGGGATGTTGTGTACAACTCCTAACCCCTTTTCTAACTGCAATAGGTAGGTCTAAATCATCAAAGATAGGGCCATTAGAAGAAAAAATATCTTGCGTGAGATTCATACCTAGACCAGAATCCGAGGGTGGTGTATGCTGTGTGTCTTGGATAGGCTGCCTTCGCTTGTAGATGTAAGGAGACCCCTTGTACCGAACTGGAGAGGGCAGCCGTTTGATGGCCGCTTGTTCACCCAACTCAGCCTGATCATGCACTTCTTTGTGACTGCCAGGGGACAGACTAATGAGAGGATGAGAAGGTCGGGGTGGTGATGGCTGAGTTGTTTGAGTGGTAGTAGGGCTGGTGTGGTTAAGAGAATTAGAACTGGAGTGAGGTGTATGCTGAGAGGCAGACAAGAGAGTATCATCAAAGCTGTAGTCTCCATTGGAAAGTCTTTTCCCATGGGGACCAGCTGGAGAGGTACCAAAAAAAGAAAGGGACTCAACAAAGGTAACATCTTTAGAGACATACAACTTGCGAGTAGAAGGATGATAACACTTATATCCTTTTTGTGTAGGAGAATACCCTAGGAAAACACACTTAAATGCCCTTAGATCCAACTTATCTCGATGTTGTTTGGATATGTGAACAAAGGATACACACCCAAAAACTCTAAGAGGAAGAGGATTATGCACACTAAAATCTAGAAAATGAGTAGTTAGACAAGCAAGAGGGCTTTGTTGGTGAAGGAGCTTTGTGGGTACTCAATTAATAAGAAAGGAAGCAGTGAGGACAACCTCTCCCCAAAAACTTTTAGGAACTCTATGATGGTGAAGAAGAGTACGGGCCACATTAAGGAGATGTCTCATCTTTCTCTCAGCTACTCCATTTTGTTGTGGAGTATCTATACAGGAAGATTCATGGACAATTCCCTCTTGTTGGAAAAACTGATGCATATGGTGATTAAAATACTCCCGGGCATTATCAGTTCTAAGTTTCTGTATAGGTGTTCCAAATTGAGTAGTAATCATCTTACAAAAATTTGGCAACATTGTTCCTATGGCAACCTTATCTTTTAGCAAAAATACCCATGTCATTCGAGTACAATCATCAATGAAGGAGATAAACCACCGAGCCCCAGAGTAATTAGGAATTTTACAAGGCCCCCATACATCAGAATGAATTAGAGCAAAGGGTTTAGAACTGATTTTATTACTCATGGGATAAGGAACACGATGCTGTTTGGAAAGAATGCATACATCACAATGAAAGATATTGGGATCAATAGAATGAAATAAAGTAGGAAACATAACTTTTAATAGAGTAAATGGAGGGTGACCAAGGCGGTAATGATGCAACCATATATTATGATGATCTGCTGTAGTTTGAGAGGAACAAGCAACCGGTGGCTGGTTTCTAGATGGATAAGAAGCCTTCCCTACAAAGCAGTACAGCCCACCTTTTTCTTTAGCAACACCAATCCTCGTCCCTGTCTTTAGTGCCTGAAACTCACACATATTAGGTGAAAAAACAGCTTGGCAATTTAAGGTTTTAGTGAGTTGATGAATGGACAGCAGATTAGCTGATAAGTGTGGGACATGAAGGACTGGTTTGATGGAGAGATTAGGGCCAAGATCCACACTGCCATGGCCAGCAATAGGAACTGCTGTGCCATTAGCAATTGTGATCATTTTGGTGGTCCTGAGAGGTTGATAGGTGGAAAATACATAGGGGTTAGGTGTCATATGGTCTATTGCTCCCGAATCCAAGATCCAAACATCATTCCGATCAGTTTTTAAGGTAGAACAGAATGCAGAATGAGTGCATTTACCTGGGATTTCCAACTGTGTTAGAGAGTAGGATCCATCTTGCATTGATTTGAGGAAGGACTTCAGCTTGTTGATCTCTTCAGCATTAAACGGAGTGAGATTTGAGCTGCTGTCAGCCTCAGCTTTCACTCCCGGCTGGTCCTCCTCTTGCTCATTGTGTGATAGATAAACCTGATTTCTTGCAGCCAGATTCTTGAATCCTCCTCCACTCCTATTTAGGACAGCCTCTTTGCCATGAAGCTTGAAACATGTGTCACGGGTATGCTTGGGTTTCTTACAATAAGTGCACCATAGTCCCTCTCTTCCATTGGCTTGAGTTTGAGCCTCTATTTGCCCAGATCTAGGCCGTGTCCCCTCTCCTTTGTTCACTGCCATTGCTGATCCATCAGTGGCAGATTCCCTTAGCATCACTAGCCTCCTATTTTCTTCACTTCTTACCACAACAAATACCTCATTAAGAGAGGGAAGTTTTTCTCGACCAAGTAGCTGCACCCTTACTTGATCAAATTCGAGGTTAAGGCCAGCCAAAAACTCAAAAATCCTATCCTGTTCGACTATTTGGTTAAGGGTTGCAGCATCCATGCTGCAAATCATCTTTATATTCTGGTAGTGGTCTAACTCAAGCCAAAGACCATTCATATGATTATAATACTCGGTGACAGACAACCCCCCTTGTTTAGAACCATTAATTTTAGTTTTCACTTCATAGATGACTGATGCATCTTGAATTTTGGAGTAAGTTCGCTTCACAACTTCCCAAATCTCCCTAGCAGTACCCAAAAACATGTAATTCTTACTTACCTCTGGAAGCATAGCATTCCACAGCCAGGACATTATTTGGGAATCGTCAATATCCCATTTTGGGTACATAGGATCGGTTGCCCTTGGAAGAGAGGTAGTGAGATGATCGATCTTACCCCTTCCTTTAAGAAATGTCCTTACCAATTGAG
The DNA here is from genome assembly GCA_036245055.1 of Diospyros kaki. Classification (NCBI taxonomy): domain Eukaryota; kingdom Viridiplantae; phylum Streptophyta; class Magnoliopsida; order Ericales; family Ebenaceae; genus Diospyros; species Diospyros kaki. The sequence continues at coordinate 39,122,116 of BSEG01000011.1, forward strand.
CCCACTGTAGGTAGTTTCTCCCATCTAGTCGATAGGATAGGTGGAAATTGGGCAACTCCCCTACTGCTGCTCCATGCCCAGCTTCTGGGATTGCTGCTGGAACTTCATCTACTGCTGGTGAGGTTTCTCCGATTATCATTGCTTTAGATAGTTCAGACATGCTACAGAGAACTTAAATAAAATGCGAGAAGGCTGGCAGCAAGACAGGAAGAATGTGTGTGATGCAGGAAGGGTTTCAGAAGGTACTGCAGTGCTGAAAGGTGCAATGAAGGCACTAGGGTTTGTAGGGCTGTGATGGCTCTGATACCATGTAAACAATGGAATAAAAATTCTGTTTCTATTAATCTCATCAATCTAATTACATGGGCTCTTCTTTTATAGAAGAGGTGTTACATAAAAAGGAAAGCAATCAATCTAAGAGATATTTACATAAAAGGAAAGCAATCAATCTATGCAATAGGAAACTATAGATCTATACACAACAAGAAACTATACAATAGGAAAGGATAGCAGCTATATATTTAGAAGAGTTTCCTAAGATTGGTTTAGGCAAGATTTCCTAAACCAATTTTAGGAAACTCATATCACATTGAATTCTTTGAATGCTAACAAAATTCAAAATGTTACTTAATAATAAGTAAAAAAGGAGCAAAATAAAACCTTCTTACACCTTAAAAGATGACATGTTTGAGTAAACCAAACCACTTGCCGCTTCTTATCCACCTTACTTTGTCGTGTTTACCAGCTGAAGTTCTGGATAGATTCTCTTGCCTCCAAGAGCTCAAAAAGGAATAGACCTGCCCTCCATTCAATGTTGTTGCCACATATTTAACAAACTAAAGTCCTTTGTCAAAAAGATGCCCAACACTTGGTGCCCCCAAATTTCCAAGATAGAAATGTCAGATTATGTATGGCAATAGAAGTGTCTTGCTCAAATGTCCTTGAACTGCCAGCGTAATGTATGATCTAACAAGCACAGAATTTTGAGATGCTTTCACTTCATAAAGTTAAAGGTATCAGAAATGGGGGTCATACTCCACATAGCACTGTGTGGGCCAACTCTTTGTAGTGAGTTATCTTGTGTTTGTTTGTTTTAGTTGTAGTTGCTTGGCATTTCTAGAACAAATGTTACTATCTCCAACTTTCAGAGTAGTTAAATTTACCTTCCAGCATCTTCTTTGTTTTGCTCTTCCTATTAATTTGGTGAACACAAATCGTGCAAAACATGAAAGAAAACCTCATGAACTATTGGTTTTTCCCCCTTCTGTAGTGATGAACAAGTTGCCAATGCATCAATGGATGCAATTAGAAGTTTGGCTGGCTATGCAGAAGGAATGGTAAGGATTTGGTTGTTTGTCTCCTTCAAGGTCAAAGCTTTTTAGTTGTTTATTTACTTTATTGTGAGGACATGAGAAAGTTACAGGAGCTGATTTACAGGAGCAAATGATCTCTTTCTATGAGTCTTGACTTTATTTATTTTATTCTATTTAGTTATTGTTTTCTCTAATTTTGTTTAGGACGTCATCTTTCCTGCTAATATCAGTGAAGCTACTCATCTTAGGAATTTAGCTGCAGGATGCTCATCAGTGGTATAGTACTGCATAATTGATAACTTAAGTTTATAATAGGCAGCATTACTTACAAAGATTTCATACCAATAGCAGCTTTTTTGCAATTACCTGTAGTTTTTTATTTTTATTTTATGGCATAGTCAAATTTGATGTTGTGACCAATCATATTGATCTTATCAGTCCGTGTGCATTTGTGTATGCCATTTACAATTTCTAGCTATTGCCTTATCCTGGTATCATGTAATTGCATCATGTACGATAACACTATTATCGGCAGTGTCCTTGATGTTACTTTGGTAAAGGCAATCTCATGAATATATTGCCCAAATTCTTTTTTCTTTGGATCCAAAAGCTGCCAGTTCAGATTCTTTATCTAATAGTCAATGGCACTGCACTGGTTATTGTCATGCCTACACTGGTGTTTCAGGGACGGGTCCGGGTTTTAGCTTTGATTGTGAAGCTGTTCTCTATTTCCAGCTCTGTGGCATCTGTAGTTTACAACTCAAATCTTCTTGATCTTCTTGAGGCAGAAGTGAGGAATGCAGATGATACACTTGTAACTTTGACTGTTTTGGAGCTATTTTATGAGGTTTGTCATCATTAACTTACAATTTGTATTATTCCAGTTGCCACATGGGGCTTGTGCTAATAGTTGCATTGTGGATGTTGTGACTCTGGTATGATACCATCTATTAGCTGGTCAATTTTTGTATATTCTGGCTACTTTTAACACTTTTCAAGCTCAGTTTTCCCTTTAAGTGAAGATTTTGGTGCATCTATATTTTGTCATGATTGCAAAATGCATGACCAGTTGAAGCTTACAGAGAATGTACTAGGCATGCGCATATCTTTTATTCATTTTGTTTTTGTTTTCATTTTTCTTGTAATGTTACTTGAGTTATGCTGCACTGCACTGTCTTCTGACTGTATGTATGGTGGATGAAGTTGGCAGAAGTTCAGCACAGTACAGAGTTCTTGTCGAAGACTACACTTCTGCAGTTGCTTATTTCTTTGATAAGGTACTTGTTTGACAAAAGTCTCACCATTCTATTTTCTCAATTCTACTCCTTTCATGCATTAGACGAAGTTGTATCTTTTTGTAGCAATGCTTCAATTGAATCAATTTTGAGAGCAAGGGCAATGATGATACTTGGAAGGCTTATGTCCAAGGAGAATGCTTTTTTGTTTATTCCTGAATCTAGTAAGCGTTATGCTCAAAACTTCAAGTTCTTGATACTTTGGTACTTACTATTTACTTGTGGTTTGAAGATGAGGTCTGGACCATTCATGACCCTCCACCTCCCAGCTGGATGTCTTTAGTATTCTTTTAGTTGCACACAAAGTGTAATGTATAGTGGCTTTTTTCTTAGTAACTGCTCTTTCTGCATTTGTTTTATATTCCTGCAATGCCCAAGCATTGCAGGACTATGTATTGGGTTAGGCTCATGCACAATGGTTTTTTAAACACAAGGATGCTATGTTGGTAGCCATATGCTATTCAATGTTAAAGCTGTCCCACAGTTCACTTATTGCATCATTAGAAACAAAATATTCCAAACTAGGTATATCCTCTTTGTGAAGAACACATTTGGATTCTATATTTTGTGCCTGAACTTAATTAAGACTCTTTGCAGCTAGGGGGTCTCAGTCGTATGGGTTTTTTATCTTTTCCTTTCTATCAAGGGCTGTAATTTCCATTCAATCCCAATATCAAGTGTATTATCATTACTTCTAATTTTGATTTTTCTAGTCCCAAGCATTACTCTTAATGTGGATCCTCTCTCTCTCTCTCTCTCTAACTTATTGGTTGTATGTCTGAAACCATTTCAATTAATTTTCTTTCATTTATCTCTTGTAGATACTGGCTATATCATCTCATGAATCCAAAACTAATCCTATTCTCCTAGTTTTATCATTCACTTACTTCATCATTTTAATCACATTATTTTGTTAACATGTTTCTTAATTTCCCAACATTATACTCCAGAAAATATGGTTACTCTTTGCTCTGATCTCATAATATGGGTCTATCAAATCGAACATTTGAAATATGTTAAGACTTTTGTTTCCAATTATGTTAGTTGTGATTTGTGGTCAATTCTAGTTGTTTGATCTATCTATAAACGAGTATAGAAGTTGGCTACATATTGGTTATAGTTGAAACTAGGTTGATAGGGCCCTTGTTCGTCACACATACCAACGACGTAAAAGGAAAGGAGAAGTAGGGGCAGTTAAGGAAAAAAACACAACGACAGAAGAGTCACATTCGGTTGGGGGAGAATAACCAACTCACATGGATGCAACAGACTAGGGAATCCATATAAAAGGAAGGGAAAAGGAGAGAAAGGTAGCTAGAGAATTCAAAAGAAGTTTTGGGAGAGAAGGCCCTCTCGAATAGGCCATTAATTGTTTCATTTTGTTCATTCATAGCTTTGTAATTGGAGACTTCTATTGTTTTGATTTGGAGATCCTATCATTTTGGTATCAAAACTTTGATCCATGGAAGTGACCGTCTCTGAAAGAGTGGGTGAGCTGGAAGGAACATTGGAAAGTTACCATCAACAGATGGAGGGGCACATTGAGGGACTACAGGAGGGATTGGAATAGATGAAAATTGAATTCCAAAGGGTGCAAAATATAGAGAATAACATGACGGTGATGTTGGACCAATTCAATCTCTTGATGGCGAAATGGGAGGAGTAGGAACAAGAGAGGAAGGGAAGGCACGGTGGAGAAAACAAACCTCCGGATTCCTCCCTATCAATTGAGCTGACACCGAATACAAGAGGGAGGAGTGGCGAAGTAGGCAGTGGAATTGATGGAAACTCGATATAGGACACACGCTTTAGGCAGTTGGAAATGCCAATTTTCAATGGTGATGATTTGGATGGATGGGCTTTTAGGGTTGAGCGATACTTTGTTGTAAACCAATTGATGGAGGCTGAGAAATTGGAGACTTTGTGTTTTGAAGGAGGAGCCCTTTCATGGTTCCAGGGGGAATAAAGGAGATGAAGGGTGAGAAGTTGGGAGGAGCTAAAGGGGCTGTTGAGGAATTGGTTCCGGTGTACGCAAGAAGGCTTCGTGGAGGAGAGATTTCTAGCTCTTCAGCAATGGGGATCCGTCAAGGACTATCGGCTTTGCTTTGAGATGTTAGCATCGCCGGTTGGTGATATGCCTAAGGTTGTATAAGAGGGGCATTTCGTTAATGGGCTCAGACCAGAGATACGGGCTGAAATCAAAGTGTTAAGGCCCGCTGATCTGGAGAATATCATGGATATGGCCCAGAGGATTGAGGACAGGAATCAAGTGCTCCAAGGAAACTGTTTTGGTTACAGCATAAGTAAGGTGACGACACCCTCAGCCCTGACCCCTAATATGTAGCGATTTCCATTGTCTCCACGTTTGAATCCTCCCAAAACTACAATAGTTAGCCAAACTAACCCCTCTCGGTCACTAGCCATCGGAAAATTGAACACCCCACCCGTCAAACGATTGAGTGAAAGTGAGCTGCAAGCAAAGCGTGCAAAGGGATTATGTTTTCGCTGTGATGAGAAGTACTCTATTGGGCATAAATGTAAGAACAAGGAGTTGCAAGTGATGGTCATCTATGAAGAAGAAAGAGAAGAAAAAGAAGAAGAAGAAATGGAGCGAGCCGAGGCAGTGGAGAATTTTGAGGATTTGGAAGAGACAGTCAAGGTGGGAGAAATGATGGAGTTATCATTGAATTCAGTAGTGGGGTTAACACCTCCATAGATGATGAAGGTTAAGAGGACAATAAAAGGCCAAGAAGTGGTGGTCTTAATCGATAGTGGAGCTTCTCATAACTTCATAGCCATTGATCTGGTGTAGAAGTTGGGACTAATACAGACACAAACTTAAGGCTACGGTGTGATCATGGGCTTGGGCATGGCGATATAGGGGGTTGGAGTGTGTAAGGGGGTGACCTTGTCGTTGCAAATTGTGGAGATAGTCGAGGACTTCCTGCCATTAGAACTGGGAAGCTTTGATGTCATTCTCAAGATGAAATGGTTAGCCACACTCGGGGAAACACAGGTGGATTGGGGCTTGTTAATTATGAAGTTTTAGAGTAGGGGACACGGCTATCGCATTGCATGGGGATCCCAGCCTCAGCAAAACGGTAGTGACCTTGAAGTCGATGATGAAGGCATTCCGTGAAAGTGGGGAAGGAGTGCTTCTAGAATTGGGAAGTTTGATGGCTAAAGTAATAGAGGTAAGGGTGGCAGTCCCTGACAGTTTGCAGGAAGTGTTAACATAATTCAAGGTTGTCTTTGAGGAGTTGTGTGGACTACCCTGCATCGGAGGTGGGATCATACTATTACGCTGCAACTTGGGATTTCTTCGGTAAGTGTGAGACCTTACCGCTATCCCCACCTCCAGAAAAATGAGATTGAAAAGCTGGTTCGAGAGATGTTGGTAGTAGGGATCTTTAGGCTGAGCATTAGCCCATTTTCCAGTCTCGTGTTGCTGGTCAAGAAGAAGGACGGTGGGTGGAGATTTTGCGTGGACTACAAGGCCTTAAACAAGGTAACTATCCCTGATAAATTTACAATTCCAGTCATTGAAGAACTCTTGGATGAGCTAAATGGGGTTGTAGTTTTTTCTAAGTTAGATTTGAAATTGAGTTATCATTAGATATGTATCGCACCCGATGATAATCCGAAAACTACTTTTCGCACACGAGGGTCATTATGAATTTATGGTGATGCCGTTTGGATTAATAAACGCACCCGCCACATTCTAATCTTTGATGAATGAGATTTTTAAGGAGCAGTTGAGGTAGTTTGTTCTCATGTTTTCCAATGACATTTTGATATACAATAGAATGGTGAAGAAATGTCAAGATCACTTACGTTGTGTGTTGGGGATATTTGACGAGAGCAAGTTATATGCCAAGGCAAAAAAGTGTCAGTTTGGACAATTGGAGATTGAATATTTCAGGCACATCATTTTGCGACAAGGGGTGGTCGTTGACAGGTCAAAGATTCAAGCAGTAATAGATTGGCCCAGCCCTCGCTCACTGTGAGAACTCCGTGGTTTCTTGGGGCTTACCAGATATTATTGCATATTTGTGCGGAATTATGGGAAATTAGGTTGGCCATTGATCGAGCATCTTCAGAAAAATAATTCTATTGGGATGAGTCATCCGAGCAAGCTTTTCCGTCCTTAAAGGTAGCCATGACATCTCTACCCGTACTCGCTCTACCTGATTTTTCGAAGGAGTTTGTGGTGGAGACAGATGCATCTGGGCATGGACTTGGGGTTGTATTGATGCGGGATCAGAGACTGCTCGCCTTCTATAGTCATGCCTTAAATCCCAAGGGTTGGAATAAGTCGGTCTATGAGAGGGAATTGATGGCTATTGTATTCGCGGTACAAGAGTGGCGACATTACTTATTGGGGAGGAAATTCATAATTCGTATCGATTAGAAAAGTCTTAGCTTTCTGATGGAACAACAATTGGTTAGCCTGGAATGTTAGAAATGGGTGGTGAAATTGACGGGCTACAATTTTGAGATCCAATATCGTCCCGGTTTGGAGAATCGTGCTGCTGATGCACTTTCCCGGCTTCACTCCCCTGTCATATTAATGGCCCTCACCATTCCTCGAGTGTTACAGTTGGATCAGCTCAAAAAAGAGGTGGAGGAAAACAATAAATTTTTCAGCAGATTATCAGAGAGCTCCAAACTGACCCATCAAGTAAGCCAGATCATTCTTGGGTGGATAGACATTTATTGTTTAGAGGGAAGTTGCTTCTCCCCATAGGTTCGACATTGATTCCCTTAGTGCTTCAGGAGGGTCATGACGAACACATTGGAGGCCACTCCAGGTTTTTGAAGACATACAAACGGGTATATGCCAATGTGTATTGGGTAGGGATGAAAAAAGACATCTACCAGTATGTTCGCCACTGCTTTGTGTGCCAGCAGAACAAATATGTGGCTCTTTTCCCCAAGGGACTGCTTCAGCCACTTTCTATTCCACGTCAAATTTGGGAGGATGTGTCAATGGACTTCATAGAAGGGCTTCTGAAATCAAGAGGTATGGATTCAATTTTGGTTGTGGTGGACCGGCTTAGCAAGTATGGGTATTTTATTGGTTTGAGGCACCCATTTTCAGCCACCAATATAACAAGCATCTTTGTCAAGGAAATTGTCTGGCTGCATGGGTTCCCCAAGTCTATCGTTTCGAATAGAGAAAGTCTTCATCAGCCATTTTTGGAAGGAACTATTCTGGTTGCGGGCCACTAAGCTGAATAGAAGTACAGCCTACCACCTAGTCCGACGGCCAAATGTAAGTCCTCAACGGAACTTTAGAAACATATCTCAGATGTTTTTCCGCCTCCACACCAAAAGCATGGTACAGTTGGCTTCCTTGGGCAGAATATTGGTATAATACTTCTTATCACGTTTCCTCCCAGCTAACTCCATTTCAGATCGTTTGTGGGCGTGAACCTCCCCCACTGCTGCGATTTGAGAAGGGTACCACAGCTGTCTCAGGGTTGGAACAACAGTTGTTAGAAAGGGATCTGAAGCTGGAAGAGTTGAAAGCCCAATTGCTGTGGGCTCAAGTGAAGATGAAACACATAGTAGATAAGAGGAGGGAGGACATCTAGTTTGAGATAGGAGACTTAGTATATTTGAAACTTTGCTCGTATAGACAAAAAACCTTGGCTTCCAAGCCAAATGAAAAGCTATCACCAAGGTTTATGGACCTTTCAGTGGAGAAATGAATTGGGAAGGTGGCGTACAAGCTGTCTCTCCCACCCTCTTGTGCCATCCATTCCGTATTTCACGTCTCCCAGCTACGTAAGGTAGAGGGAGCATTGCAGGTGGCTTCTACAATCCTTGGCTAGTTAACTGCAGAGCTAGAGATGGTGGTTGAACTAGAATTCCTACTGGGGGTAAGACTTGGCTCGGGGAAAAACTTGAGAGGCCTTGATGTACTAATCCAATGGAAGGGGTTGCCACCCCTGGAGGCCACTTGGGAGCCGTACAATCAAATATTGCATCAGTATCTTGAGTTTCACCTCAAGGACAAGGTGAATCTCATGGGTAGGAGTAATGGTAGGGCCCCTGTTTGTCACACATACCAGCGACGTAAAAGGAAAGGAGAAGCAGGGGTAGTTAAGGAAAAAAACACAAGGGCAAAAGAGTCACATTCGGTTGGGGGAGATAAACCAACTCACGTGGCTGCAACAAACTAGGGAATCCATATAAAAGGCAGGGAAAAGGAGAGAGAGGTAGCTAGAGAATTCAGAAGAAGTTTTGGGAGAGAAGGCCCTCTCAAATAGGCCATTAATTGTTTCATTTTGTTCATTCATAGCTTTGTAATTGGAGACTTCTATTGTTTTGATTTGGAGATCCTATCATAGGTTTGAGCAAGATTATTGCTGAAGCTCTCCTTATATAGGATATTCCAAAGTTTCAATTTATCTAATCATATACACAAAAATATTATCTACAAAGTACTGAAATACTGCACTGTTTATCAGATTAGTTACATTTACTTTATGAACAAGCGTCACTTAGCACACAAAAGGTACATTCTTTATCAATCATCTTACCAAACACAAAATATTGACTTCACTAAGCAATAGATTATTCATAAAAATATAAGAATTTATGAGTAAAAAAAAATCTGCTGTACCATTTAAAAACTCTAATCAACATGTATTCATATCCCCCCACCTCCCAACAAATAAAAAAAAAGAAAAAAGAAAAAGGCAAGCTCCCATGCCAAATAACTAACTGCTGTTGGACATTACACCAGCATGGCATACTTGACATGAATTTTGATATGTCTCACCAGTTATTGCTGTGATGTGCCAAGCGCATACATTGACCAGTCTGACAAGTATATGTGTTGGATATGCATATGGATATTGCACCTATTATTTAGTTGACCATAATAATGGAATTCTAAGGATACTTGAAACTTTGGTAACCATGCTTTTAGCTCTATGCATTCAAATCCATTGATGTATTGTTTAGTTGCTAAATAGTTGGAAAATTGGTTGCTAAATATAATACGCATGATACAGAAACATCAGATGAAGTATTGCATTTTTGAGCCATGATTTAATTTTGAAAAGTCAAGAGATTATCTTTGACAGTAATGTTAATTTTCTATGCTAGGTGTTAGAACTGTTATTTCAGCCATTGATGAAAGGCTTGGCTTGTTGGAAAGTCAAGATGTAGATGAATGTGAATGTGCACTTGAAGCATTGGGTCAAATAGGGATGAGTAAGTATGCCTTTAAATGTTTTATCCCAATGTGATATTTCATCAGGCAAACCAACTTTCTTACTTATCAGTGCGTTGAGCTCCTTCTGTCTTAACTATGAAATTTTGCTGCAGCAAGATATGGTCTCCACTGCTCTGAAGCTTGGCTTTATTCCTATTAATTATCTTTTATCTAATTTTATCTAAGAGATACAAATGAACTTTCTTTTTTTTTGGGAATGAAAAACATTCAGTTAGAGTGATCAAACTCAAACCAAACTTGTGTCTAGACCCTAGTTCTAATTGATGTTTCGTTAGAAGATAGAAATGGAAATTGAGGGAGAAATAGCTAGAATTGAGGGGGAACAGACTGAAATTAGGGAGAATTAACAAAAATGAGGGGAGAATTCGAGAGAAAGAGGGGAGAAAAATAGATAGAACTTGAAGGAGAACAGAGAAAATTCAATAAACTTGATAATTCATACATTGACATCCTTGGCCATGAGGGTTACAACTGTATATATAAGCAGCCCCTAATTCTATAGAGTAGTTACCACTACTCCACTACTAGTAATTGTTCCTTAATTACTACATAACCTTATAAATCATTCCATAATTGAAAATAATTAGATAATAAAAGCAATAACTAACTACTTCTACAAAATAAGTAAAAATAAAATAAAAATAACAAGTTGGTCATGACATTTCATCCCCCTTAAAAGATTTCTAGTCCCCAAGAAATCTCAACATTTGGCCTCACTTCTTCACCCAATCCTTGCTTTCTCTTTTTGATTCATTCTTCTTAGACCGTTCTTTCCAGTGATTTCCTTGATGGTGCCTAAATGATCAGCCAAATTTGTTACCAGCCAAGGACAAATGTTAACTTCTTTTTCTTCCTCGCTGGCTCTATCTAGTAAATCCTCCATTACTAACTTTGCAATGACCTCATGTAATGGAGGGGTACCTATTCTCTCAAGAATAGCGGGCTTGAAATCTTTAAGACCCAAAGTTGATGTAAAAGTAACCTTCTCTAATAGCACAACATCTTTTGTTGCCTACTTCTTGGTGTACCCCAAGGGTCCATCTTCAATCGATCTCTTCCAATGGTGTCATAGTGATTTTTCCTACAACTGCCATTCCTTTCTTGGCATCCAATTTAGGATGTTTCTTAGCTTCTTGTAAGTAAAAAATCTGAGGACGGACCCTAACGCCTACTTGAATCAATTCTACAGTAGAAGTTGAAAGAAATTCTACTGATAGACTAACCTGAAATCTCGTTGAAATCATAATCATTAAGTCTTCCAGCTTTTTATTTAACTCTTCCTTGAATACTTTCTCCACGATTGAATTCTCTCAAGAGTTCCTTCAACCATTTGCACAGTTCAAATTCTTCAAAATTCACTTTGAACAGCGATTGTAACTATTTCTGATAATTCTGTAACTGCCTCTGATCCTCTTCTAGAAATCAACTTGTCCGGCTCACCTCCCAAAGTCTGGTCGAAAATGCCTAGATGCAACCAAGAACCGGACAACTTTGATACCAAATGTAATACCCCAATAGCCTAGAGAAGAGTAGTATATATCGAGGATAAGTAAGGAAGGAAACAACACTAGTTGGATACCTTTTGGGCTGAATAATGGCAAAGAACTCTAGGGTTAAGCGTGCTTGAGCTGGGGAAGCTCAAGGATGGGTGACTCTCTGAGAAGTTCGCGTAGGCTCATTAGGGTAAGTTGTTTTGGTCCTTCTTATTGCTCGATGCGGGATGTTACAGGTAGTATCAGAACCGACACTCGAGCCTCTGAGTGCGATGGTGGGGCAAACCTCAGCGAGGACGCTGAGTCCCTAGGGGGGGTGCGTGTAGGCACCTTAAGTGAATCCCACATCGGCCATGCAAGGGGGGGGGGAGATATAGGATCGGTTGTAAGGTCGCATGACGAGGATGTCATGTGCTTAAGGGGGGGAGAATGTAATACCTCAAGAGCGCAGAGAAGAGTAGTATATATCGAGGATAAGTAAGAAAGGAAACACTACCAGCTGGATACCTTTTTGGTTGAATGTAGGCAAAGAACTCTAGGGTTAAGCGTGCTTGAACTGAGGAAGCTCAAAGATGGGTGACTCCTTGGGAAGTTCGCGTAGCCCCATTAGAGTAAGTTGTTCTGGTCATTCCTATCGCTCGATGCAGGATGTTACACCAAATGTTAGGATCCTAGTTTTAATTGATGTTTCCATATAAAATAGAACTGGAAATTGAGGGAGAAATAACAAGAATTGAGGGGGAAACATACTAGAATTAGGGAGAACTAACAGAAATAAGGGGAGAATCTGAGAGAATGGGGGTAGAAAAATAAACAGAACTTGAAGGAGAATAGAGAGAATTCAATAAATTTGATAATTTATACATTGACATCCTTGGCCGTGAGGGTTACAGCTGTATATATAAGTAGCCCACAATTCTATAGAGCAGTTACCACCATTCCACTACTAGTAATTGCTCCTTAATTACTACATAATCTCCTAAATCACTCCGTAACTGAGAATAATAAGATAATATAGGCAATAACTAACTACTACTGCAAAATAAGTAAAAATAGAAATAAAAATAGCAAGCTAGTCATGACAACTTGGTGTTTAAAATCCTATCATGACAGTACTTATGCTTAACCCACTCTAGTTGCATGTCATAAGTACCTAAGTACTTGTTGTGAATAGGGATAGGGGCCAATGGGTGGACTATTAGCATGATGGTCCTAAGCTCATAAGTAGCATGCCATCTATCTGGTAAGCATGCATGGTCTGAAAACTGAAATTTTTATAGGTTAACTTTTTGGGTGGTCCTGTTGCCATGTTACTCATGGCTGTTGATGTAATATTTGTTTGATGGATGAAAACATCCTTTCCTTGGGTGCTTCAATTCCTAAAAGGGGAAATAAGGGGTTACCTATAAGTTCTTATTGATATCAAGTCCTTTATATTTTGGTTCTTTATTTGATTGGCTCCTTTTTTTCCCTCAAATTGTCCTTATATAGGGGTATTCAGAAAATTGGCCAAGTTTTGCTTCATCTAGATTTTATAAGAGTGTGTCGTCTTATTAGTATTTAAGTAGTTGAAGTGTAAAGTTACTATGGAATCTGTCAACTGACTAGAATCTGGTTAATTTAACTTTCTTGGAACCAAGTGTGCGGGGAAAGTGAATGTGTAAACTGTGAAAGTTAGGAAGCTTTTGAAGAACATACCTTATAGTTCAAGGAATTGATGAGACACTTAAAAGTATGCTAAAATTTTAGGATTGCATGCTACTCTTCTCCACTCCCATATCTCATGAGAAGCTTTATTGTATTGTCTTTGGTTCTGACTTCTTTTTATTATTATTATGGTGCTTCTAGCAATCCAAGGAGCAATTTTACTACTCTTGGGTATACCTCCTGCTGCTAGACTTGTAGTCGATGCTGCCTTTGATCGGCATGGGCGTGGTAAACAGCTGGTGAGTTAACCTGCTACATCCATGTTTTTGTTTATTTTCTTTGTTTTCCTCTCTTTTTAAGAACTTGAATTGAAACCCTTGCCACATTTTTTTAGCCTATGCTTGGCTCTCTTTTTGTTGTTTCTTATTTTTTATTGTGCTTAAGATTATATTGTGTGGTTGTACAAGAAAATAAAATTAGAAATGAGATTATTCATAATTATGTTGGAGTGGCTTCTATTGAAGATAAGTTGTATGAGACACACTTAAGATAGATTGGTCATGTGAGAAGAAGACCTATTGAGACTCCTATGAGGATAGTAGATAGAAGAAACAAGTATCTAACAAAAGAAGTAGGGGAAGGCCAAGAAAAAATTGATGGTAAACACTTAAGTATTATATAAGTTATAATGGCCTTACAAAAGAAAAGGTCGTAAATAGAAATGACTGGTGGATTAAAATTTATATAGCTGACCCCACCCATATTGTGGGATAAGAGCTTTTGCACACGCAGAATCTAAGACACTAGATGGAGGAACTTTTCACACATCAGAGGCGTGAAATTTATAATTCTTTGAGCTTACTTTATATACAGCAACAGACAACAATTGATCTGGATAAGAAAAGTGATATTACCTATATTGATGGTAAGACTAAATGGGGGATGCCAAACATTGTGGTTTAATTGAAAATGCCTTTGGTGGAGTGGGGAGAAAGATGCTTTAATATTGTGTCCAAGCTAGCTGCATGGAGAGCGGTGGGGACACAAGATGGGTCATGACACAACAATTGTCTAAAAAATTTGAGGATTTGACACAATAGACATTTATTTATATGTATTTTTTATAAGTAGACAAAAAAGATAGTAATTATAAATATATTCATATGTTACTATATAAAAAGTTTTTCTTTTTTCTTTTCATGTATAGAGAGAAGAAGTTTGAATAAAAACTTATAAAAACTTATAACGTCTATTTTAGAAATTTCCTTTAATAAACAAGTTGAAGTTTTTGCACTTCATGACCATTGAGATTAAGAATTCCAGAAGTGAGAAGAGCCTGTAAACCTCAGTAGTTTTTGTTTATAATTGATTTTCAACTTCTGTTTCTAAACTTGAAACCTGTTAATTTGTTTAAGGAAATGCCATATGTTGTCCTCATATGGCCTGCTAGGTATGGTATTGAGTTCTAAAAGTTTAATGAGGATGCATTTGGATGTCTTGTCTGACATGTATCCAGATGTGTCAACAAGTATCAATGTCTAATACATTAAACCTTCTTAGAAATATTTGTGATTCTTAGAATTGTAGTAGTTTTGAGCACTTAGTTAAATGTAGTTGAGTCTTCTTCACCTTTGTGCGCCACAATAGGTTCAAGCCTAACTGTGTAATGACCCTAGAAGTTTGGCAGTCAAGGATTACATATTTATGGGACAAACATAGATTAATAGGACATTAAGAGAATAATTGAACACTTTAAATGTTCTGTCAGGATAGACTATATGTATGTCATGGTTTAGTTTCTCTATTTTAGCAGATCTTTGTGATTTTATTTGCTTTTTATGTCCCTGGTGAATTCAACTCCCATTAGATGCCTCCTTTTCTATACGGTGTTGAACTTTTTCATACATGTATTTGACTTATTTTTTTAAATTGATCATGATCTTATTCTAGTCAGACTAAAATTGAATTAAAGCAGTTTCAGTTTTTACAAGAAGTTTTTGATGTGAAGCAATTTGATAGAAATATCAGCTAATGCAGTTTTGGTGCAGTCTTTTTGCATGAAAGTAGCAGAAGAATTATCAATCTCTTTGTTGTTTTCAATTGTTGTGTTTCCATATTGTACTTGTTGGTTTCACTATGTCAACTAAGTTATGGAACACAACTATATCAATTATCTTCATTCACCACCATCTCATGAAATTTCTCCATGTGAAGATGGTGTTCAAACTTCATTTCATCATTACTCCGCCAGGGGATATTATCCACTGCCGGTCCCAAGCCCGGATAAAGGAGGAGGGTTGCGTTAGGTAGCCGACAGCCAGCGTAAAACCTAGTCGGATCCAAATATGAATTCTAGACAAACTATCTGTTGGGATGTAACCCACATAGAAGTCTAGAATTCATGTAGCCAACTCCACATAGTGGGATAACGGCTGGATATGTTGTTTTGTTGTTTTCAATTTTGTTTTTTCTTTGCCTTTATTGATTTCTTTGTCCTGACCACCTCTGCGGTGTTGTCATCCTACTTTGAGGAATGTGTTCATTTTTTATTTTTATTAATTTCTTTTGAGTAGCTGATGGTTTTTAGCATGACCAGTCTACCAATATGAACCTGGTCTGCAACAACTACTTTATATTTCCCAGCTACAGGAATTTTTTTCAAGATTGAAATGGCCAATTGTCTACATTTTTCACAGCTGAATTAGCAAAACTGAAAATGTTTGATCACAGATAAAAGCATGGAATATATCCCTTGACTTGTACGGGCAACGTCTTTATACAAATGCATATGTATGGATATATGTGTGTTATTTATTCTATTTATTCGCGTTAAGTGTAAACTGAGTGCTACATAATCTTGCTAATTTAAGATGTTCATTGGATGGAAAACAAAGGCTGCGTTGCATGCTCTTGGTAATATTGCAGGAGAAACTCGACCTGAGAGCAACAGGTTGCTGAATGTTGATGCAGAAGAAAGCCTTCAAGCCTTAATATATGGAACTGCATCTAGATCTCCAAAGCTTACACCTTCTGTCAGTTATTCTCATCCTGTTGATCTCTTTTATTGTTTTTATTCTCATTCTGCTCAGCATTTTGGTTGTTTTGGTTTATATCATTTTATTTGAGGACATTGGCTCATATTATATACCAAACTTATAGGAAGATATATATATATATAAATACAATTTCTCTGTATTTTTGTATTTTATATGCTGATAATTTATGTATATTTTTCCCAACCTGTGGCTTGAGGGATAATTATCCAATTTTTTCCTAAAAAAAGAGAAGAATAGAGCAAATGTTTCTTTCAGGCTTATCTTTTGCTCTCATGATATTGTTTCTTTCAAGCAAATGTTTCCCTTTACATTGTTAAAAAAGATTGACCAAATTGACTGAGTTTTCTGTATTTTGTAGGGGCTTTTCCTATCAGTTCTTCAACAGGAGTCAGAGATTCGGATTGCGGTGAGAAATTTATTTCTACGGTTTCAAAGTTTAGACATCTACGTTAGGACCATGTGGAATTCCTGAAAGTTCTTATACTGCAATATGCAAATATTACAGGGTTATAGATTGATGATGGGTTTGGTGACTCGGCCATGGTGTCTGATGGCGATATGCTCGAGACAAGAGATAATAAGTGTAGTGACTGACACATTGACTGAAACCACCAAGATAGGTTTGTTGTCATGCCACCATTTCTTGTTTTTTTTTTCTTTTATATTTTGATAAATCTGATGACATCATATTTTCTTATTGCATACCATTGGTACTTTATTTCAGTTAACCTGCCCAAAAAATAAAATGAAGTCATTCTATGTACATAATACATTCTCACATTATTATAGTTTCATATCTTACTTACCCTGCCCTTTTGAATAAATAGAAAAACAAGTAAAGGTACAGATAGCAACTGCTTTTGGAGCCATTTTCTGAATAAATGGAACATTCTTTTTCCAGATATATGAAAATTAATGGGTACTCTTCACCAGATTTGTAATTTGCATGCTCAGTACATGGTAAAATGACTTTTCTTCTGCCATTAAGAAGCATACTAGCTTTAACTGAGGAACTGGTGGAATCCATAGCAGCACTATAGTTTCAAATTTACTCCAGTTAATTCTCTGAGTTCTGTAACTTTCTTATAAAGGGGGGAAAAACCACTTGTAATTGTCAGCTAAACAACCAAATACTGTGCTTTGTTCATGTCAACATTTTGTTTGCCGTGAGCTATAGAGAACTAAATATTGCAGTTTAGGCTCTTGATCATGTGGAGAGAAAAGGATATTTGAATCTTCTGACCAATACAAACCATTTGATCTGTCTGATGTGTATATTTCAAGGTTACAAAGATGAGTATGAGAAAGTGATTCTTGCTTTCTGTTTGTGTTTTATCATTATCTTTCTTTCTTTCTTGTTTTGTTTCTGAAATCACATGTGTCACCATTTTCAGGTATGGAAGCTAGACATAATTGTTGCCAAGCAATTCAGAGGGCACTCCTGTCTTCACCTAAATTAGCAAGCGATCCTGCTCTTGCTGGAATTGCTGCAAAGGTGCGATTCTCATAATGTTGAAGCACATGCATGTGCCTTTTCTTGTTTTCCTGTTTTCCCAAGTTCGCAGGTTTGGCATGTTTCTGCCCTATCTTCCCAGATTTTGGATGTGAAGATTCAATTCATGTCTCAGCGCAAGAAGTCTGTTCAGATAGTTCTTGCCCATATTCACCTGGTGGCTGGTTCTATGCAGCTTTACTGCATAACATTTGTTTATGTGCATGCTAATGCTACTCTAATTATTGTCAATCATTCAATGGACATTGTTTTAACTTGGAATATAAGTGACGAGCTTGATTTTAGTCCTATTTTATTGGGTCTGCAGTTGGATGAAGCTGTGAGAAGGGGTCCTTACCTGGCAAGAAAGCATCCTGAAGCTCAACCTGCAATAATGACAGCTGAGAGATTTTGATTTACTGTTGGGGTCTTGGCTGCTGATCATATATGTACCAGGAGGCTTTCTTTTTGTACCCTTTACTTTTGACTGTTTATTATGCAAGAGATAATTCTCTTTCTTGTAAGTTTATCCTAATTTGTGTTCTAGCTCGATATGGGGGGAGGGGTGGTGGGGGGAAAGAACAAAGTTGTAAATATTTGACACAACTTCTCTGAGTTCTTGGAGTCATGTTGGTGGGTGTTAAGCTGATTGAATCCCTATTACTACCTTATGTTCCTGAAATATTGAACTTTGTTTATCAATTTAGACAATGTTCTTGGAGAAATGAAGTTGGAAGAGCAAGCAAAGTTCTGTCTTCCCTTTTTATGGTTTCCAAGCAACTAGTAACTTTCAGGTTGGGCTTATCTTACTCTCTCTTAAATTTAAGATTCACCTATTTTTCATCTTACTTTCTTTAAAACTTACGATTTGCTTATTTCATAGTTTTAGGTGATTAGATAGATCAGTTGCGAGGCAAAGTTTGGGAACCTAATCTTTCGAATAGATACAGCTGATTACGTAATCTTGTATTGAAATAAATTTAAATTCATAACCTTACGACATAGACTATTTGAGTTATCTCAAGAGGTTTAGTTAGTAGATGAATTAAATGATAATTTAGAGACATTAATATAAATTGAGTAAAATATGAATAATAATACAAGGAAAATGTATAAAGTTAGGAAAATCTTTTGCAATCAATTTCTTAACACTAGTTCAAGCTTTTTGTTTGTTTTTAGTAAATAAAAAAGTTTTGAAAAATTGCATAAAAACAAGTTAAATTATATTTTAAATTAATAACAAACAGTCAAAATAAAATAGGACGGACTTAAATTAAAACGTTAACACTTATAAACTAAATTGTCAAGGGATTATTTTTTATATAATCTCTGATCTAAATTAAAATACCTAAAAATAAAGAACTACTAAATCACATACAGTTAAAAAAAAATAAAA
The DNA here is from genome assembly GCA_036245055.1 of Diospyros kaki. Taxonomy (NCBI): domain Eukaryota; kingdom Viridiplantae; phylum Streptophyta; class Magnoliopsida; order Ericales; family Ebenaceae; genus Diospyros; species Diospyros kaki. The sequence continues at coordinate 39,141,057 of BSEG01000011.1, forward strand.
AAACACAACAAATCTTCAATGAGCAACAGAGAGCATACCCTGATGAAAATAACATAATTTGAGTATAGATGAAAATTAATCTTATGAAAAACATATCAATTATTAATTTAACTTGATATTATATGAATTTTTTAGTTTGTTAATTATCTTATTTATTTAAAATTTATAATATTTGATTCAGTGAAAAAAATAATTTGTCAATTACATAATACACAATCTATTTTATGAATTGAGATGGAGATGTTGATGTTAATGTAAAATCCATTTTGCTGTAATGTCTGTACAACTCTCCCTGGTTGTATGGATAAGATAGAGAGCGAGAGTTTAAAACTACCATAACTTCTCCCAGCTCTTCTTCCAAAGTTCTTTGCTTTTGGGAAATTGAATTCTTGTAGAGAGAGACAAAGAGGGGGGGAGAGATGGCTACTGCTACACATTGCTTTGCTCTCCCATCCAAACTCAAAGCTCTATCCCTGAGCTGCGTCCCTTCATCAATTCAGCCTAAAGCCACTGCGGCAACGTCTCTGAGCTTCAGCTTCAGCGCCTCTCAAAATGGGTTCCCAAAAGGTTTTCTCCATTGCAAACCCATCTCTCCCTCCCTCTCTGGATTTGCATTTTGCCATCTATTTAAAATCCCAAATCCTAATAATGCTTGGGGTTTTTGTTTTCAGGATTGTTGTCAATAAGGCCTGTTGTTATGAGGCCGCCGGGTCGCCGTGACTCCATCGTCTGCGAGGCCACTCCGAGTAAGAAGGCGGATTCGGCTGCGAAGCGAGCTCGCCAGGCGGAGAAGAGGCGCGTCTACAACAAAGCACGCAAGTCCGAGATCAGGACTCGGATGAAGAAGGTTACTCCCTCCCCTTTTATCTTTGTTTTAGGTTTGCTTCTTTTGATTTTGACCGCCCACGTACAGAATTCAAGAGAGAGTAGAATCCAGAAACTTTAATGACTCAATGCCTACGTTCACCTATTCCATTATATTGGGATAATCCGCCCAATCTATAGTTGCACGATGAAACTACAAAATCCTCCCATTATATAGTTTTTACATGAAATTGGGAATCATCCCCATTACACCTCTAGATTAATCTTCACACATACTATGGGGACTTTTTGTTTACTCGATCCACAATTCCATAATAATGTGATAATCCATCCAATCTATAGTTTTGTATGAAAAAACTACAAAATCCTCCTATTACACAATTTTTGCATGAAATTGGAAATCTTCCCCATTAATCCTCTATATTACTCTTCACACATACTATGGGGACTTTGTTTATTTGGCTACAGCACACACTCTAGACATACAACAACAGTAATCTGATTGCATCGTGTCACATGTTATTGGTAAAATCAAAAATAACTAAACTAGGGAGCCTATTTATAGGCGAAAGCTCTAATGGGATTACTTCTCCTAACCCCTATTCATAGTAAATTGGGTTTTATTTGAGTGACTCTATATTTATCATATTTGAATTTGAGGAGTTATTTAACATAGGATTGATGTATTTTCATTATTTTGTTGCGAAACTCCAACTGTTGTTTCAGCTTTACACTGTTTTTTTTTTTTGTTGATAAATAGTCTGTTGTTGATGTCATGAATTTGCATTCATTTTGATCCAGATCAACTATTTTGTAGGCTGTTAAGGTCTTTGTACCTTCTTACCTGTCAGCTGATCTAATGATTAGCAAATTCTGCATTGAATTGAATATCATGGCAGTGCAATCGCAACAATTTTTACTCCACAACATGTCCTTTTAAGCTTTGCTTTGCTTGTAGAAATTGTTGACAAACTGTGGTTTTTTTTTTTACTCGACAACTGCAATCACAATCATTGAGTCCACTAGGTGGGGTTGGTTATATGGATATTGTTCTTTATAAGGCCATTATATCCATGGTTTAAGGCTTTCCCATTAAATTTTCTTTGGTCTTTCTCAACTTTTCCTCTATTGAAGATTATTTATATCTTATGGCACATTTTTGACAAATATGTGGCACCAGTTGATTATTTATATCTTATAACTCTCTGTTTTTTTTTTTTTTTAAACTCTACAACTGCAATCACAATCGTTGAGTCCACTAGGTGGGGTTGGTTATATGGATATTGTTCTTTATAAGGCCATTATATCCATGTCATGTTTAAGGCTTTCCCATTAAATTTTCTTTGGTCTTTCTCAACTTTTCCTCTATTGAAGAGTATTTCTATCTTATGGCACATTTTTGACAAATATGTGGCACCAGTTGATCATTGCTATACAGTATTTGCAAAACTTGAACTGTTCATGGATGGATTGCTTTGAATAATGGCTAAATAGCAGTCCCAATAAATATTACAGTGGTGCAACTCTCCTTATGCCATAATAGAGGGAAGAAGTAGTTCTCCTAGTATTAAGATGCGTAATTTCCCAATTTTTTAGTTTTAAGGGGCTGAGATATACTTCTCATTAGGAATGGCAATGGACAGGATGCACCTTCCTCCATACCTGTGCCCTTATCCCCTTTCACTCTTATCCGTATCCATCAGATAATATATTCCATTCTCCATCCTCCTTCCATTGGGTAACAAATATCCATCAGATACCCCTTACTCATTAAATTTAAATTAAAAAAATTATATTTATGCATTTCTTATCCTAAATTCTCAATTAAAATTTGGGCTTATTAAGGTTAGTGTTGTTGAATTGACATTTTTTATTTGGCTAAGTTAGATCCCAAGTACCAGTTGTCCAGTGAGAGTATGTGTGGACTTAACCAGTAGCCAAGAACTAGTGTTGGATTAGGTAAACTGCTTGGATGAGATCTTTCATTCATAATTAATGATATTAAGGTAAACAAAACAATATGAATCATTTAATACATGCAGGTTCCGTATGAGTCAAAGGCTTTGTACTTGTCCCATGCAAGTATTTTTTTTCCTGTCGATACTTGTCCGAAGGGGACCGGGTTTGTTAGATATCCATCAGATCGGATAAAAACTGCCATCTCTACTTCTTTGAGCTATTGGAGTAGGGAAATAAGTAAAAGTAGTAAGGAATTTCGTAATGTAATAAAAATACTGCATCATAGTTTAGGCAATAGAAAGGGCAGGTAATGAAGAAAGGACACTGATAATACACCTGTTGACTTCATGAATCTGGCACACTTGGTTGACAGAATTATCATTATCCATGAAGAAATTAAATGTCTGTGCATGCGTGTGTGCATGGCGCTGGGTTGGCTGGGGGGAAGTTATCCCATAGCCACCAAACTGCTCGAATCTCTGTAAGCCCAACTTATGGGAAATTGATATATCGACTAACTGTGGGGCAATGCCATTGCTTTCTGTAATCTTTGAACTCTTACCTATTGATGATTTTTTCCCTGCAAGGGGAATACAGGATTGTTTTAATGAGTGTGAACATGGATGGACAAAAAAGATTGAAACTATTTATAAAATAGGGTGTTACTGGAAATTAGAGAGGTTCCCTGTTGATCTGAATGAAGAGAATTAGTTTATTCAGAGGTTGAACGGGAAAAGACCATAATGAACAAAATTTTCTTTCTTTTTCTTCATTTTTGTAGTTTCCCTCAACATGGAGTTTTTTGTTTCTGTTCTAGCCGATTCTAGTGGATTTTCTTTTTCCTTTTTATGTCAATGAGCACTAAAGGGATAAATCCTTTCTATATAATATGTTTTTGGAATAGGAGAAGAAAAGGTTGTTCATAAGTTGAATGACATATTGAGCGGCCCGTGGTTCTACTGCTTCTTCTTTTTCAGGTCTTGGAAGCACTGGATGTCCTCAGGAAAAAACCCGATGCACAACCTGAAGAAGTGCTTCCAATTGAGACTCTGATTGCAGATGCCTATTCAGTTATTGACAAGGCAGTGAAAGTGGGAACGTTGCACAGGAACACAGGAGCAAGGAGGAAGTCTAGGCTTGCAAGAAGAAAGAAGGCAGTTGAAATTCACCATGGCTGGTATACTCCTTCACCTGTCACTGCCTAGGTTGATCTTTTCCATCTTACATGTCTCTTGAAAGGACCCGTACTGTGAACCATTTTTCCTGTTTTCTTATAAACCGCTGTTGTTAATGCTCTTATATATGCAATGTAATGTTTCCAATCTATTTGATCTATTTCCCATTCTTTGCTCTCTAGTAACATGGTGATGGAGGATATAGAAGCAAATATTTTGAGAAATATTACTCTAGGCATAAATATAGGAATTAGCATTAACTATTTCTCTTATTTAATCCTTTAGTTATTATTTGGGTTTCATTAGAGTCCTAATCCTTATTAGAGTAGGACTAGTTACCTATATAAACCCCTCTGAGATGCATTCTTTGGCAGCTTTTGATAGTTGAATTAATATTAATATTGAGTTTCTGATTGATTGTTTTGAGTTTGTTCTTCTCCTCTTTTGGGTTCTGTATCACATAGCCATATCTAGTCAGGATTACAACTGCCACCATCTCTAAGCATGCCCCATCACTCATAATTGTGTAATATGGTTGATCAGGTACCAGTCCATTCCAACCTCACTTTTTCTCAATAAATCCCAATCTATAAACGACCTCAAGAGCAAATCCTAGGCATCACTTGTTGTCTTTGCCTCCAAGTCTCTTCATGCCATCTAAAATTACTTAAGGAACTTTCACAAGCTTCCTTGTAACTCTATGTCCTGGCTGGCATTTGGCAAACAGCAGCCACCATTCTGTCCCACTCAATCAAAAGCTCATTGATGCCAACTATAAGACTAGGGATGAGCGTGGTCAGGTTGATCCGAGAGAAAAATCAGGCACGGTTAAAAAACAAGAGAAATGGATGCACTTACGGTTACAATTACAAAATTAAAAAACTGGAAGTTACGGTTATGGTTACAATTTCGATCATGAAAATTTTATCCATAACCACAGCCCTAAGTATAACTAGAAACTATTGATTGTTGCTAAAATAATTCTATTATCCACTGTCGGTCTCAAGCTCGGATAAAGGAGGAGGGTTATGTTAGGTAGCCGACAGCTAACGTAAAACTTAGTCGGATTCAAAACATAATCTATAGACAAATTATGAAAAATTGTTGGGGCGTGGGTGTAACCTTTCATAGCGACGCGCTACATTGCCCACGTGTAGTGCCAAGTGAGTTAGGGCCGCTGCATCGGCGCCCAGATGTAGTGACAAATGAGCAAGGATCCACGCATTTGCTTGGACGGATGTGGTTAAAGAAAGTAGTCTAAAATCAAAATCAAAACCTAAATAAAAAATAAAATCAAAATAAAAAACAAAATCAAATTCAAATTCAAAGTCAAGGTCAAAAACAAAATCATAGATTAAGGATTGGGTCATGGAACATACGAATATTAATAGGCAAAGCTATGGAAGTGGTAAACATGATGATTAGGAGAAAGATTAATATTATGTGTCTTCAAGAGATGAGATGGGTAGGGAAAAAAGCAAAAATTTTATCAGAAACTAGATATAAAGTATGGTACACAAGAAATGATTGAGCGAAAAATAGAGTGGGGATTATTATGGATAAAAGCTTAGTAGATGAGGTAGTGGATGTAAAGAGAATAAGGGATATGATTATTACGGTGAAGGTTAGTTTAGGAAGAATGATTATGAATATCTTTAGTAGATATGCACCACAAGCGGGGTTATGTGAAGAGATAAAAGCAAAATTCTGGAAGGACCTAGAGGGATTCATCCAAATGATACCAAGAGGAGAGAAAATGATTATAGGAGGTGACTTAAATGGGCATATGAGTAGAGACGGAAACAACTATAGAGAGGTACATGGAGGGTATGAATTTGAGAAAATTAATAATGAGGGTAAGTCTATTCTAGTTTTTGCTATAACATATGGGCTCATCATAAACAATACTAGGTTCAAAAACGGGACGAACACTTAATCACATATAAAAATATTATATCAAGCACCCAAATAGATTACTTCCTCACGAGACAAGAGGATCGGTTATGTTGTAGGGATTGTAAGGTGATACCGGGAGAGTGTTTGACTACTCAATATAAATTTCTAGTACTTGACGTCCAAGTAAGAAATTGGAAGAGAAAAAATCACATAAAACAAAATCCAAGAATTAGGTGGGATTTAAAAGGGGAGAAGCAACTAATCTTCAAAGAAAAATTAAGGGGTAGAAGGGAATAGAATGGAGAAGGGCATACAAACCAAATGTGGAGAGAAATGGCTAATGCGTTGAGAAGCACGACAAAGGTTGTCCTTGGAGAGACAAATGATAGAGCCCCTAACTTTAAGGAGTCTTGGTGGTGGAATGAAGAGATACAATTGAAAATTAAAAATAAGAAAACTTGCTATAAGGCTGTATATTAGTGCAACAATGAAGAAAATCAAAAAAATTATAAAGAAGTAAAAAAAAAAAAGCAAAAAGAGCTTTTAGTGAAGAAAGGTCAAAAGCATATGAGAATTTATATAAATGACTTGATACAAAAGATGGAGAAAGGAATATATATAAATTAGCTAAAGCAAGAGAAAGAAAAACAAGGGATTTAAATCAAGTGAAATGCATAAAAGATGAAAATTAAAATGTATTAGTGAATGAGGGAGCGATTAAGGAGAGATGGAAGGAGTATTTCATAAAATTATTCAATGATGGTGGCAACACAAGAGTTAGGTTGGGACATCTTAGTAACTCTGAAGGGAACGTAAGCTATACATTTTATCGACGCATAAGTTCAAATAAAATAAGGCAAGTATTAAAAAAGATGAAAAATCATAAAGCGGTGGAACCGGATAATATACCAATAGAAGCATGGAAATGCATGGGAGAAGAGGGCATCTCCTGGCTAACAAAATTATTTAACGCGATCCTTAAATAAAAAAAGATGTCAGATGAGTGGATGAAGAGTACTTTGGTTCCTATATACAAGAATAAATGAGATGTTCAAAACTGTGAAAATTACAGAGGAATTAAGTTAATGAGCCATACCATGAAACTCTGGAAGAGAGTAATATAGTAGAGGCTTAGAAAAGAAACAGATGTCTCGAAAAATCAGTTTGGTTTCATGCCTGGTATGTCAACAATGAAAGCTATATACCTACTGATGCGCTTAATGGAAAGGTATCGAAATCATCAGAAGGATCTACATATGGTGTTTATAGATCTAGAAAAGACCTATGATAGGGTCCCTAGAGAAGTATTATGTAGGGTGTTGGAGAAGAAAGGAGTCCGAATAGCCTATATACAAGCCCTTAAGGACATGTATCACGGTGCAGAGACAAGGATCAGAACATGCAGAGGGGATACTGAACCGTTTAAAATTACAATAGGACTGCATCAAGGTTCTGCATTAAGTTCATACTTATTTGCTCTAGTAATGGATGAACTCACTAAAGATATTCAGACAGAGGTATCATGGTGTATGTTATTTGCAGATGACATAGTGTTGGTGGATGAAACAAAAGGAGTGACCACTAAGTTTGAGTTGTGGAGAAACAATTTAAAATCTAAAGGATTTAAATTAAGTAGAAAGAAAACAGAATATATGGAATGTAAATTTAGTAAGAATGCAAGAGTGGAGGATGTTATAATAAAATTGGAAGATCAAATCTTACAAAGAAAAGACCATTTTCGATATTTGGGATTAGTGATTCAAAAAGATGGAGAAATTCACGAGGGATGTCACACATAGAATTAAGGCAGGTTAGCTATAATAGAGAAATGTATCGGGGGTGTTATATGATGGTAATAGACCAGTCTTATTGTATGGCTCAAAATGTTAGGCAGTCAAATACTAGCATGAACAAAAGACGAGCGTAGCGGAGATGAGAATGTTAAGATAGATGTGCGGCCATATAAGAAAAGATAAAATTAGAAATGAAGTTATTTGTAGTAAGATAAGAGTAGTGCCAATCGAGGAGAAGATGAGAGAGAATAGACTAAGATAGTTTGGTCATGTGAGAAGAAGATCAAGAGACGCTTCTGTGAAGAGAGTTGATGAAATGGAACAATTAGTCAAAAAAAAAGGTAGAGACAGACCCAAGAAGATTTTGGGAGAGACATTAAAGTTTGATATGAAGTGTATGGATTTAAATAAAGATATGACAAAAGACAGAAATACATGAAAGTCTAGAATTTATATAGCTGATCCCACAGTGGGATAAAGGCTGTATATGTTGTTGTTGTTATGTTATTGTAATTTTACTTATTTGTTGTTTGTATTGTTGTAGCACTCGGATTTTTTGGGGGATATATAGGTAACAACTAGAAATGTCCACACCAAGGGGCGTGGAAAAGTTCGAATCCTTTGTCATAAGTTGTTGGTCACCACCCGAGCCACCCTTGAGAACTAACACTCGGATTGTTTAGATTACTGTAACACTAGCGTTGTTGTTGTATGGTTTTAGTTATTCATTGTCCTTTTTGTTTAGATTGTCTTTTTAAGTTGTTTGTATTATTTGTATTTAAGTGTCCTCGATTCTATGGAAACAGTTGGAAGTCTGTTTAATACTGTCGATAGCCTAGCTTGTCGTCAGGCATGGTTGACCGTTTGTCATTTAGTATCGCGTAACTTGCTGGTCTTCATTGATCATTGGCTGGTTTTATTCGACCAATCTACTTATTGTCATTAATACGATCGACAATTTGAAGTGTTACCTTCTAAAACGGTTGGAAGTTTGTTTATTATTGTTGATATTCTAGCTCAATATCTTGTAACTTACTGGCCTTCATCAACCATTGGCTACTGCTGTTCAGCCAATCTACTTATTTTCATCAAATACCATTGACAATTTGAAGTGCCACCCTCTAAAGCAGTTGGAACTTTATTTATTAATGTTGATAGTCTAGCTTTGCTGGGTTTGGTTGACCATTTGTCGCGTAGCTCTCAGTATCTTATAACTTGCTGGCCTCCGTCAACCGTTAGCTACTGCTATTTGAACATTTAACTCATTTTCATTTATTACTGTTGATAATTTGAAGCATTACCCTGTAAAATGATTGGAGGTCTGTTTACTAGTATTCGATGGTCTAGCTTATCGGGTTTGGTTGAGCATTCATCGTGCGGCTGCCAGTATCATCTCGTATCGTGCTGGCCTTCATCAGCCATTGGTTAGTGCCATTCGGCCAATCTACTCATTTTTATCAATATCGTTGACAGTTGAAGCCTTATGCTCTGTTTCCTTCCCGCTACACACATTCTGTCAACTTCTCTTAGCGGTTATTATTCAACAGTTGTCTCGATTGCAGTGTCCCCTGTCGGTTCCTTTTCCATTGGTCCATTCCGTCAGCTTCTCTTAGCGGTTATTATTCAACAGTTGTCTAGATTGCAGTGCCGCCTGTTGCTTCCTTTTCCATTGGTCCGATCTTATTCCTAAAGGTGAAATCGCTCACTTCGGACGCCCCCCACCCCCGACCCGACAGGATGTGGGCAGGTTTAACCATGGTGACCTAGTCGGACGTAGTGGCTAGACCGTGCTCACTGCGCACAAAGAGTCCCCTCACTTTGAAGAGAAGTTTACTCTCACACTATCGCTTACGAGACTCAATCTCAAATCCTTTTTTCAAAATTCACCACGAAATACACTTTGTGCCCCCCTTCTTGACCAACTAGACTGCCCATGCGAGCACCATTGGTCCGATCTTGCATGGGTGCTTGATAGTTTCTTGAGTAATGCCCTGAACGTGGAGAGGCTCATTGTCTACAGTAAAAGCAATGGTTTGAAACTGGAGTGCAAACATCAAGATTCAGGTGCTTCTCACGCTGATGACCCTGAAATGGAAACTAGAAAATGAGCCACTTTCTTGGTCAAATAAATATTTTAATCTTCGTACTTCTAGAATTTTTTTATTTAAATATTTGAATTTTTCGTTATTCCAATTACACTACTAAATTATACAATCTCAAGTTAATTGCACACATTGCCACAGTTGATCTAACGCGTGCAATGAATGCACGCTAAAATATCCAAATTGCCCTTTATATGCATGCAAACCGACCACTATCTCTGTCATAATTTTTTGCTTTTATGGTCGACTACTTTGCTTGTTTGCCTTTTGTCTTCCCCAACCAATGATGGCTTGCACTTGCTACCTTGTCGTCGACGCCTTTGCCTATTGCCTCTCGATGGCTTGGACCTGCCTCATTATTGTCCATTGAAGGAAGAAGTTGTAGCAGAGATGATGGTTGGTTTGCATGCGCATAAGGGTAATTTGGGTTCAACTATGATGAGATGTGCAATTGACTCGAAATTGTACGGTTTATGTGTGTAATTGAAACAACAAAAATTTCAAGTGTCTAAGGTAGCGTTTGTTAAAATGAACAAGATAAATGAGTATCAAAATAAGGTTAAAATGCTTTTCGAATCGAAGTATGGAATAGTCAAGATAAAATTGAGAAGCATTCTAAAATTTTGATCAAACTATTTGTTAAATTTTTTGAAATATACTAGACAACACAAGCATTATTTTTTTCTTATCTATAAGAACCAAAATATACTTATCTTGAGAAGATGAGAGATAAATATATATTGAAAAATTAAGATAAAAGTCACGTGATTTTTTTTTTAAGGGTCACTAGATAAATTTAACAAATATATTAAAAATAATAAATATCTAAAATATTTTTCATATTATATCTGACATTTTTAATTCCATTTCGTAGTTATCTAAATGAAAAAAAAAAACAAGTACAAATACAGATGATAAAATATGTATTTGGCCCTACTTTCAATTGAAGTCTTGCATTTCCCCATGGAAACAAACGGTCACATTCACTTGTTATTAGAATCTGAAAAGCATGCTCATCCGCGTTTCCTTTCCTTTGTGGTCCTGCTTGGTTAGGTCTTCAGTTTCACACACACCATCCCACACCATCATACTAATACCCCCCTTGAGTTTAGCATAAATACATAAAAGTACCCCTCACGTTTCAAAAATCTCACTGATGATTCCTATAATTTAAAAATCATATCAAGTTACCTCATACCTTTAGATTTTTGTTATAAGGGTATCCTCGACACGAGGTTGATGTAATTTTTTTTAAAATGGGAAGGGTATGTATTGTAATTAAAATCTTATGGGTGATAAATGTAATTTACTTGACTAATAATACATCATTTTGCAACAATTATGCACAAATAGTTTTTTTATGTTTTTTCACATGTAACAAAATTATATGATTATAATATTTTTGGTGTATTAAGAAAAATGTGATAAGTGGTGAAATTATGATTATAATATTTTTATTTTTAATATGACCAACCAATACATTATATGAAAACTCAAAATAAATTTAGATTTTGTGAATGTGTATTTAATGTATTTTATTTTTAATATTTAAACACATTTATTAATTATTAATAAATATATGGTATATATAAATTAATTAAATGAAATACCAAATTTACCCCTTCATTTGGTATTTATTTATGGAAAAAAGAAGTTGGCAAATTGATATTTCTTTCAATGCTTTAAAGTGGTTGGGTGCACAGAATCCGGTGCTGAGATCATCACTGCATGGATGGATTACATGGCGGCAACGTGGGCGACATGTACATAAGCATGACATAAAAAGGATATAAATTCTGGCGGTATCCCGCCAGCTCAGCGATTTCGTGTGACGCCGTCGACCGAGGACACGTGTCGGTACGGCGGCACCTCGTCACAGACAACAGAGCGAGCGGTGCGCGTCAGAATTCCCAAACGTGGCTTCCGTGAACGACCTGATCGTCTTGGGTTGGCTGGCCGGCTAGGCTGGGCTCCCGCCGCCGACAGGGAAAACCTTTTGCCGTTTCCGGAAACATCCGTGGGCCGCTCATTCTGGTCAGTGGTGGGGCCCCCGCCGTCTTCTTAACAGCCGTTAGGGGATGACGCCGCATGCAACGGATATAATAAGAATAATAATAATAATAAGGAGAGGACGGAAACCGAAATGGAAACCGAGAGGGGCAGGGGCAGCCATGGATCTGACCGCTGCCGGGGGCCGCCGCCTCGTCCGCGTGTCCTGACTCGCAACGCGTCGACACGTCACCCCCTTCCCTCACACTCTCCTCGGCGTAATTATTGCGCTTCTCTGCAAACTGCGATCAAGCCTCAGTCAAACCCCTCGCTGACCCACGCCAATCTTTTCCCACTCGCGCTTCCACTTGCCCTTTATTCCACACTCTCTCGCACGTGCTCCTTCTCATCACATAGTAATAATAATAATAATATGATTCCACTTAATTTTTATTAACAAGGTTTACATTGTATCGTGTGAACAAAAATTTAAATAAAAATTTATTTTTAAAAGGTTACTTTCACCATATTAGAGTTAAATGTAATGTTTGATTGTATGATAGAATATATTATTATTATTATATTTATGGGACGAAAGTAAATTAAAATTTACTAATAACGTTATTGTTGTGGTCTAAAAATAATCACAATAATAGAATTTGTTCAATGTGAGAGGAATTGTCACTTCAATGCCCAACGATTGGCCTATAGGGGGGGAGGGGAATCCTTTATAGAGTGAATGATCTTTCGGAGAAAGAAAACCTTTCGGGGAGAGCCCTTATCGAGAGAAATAAGGCTCAACTGCTTCTCTCCTCAAAATCACAAATCTCTCCGCAAGAAAATCTATCTACAGCTCCCTTTCTATTGGTGGCTTTGATTGCTTTAGATTGGCAAAGGTGTTGATCAACTTCGAGAGAAAGCTGGGGCTCCTAAGAAAATTGTAGACAGGAAAGAGGGTTAAAAGGCTTGCAGGAAGGAATTCTCGTGAAGACCTTCCGACAAGCAAGTTAGTATGGAAAAAATGAATAGCTGCGGAAAGGAATTCAATTGCTTGCGAAGAGAAAAGGTAGAGAGAATATGATAGGGTTACTCGATTTTTTCCATCCCTGATATTGTGTGGAGTGTTGCCTTTTATAGAGGTCGGGTAGGGGTTACAGAGAGAATCTCCATTCAATAGAAGCTTTTGGAGGGTCTAAATCTTTTTTGGAGATGGTAGTCTCTTTCAGAGAGAGGAATTCCTGAGAGACATACCCCATAGCCTTTTGGAAAGATATCTCCTGGGGTCTCTTAGAGAGAGGATACAATAGTTACCAAGCCATTTTTTTTTTTAAAATGAATCTATACCCTTATGTAAATTGTTAATTATTGAAGGGTTATGTCAGTTTTTAATGCATTCCTAATAATAAATAGACTTGAACAATGTTAAAAAAACGATTTTCCTCATAACAATTGAAGAATTGTATTAGATTATGACACTTTTTTCAATATCCAATAAACTCAAACAATATCACAATATTCGTAAAAAGTAATAACCCTTGTGCAAATCGTTAACTTTTAAAGAATATAGTCAAAATATGACGTTGTCTCTAATAACTAATAAATTCAAATGATATTATAAGTCTTGAAAAATGATCGTTGTTATCAATCTCTTAATAGAAAAATTTTTATCGACATATACAAGTCAAACAAATCAAGCATGTTTAATTCGTGATAAAAAAAATTCTAAAAGTCAAACATAAAAAAATATAATATTATAAATTTAGCTACGGAGTAATAATTAGATGGAGATTTTAGAGATTAAAGGCTTTTAAAAAAATTTCTATATTTATTTATTTAGTTAAATGTTATAAAGAAAACAGAAACAGATATTGTTAGCGATAACTGATGTGATGATGTGCGTTTATTAGTTAGGATTATGGGAGCTTTTTTTCTCTATTAGCGTCGATAATGGAGTGTTTGGCTCTTTTGGATTGCTACGTGGAAGTTTCTTATTGGCTGGCCGGGGGGAGCTAAATTCTCACGGCGCGCTTAATGTAGAATCGCCGGCGATGGAGCGTGGCTTCTTGTCGCTTCAATTCCACTGCGCCCTATAAAATCCGTTGTTTCCCAAAGCCTTTCTTCAAATCCTAATGTTTTCTCTATTTTCTTTTGTTCACAGGCAGAGCTGAAAGCGGCGGAAGCACTTGCGGATGGCGCCGAGAGACAAACCTACCGACGGCGGCAGCGGCGGAGGGGGAGGAGCCAGGGAGGGTCGCTACAGAGGCGTGAGGAAAAGGCCATGGGGCAGATACGCCGCGGAGATCAGAGATCCTGCCAAGAAGAGCCGCGTCTGGCTAGGAACGTTCGATACCGCCGAAGAAGCGGCGCGTGCTTACGATGCGGCGGCGAGGGAGTTTCGCGGCGCCAAGGCCAAGACCAATTTCCCCAGCCCCGCCGAACTCCTCGCCGCCGCTAAAAACAGCAAGAGCGCCGCTCGCAGCCCAAGCCAGGGCAGCACCGTCGAATCGGCGAGTTTCGCCCCGCAGATCGCTGCCGTCGCTCTTCCTCCGCCGGCTCTGGATCTCAATCGCGCTCACCTCGGCGTCCGTGCGCACTTCCCGGCGGTTTTCCCCGCGGCGCGTCCTATCTTTTTCTTCGACGCCATCCCACGGCCTGATGCCATAAACAACCATCTCAACATGTACAGGTTCGATCGCAAGGCCGCCGCTCTTCACCCCGCCGTCGCCGGTGCCGGCCTGAGCGAATCCGACTCCTCCTCCGTCGTTGACAACCCCGACTCCGACCGTATTCCGTCGAACCAAGTCCTGAATCTCGACCTCAACCTCCCTCCCCCTCCGGAGGCCGCCTGAAGATCGCGCAGGAACCGCAGGGCAAATAAAAACAAAAAAAAACAAAACAAAAATTCTTCTAATCCTTTCCTTTTCGTTTCTTAATCTTTTTTCGCTTCTAATTCAGGGAAATAGCAGCCTCACCAGTGAATTGATGTGCTGAGTCGTTGTCGTATGTAGCTAAGACATATATATATATATATATATATTGATGTAAATATACATAAACCGATCGAGAGACCAACCTCTCGTTTTTGCTTCAGAGACACCCTAGAATTTCTGAGATGTTTGGTTGATCTAAGATCTCTTACGTTTTGGTTGCGATGAGTTCTCAAATTTGAATTTGTTTTTACTATTGCAATAGCATCATTCGGAAACGCAAACGGAAACAGTAGCAGTAATTGTGGCGGTGGTGGTGGAGGTGGTGGGCGTGGGCGTACTGCGCACGAGCGAGCGTACGATAGCAGGGATGGGCCCACGGGGGGCGTACGGACCCCGCACCGAGTCTCTGCAAAAGATAAAAGGCTCGAGGCTGCCTCATGATGAGAGGGCATAGACCATTTCTTGTAAACACTGTCGGATCAGAAGCGGGCCTTGAGATTCGCGTCATGCTTGTCATGTGGTACACGAATCTCGGCGATTTCCTCATCTGACGGCTTAAAGCTGCCCCTGCCCCTGCCCCGGACAACAACAACTACCACTACTTTTAACTCTTATTAACCCAAACACAACCCCACCCTTTTCCTAATGTCCCCATCACACAGCTTATTCTCCAACCACCCCCCTCCCCCCCTCCCTTTTTTTTTTTAATTTATATCTTTATAAAAGTATATTATAAATAAAAAATATTACGATTTTGTCATATGTGCAATTAAATCTTTAATTTATGAGTCAATCTGAAGGTAAATCATACTAAATGTCATAAAAATTTTGTATCCTTTTTAATTTGTTCACTAAATTTTAATTTCTTACAAAATGATAATAAAATTTTAAAATATTTTATAATATGGTCACTAAAGTGATTTTTAGATAATTTTTCATCAAAATTGCTGACGTGGCATGATCACATTATCGCCACGTAAGCGTCATGTCAGCAATTTCGACTAGGAACTATCAAAAAATTACTTTAGTGACCACATTGTAAAATATTTTAAAGTTTTATTATTACTTTACAAGAAATTGAAATTTAGTGACTAAATTGAAAAGAATGTCAAAATTTTGTGATATTTGGTGTGATTTATCCCAATCTGGACGGTTAGAGATTTTGAATTTGATTCAAGCAAATTTAATTATTTGAGTCAAATAATTTATTTGGGTAATATTCTAATATATTTGTTGTCTTAAAAAAATTAATTTTTTTATAATTTTATGTTTTTAAGTTAAAATCTTATATTTATAATTGTATATTTAAAAAATTAAGTTTGAATTACTAAAATTTGGAATATTAAAAATAAATAAATTATATATAAATCATAGCAAGTTTTGGGGTAAGGTTTTTTAATTTATTTTAGGGGAAAGGACACAGTCACTCCCCGGCGGCGATGTATTGGGATGGGAGTGGACCACAGCGTGTTGACGAGCTACGCAATGTCGGGATTCCTCGTGTCGTCACGTGTCGCTCCACCGTCCACCTTTTTGGAAAATCTGCCCCGCTGCCTCATTTATTTGAATTCTTATTATTATTTATTATTTGTATCTATATATTATTTATTTTTTATAAATAAATATATACTAATAAAAAAATCACAAAAGTATGTATTATCTGTCACCTCACTTTATATTTTTTATATGATAATTTAAATTTTTATTATTTCAATTATATATACATATTTATATTTTTGAATAAAAATAACATAAAATAATAATATATATATTAAACTCCATTAATATTAAAGTATAAGTGTTAAATTAATTAAAAATATAAATTAATAATACATGTAATTAAAATAATAAAAAATTTGAAAAATTACATAAAAAAATGTAAAAATATAAGAATAAAAATATAAATTTAAATAATTTTATATTAATATTAATACAAAATATCACTAAAAAATTTAAATTAAGTTCGCAAATATATGGTAACTTTTGTTGAGTGTTTGTGAGTGATTAATTTGTTGCCACGTAGCTTCAATGAAAGTGGAGGGAACGTGGCAGGCGGAGAGATGGTACGTGGCCTTGTACCGAAAGGTGGAGAGCAAAAAGGTCAGATGGCACGTGTAATCAATAATAATAATAATAATAATAAATATAAACTGAATTAGAGGAATAAGAAATTGGGTGCCTTTGTTACATGTGCTTGCTTCTTATAGTTTATTATCGTACCAGAACACTGACTCAGAATATACTTTAAAAAATAAATAAAAAATAATCTTTGATGTATTAACTTGGAGAGTAGTGTTGGCGAGGGAGGGAAAGTTGAGGAGACATTTTCGATAGAATTGCTCTCAAGAGATTCTCTCAAGTAGCCATGAGAGATTCTTCTGAAATTCTTCCTTGACTGGGTGTTTAAAAAAATTGTTAAATTATGAAAATCGATCACATCGTATTGTATCGAATAATTTTTTTATAGAAACGAATTGAGATAGTTTGAGAAATTTATAAATCGTGTAATTTGTAATTTGATAAAAATAATTTTAATTTTTAACTAAATCATCTGATTATTAAATATCTAATAATATAAAAATTTAAAAAATAAAACCCTAAAACCTAAATAATTTTTTCTACCCTAACTCCACCAACACTCTTTACCTCTTATTTCAACTCTTTTACTAAAAATTCAAATTTTTTAGTTTAAATAATTTTTTTCTTTTTAAAAAAGTTAATTTTAAAATAAAAAAAACTCAATAAATGTAAAAATGATCGGGCAAAAAAACGTTAGGCCCAATTTGTTAATCTACTATGTCCAATAGAAAGTCTACTTGGACAAACTGTGAAAATCGCATTATATTTTGTTGTGCAGTCTGATGCGGTTTATGGAGATTAAATCAAACCACATAGTTTGGAGTAATAAAAAAATTAGACATATGATTTGGTATATTAAAAAGACTTTAGACCAATTAAACCGCACTGTGAACACTCATATCTCTTAGGTCCAATAATATATCAAGCTCACCTCTAATGTTTTTGCCTAAAAATTCGAAATAGATGATATTGAAAACGTAAATGCTCCTTTACTTGTTACTTTCGACTTTTATAAATAAAAGGTTATTTCTCTCGATTGAGATAAGACAAAAACTCTACTTAAACTACAATCTTCTTATATTCTTTTGGAGACTTATTTAAGTATCGAAACACTCTCACGAAAGAGATCATGCACCCTTAGTCACTTCCTCAAATCATGATAGGAATGATGAAACTCTATAACTTATAGTAATTTGTTATTTATTGAAAGGGGTGCTAAGGAGACTTATAACAAATATAGTTTGAAATCTTCTTTTATCACTTTTATCCTAAATTTTAATTTTGTAACAAAAGTTTGCCTCTTTTTTCAAGTTTGTAAGAAATATTTGTCACCTCGTTTATTTTGCATGAGGTGATGCCGCCATATTGGAACTACCACTATTTCTAATTTTTTAAACTATTTTAGGGTTGCTTACCACTTTCGATAATGTGTTAAAAAATGTACACCACATAAAATATATTTAATTTTTGTGTTCTATATATATTTTTGTATCATTAAAATTGAGAATGAATGTCTTGTCACAAATTGTAATTTTTTTTTTTTACACAAATAGATAATACTGTTTCAAAAGAGTAAAATTATTTAACACAAATAGACAATATTACTTTAAATTTTGTTAACATAATCCAACCAAAAAAGTATTACGGACTTAACTAGATAGTCCAGTCCTAAAACGTCTGAGAAGAAAACCTATGATTTTTCACCAAACTTGGTTTAATGGGCAAGAGATAAGAATGGTTTCTATATTCTTATAGGATAATAATATATATTAACTATGGATGTACGGATGTTTGGCTTTAAAATATTAATTTTATTATATTTAAATTTAAAATTATTATTCTTATACAATCTCTCGTCGCTCGTATTTTTAATTTTAATAAAAAAAATAAATTATAAATAATTTTTTAACTCTTATTTAAATCAAGTATCAAATTAATAACTTATTAATAATAATCTCAATATATCACTTACTAAACCTATGCTCTATGCCCTCGGACTCATTGTATTTGAACTTGAAGCTTGAGAAGGATGATTAACCCCACTTCTTCAACTACTTGGGAGGAGGGCCACACGGGATAATCAGACAGTCCCGTGATAGGGTAGTGAGCCCCCCACTCCTATGTACAGTTTTTAATGTACAATTTATAGTGTACCTACCATTTTGAGCTAATGGTATTTAACTTTAGTTTAGTCAATACCACCTTCCGTTGAACAAAGGATCATGAATAACGATCTAGATACAGAGAAACTTGCCTCAGAGTAGGCTGATAATAGGCCGTTACACATCTAAACGGGCGGGCTCTAGCCCATATCCAAAGTCCAGAGATTCTTAACGCCCAGCTTCGTTATGGGCCCTGGTGTCTTCGTCTGTAATTCCATTCTTCCTCTGCTTTTCTTCTTCTGGTTTCTGTTTCTAGATTGTAAAACCAGAGAGAGAGACAGAGAGAGAGAGATGGGGAGAGTGTTCGTAGTGGAATTGGAGGGGAGGGCTTACAGATGCAAGTTCTGCAAAACCCACTTAGCCCTTTCCGATCACGTTGTCTCCCGGGTACTTACTTTAAGCCCCAGTCATTTATTACTCTTCTTCATCTTCTTCCTGTTCCTGGTGTTGTTTTCAATTTCCTTCCACACGCATCTACACGCATATATCTGCAAATTATGAAATTTGGGTTCTGAAAATATGTTCCCTTTTTTTCTTGATTTTTCTCTTTCTTCCTTCCTTTTTTCTGTGTTTTTTCACTTTGAGATGTTACTTGAAATCAATTGAATTTAGTTCTCGATGACTTGGACTTTCTTTGGAAAAACTTTCTTCTTGGGATTTTCTATTTTTTATCTTTTTTGTAGCGCACGGTTGCACTAGCTTTCAAGCATAAAAAATGAACCCAAAAAAAGTATACTTTTTTGGCCTATTGACCTTTGGAAGAGGAGCATACTGTAGCAAAGAGTTTACAACAAACAACTGAAACCATCTAAATCTTCCTTTTTAAGCAGGATTTATTTTAATAAGATTTTAAAAGCAAGCTAAAATCTGGAATATGGCATGTAGTGAAAATGCAAACCCATTCACATGCGATGCACATTTAAGGCTCAATTGGGGGCTGTGCCCCCAGAATCCAACGAGGCAGTAGCTTAGCCTTAGGTTCATCTGAGTGCAAGCAAGTTTGAATACAATCTATGGTTTATCATCACGGTGAGCAGCCTAATCTTGCCCCTGGTGGCTTTGTTTCCCTAATGCTTTCTGCCTTCATCTTCCTGAGAACAATCAATTTCTCTGTGTTCCTCTGATATGGAATTGCTCTGTGATAGGATACCAGGTAGCAAATTCACAGTAATCAAATATCAATGGTTTTCAATGATTTGTAGCAACAAGAATAAGAACAATAGGGCATTCGAGAGGCCCTTAACTCTCCCTAAGACTCAATACCAAAATCCCCCCCTAATATTCTCCTAGCCTCTCTTATTTATAGTTTGTTATCCAGCGACACTCCCCTCCAATAGCCTCAGCTATTAGTCATGCTCCCTTGGCTTCTCTTCCCCTTTTTTCCCTTCAACTGTTTTTGTCACTTTCCCCCTCTCCCAATATCCTATTCTGCCCCCTGCTTCTTCTCTCCTATTTCTTTGCTGGTACATGTGACTAACAAGGGTCCTATCACTCTGCTTTATGATAGCTTAATCAGCTGACATATTGTCTGGTTTACGGTAGGGTATTACCATTTTTGATCCTAAATCAGCAAGATAAGAGGTATTTCTTTATCATAAGATCCCTGAGGTCTCATAGTTTTGGCCCTTTTTAAGAATCTTGGTAAGCAAGTGGTTTTTATGTGTTTGCAATCTTAATAATGTTATATTCTCATTTGTGCTAACTTGGTGATGATATACCATGAGATTGGTGGAGCAACTTCTTGTTGGCTAGGGGGCTTACCCTAGAGGGAGTATTTGTTGGATTCTTGGGTTAAGGTTTCAAGAGTTTTTTATGTCGTACGTTCCTGATTTATTCTTGGTACATTTAGCATGCATGGATTTTGTGCCCAAATTGTTAGTTGGGATTTTGAACTTTGTTTCTTACTGGTTTTTGCCATGTTATCAGGGTTTTCATTGCCGCAGGGGAAATGCATACCTTTTCAGTAACGTGTGAGTTCTTTGAACTTCTAGGTTGATTGCTGCAGATCATTTGTTGCTGGTGTTGGATTTTATCTGTTCTTTCTTTTTTCTTTACTTCTAGTTTTCTGAATGTTATTTACTTTTTGGGTAAAAGGAAAAGATCTATGAGACACGAACCAACATCAAGAAAATCTTTTATGTTTTTCTTTTCACTTGCATATTACTATCGACATACTCCAACTGACCAGTGCTCTATTCTGGCTAATGCAACATTTGAACTGCGAAATTTGCTGACACTGAACTTTAGAACAGATAGTTCACACTCGATAGTTTAAGGTTTGTCATCATGAAATTCAGTTTTCCCATCTTTGTGTCCGGAGCTGGAAGCAAAGATCAACAACCTGCTGGGGATGGTGAATCCGTTTAGCTGTAGTCCTGAATCCCTTTACACATTGAAGTGCATTTACAACCAAGAGAACTAACATTTGTGTATACTAGCAATTGTAACTAACTTCTGAAGTCTTGGTTTCCAGGTTCTGGTTTAATGTCTGATTTGTGACACCGAACCAAGAATCTAGACGAAGGTTGACAATACATAAAAGATCACTAATATATAGTTCACTAGTTGTTGCATATTGCCTTTGCTCCCACATGTCCAGAGTCAACAAAAGTGAGTTAATATTGGATCCACTGTAAATGAGTCACAAAAACCTGTCTCAGCCAGTCACTAATGGATTGAACTTGGATCTAATTGTCTCGGCAAGTTAGTGTATATCCAAACTTCATATACTGCTAATCCGTCAAGGATCGAGATCTCTCTAGATAGGTACTTGTTCCCACCGCTTTGATATCTTTCGAATGCAGCTAGATTCCTAAAAGCTTCTTTTTGGATCAATTCAACAGTTGTCAGGATACAATTTATTTGCACTACTCACCTTGCACATGAACCGTGAAATGAGCTATTTAAAAAACTGGAACCAGGTAGACTTGAAATAGCCAACTTCTACATGTGCCTCTCTTCTAATGATGATATTTTAATGAATCTAAGTTTGAAAATCCTGGCATTTTGTTTTATTTTATCTCCGCCTTGAACATTGTTTCTCCTACCCCTTCTTAAACTTGTCTGTATTACAGTCTTTTGGTGTTTTGGAGACTTAAAGTGAACCTTTTGGCTATCTACTTTGGAGAATTGGTTGTCCTATAAAAACTTCAGATTTCTTAACAATGTCAACATGTCATCATTGGCTTGTTTCCAAGTGCTGTAGGATTTTTCACATGAAAATCTCTAATATTCGGGAACATGTCACACAAGACCCCTTTTCGGCAAGGTGATGATTTGCCCACAAATCAAAAAGGAGAAGACAGTTTTCTTACCTCCAAATTCTAATGTTTAGGAAACTAACAATCCATCTAAATCAATTAAACTATACTTCAATATTTCGGTACTCTGAAGTGAAAGGTGCTAACAGCTACAGATAATTGTCTCTCCTTTCCTCCATATGCTTCATCCCTGACACCATGACTTAAGGTACTTGTTCAGAAGTCTTATTGTAAGAGCACATAATTGAAGC
This sequence comes from Diospyros kaki, assembly GCA_036245055.1. Classification (NCBI taxonomy): domain Eukaryota; kingdom Viridiplantae; phylum Streptophyta; class Magnoliopsida; order Ericales; family Ebenaceae; genus Diospyros; species Diospyros kaki. The sequence goes on from BSEG01000011.1 coordinate 39,163,478, forward strand.
AATATATTGTTTCCCGACAATCACTTGAAATATTACATGGTAGAGTTTGTGACACAGAGTAAATATCACTGTTGGACCTCAAGAGGAGAGGATGATGCTCTCTGGAATGCATACTGTAGCCGACATATTCTGTTGCTGTTGTGGTCAGATTGTCGGCTGGAAATATGTAATCTCTCTCTCTCTCTATATATATATATGTATATATGTATGTATGTATGTATGTATGTATGTATGTAGGTAGGTAGGTATCTATGCATGCACTTACGTACATACACACGCACTGCCCATTGCTGTATTTGCATATGAAATTTGGTATTATTTCGGCTCACTTTTCCATCCTTTAAAGAGATTTCCCTCTCCCCCATCCAGGAGGCTGCACATGAAGACAGCCAGAAGTACAAAGAAGGGAAGTTTGTTCTTGAGAGGTATAACCCATCAGTAATTCCAGTGTTTTCTTTCTAATTGAGATCTGGCTGCAAATTCTCTTCCGTCTTCTAAATTTCTTGACCCTTCCAATGAAAACAGAGGCAGGATAATTGACGGGGTCGACTCAGAGTTCTACATTGATACCCACCCCAACCTGAGCGACGCTGATGAACCATAAATTCGTATTATGAGAATGTTGAGATATGTGTTTTTGTTGTAAGATTTTGAAGCATGAAATTGCTGAAGAAGCTTACCTTATGACCTGTAAATTTCAGGTACGTATTTCTTGATCAAAATTTCTGATAAAGGCCTGGATAATATTTGCTGGCCCATGCCCTTTTTTTACTGCAAGAGCATGTCTTTGGAGGCATGACAGATCAAGGAGTTAGACAACTTCGAATCAATGAGTACAGTTCAAAATTCTTGTTGATATGAAGTATGCCATTTTCTCACTAAGGTAGCATTTGTTAAAATGAGTAAGATAAAGTTACATCAAGATAATTTATCTATAAAATTCAAGATAACTTATCCGAAGGGTGTGGGGGGGGGGGGGAGGAGAGAAATTTATCTAGAAAATCCAAAATAAGAAGTCACATGAGTTCTTTCTAAATAAATTTAACAAACATAATAGAAAACACTTTTGTCCGAAATGCTTTCCATATCTCAATTTTTATAGTCTATATCTTAATTAACAAACACTAAAAAGAAATATTTGAAGAATGTGTTAATGAAACAGTGTGCACTTGTCAAAGGGCATTGATTTTACTGTGCATTGATTGTGGGAACTTGCCACAATCATCATCACATTCTTTGCGAGCCAAGGTTATGCGTTTGAGTTGTGAAAATTATCTTTTTGCAAAGAAGCAAGGAGAAGGCTTTGTATAAATATGATTCTTTCTAAATTCTCGCAAAGTAGGAGCCTCATGCACTAGTAACACTCTACTAATCTCGACAAATAATTTGAAACTTGTATGCATTACTAAGCTTTCTCCTCAGTCCAAATTAGATTGATCAATGCTGTGAAAAGAAGCTTAGATTGGACAAACATTCAATCTAGAAAATTCTTTCATTTTGTCTGAAAGATTGCTCTATAACACCCTTGTTTGAGGAAAAGAACTGTACAGATCTATACTTGAAAGGTTCAATAACAACAATTCACTAGTAAATGAATCTGCTTGGGCCTACAAGATTGAATTTGAAAACAGCCAGCCAGAAGTACTAGCTTCCAAATTCTCAACTAGAGAAACCAACCACACCTGCCTGTAGTTTCAACAGAGCTTATCTTCTTCAGCCAGCAACTGCTGTGAAGATACCTTCCAAGTACTGTGACTTCTCTTCTTAGTGCCACTTAGGCAGGCCCAATCATCCATCATTGTCACTGAAATACCTTCCAAGTACCGTGAATATTGTTCCACGATACATGGAACCTACATCAGGAGACAAATGCAATTAACTATGGCCAAAAGAATCTAGTGACCATGAACAACTACTAATCACTGGTGTAATTGGATAAATAAATATTCACTGGGCAGTTATATAATGTGTTGAAGACTGATTTTGCTTCATATATATCTAATGTGAACTGATATGTTTCGTGCAAAATTCTATGCCTTTTTATCCATTGGAAAGGAAATATGAACAATGAAGTAATTGAGAAGGCATTCCATTATTATACGGAAAAAGAAATCCAGATTGTAAAACCACAAGAACATGAAATCTATGCCTGGTTTCAGTAAAACAGCTAGTGTCTCCTACCTCTCTCCGTCTGATTTTATATAGAACAACATGAAGAAGTAATGCCCCAAGTTAGAGACATTGCTTAATGAGAAGCTTTAAAATAATAATTTCGTAAAAAGTGGGGCTGTGTTTTTAGTAATTTTTCTGAAAAAGTATATCCAGTTGGACATGTCATTCATAATAAAAAATTACAACAGGGGTACCTGTTCAGATATGATTCCAGAAACACCAACAATGGCTCCTGGCTTAGCATAAGAAATAATATCATCTGCCAAGTCCAGAAGAGGATTCAACAGTATGTTTGCAATGACAACATCATACTTCTCTGTTTCAGAGATCAGTCTGGTGCCATTCTGCGTATCTACACCTCCATTTGTTGTCTTATCTGCGGTGGGATGGCTCTTCTTGCCAAATACAAGTTGCAACTGCAATTTCTCAGCTCCTATGTTGTTTAAGGAAGCATTATATCTTGCAGATCTAATTGCTTGGGGATCTATATCGAATCCAACAGATAAGGCAGCACCAAACTGTATTCCCCAGTTGAAATTAAAAGTTCAATTAGTTGACCCCAAAAGAACTGTAATCATAACTTAAGAAAATATCGAACAAAAACACATACTGAATTTGGGAAAAACTCAACAATAGTTTTGAACTATCAATGACAGCAGATACGAAATGAACACCAAGCACCGTGCTTGCAGCATTAATATATTACTCAGAGAAGTACAAAACTAGGTTCAATAGGATGAATTTACACATGTTTGCTAAGAATTTAACGCACAAAGCCACAATGTGGATGCTGTCTGGTGAAGAAATTATTGGGTCAAATTTCTACAAGTTTATTCTTTGGGAAAATTGGTCTACGTTATTATTATGGTTTTGTTCCAAAGATCCTAGGTTCAATTTTGATAATCAGTTTTGTTTCCAAGTTGTCTTATTTCTACTCCACCTTATGTGGTTGTTTTCACAAACGGCGATTTAACATGGATAAATGCATTTGTTTCTTCATCAGCTGATAAAGTGAATATTGAAGGAAAATCACAAGCTATTGTGAAAACAACATTTTCTCGGGAATATTATCACCAGAACATGAATGGCAGTTAATAGAAACGGTTGTGTCACTTTTAATAGCATCGACTATTTTCCGCAACTTTAATGCTTTGGATGCAGAGTTGTCACTGCCTATGTCCTTAATTAATTTACTGAAGGATTTAAAAGCTTTTGTGTCTTGTTCACTCCAGTTGTTGAAGTACTTGCAGAGCATTATATTTATTTGGTTATTCTCTCGTGCCTGACATATTATTTGGTTTAAGAGAGTTGAATCGAGTATTGACATGGCATTTTGCATGCCATGGGGGTCTTGTGTATTTTTGGTCCCCTCCAATTCTCTACTCGTTGCTTCTAGCAAGCTTATTCATATTCTTTGCAAGGCAGAAATGCGGAATACCAACTGAGGCCATACTTCCTATAAACTTGTCATTAAACTTTGAAAAAGTAGAAAGCAAAAAAAGAAAACTGCAAGTGAGAAGGGGAAAAGAATTCAAGAGTGATGAGTGATGCCAGAACAAAAAGCACCAGCTGTACATGAGGTTCTTGGATGTTCATATTCCCTAGAGCAATCACTATAGTTGAAGGCTCTTACAAGTTGATAAACCTTTTCAGGATTGCCATTTTGACGAAAAGATAATAATTAAGGAGAAAAATTAATTAGAAAAAAAGATTACCCATAGACTATCTCCTGTAGTGATTTTTGACCATGACTTCTACCTATTGTGTTGACCTAATCGTCTGCCTTATTCAAATATTCTACACTCGAGATTTCCTAGAATACTCACACACGAAATGATAAAGAGAACAGAGTAAGAAAACTAAAAATTAACAGTACATTTACACACACAAAGACTTATGATTTATCCTAGTTTAGTTTTCGTTAAGGAAACTTACATCCAGATTGCTTAGGCGCATTTTCTCCACTATCAAGAACCTCTGAATCGATTACATGTACTGCCAACAATTCCCTCTCTCTCACAACCTAATACCCAGGCTATACAGAGAACTAAAATAGATTACAAAACCCCTCAGATGCTTTCCTCTATCACAGCACATTATCACTTAGAATTCCTCAAGATAGTACAACCAAAACCGGTGAGAAAAACACCTGACCCTGACCCCCCTGACCCCGTATTTATAGAACATAAGGGCGGACATTTCAAGGATTTAACTAACCGCACACTAGGGATATAATTGACCAAACAGACAGCTATGAGAAATAACAAATATACCCTTGACATAAACTGTTTTAACTGAGACAACCAACTAATCTAATACAAATGATTTAACATATTGTGTCGAGTATTATTCTCTTTACTTATGTTCAACAGAAAAAGATGAACCCAAAGTAATCGAACCATTTAGACATGCTATTCCAGCAGCATCAGTCCCGCCTGCTTTCTATGTTTTATGTAATCAACTTAATAGCTTACATATTCCTGAAAGACTTTTCTATTTAAGCATCAACAGATTTTCTGGTGATGCATCTTTCAGGTTCCTTAAGATAATACTTTCAAGCACCCAAAGAGCTCAGTTGAGTACGCGTTAGTATACCAAGCAATCAAATTTAGCTAGACTACCTACTAAGAACTTTGATATATCATGCCCCATATCAAAGCTATAAGGTTCAATTATAAAGTAAATGATTGAGTACCTTAATAGCTGCGATTGCAAGAATGCCAGAACCTGTCCCATAGTCCAAAAAGAGCTCCCCTCCCTTTATTAAGCCACGAAGCAGCAATAAACATAGCTTAGTGGTAGGGTGATCCCCAGTTCCAAAAGCCAATCCGGGATTCAGAATTATATTTGTAGCCTGAAGGTTCTGGACAGTTCAAACAAAAATATATGTTTAAAAATGAAAGGAACAGCTAGCATGATATTAGATGGATTACATCAGTCTACGCCACTACATAAGTTGGATAAAACATGATGAAACATAAATAAAAGGCTCAAAAATGGAAAGAAGTAATAAATATAATCATACGGGTGGAGCTCTCCACTCTGGCACAACCCAAAGTCCCTCGGTGATTTCTACCGGATGAAATGAGTCCTGCAGCAGAGAAAGAACCAAATGGATTGATTTTTGGCAAGATATGGTCAAGAACTAGAGTTGGATGGCACAGCTCAAACTAGGAGGAGAATGACTGGCAGAACAGTTACATGAACTTCTGCTTTTACCAAAATGCAAGGACAATTATAGAGACTTCAGTTTTTGTGAGTATTCATTGCCGTTCCTACGCTCCTGCTTGCACAAATTCAGCAAAAAGTTACTCTTGCTTATTTGATTACGACCTATGGTACAAAATGTCTAGCAGTCATTCTCATCAGAAGATTGAAAAAGAAAGTAAGATATTATAATGCCACTGCTTAAAGTTAGATTCCCTGGGTGGGATGGCAAACAAACATCCCAATGTAGCCCGGAGAGCTGTTCTAGGAGTTGCTCTCACAGATATTCCCATATGCAGGAGCCAAGTAAACTAGAGTCGACCTAATGCATGAATTTCAAAGAGGTAAACAGTTATATGTCATCACCTGACTATATAACTTGGATGAATAAAATACAACACAAATACTAGCCTATCCAATCGGAATAGAAGTAGAGAAGATTTCAACTAAATGATTTATACTATATAATAAAGTGTGAGAGTTTACCTGAGTTTGCTTTATCCAGTCAGATTGGTCGCATTTTATGACTTTGTAACTGGGTGTCCCGTTCAAGCCTATGGAGTTAGCAGCATGTGAAATGCACTCATCCACATCCTGGCAATCGGAAAATATGGAACTAATACACACCTGCACAGATAAGGTCTTTTTACTTATTTCAATTTATTGTATATCATGCACTGTAATTGCATCAAAACTTAACGTGTACCCAGGCAAAGGTTATTACAACTAGGCAAGAAAAGCGAGATATAATGAATACCATAATAGGCAAGGCAAACAATATAGGAAAGGTAAAGATTGTTTTTGCAGGTCTTTAACAAATAACACGGAGTCACAGGAAAGTGTGTTCCAAATTGTTATGCTTTAAGTCTTGAATTTATGCTTTTAAGTCTTGAATTTCATTTGCAAGCTGAGTGAATGGACAGTAAAGGGGTGACATGAAGCACCTGATTCTCCGAGCCTTAGTGAACAGCTAATGTCTTGACTGTTTACAGTTGGTAATCAGTTAGCTAGCTGCTAAGGAACGTGTCTGTCAGCTTCGCATAGTTAAATGTCCAATTGCATGAGGCGCATGTGGCAACATCAAATTAAAAATTTTCATGGAGTAATACAAAATAACTTCTATATGTTGCACTTTGGCAGCAGTTTCAGTTAGTTTTGGTAACGTGTAAGGTTATTCAAATTAATAGTAACTACGATTCATCACACTGGCAAATAGAAACCAGAAAGACTAGTTAGCTCCTGATACCCTTATAGATCAACTTATCCATTCCACTCTTCTACAGATTATTTGAGTCAGTTCATAAGATGACAAAGAAGTCATTGGTACGCAGGTTGCCAACTATTACAACTGAACTTGATAGTAATCCAAGTGGAACTTAGTGCTATATAGTACTTCCCACTATTAAAACTTTTATATCTTTTTTCTTTCTTCATGTGCATTGGATATGAATTGCCAGTTCGATTGCAAGTTTGAAAGCTAACCATCATTTCTTCCTCTCTACTTTCTACATTTTACAATTTTATGGTCTTCTAGTTCTATAACTCTCCCTGAAAATTATGTGGAGTGAAGTTTGCAGGTTTGACAAAAATTTGAAGACAACATGAAATGTTCAAACAAAGTAATTAGCCGGTTGAATTAACATCTTTAAATGTCAGGGTTCAAATAGATTGAGTGTGAAGGAAAAACATTCTATCATGACTTTTAACTTTTTAAGGGGTCATTAATTAATACAGTTGGAAGTCAAGGTTTCACGCCCAAGATAAGCTAGAAAGTGAATGGTACAAAATCTGTAGGAAAACAAAAGATTGATGCATGCGTTAGATGACATTCCAAAATCAATAGTTAAGAAAGTTGAAAAGATGTACCACATCATGAACATTCTCTGATTCATCCATGCTGGTAGAACTTGCACCAAAACATAAAAGAGCTTCTGAGAGCGTATCCTGAACAAGCAAGACAATGACAACATCAACCTGAAGTTGAGGCAACCTTCCCACTCAACAAAGTTTTATCTCAACAACTCATGATTAATGTTGTTGAGCACTGATACTCAAACCTTAGGGTACAAACCAGAGTATTTCAATCACAAACACACAATAAACAAAGGAAACATAAAGCTTTAACAGTCATCCATGCGTAACAGAAATATATAAAACAGAAACATAAGAGCAAAAAGAGACACGCAAGATTTTACCGTGGTTCACCCAAATAGGGCTACGTCCACGTTGAGCTCCGATATGGAGAGCTCACTGCACTAATGATCGAATCAAAGAATACACCCACAGAAAACCTCTCAATCTCTCTGTACTTACAGTGGTTCAAGAAACACAAAGCTTGCCTAATAATCACTCAAAACAGATTAAAAGGCAAAACCCTATCGAACCAAACCATATAACTATAAAGCTATACACACATTTACAGAGAAAGAAAGAGAAGAACTGAAGCAAACAAGAAAAACCCTAGGTCGGAGACGAAGGGGATCCCTTTTCTCGAACCCTCTTCTCTTCTTTGATTGTATTTTTGTCTCTTTCGCCTTAAACGTTTGCCCAGACCATATCCCGAGGTGAAGATAAATAGTGACGATGGAGGGCTGGGATCAAGTCTCATAAAGCATAGATGGAGGGCTCGGATCAGATCGTGCAAGCACGATATATATATTCCAACAGAATAAAAGCAGACGGACAAGAGAGATTGAGAGGGTTAGATAAAGCAACCAGGCGCCATCAGAGGGCAGCTGATGGTTGCCACGTGCTACCCTCCAATTGGCTGCCAGATGGCAGCTTATGGTTGCTGCACGTGGCCCTCCACCAGCTTACTCCAACGACATCGTTTGAAGCTTCACGAACAACAAATGTCTTATCTTTTGCCTCACTACCCAAATATCCTATCAAATCAGAAAGTCTCAGGATATTTCTTCATGAAAAACACAGATCCATATCTTGCATGGTTGTTTTAGATTTTACACTAGTCTTCATGCTATGCATTTGTCCTCCAAGACATGGACCAAGCTTCCTGGCATGGTTAAAGAAGGATCGCCAACTTAAATCAGACAGCGCTCAATTCCTTCACCTTCTTTCCATTTTCATTGTACACATTTAGACACAAAGGTTTCTGTAAATCTTTGAATGTGTTAACCAATAATAACACGCAGGGGCGGAGCCAATGTAGGCCCAGCGAGGGCCTTGGCCCGCCATTGATTTGGCCTGCGCTGGCCTGCTAAAATTGGGAGAAACCCAGCCCGCCATTGATTTGGCCTGCGCTGGCTCCGCCCCTGCTCCCTTCCCAGCCCTAACTCCCTTCCTCAATCAATCTCTCTTGCTCGGCTGCCGCCCACCCCCTCTGTCATTCTCCTCCCTCTCTTGCACTAGTCACTAGCTCTCTGCTCTCGCTCGCTGCCGTCGCCCGCCGGCTTCCACTTCGTGTCTCGCCCTCACTCACTCCGGCCTCCCTCCGTGCTTCTGTCGGATTGGACGACTTGGAGTCTCGGACCATCGCTGAGGTCGCCACCGCCACTGATTTGCTCACCCTCCTCGGTCGCTCACTCGCTCGCGGCTCGCCTCACTCGGTCCGTCAGTCGCCGACTCGCCGCGCCGCCGCCGCCTCTGTTTTGGCCCTCGCAGTCGCAGCCCTCGTCGCCGGCTAGCCCCTCCAGGCTCCGACCGACCCAGCGCGGCAGCGCCCCCCCTGCCCTGTCCTGATAGCTTGATATCTTTTACCCAAAAAAGGTAAAATTTGTTATCCCATTAACAATCAATTAATTGATGTTGGGTTGGGTTAATTGATGTTGGGGTTTTGTTTTTGAAAATAAATTTGTTAATGTGATGTTAATTGATTGTTAATGTTGGGTTAATTGATTGTTAATGTGATGTTAATTGATTGTTAATGTTGGGTTAATTGATTGTTAATGTGATGTTAATGTTGGGTTGGGTTAATTGATTGTTGGATCAATTGCACAGATGCACGTAATTTGATATTTTAATTGTTGAATCAATTACACAGGTGCACGTTATTTGATATTTTGATTGTTAGATCAATTGCACAGATGCACGTAATTTGATATTTTGATTGTTGGATCAATTGCACAGGCGCACGTTATTTGATATTTTGATTGTTGGATCAATTGCACAGATGCACGTAATTTGATATTTTGATTGTTGGATCAATTGTACAGGCACACGTAATTTGATATTTTGATTGTTGGATCAATTGCACAGGCGCACGTAATGTGGATATTAATCAATTACAATTTGCATGTGCGCACTTGATAAATTTATAAATTTGTGCATTATCTAATTATCATTTGTTATCTTGAATTTGAATTTGAAACAGTGATGGATAGATTTTTTAAATGAAAATCTTCGTTGGTTGTAGAAGATATTGATAGGGAAAAATCAAATAGTATTACTTTTGATATTACACAACTTCGAAGATTGATAATGAAGTTATTATACAACGTTATCAAAATATGAAACATCGCAAAGAACTATTGTAAGGTATTGAATAAATAATGTTGTCGTTTTAAAATATTTATATTATTATATTATTTCTTATTTTTTTATTTAATAAATTGTGCCCTCGCTGAAAAATTTTCCTGGCTCCGCCCCTGATAACACGTGCAAACAAGCCAATACATCCTGAGTGAAAGCAAGAGAAAAGTAAAACAACACCAATGGAGAGCAGGAGGAGGGGGTGCTTACAGCGACGTCTTTTGGGCATTGGATGTGAACAGAGAGGTAAGGGGAAGTAAATGAACTTGGTGCTGGAGCGTCGGGAAAAGCAGCTGCCGAGAGCCTTGCTGCACTGACTGAGTTTCTCGGATCCCATAGATTCCGAACTCCGGCAAATGGAGAAGGGAGAAGAAACCCGAAACGGGAAGCCGGAGAGAGGCGGCGGTGAACGCGGCGGATGGCTAAGGAGGTGGCGCCGGGAAGGTGTTTGAAGAAATGACTGCGAAGAGAAGAGAGCAACATTTGGTTCGTTTCGTTTTTTTATGGAGGGAATGCAACCGATCGTTACGCCTTACGCGCCCCTTCTGCAAAATTGGCTGAGTGCACTTCCCAATCTACCACTCTCGTGCGTTTACTTTCCATTAAATTTTAGGATAGCCTTGAGGCTAGGGGTTTTATCTCGATGGTTCTCGTAGCTCAATTTTAAGATTTTTATAAAAAAAATTAATCACGAAACTCAGGACCAAGGATTTGAACATAGGACCTCACCGTTTATATAATAACTACAGTCCAAGAGTTTCTTAGGTTTCAACTCGTATTCGCTCTCAACCGCTGGACTATGTCTATGGGCGGGAAGTTGCCTCTTTAGTGCATATCTGGTATGGGTTTAATAGTTAGTGAAATTCTTTAGGCCAAATTAACTACCCCAATCCAGATTGACCCTGGTTAGATGTCTTTTGAGATTTATTGTCTTTGCAGCCTAATGGGCCCCGAATATGGTGTGCATCCATTCAATACTGGAGTGGATGCAATTGATGTTGTACTTTGTTCGTCACATATACTGCTGTAAGCGGCATTTTTTGCAGTGCTTTGTCCTACCATATATTGCTTTGCAGCAAAGTTTTTCACATGCTGAATGTTTGGTTGCATGCTCGTCTCCAGGGCCTTGGTTTGCATGTTTACCTGCTGATTCTTCTTTTGTTTACCTTGTAACTTTATGGGTGAGCCCCTTTTTGAGGGTTTTGTTTTGTTCGATTTTTTTTTTTTTTGGGTAATGAATTCTTAATTATGATTGAAATAATTAAATTTTACGCTTAATATATATAGTATTATAATTCATCATATTTTGTCACCTATTTAATTGGTAACCATATGGTTGTAACTAATTTTTGATCATTTTAAAATTACAATGAAATTTATCTTCACTCACCGCCATATATATTCATAATTTCAATATATAAAATGGAAGTGTCCATGGGCTGATATGACGTGCCGGCCCATTCACCTATTAGGTCCAAATAGTAATAGGCCTAAGGCCTCGTGAAGAGCCCAACCCAAATCACTTGTGAAAAATGGGGAGAAATCGGAGAAAACGATAATGGCGTTTTCGTCGAACCCGCTGGCTCTGAGCGTGCCGGAGCCAGCGTTCGAGTCATGGCTCCGCGACAGCGGCTACCTCGAAATCGTCGACCAGCGAACCTCCGACCTACACCGTCTCTCCGCCTCCGCAACCGATGCAGCAGAGGCCACCACGTCCACGGATTCCGGGGGCGCCACCGTATCGGGCGGCTACATTTTCTGGCCGATTGTCTCGAACATCGGGACCCTACTCTCCCTCTTCACTCTCAACCCCTTCGCGAAGCTCAACGCGGAGGACTTCTCCGGCGAGACTCCGTCGTGGACTTGTGGATTTGTCGGTTCGTTTGACTCGTACTCGTTCCCGTCGTCGCCCTCTCAAGCTCGATTGAGGGTCCACGAGAATGTCAAGCGCTATGCTCGCAACTACGCTTCGCTTTTCGTCCTCTTCTTTGTTTGCTCTCTGTATGTATCTCTGTTCTTTGAGTTCTAGTAAGATGTTTTGGTACTTGCTGGTAAAAATCTTGAATCCTGTGCTTGGAACTAGGGTTTGCTATTGAAGAAAAGAAAATGAAATGAAATTAATTTGAAAGTTTATTTTGTGGGGGTTCGGTCGTCGTGAAAAAGGTTGCCCTATAACTAGTTACGTTTTTCATTTTATCTCGAAAAATCATAGTTCGAGGCATAGCAAAATATTTTTTCTGATTAGCTCTTTTCTGCTTAGTTTATGGGCTATTAAAATTCCAATTTTGGTCTTGAAGCAAGTATTTTAGACGCTAGAATGACCTGATCTTATGCTGAACAAAATATTAGCACATACTTGATTTGATTATGTACCTCTTTCTAAGTTGATAGATATTGGAATCTTGATGTGATGAGTTACTACATTTATTGCTTTGAGAAAAAGAGGGGGAAGATTTGTACCCATGAAACAGTACCAGTCTTATTGATTTTTGTTTCTATACCAGGTCTTATTTAATTTGTTTAATTATCAATTTAGATCTCTATAATTACGTGGTTTATACTTTCTGATGTTTGCTGATGATCATAGGTATCGATTACCATTAGCACTTGTTGGTCTGGTGTTAAGTTTAGCTCTCTGGGATGCATTCAAGTTTTGTGGTGATCGGTGGGGATTAGATCGATACCCTGCAATTCGACAGAGCTTGGTTTGTATTGCACAGTGTGGTATGTCGTTTTTAACTATTGCTTTCTTGCCTATCAATCTGTGGATCACATTTAATTGTTACACGCAGCATACTTGAAAGGTTACATGGAATTCTTTTGTCTTCCATGACTTATATTATATGGCTGCATGGCAATATTATAGTGTCATAGGCTCATAGCCCCCTCCTCTTCCCTCTCTTCTATTTTTTTTTTCTCCCTAATTTTGATAAATAAACACAAGTATATAGAATCAAAGGAATTCTTAAGGTGATGAGCCTTGTGTAAAGAATAGTTAGGACACAAGGTTTGCTACCTAGATATATGTAGAGTCTATCCTTCAGAAATTGCGATGGAGGCCAACAAAAAAGTATTGTCCACACTTAACCCCAAATATAGAGAGAGGATAATGTGATCTTTAAAAAGAAGCTTTCTAAATGCTCTAATGGTCTCTGTTGAGTCTTGGATCTTATTCCTCACACAATTAAACCCTCTCTCACACCCAAACTCTTACCTGATAGAGATAGAAACAAAAGAAATGTAAAACAGAACACAATAACAAGCAAAATCAGTAGAAGAACAAGAAGACTTATCCTGATTTGGGCAAGAAGTTGCCCTACATCCAGACTGCCAAATGATGCTGAAAGAATCCACTATTTTAAAAACAAGATTACAGTTCTTCCTCTCTGATCTCTTCCTCGCACACACTTAGACTGATAGTCAATAGCCTCTCACAAGAAAACAAGGACCGAGCACTAGCTCTCTCTCAATTTTCTAACTCCTATGTGCTAATACAATAGAAGGATTCTCTCCCAACTAAACAGAACCTATCCACCTCTATTTATAAAAGATAGAGGCGGTTACAACTTAAGGACTGAAATGCAAATAATAGGAAATACAAGGCTTTAAGCGGAAATAACCTAAAGATTATTTCCGATATATTCTAAACACATAAAACATAAGAATATAAACATTTCCTAACTAACAGATCTGCCCTTTACCGAAAACTAACAGCTATACTAATACAAATTCTAACAATTTCTCCACCAATTTGATTAGTTTAGCTTTAAGACTTCAAACAACTTCCAGATTCTGCTACAGCTTCCTTTTCTTCCATCTTCTGGCTTCCTCCTAAGCTTAAGAGCTTAGACTCCTTCAGGCTACATTAAGTAACTCCATGCAGTGCTTCATCTTGGCTGCTGGGACAGCCTTGGTGAACATATCCGCTGCGTTTTCCTCCCCTACAACCTTTTCCAGCTTCAGCAGTTTCCTGTCAAGAATTTCCCTAATAAAATGCAAACGAACATCAATATATTTTGTGCGTTCATGATGAGCTTGGTTTTTAGCTAGGTGAATGGCACTTTGGCTATCACATCTTAGGGTTGTATCTATCTCTCTACCTAGTAATTCCCCTAGAAGCCCTTTCAACCATATGGCCTCCTTTATTGCCTCTGCTAGGGCAATATATTCTGCCTCAGTAGTGGATAAAGCTACAACATGTTGTAGCCTAGCCTTTCAGCTAACTGTGGCATTCCAAACCTTGAATTGCAGTGGTTGACCTCCTCCTATCCTGATTCGCTGCATAATCTGCATCGGAGTATCCTAGGATCTTAGCTTCTAATTCTTTCCCTGCTCCACCATAAACTAAACCAATACCTAATGATCCTCTTAGGTATTTAAACATCCACTTGACAACACTCCAATGGGACTTTCCTGGATTTGCCATAAATCGGCTAACTACACTCATGGCATGCGCAAGATCTGGCCGAGTATAGACCATGCCATACATCAAGCTTCCTACCGCACTAGAGTATGGGACATTCTTCATTTCTGCCTTATCATCCTCATTTATAGGAGATTGACTTGCTGAAAGTTTAAAGTGCTGAGCAAACGGAGTGTTGACAACCTTTGTTTTAGCCATACCAAACATTTGAATTAATTTTCTTAAGTAATTCTCTTGTGATAGACCTAGGGTTCTAACCTTCCTATCCCTCTTAATTTCAATTCCCAATATCTTTCTTGCTTCTCCTAGATCTTTCATTTCAAGTGATGTTTTTAATTCCAGTTTTAACTGCTGGATTTCTTCCCTTGATTGACTTGCAATCAACATATCATCAACATATAATAAAAGATACAAGAAAATGCTGTTAGATATTTTCTTAAAATATACATAGCAATCATATAAACTTCTTACAAATCCATGATCAATCATAAAAGTATCAAATCTTTTATAACATTGGCGTGGCGATTGTTTAAGTCCATATAGGGATTTCCTAAGAAGGCATACTTGCTCTATTTTCTCTTTAGATTTGAACCCCTTTGGCTGCTCCATGAGAATCTTTTCATCTAATTCTCCATGTAAGAAAGCAGTAGTAACATCCATTTGTTCTAAGCACAAATCCATGTGAGCGATTATGGCTAAAAGCATTCTTATTGAGGTGTGCCTTACAACAGGGAAAAAACCTCATTATAATCAATTCCCTCAACCTGAGTAAACCCTCTTGCAACCAGCCTAGCTTTATATCTAGGCTTGGGCTCGCTCCCTGCTCCTTCCTTTATTTTATAAAACCATTTACAGCCCATTATTCTTTGCTTCTTAGGTCTATCAACTAAGGTCCAGGTTTGATTTTTCCTTAAGAGAGTTTATTTCTGATTCCATAGCCTCAATCCACTTACTTGAGTCCTTAGAAGCTATTGCTTCCTCATAAGTTTGAGGTTCATCCCCTGCAACCTCTGATGCACTTGTAAGAGCATATGAAACCAGGTCTGCAAAGCCATATCTCTTAGGGGGTTTCGATTGTCTTTTTTGTCTATCCCTAGCAACATTATATCTTTGCTGGTCAGGCTCATCTTCTGCATCTGAGCCCTCTTTTCTTTCTCCACGAGGGTCAAAATCTTGGTCAGCTATGGGTTCTTCTAGGTCTACCTGATGATCCAAGTCCTGGTTTTGAGATCCAGATGTTTCTGCCCTGGGAGAATCTTCATGCCATCCTATATCTACATTCTCTATTGTAGATGATGGCTCATTTCTACCATTATCATGCAGACCGTTAGCTACTGAATTTTCATCAAAGATGACATCCCTAGTAATTAAGATCTTTTGGTTTTCAGGTTCTAGACTCCATAATTTATACCCTTTTACCCCAGTTAGATATCCTATAAAAATGCATTTTTGAGCCCTAGGGTCCAGCTTTCCTTGTTTTACATGGGCATATGATATGCACCCAAATACCCTTAGGTGTTTTAGGCTAGGTTTGTGACCTGTTCATTTTTCATATGGAGTTTTAAATTCTATTGCAGCTGAGGGGGATCTATTTAACACATAGGCTGCAGTATTTACTGCTTCTCCCCAAAATGCCTTTGAGAGGTTTGCATGAAACAACATACACCTAACTCTCTCTAATAGAGTTCTATTCATCTTCTCGGCAAGCCCATTTTGCTTAGGGTTTCCTGGGGCAGTCAAGTGCCTAACTATCCCACTTCCTTTGCATAGATCGGAAAACTCCTTGTTGCAGAATTCAAGACCATTGTCAGTCCTGATGGTCTATATCTTCCTTCCCTTTTGATTTTCTATCATGGTCTTCCATGTTTTAAAGGCCTCAAAAGTATGCTCTTTTGTTTTCAAAACATAAATCCATACCATTCTAGAAAAATCATCTATTATGGACAAAAAATACCTAGCTCCACCATAAGTAACAGTTTGGGCTGGCCCCCATAAGTCACTATGAATGTAATCTAGAGGACCCTTAGAAGAGTGAATAGCAGTTTTATTGAATTTTACCTTAGTGGTCTTTCCATGAATACATGATTCACGCTTATCTAAACCTGCCACTTGGTTTCCTTGTAAAATCCCTTGGTTTGCTAATTCCTTAAGGCCAAGCTCACTTATGTGAGCCATCCTGAGCCATCCTAAGGTGCCATAATCGCGAGATTGAGACATTCTTATTACTAGCCACAGCTACTTCTCCTCCTATAGCGGATGTGTGCAGAATATATTCCATTCTGCTGACTTGCCTTCATGCATACTAGGGATCCTCGAAATACCTTAAGAAATTCTCCCTCTCCTTTAAAACTATGACCTGATTTGGTTAAAGCTCCTAGAGAGATTAAATTTCTTTTTAACTCTGGGATATATCTTACCCCTTGAAGAGTCCAGTAGGTGTTGTTAGGCATTCTAAGCCTAACATTTCCAATACCTAGGACCTTACACTCATAGTCATTTCCAAGAAGCACCTTTTCCCCATCAGTTTGCTGAAAATTTTCAAACCAGTGTTTATTAGGTGACATGTGGAAAGAGCATCCTAAATCCAGGATCCACATGCCTTTTACTGAATTCTGAGATACTGTTAATGCGTCAGAACTATCATATCCAAACTCGCACACTGAAAATCCACCATTCGAGGATTTTTTATCCTTGAAATCTTTCTTCCTTATTGGACAATCTCTCTTAAAATGCCCTTCTTCTTGATAGTGATAGCACTTGACTGGACCCCTCCCATTCTTAGACTTAGATCTATGTTTATTTTTCCCTTTGGAATCCTTTTTAGTACCCCTAGATCTTGCAGTCAGAACATCTCCACTAGGGGGTCTTTCTTCTTGGTTATACGTTAAATCTTTTGAATTTAGGGCTCCTATAACATCTTCTAAAGACAACTTATCTTTGCCATGCTGCAGAATATCAACAAAATGCTCATAGGACCGAGGCAAAGAATGTAATAGAACTAATGCCCTATCTTCATCATCATATTTAACATTGAAGTTTTCTAGGTCTAGGCATAGTTTATTAAATTCATCTATATGGTCTTGCAGCTTTTGTTTTTCTTTCATCTTAAATGTAAAGAATTTAGTCTTTAGATATAACTTGCTAGACAAGGTTTTTGTTAAGTACAGATTTTCCAATCTCTTCTAGATTTCTAAAGCAGTGGTCATTTTTGACACTTCCCTTAATACCTTATCTCTTAAACTAAGGATTAAAGTATTAAAAGCCTTCTCTTCTATGTCTGCTTTCTGTTCTACCGAGAAGGTTTTAGCACTTTCCCCTATCTTTTCTTTATCCCTCGGTTCCTCTCTTAACGCCTCCTTTAATCCTAGATTTCCGAGGAGGGCTTGCATCTTGATTTTTCATAAAGAAAAATCGTTTGTGCCATTGAATTTTTCAATATCATATCTAGATGCGGAACAGGACATCGCCATTTCTTGAAGGTTTCTAAGGCCGATCTAACGGGTTCTTGGATGAATCTTGAAAGAAATTATGTGAAATCCTAGGCTCTGATACCAAATTGTTGAGTCTTGATCTTATTCCTCACACAATTAAACCCTCTCTCACACCCAAACTCTTACCCGATAGAGATAGAAACAAAAGAAATGTAAAACAAAACACAATAACAAGCAAAATCAGTAGAAGAACATAAAGACTTATCCTGGTTCGGGCAAGAAGTTGCCCTACATCCAGACTGCCAGATGATGCTGACAGAATCCACTATTTCGGAAACAAGATTACAGCTCTTCCTCTCTGATCTCTTCCTCGCACACACTTAGACTGATAGTCAATAGCCTCTCACAAGAAAACAAGGACCGAGCACTAGCTCTTTCTCAATTTTCTAACTCCTATGTGCGAATACAATAGAAGGATTCTCTCCCAGCTAAACAGAACCTATCCGCCTCTATTTATAAAACATAGAGGCGGTTACAACTTAAGGACTGAAATGCAAATAATAGGAAATACAAGGCTTTAAGCGGAAATAACCTAAAGATTATTTTCGATATATTCTAAACACATAAAACATAAGAATATAAACATTTCCTAACTAACAGATCTGCCCTTTACAGAAAACTAACAACTATACAACATACAACAACATATCCAGCCGTTATCCCACTATGTGGGGTTGGCTACATGAATTCTAGACTTCTATGTGGGTTACATCCCAACAGATAGTTTGTCTAGAATTCATATTTGGATCCGACTAGGTTTTACGCTGGCTGTCGGCTACCTAACGCAACCCTCCTCCTTTATCCGGGCTTGGGACCGGCAGTGGATAATATCCCCTGGCGGAGTAATGATGAAATGAAGTTTGAACACCATCTTCACATAGAGAAATTTCATGAGATGGTGGTGAATGAAGATAATTGATATAGTTGTGTTCCATAACTTAGTTGACATGGTGAAACCAACAAGTACAATATGGAAACACAACATAGAAAACTAACAACTATACTAATACAAATTCTAACAGTCTCCTATTTCTTTTACCAAATGCCTCAAACATCACATGCTATCAGTCAGTGACGATGAGGATGATCTGTTGACTTATTACTCTTGGATGCATATCACTAATCTAAAACTACCTGCCACTTTCTCTGTTTGTTGGTTTTAAGTATGGCACTAGGGGAAGCTAACCATAAAAGAAGGCAACACTCAGATAAATGTTTGATTTTCAAATTGCTTTCAAAAGAAAAACTAGAAATTCCTATGTCACAAAGGGCACCGTAGAGGAAAAGGACAATGAAAGTTCCCCCCTTATAATGGGCATCATATCCATTTATTCATTCCCTTCTGGACGTCAGATAATCATGATGCAAGCCATAAGAAGGTGACATTATGCCAATCTTAAAAGTTGCATATAGACCTCAAAGGCCACGCTACCCTAGCATGAGAAAATGAGTGATACTCGATTATTATCACCTCTTTACTAATAGCTAAAGGTTTTGTAAACTGCTTGCATAAAAGCCCATGAGGACATTAGGTACTCAACCAAAAAATGCATTAGTTTTTGGATGGTCAAATCTTCATTAGTTTGACGTAGAAAATGCATATCTTTATAGAAATGTTTCCTCACAAGAATGACCACTCTCTCATACCCAACCCTCAACTGATATGAATAGAAATAGAGTAACACAAGTTAGAAGTAAATCAAAGCAATAACTGAAAGTAAAAGAGTCAAGAACTTATCTTGGTTCAGGCATGAAATACCCTATATCTAGACTGCCAATCCACTAGAAAGCGATCAGGATTATAGCATTCCCTCTCACACACACCTGGCTATGAATGAATAGCCTTACCTCTCGAGAATACAAGGACCAAGCCTTTGCTCTCTCTCAATTCTCTAGAACCCGTGCAAGATAGAAAACATAGAAAAATGAATGCTGAAAAAATCTACCTCCCGAGAGTCTATCCGCCTTTATTTATAGGATATAGAGGCGGTTACAACTTAAGGACTTAAATGTAAATAAGAGGAAATAAAAGGACTATCGGAAATAACTTTAAGCTAGTTATTTTTGTTTTATTGTAAACACATAAAATATAAACATACAATTATTTCCCAACTATATACATAGCCCTTCATCGAGACTTAATAGCTAGACTAATACAAATTCTAACAATTTCTCCACCAATTTGATTAGTTTAGCTTTCAGTCTTCAGTCTTCCAGGTTCTGCTTCTGCTTTCTTCTCTTCCATCTTCAGGCTTCCCTCTAAGCTTAATTGCTTAGACTTCCTCAAGCTACATTAAGTAGCTTCATGCAGTGCTTCATCTTGTCTGCTGGAATGACCTTGGTGAATATATCTGTTGTATTGTCTTCTCTTGCCACCTTTTCTAGTTTCAGCTCTTTCCTGCCAAGAATTTCCGTAATAAAATGCAATCAAACATCAATATGTTTTGTGCATTCATGGTGTGCCTGATTTTTAGCTAGGTGAATGCCACTTTGGCTATCACATGTTAGGGTTGTATCTATCTCCCTACCTAGCATTCTCCTAGAAGCCCTTTCAACCACATAGCCTCCTTTATTGCCTTTGCTAAGACAATATATTCTGCATCTGTATTGGATAAAGCTACAACATGTTGTAAACCTGCCTTCCAACTCACTATGGCATCCCAAATCTTGAAGACATAGCTGGTAGTTGATCTTCTCCTATCCTGATCCACTGCATAGTCTGCATCGGAGTATCCTAGGATCTTAGCTTCTATTTTTTTTCCTGGTCCACCATAAACTAGACCAGTACCTAATGATCCTCTTAGGTATTTAAACATCCACTTGATTGCACCCCAATGAACCTTCCCTGGGTTTTCCATAAACCAGCTAACCACACTCATGGCACGGGCAAGATTTGGTTGAATACAGACCATGTTGTACATCAAGCTCCCTACTGCACTAGAGTATGGAACATCCTCATTTCTGCCTTATCATCCTCATTTATTAGAGGTTGACTTGTTGATAGCTTAAAGTGCTAAGCAAACGGTGTGTTGACAGCCTTTGCTTTAGCCATACCAAATCTTTGAATTAATTTCCTTAAGTAATTCTCTTGAGACAGTCCTAGGGTTCTTATCTTTCTATCCCTCTTAATTCCAATTCTCAATATCTTCTTTGCTTCTCCTAAGTCTTTCATTTCAAATGCTGACTTTAAGTCCAGCTTCAACTCCTGGATTTCCTCCGTTGATTGACTTGCAATCAACATATCATCAACATACAATAGGAGGTATAGGTATATGTTGTTTGATACTTATTTAAAATATACACAACAATCATATGAACTCCTAACAAACCCATGTTCGATCATAAAAGGGTCAAATCTTTTATACCATTGTCGTGGGGATTGTTTTAGCCCATATAGGGATTTTCTAAAAAAGCAAACTTGTTCTATTTTTCCTTTAGATTTGAACCCCTTTGGCTGCTCCATGAGAATCTTTTCATCTAATTCTCCATGTAAGAAAGCAATTGTGACATCCATTTGTTCTAGGACTAGGTTCATATGGGCTGTCATTGCAAGGAGTATTCTAATTAAGGTGTACCTTACCACAGGGGAACACACCTCATTATAATCCACTCCTGCAACCTGGGTAAAGCCTCTTGCAACTAGCCTAGCCGTATATCTAGGTTTCGAATCCTTCCCAGCTCCTTCCTTTATTTTGTAGAGCCATTTACTGCCCACTATTCTCTACCCCTTAGGCCTATCAACTAAGGTCCAGGTCTCATTCTTCCTTAGAGAGTTGATTTCAGATTTCATAGCCTCAATCCACTTCATTGAATCCTTTGAGGCTATTGCTTCCTCATACATTTGAGGTTCCTCACCCTCAACCTCAGATGCATTGGTAAGTGCATAGGAAACCAAGTCTGAAAAACCAGATCTCTGAGGAGGTTTGGATTGCCTTTTCTGCTTGTCCCGGGCAACATTATACCTATGCTGGCCTAGAACATCTTCTGCATCCGATCCCTCCTTTCTTTCTTAATGTGGGTCAAAGTCTTGGTCAACTATGGGCTCCTCTAGATCTACTTCTTGATCAAAAACTTGGCTTTGTGAGCTAGATGCTTTTGCACTGGGTATGTTTTCCTGCCATTTATATCTATATTTTCTATTGTAGATGATGGCTCCTTAATACCATTATCATGCAGAGCCTTAGCTGTAGATTTCTCATCAGAGATGATATCTCTTGTAAGTATAATCCTTTGGTTTTCTAGTTCTAGACTCCATAGCTTATACCTTTTTACCCTAGCTAGATATCTTATGAAAATACATTTATGTGTCCTAGGTTCTCGTTTTCCTTATTTTATATGTGCATATGCAATACACCCGAATACTCTTTGGTGTTTTAGGCTAGGTTTATGACCTACCCATTTTTCGTAGGGGGTCTTGAATTCTATGGCAGCTGATGGAGATTAATTTAGAACATAGGCTGTAGTGTTACAACTTCTCCCCAAAAGACAATTTATCTCTTATTACATATTCTAAAGACAACTTATCTCTGCCATGTTGTAGAATATCAACAAAGTACTCATATGACCGAGGCAAAGAGTGTAATAAGACTAATGCCTTATCTTCATCATCATATTTAACATTGATGTTTTCTAGGTCTAGGCAAAATTTATTAAACTCATCTATATGATCTTGCAACTTTTGATTTTCTTTCATCTTGAATGTAAAGAATTTTGGCTTTAAGTATAATTGACTTGACAAGGTTTTTGTTAAGTATAGACTGTCCAATCTTTTCCAAATTTCCAAGGCTGTACTCATCTTAGACACTTCTCTTAATGCCTTGTCTCCTAGGCTAAGAATCAAGGTATTAAATGCCTTCTCTTCTATGTCGGCTCTCTGTTCTACCGAGAGGGTTTTTGATCCGTCCCCTACTTTATCTTTATCCTTTGATTCCTCTTTTAATGCCTCCTTTAATCCAAGATTACCGAGAAGGGCTTGCATCTTTATTTTCCATAAAGAAAAATCATTGGGGCCATTAAATTTTTCTATATCATACCTAGATGCAAATCTGGACATAGCCATTTCTAAGGGTTTCTAGGACTGTTCTGAGGGTTCTTGGATGAATCTTAAAAGTAAATGTGAAATCCTAAGCTCTGATACCAAATTGTTGAATCTAGGACCGGTTTCCTCACAAGAATGACTACTCTCTCACACCCAATCCTCAACCGATATGAATAGAAATAGAGTAACACAAGTTAGAAGTAAATCAAAGCAATAACAGAAAGTAAAAGAGTCAAAAACTTACCCTGGTTCAGGCATGAAATGCCCTACATATAGACTATCGAAGCCTTTAAGAAATCCACTAGAAAGTGATCAAGATTACAACATTCCCTTTCACACACACCTGGCTATGAATGAATAGCCTTACCTCTCGAGAATATAAGGACCGAGCCTTTGCTGCTCTCTCTCAATTCTCTAGAACCCGTGCAAGATAGAAAACACAGAAAAATGAATGCTGAAAAAATCTATCTCCCGAGAGCCTATCCGCCTCTATTTATAGGATATAGAGGCAGTTACAACTTAAGGACTTAAATGTAAATAAGAGGAAATAAAAGGACTATCGGAAATAATTTTATGCTAGTTATTTCCGTTATATTCTAAACACATAAAATATAAACATACAATTATTTCCCAACTATATACAAAGCCCTTCACCGAGACTTAACAGCTAGACTAATACAAATTCTAACAAGAAATATGAAGTATATTTGAAATTTTTGCCAGGCCTTGATACTCCTATTTATGAAGGCAGAGGATGTAAGCTGAAGAAAGCACCATATGGGCTAAAACAATTATTAAACGCACTGTTTGAATGATTTTCAAAAGCTATGCATAGAGTTGGTTATAAATAAAAATCAAGCTGATTTATATATTTGTTAAGCATTTCTCTCAAGGGAAGGTAATTGTACTAATAGCTAATGTTGATGACATTATATTAATACGAAATACCAAGAAGGAGATACAATTATATATGAATTTGATATACAAGACACAGGAAATTTGATGTAATTTCTTAGTATTAAAATAGAAAGATCAAAACATGGCGTAGTTGTTACCCAGCACAGATGACACATGATATGCTTTTCAAATGTCAACAACGTGATTATGCTAGAAAAAGGTCAAAGACAAAGGTCTTACAATTAGGGTTCATCAATGGCTTGCTATATTTTCTGAAGTAGATGAAACAAATAATCTAAATTCACGACAATAAGAAAAAGCACAAGTAGATTGATATCCAGTGAAGCAAAAATGAGATCAAAACCTAAAGGAAAGTCTGACCCAAACAACAATAATAGAATGAGCTTGCAGACCATTTCTTAACCAACAATCTCTTAATATATTTACCTTTTACCTAATGTTACATGATTACAGGAAAGCTGGAATATAGCCTGCCATGTAAGGAAAGATGGGTGAGAATCGCTTGATCTTGCTGATAATGTTCTTTTTTGCCCATTATCACAGTGTGAGGATGGTTTATCAGGTTTCTTTATAAGTTTTTAATAATGTAAAGAATGAGAACGGAGGGGAAGATGTGTATGTTAAGTGGAGGGGGAGTGTAGGGTTGTAGAGAGAGAGTCTTGTTTCTGTATTTCTTTTCCCAGTAAATGTCAAGTGGTGTTGTTATGCTGGATTTTTGAAAGCTACTCCAGCCCATTCAGAGAGAGAAAGGAAGAGGGGCTTCATGAAGCTCCCAGTCAGCCATGAGAAGATTGTCCTTTATGGTTCAGGCTGAAAGAAGAGAACATACAAAACAAATGTAACGGGTTAGATGGGGATACCTTTCTCACACCCTGCTCTGAAACTGATCTTATGTAGTTTTAACCACTCTAAACTCATTCCATTAGGGGAGGGATGGGCAGGGATTTGTGCATTTGACCTATGTCCATGGATAGAGCAGATTAGAGATCTAGAATTTGTGTAGGTGATATCACCTAGTGGGATGAAGGCATGTGATTGTTGTTTTCATATAAATAAATCCTTTCTATCTTGTTAGCAAAGTGCTAATATGCTAGAAACAGCCTATCTGTAAGTGGTGTGTTAGCGCTTTAGTTTGGTTGCAGCTCATGTGCCCCAAAGCTGAGTTTCTTGGCTGCTGCCTTCAGAAGTTATCTTCCTTTTGTTTTCTTATCCCCTGTTCAGGTCAAATGAATGGGGAAACGTAAAAGAAATTATTAGCTGTAGGGTGAGTTGTAAAATGACAAGAATTAGAAGAATATTATCAATAGATATGGTGACCAAGCCTGCAAAAGAAGAAGCTAGTCTATAGCATGGAAAGGATGCTGGACTACCTTGGTTGGACAGGGCAGCACCTAGGCACTTAGGTAGTTAATACCTACCGGAGTGCTTAATAAGTGCTAACATGCTCACACGGTATTGTTAATCGACCAGAAAGGGAAGTGATAACTGTTCTGGTTGGTCTGACCTGCAGTTTGCCTTCATATTGTTTAGTAGTTTTCTTTTCTCTCTGCATATATATATATATATATAATTTCTATGCAAGGTTGAGCCCATTTTAGTGTTTGTTCTTTGTGTTGTAATTTTAATCATGCGTCTCCCTTGCAGCAAGTGCTGTTATTCTGTTCTTTTACAATGTTCAGATGGCTCTCTTCTGTGCCCTTGGTGCAAGTTATGCAGGTAACTCAAGTTCCATGCGCACTTTTGTTGTTTCTTTTGTGCTGTGAGTTTGTGTCTTGATTTGCAAGCACCGCTGCAGTTATGATTTCGCACGCCTCTTGCCGGAAGCTGGCTCCTGCAAAGCAACCTGCTCGAGGAGCAAGACGCTGATAGGAATGTTGAAGGATTCATCAGATCAGATATGGTATCTAGTCCACTCATGTTGCTGGCACAGGTCAACAGCTTCTTATCAGAAAGGCTTTACCACGCTATCTTCTTGAAGATTCAAGATAATAACATGCAAAGAGGGGCACCAGCCATATTGTTACTTGGTCACCGGAGAGTAGGTGTGTTACCCTCTCGGCCTGCCCTGACATGGTATGGATAATGTAAACTTAAAAGAGTTTGGAGAGAGTGAACTAGGGGCGAGATGATACATAATATCTGAAGAGATTTAAATTATTGTGATTGTGTATTGTGCGTATTTCCCAGCTTGATAACTAAAGACAATTAGAGTAACATAGGGAGATGATACATAATATCTGAGGAGATATTTAAATTATTGTGATTGTGTATTGTGCGTATTTCCCCAGCTTGATAACTAAAGACAATTAGAGTAACAAAGGGACAAACAATGGGAGAGCCACAAGATCCTATCATCACAGCATTCTCTTCCATTAAAGATGAGAATTAGCAACAAGTAATCATTAATAACTGGGATTACTTGTTGACATTACATGGAAGCTCAGTATTAATTATAGACCAATGTTATGTTACAACTACAAAGAAAAATGAAGAAAAGGAAAATACAACTCTCAAGGGTCCAGGTGGAGGAGACGATATAGTTATGTACACATCCAATCAAAATTAATTAATAAACAGAACACACAAAGGAGTATACGGACAAATGATGTCCAAGCATTCTTCATGTTGGGTTCATATCTCGGGACACTTGGCCGTGCCATCTGTGTAACAACCGAAAAGGCATCCATCCAGACAGTGTTGTTATTACTTTGGAGAAATTAGTACTGAAAAATAATGAATTAAGACTTGGCAAGAAAATAATAATAACATAATGAACTAGGGAGTTGCATGATCTGAGCTTCAAGTTTCAGTGAAAGCAGAGCCCAAGGTACATATACCAATACTGCTTCCAAATCAGCATAAACATGCCTCCTTTTGAATATTTCATGATATTTTAAGATGCTCTCTAGTATCATGTTTTAGCTTCGTTTTCCATTTACAAGCATGGGGTTCTTGAGGCTTGAGGGCTCAGGTGCATAGTGTGTGCTACATTAATTTCAGAATCAAAACAGATTATCAGCCACACTAACCTTGAGAGCAAGAATCTGGCCAACGGGCTTAAATTGGCATGCGAGTGAAATTCTTTATTTGGTTGCCTTTTCTTGGTATCATCTTCAGGATTTGTGCTATCTGTTTGTTCAGAAGCTTTCTTGTCCTTGGTAAAAATGCGAGCAGCCAGCTCCTGAATATTTTTCAGTGAAGACTCCTTTGAACTGCATTGATTTTATAGTGCTTGAATAAATTAGGTGTATATGAATCACAATCATCTTCCATAGCTATGTAGAACATGGCTATAGGTAAGAATTCTGCAAACCTTCCAAGCCGCTGAAGCAACCCGGTGACAAAAACTTCACTACTTCCCGGTTTCATCCTTTCCATATCCTTAAGTGAATTTGCTACTGCACGCACAAGTGGCCCGTCTGAATCATCAGCATTGGCCTTCATTGGCAAACAGGTCAAAGCAAGTTAGAGATCATACATACGCCTGCCTCATTTGTAACATGGTCTCTTAAAGCAGTCCAAATATAGATGATTGTGTCGCATAGGATGCTGACAATATGGAATAATCAACATCAAGGTGACTTTGATCCAACCAACTAGCAGGTGGTGTTTTTATCAAATACTCAGACTATCTGGATCCAGACAAAAGCACAAGGTGCAAATATCATCTTATGCCCTGCTTCCTAACACACTGGCTTTCCTTGTCAGATACTAATTTCAATACGAAGGCTATAGCGAAGCTATATGGCTTAGGAGAGTTATCAGGATAAAACAATGTCTTTCATCAGTGCTTCATCAACCATAGCACATAAAATCTTATGATGCAAAAAGAAACTTCATGTGATTCAGAATTTATATATTATCCATAGTCATGGATTCATGTAACTTATTCAAACATTTTATAACCATCACAGATGAGCCATCTATATTTGTCCAATTTCTTCATGACAAAGTCTCTAGGATATATCACGGGGAATAAATAATCTCAAATAAAAAACCAAGCATGCCCAATTTGGTCTTTTCTTTGATACCAAACTAGGCTCGCTCACTTCTGAACTAAAAAGAATGTTGCATCAAGTTTTAATTTCAACAGGTTGTTACACACTGAGGCTTTTGTGAATGTAGATATAGACCTAGTAACAATCTGCCAATTTCTATACACGCATAAAAATTTTTACCGTTCAGTGAACCGCACTTTGTTAAAATTGAAACTAAGAAATAAAATTTACTGTCATAGAAAACTGCATAGTGAACCTAAAAAAATAGAAATATAAAATATATTTCTATAAAAGAAAACTAAAAATTACCTTACAACAAGTGTAAAAATAAAAAATCCAGAGAACAAACTGCCACTTAAAACTGAAATCCATAGTAGAAGAGTCAAATGTAGGCTTCACCTTTTTTGCCCCCCCCCCCCCCCAAGGCCACATTATGAAATCAACCTAAAGACAATTTTATTCGATGATTTCATTCTTTAATTAGGGGATGCATCATTTCTTTCTAAAAGTTCCACACAATGTGCCAAACATGATCATCACTTTTAACTTTCTTTTATCTCATAATCCATTTTTTCTTTGTCCTTTTCTATTTTGGTGTAAATTAATGATTGAAGAGAATCTGCTAGAAAAAAAGTGAATCCTATACAATGATGATTACCTTACAAAAAGTGCATTCAACTTTCAGTAAAAATGAAAATTCACAGAAGAACTACCACTTAAAATAGAAATTTGGTATTGGAAAAGTCAATTGTAGGCTTTACAATCTTGTCCTAAAGGCTGTGCCTTGTAGAATGAAAATGAAAATTCACATTACGAACAACAACTTCACTGAAAATCGATATTGGAATTGCAGGCTTTACTTACTACCCATATTCAATGTTTTATTTTTCTTTTTTCATGTTCCTTTTCCTTTTTTATGTTTTTCTTTTGGTTTATTTTTTCAGTGCATAAATCAATGATCCATTAACGAGAAATTGCTAAAAAGAAAGTGAACCCTGTATAATGATGCAAGACACAAAAAAAGTAATGCTTTATCTACAAATCAACAATCCATTAATGAGAAACTCCTAGAAAGAAATTGAACCCTGTAAACAATGCAAAAGACAAGAAAGGAAATGCTTTATCTACAAGCAAATAAAACTCCTCCAGCAATGCAACAACCGAAAGTCACATCCTTATGGAGTGTGGCGGCCTTAGGGCATGCCATTCCCCTTTTAGGTTCACAAATATGTGCTTAGGGAGGAAGATTTTCTTCAGTTGATTGTGAATTTTAAGGTATGTAGCAATCAGAGCTTTTCTTTAGCTAAGAAGTTTATGTGGTTAAAAGAGAATTTACAGATAATGGAACAGAAATGTTGGGCAAAATAAGTTTGAGAATTAAGAGACTAATTGGAAGAAATCAACCTGTCAGACAACACTGAAGAACTCAGGACTCGTTCATTGGAATAGAAACTCATTAGATTTATTTGAAAAGAGAAGTTGATAGATTCTTAATGTAACATCCTGGAACTTTAGAAATAAATAATAATTATTAGTTCTGGTATTTGAGGTGATTATTGAATACTTGAGGATTTAAAGGGAAATATTAATTTATACTGATTTAGGGAAATAGGTAAATATTTGATAAATTTGGGGTACTGTCAACAATCAACGTCAATCAATCAGTCAATCAGAGTCAGATTCTATCAATCAATCAGAGCCAGATTCTGTCAATCAATCAAAGCAAGAGATTGGGATTGACATCCTTTCCTTTTCTAGAATAGGAATGTATATATTGTTGTATCTTTCTATCTTTGAGTTGTATCCTAAGTTATATAGTTTCCAAAACAGATTTAGAAACTTTCTTGTTTAGTTTTTTAGGAGTTTCCTAACTTAGTAGGAAGATTGTTTATATATTAGCATGTGTCCCATTGATTTGAATAAGATTGAAGAATTATTTTCTCCATCCTTTAACAGGTATAAGTGTAATTATTAAATGGAGTGTAGTGCTGGATTCTAGAAATCTCGGGGTCTAGGTGCAAAATCTGGAAGTGGGCTCAGGGTCACTTTAAAATTAATTTCGCGCATTATGTGTGAGGATGGTTGCAGCTCGGGTGGTTCCACGGGCGCGTGCAAGGGAGGCAGTCACGGGTTTGAGCAGGCAGAGAGGCTGCGTGCACAAGGGAAAAAGAAGGCCAATTTATTTGGCCAAGGGAGGGCCGAAACGACGTCGTTTCGGCCCAAGGCAGTGGCAGCTTTGCACGACCGCTGGTGGCCGCCATGTGTCCTCTCCCCAGCCATTCGTTTTGCCTCCAGATTGCTCTATAAATTGAGCAAAAATCGGCCATTTCAGAAAGGAAACAGCAGGAAGAAATTTGGGAAGAAGGAAGGCTCAATCAGCAAGAAAATTGGGAAAAAATTGGAGGAAAACTCAGTTTATTTGGAGTTTAAGCTAGCCAAGTAAGTGGGTAAAATTATTAGAAGCATAGTACGATTAAATTATAAGTTTTTTACGGTTAGATTCAATTAATTCGAGCCATAGTCTCATTACTCGTTGTAAACATGTAATACTTTGCAACGGGAGTGCAGGAAAGACGTGAATCGTCCATT
The DNA here is from genome assembly GCA_036245055.1 of Diospyros kaki. Classification (NCBI taxonomy): domain Eukaryota; kingdom Viridiplantae; phylum Streptophyta; class Magnoliopsida; order Ericales; family Ebenaceae; genus Diospyros; species Diospyros kaki. The sequence goes on from BSEG01000011.1 coordinate 39,193,802, forward strand.
TAAAAGCAAGTTTCATACCCTCTCTACGTGCTCTTTATTCCCTACGCAAGTCCCTGTCGTTTTACATATTTTATTCCCTCCCTTACCGTGATCCGGTTCCACGCATGAATTATGTAACTACGTGTGACAACCATTTTATGATTTGTGCAATATTTCTTGCGAACCAACACGGGGCTTTGTATCTCCCCATTCCCTTGGGAATGATGCCGCACCTAGTTGGGTTAAGTTTCAAATGGGTGTGTGTGTGTGACGGTTGTGGGTCTTGGGTCTTTGTTTGTGAATCTAATATTTATTTAATTACAGGCTTGTGCTGACAGTGTGTGTCAGGATTTGGGAATTGCATCAATGGGGGGCGATATCCTGTGAGTGCTTGAACACGAGCATCCTAAGGTGTCTAGGGTGTGTTTTGCACAAGCACTACATTGAGTGTGTTTACTATGTGGGCGAAGCATGGTCTGATGGCTAGCTTATGGGGGTCTTGTATCACGTTTATACTTACTACGTCATTACATTCTTACTTGTGCACTGCATGGTTCTATTACGCACAGTTATTATTATTGTTATTATTACTATTATACCGGCGGGAGTACTGTGCCGAGCCGAGTGATGAGAGTACCAACTTGGGGGAGATTTGACTCAGTTTTCTTAGACTAGCTCGGGGGAAACCCGAGGAAAAACTTTTAGATTAGCTCGGGAAGGTCATAAGGGAAGACCTGATTAGACTTGAGATTCTGTGTACGTGATTTGCAGGTGGAGGGACCGTCCTGAGGAAGCTTTGGATTCAGTGCTGGAGTGCGGAGTATTTATGCTTGCTAGTTCATGGCAACGACAGGTTTGTTAGGGATATGGGTGCCGATGTCTTCTATGTGGGCCCCAAAGACCATTATGTGCATGTTTATTTATGTTGTTTTCCTTTGTCATGTGGTTCATGTTGTGCATGTGTATATCTGGGGCACGTGATGTGCGGGATGTACTGGGTTATTCTCCCAAAGCCTTGCTAGTCTTTGTTTCTTGTATATATTTGCTGAGTCTTGTGACTCACCCTTACTTTCCATCATTCTAGGTTAGGGGGACGCTTGAAGTAGCGGGTTTGCTTAGTGATGTCAGGTCCCGTCCTTGAGTCCTAGGTCCATGTCCGAAGCTATCCTAAAGAAGCGGTCCTAGGTGTCGTTTTATTTTGTCAATTTGTGGAGCTTAAGTATTTTGTTGTCAAGCTTGTCTGTGTAAGTCTGTGTAACTCGTTGTTAGTTGTGTGAAAAGAAAGCTATGGTTTGGATTGCATTGAGGTTGGTGCGTGTTGTTGGCTTGTGTTACTGTTCTATATCATCCTCATAATAACCCTCTTATAGATCCTTTATGCTAGCGGAGGCTCCGAAAGGCGAGCCATTACACTCAATCTTGGAAGGGGTATGTTAGAGATAGTAATCTAGTATGAACACCACATACTCTCAATGTGGGTGAGATATGGTGACTAGTGGGAATTGATTAAAGAGACATTTTAATAATTTCATGAGGCTAATTAGGGTTCCTAGGGTAATTAAGAGGAACTTAAGAAGCTTAATGTGCAATTTTGCAAAGTGAGCTATATATTGAAAAATTATAGATGACACTTGATTTCCTCTTTTGGGTGTCACGTGGATTTGGTGGTATAAATTCCAATTAGCACCCATACATCACTAATGTTAAAGTGTACAGCTGCTGCGTGCATGAGGTGTGTGATGAGATACATATGACATGTACTCCACTATGTGGAAGATATAGGAAGTGGATGGAAAGGAAGTAGGAGACGCCATTAAATTGGTTGTGTGGCCAATAGATGGAGAGACTAGAGACTAATATAAACAGGTTACATAAACCACTGCATACGTGCATCCTTCTCCACTGGCCACGTAACTTCTCTTCATCCTCCAATTTGTCTTGCTCTCATATATTTGTTGATGAGGTGTACATCACATATGTGGTGGTTTCCTCACAGCTTCCACCTGCCTTCTTTTTGCATTGCACCTCTATGTTAATGCACGTATGCAGTGGATGAAGAGAAGGATTCACCACTGCATATGAATAGACGCAGGAAGTGAGGCCCTTGGCTGCAAGAGATAAAAGAGAGGAAAATTGCCTAGAGAGATGAATGTATGCACATACCAGCCATATATGTGGTGGAAGAAAGTTGCAGCTAGTGGCTTTAGGAAGACGGTTGATGAAATTGCAGATGGATGGCATTGCTTCATGGTGGTGAATCTTGTTGCTGGCAGGGAGAGGAGTATTGTTGGTTAGAAAGTAAAGATGTGTATGTATATACACCTGCTGTGGGAGAGGAAAGGATTTTATGTGATAAAGAAACCAAGAACGAGAGAGAAAGCTAGCTGCTTGGTTCAAGGAAATGAAGAAGGCGGAAGGTGCCGGTGTGGCAGCATGAGATTGGGCAAATATAGATTGGTTTGGAGGAATTTAGTTGCTGGTGTGCGCGTAAACCAGCTGAGGTAAGGATTCCTTATAATTTGGTTAAGCTTCAAGTTGAGATGCTAAATGTATACCTAAACATTGAAGCCTAGGCCGGTTAATGGGTAATTTCAAAGAAAATTAACGGAAATAGCTTTCTGTGCATGATATGATCATAGGGAGTATGTACAAAATTTTGGCTGAAGTCTTTTCTTGTAGGCTAGGACTGGTTATTAAGAAAGCAATAACCAAATCTTAGAATACTTTTGTGGTAGATGGACAAATTCTTGAGCAGTTTTAGTAGACAATGATTGTTTGGACTCTCAATTAAAGTACAACCTCCTGTATCTTATCTATAAAATACTAAGTCTTAAGATCATGCTCCTAAGTATTATTATCATATGTCATGGATAGAATGGGTTTGGGCCTAAGTGGAATAGTTGGATAAAGTGTTGTATCTACTCTATCAGATTCTCAGTTTTGGTCAAATGTTTGTTAAAAGTTTCTTCCAGAGCTCTAGAGCTTTTCAGTGAGGAGATATCCTCTCCCCCTTATCATTCATCCAAGGAGATATCCTGACCAAGAGCCTTTTGTTGAATTACTGTTCAGGTAGGGTATGAAGACAATGCCAACATTAACATCTCCCACCTTTTGCTTGCTGCTGGCACCATTGGTTTTTCGGAAACTAGCAAGAGGGCGTAAGGGTTCCTTTGAAGCATCTTATTGTGATTTGAAGCGTGTTTGGTATAAAAATTAATCATTCTAAAAGTGAGATCATCTCAGTGGGTTGAATAATATTCTTAATCTTGCCAATTCTTTAAGCTGTAAGGTTGGTGTTCCATCAACCAAGAGTCTAGGCCTTCAGTTGAGCTAAACCTTTACAGCCAAGATGTAAGATGCAGTTGTAGAAAGATATAAATCTGGCCTTCATTCATGGAAGAGTCTGGGAGGGGGGATTTGCTTTTATAAAGATAATACTTGCCCATGATTCCTGCTTCTGTGGGAGCTAATTGGAGGAGTTGCAGAGAGATTTTCTTGGGGAGGGAAGGTTTGGGGGGGGGGGGGGGGGGCGGTATATGGGAATGAGCTAAAGTACCACCTAGTCAGTTGGGATAAGGTTTGTTGTCCGTTGGTTGGAAGAGGTTTGGATATTAGGAACATGAGTTTTAATGAGGTCCTATGGTAAGTGGTTATGGACACTTGCATGTGAGAGAGAGATTCTAGGGTGGGTGGTCTATAGGCTTGAGTAAGTTGCGTTTTGGTTAGGCTTATGGAAAGAGATCATGTAAGTTTAAGATAATTTATTTAAGTTCATGTCTTTTGAGGTTGATAGTGGGCAATTTGTTAACTTTTTGCCTTAAAACATGGCCATAGGCCTTTGTCTGAGTATCTTCCTAACTTCTCAAAATTGACGTGTGATGAGTTGAAAATTGTAAAGGGAAAGTAATAGTTCTCTTGCCGGTCTGGTACTACAGTCTGGTCCCTGCAATTCAAATGTAACCATCAGAGCTTTCTTTTGACATGACTCAAAGTCGCTGGAGGATAGGACAAGAGGGGGACATATAGGTCCAGCAACCACAAAAGATGGAGCCTTTTTGGTTTGATCATTCTATAGGGCTAGAAGGGAGAAGAGTTGGAGGATCATCTCCCTACTTCACTTCTTAGAGGCTCATGACTTTTGAGGCATGTTCTTTATTTTTGGTATACAGTGGGATATGCTAACATTTGTGATGGATTTTTGTTCCAAGTAGGAGGCAAATATGTGTTTGGAGGATTATTCCAGGAAATGAATAGTAGAGCTTTGAGAGTGTAGAAAGGCAATTTTTTGTATTTTGTTTATGACCTTTCCTCTTAAGTAGGATTCCAGGTGCTTCCTTTATAACAAGGTTCCCGCTAAGATGGTTCTCTTACAAAAAACTAAAAAAGAAAAGAGCTGCACAAGAAGAGCACAAAACAAAGCTCCACTGTCAAACCTACAAAAAAAAGAAAAGACCCTTTCGAACAGTTAATCTAGGTCTCAATCCCTTCAAAGGCCCTTCAACAACTCCACCTCAAAGGCCACCATATTGCACAAAAGGAGCAACAATCCAAGCACATTCAACTTTTACCACAGCAAATCATTACAAAAATAATAGGACTACAACGACCTATGAGCATTATTACCCATTAGATAGAGCTGCCTCATTTCCAATAGCATCAGCATTAATAACTGAAAAGTCTCATAACTTCTACATATCAATCATCAAAGGATTTAGGGGAAGCATTAATATCTTTACTAGATAAACGAATTTTTCTTCAAAGATGTTATAATAATGACCATTTTCATTTGGAGAAACCGCATGAAAGTTATTGTTTAAATTACTATCACACTGATATCTATTTATATATATATATATATATATGTATGTATATATATATATATAAACTACTGCCCCAGATATCCAACTTCATGACATCCAGCTTTACAGCCTCAGCAGATATTGGAATTGGATTTCCATTTAGAACCTCTATTTTTCTTTTTTCTTTTTTTGAAGAATTTATCTCTATAACATGGATTAGAATGGCTACTTCATACCTCTTTTAGTGAAGGGATTAGCAACATTGATAGTGGAGGGGATAATGAAGCTGCAACAGTTCTGGCGCTCTCTTCCTCTTCACTTGCTTGGCGTGATATTGGAAATACTTTGTGCACGTCAAAGTAATCACGAGGAGGTCTGAAGTGGAAGATTCATTACATTTTATTTTTATGTTTTTTTCTTATCGGGAAGGACAGAGGTACAGTAAAAATTGCAATTAGAATAAAAGTCAAACATTGACTTCCATTCTGGACCAGATAACCCACGCAAGTCAATATAACATGTACCTTGAAGAATCAGAGCTATTTGGTGATTGACCTGATTTTTTACTTTCTTGTCCGTCTCTATCAACCTTCACCCTTGCAGATTTCTCCCGAGCATTTCCCCTCTTCAATCCTCCTTGCATTGCAGCCTTTGCCTGAAAATATACCATCAATACCCTCTAAACACAAACCAACACTAGCATACATGAAATAACCAAGAATTCTTAAAAACCAATTAGGATCAGGTAGAAGCTCAAAATCAATGAGAAGGGCACTGCCATACATGAAATAACCAAGAAAATCAGCAAAGTTAAGAAGGTCAAAGATTGAATGATTAGAGAGGAAAAAGATGTAGATATATGCGAACCCAAAATCTCAGTGCGCAAATCATGATTTTAACATCCAAACAGAAAATAAAACCATAATTTTGTAAGGACTATTATGAGTAGTCAATATGTCATCAGCACATCAATTTGTGATGAAAAAACTATCTATTATATTCCCCCATCTCCCAGATCTCCAATTATATTCTAAAGAATGTGCTTGCTATAGTACCAAATTCGAAGTAACTGAGAATTATAGTAGAAAGAACCTGTGCGAGGTTCATTGCACTGTCTTCAGTTGCACTTGAAGTTCTTTCTGGGATACCCAGTCTGGACTTTGGAGTTCGAGGAGAGTCTGAATTGTCATGTCCGCGGTAGACAATGGTCCCACTGTTGGACGCATCTTCAAAGGAAGTAAATGTGCTGCTAGACTAAAAGGCAAATTGCAAATTGGTCAATTCAAGAAAGAAGAAAGAGATTCAAAGTTTCTTCATCTACTCATTATTTTCTTCATCTCAAACAGACAGCGAATCTTACCGAAACACTCTGGTCGCTGAATAGAGAGGATGACTGACCTCCTCTAGGAGATCGTACAATAACAGTCCCAGTCATTGATACTTCTTCCTGTAAATTCAACACTCATGACAACTCAGGAGGAGATAGCTAATATAGCATTTACAGTCTAAACCATATCAAATTCCATAAAAACCTTTCAAGTCAATTAATCATCACATTTCATCTCAATTTTTCTTTAGCCACTTAAATTGGTGAGCAAATATGATATTATGAAGTTGGAGGAAATAAGAATGCCTGCTCCCTTTGGAGCAAGGTTGATAGGATTTCTGGAAGATGGTGTTTCTCTTGTTTACATTTATCATTAAGTTATATCATGCTTATATGATCCCCTTTAGGACAAGTTATCACGATCAAATTATATGTAGCCAACTCCTAGGAGAGACGCTAATATCCCTATAAAGCCCCAGCCATGGGCACATTTCATCTGAGCATCACAAGCATTCATGTAGGGATTGAATACCCTAGTCAATTGATAGGATATGGATATCCTGGGCTTCAAAAGTAGACAATAAGGCAAGCAAGCACCACATTTCTTAATAATTCAAGTTCACAGCTCCCAATTGGGTGGGACCTGTGATGGCTAATGTTTCCATGCTCAGAAGCACACAGTAGTATTTCATCTCCATTCTTCATTTAATTTTAACAATTCCACTTCTTGGTCAGACAAAGGTCACGTTAAGTACATAACTTCTACACACACACACCCACACACAGACTTACATCTTCGTCGTAATATTTTTGTTCTCCATCAAGATTTTGATCTCCCACATTTTTCCTAATTTGATTGTAAAATACATTTCCAGAAGCAGATGACCACTGGTTACCAGCTTCCGTTGCTTTTACAGGAGCAACTTGGTTGTTTGTAACTTCTGGTTTCCTGTCACGAACCTGAGGTGGTCTTAAGACACTTCGTACAATTCCAGTACTACTGGGTGTTTGACCAATGCTGAAGTCCCATCCAGCATTCTTGAAGGTTTTCCCCTGGCTACTGCAAACAAAGCAGAAAGTAAAGATGCAACCAGAGAGTGATTATACACCAGAAACTGATATTCAACCCACCTGGCCAGTAAAGTGTCTTCACCTTTAGACTCATTCATCACCTTCACGGTGCCAGATGCCAAAGCTACAGGACCATTTTGAGGAGTTTCTCCAAGTTCTTTTAATTGAAACTTAGGCCTCTCTCTTTCATGAAAACAAAAATCGGCATATCACCATGATAAATGAGTTAAAAGGAAATCATTTATAAAAGTTAGGTTCATATATTGATATTTCTTCAACATCTTTGGCATCAATCTATATAAATATATACACATATCTTTTCACGGAAAAATAAACTTTAAATCTAACATTGCATCCAAAAAAGACCTTGCTATTAACAGTTAGTAAAATGCCACATTTTGAACCCCAAGTGTGCATGTCAGAAAATGTCATATGGACATCAAAATCAGAGGTTATATTGTCTTTGTCCACCAGTAGATGTTTCCATTGTCATGTCAAGTCTAACCTGTATAGTTACAACATTGATCTCAAAAATGCTGTAGCCACCTCCAATATACATGCCAAAATGGCCCAACACAACATACCTTATTCTCTCCAAAAGTCTTTGACTTTTCCTAGCATTCCTGATGAAACGGTGCTTCAGAAGTTCCTTAGCACTTGGTCTCTGAAATCAACAAGATGACAGAAACATGAGAACATCCATGCCTTGGCAGCAATGGACCATAATCAACATCTCAACTATTTACAACTATTAATATCAAAAGGGGGAGAATCTGGACACAGTTTCTTGGCTTTATGAAGCTATATTTTGTAAACTCCACTTCATAAAATTCCTCTAATAAACAACATATGAAGCCTTAATCCCACTAGCTAGGATCAACGAAGAATCCTGTAATCAACCCAAAATGAATTCTCTCCTCAAACATCTTTCTCTGACTTGCTTTCATTCCAAAAAAGCCACACAGGAGTTAGGGGAAAAATACCAGCTTTGGATAAATTAAATCAAGTATAATAAAGTACATTTTTATAAATATAGGTTAATAGAATCCAGAAACTAGATATGAGAAGACAATCCATGCCAACTAAGTTTACACATCAAACAATATTTTTAAGGTTTCAGTAATGGCTAGAGTTGCAGAATGCATATCCCAAGTTTCTAAGTATAACTAATTAGTGGATAAGCATTGATCTCAAGTTGCAAAGTTTTTTGCCACCTATTCATCTCAAGTTGTTTTACAGCTATGACATTAACAAAGAGCAGCACTCAGGCACCTTCAATATCAAAAGGCATATGGATCAAAAAGGATTTCAAGAGAACTCTTGCTAGTGATTAAAAATCCCAGAAGTTATAACAGACAGCAATTTATCACACAACCAAATGCAATTATTAAAGGTCACTTTAAGAGTGTGAAGTCTTGAGGCTGCTCATCAAACAAAGACACTAACATTCTGTTAATTTGATCACACTACATGTACATTTCATCAAGATTAAATTTTAGGACCCTGTACTCTTTTGCATCCAAAACCTCCAAGATGAAAACAAGCATAATTTTCTGATAAGTGCCAATTTTTTTCTGCTCTAGTAGTATCTACATCTTATGTGCCCATACCATGTGATCTTAGTGCGAGTATAGGGTGCCACCTGGTTGCTAGGTTGAGTGAACTCCAACTAATGATCTAATAACATACCGATGAAGAATCAGCTTGCCATCTTTAAATTTTATGCTTGGACTATCTCTTATTGTTCAGAAATGCAATTCTTCATTTTTTTTAAGGAAATACAATTATCTAAGTAACCAGAAAAGGAGGTAAAAAGACTAGGAGATAGTCAACTCATAACCAGCATTGATAAACTCTAAAAAAACTATATATCTGGAATAAAACCAACTAAACGAAAAATGAAAAAAAATCTTCCTCTTCAGAGTATCATCTTTATATAATTCTCAAAGCATTAAAAGAGAAGACCTTAAAGACCATCAAGTTTGTATATAAATATGTTTATTGTGCTATAATTATCATTGGTGTTTTACACTTTTCACTTTTCCTTAGGTTAGGGGATTCATTAAATACTGGTACTATTTTCTTCATGAACATTCAGCATTAAGAATGACCCATAAGCGTCCACAGTCCAAGCCACAGAATTCCACTATGGGAAGAGCAAAATAAAAGGGCATGAATACCTACCTCAGCAGGAGTCTTCTTTAAACACAGAGAAACAAATTCTTTCATAAGACGAGAAAAATGCTCATCCAGCTGCACACCAAAAACTGACTAAATTTAATTGGAAAGACCACACATGGCACACCAAAAATTTAATTAGAAAAAACAAGTCGTTGCACATGGCAATTAGCAAACAAGCAACATCAACAAACTAGAATGATTCGTCAATATCATGTCGTAATCTACTAAAACAAATTTGTCATTTAGGATGGGGACTGCAAGGAGAAAAGAGCATATCAAACAATGGAAAGAAAACCTGTGGTGGATTTTCACGGGGTATAATGAAAAGAACCCTCATCGGGTGCAGATCTGCAAGTGGTGGTTCTCCTTTTGCCATCTCAATAGTTGTTATCCCCAGAGACCAAATATCAACCTGCACATAAAAAAGTTCAAACATGTGGAAATTACTTATTATAAAAGACAGGCAATAACAACAGGACATAGTACAAAAAGACCACCCAAAATTCAAGAGGACCCAAAGATGCTTCCCTATAGATAGATACCTTTTCATTGTACCCTTCAGAATTTTGAATTACCTCTGGAGCCATCCAAAATGGTGTTCCTACAAAAGTCTGTCAATGTTATATCCATTAGTAAAGCCCTTGATGAGTTGATTATACAGCTTCCATCTACTACTCTCAAAGGAATAAAATCATGTGATATCAATATAAAATGCATAGCTTAGAGAAAAATACTCATCAAATTCTTGAATGCTCAAATAAGATAGGAAAAAGCATAATGTATTATGGCACAAAGCATTGCATTGTATATGGATACCCTGTAAGAGTTATTATTACAAATTTAACAAAGAAATGAAGTAAAGATAAATTTTAAAACAATTGCTCGGTGATGATGAAATATTTGCAAGACAATGTGCAACTGCCAAAGAGAAATGGGAACATAAAAAGAAAAATAGAAGAGAGAAAAAAATGATAATTCAATATTCAGACAAGAGGTTAAAAGAGGAAGTGATAGTAAATTTTAAGCCAATCAGCTCAGAGATAGAGAAGACAATCATATAATCATTTGTAAGAGGAGGCAATGGTGCAGTAAACTGGAACTGGAAGGAAAAGGGCAGCAATTAAAAAAAAAAAAAGCAGCAGTCAGATTGATGGATGATCAATAAACACACCAACATGAAGCCTTTCCTAAGTTGCAGTTTTACTGGTTAATGAACTAAAACTTCTAAAAAACTTTGCCTATGAATTACTATTTACAGCCAGTCCCAAGCTAGATAAAGGAGAAGGGTCGCTCATGTAGCCGACGGCCAATGTAGAATTCATCAGATCAAACATCAGGGATTCTAGAGATTGGTGAGCTAGAATTTGTGTAGTTGACCTCACATGGTGGGATTAAGACTTGGTATGTTGTCATTGTTCAACTAAAACTACATAAAATTACAAGTCTCCCTAAATTTCACTTCTTTTCTTAATGAACTAAAACTTCTTAAAATGAAGATGGTCACCGACACTCTACGGGATAGGAAGAAGGGGAGTGGGAGGGGTGAAATTACAAAGAAGCAAGAGGCCTTCACATAAATAGAATGGGCCTAAACATGGTCCCTCAACTGACTAAGTTTATTTTGTTTAAAAAATGGACAAAGAACCAAATGTCCATCCAAATATTTGACTAGGAAAAACTCCAAGAGATCAACAATATACCTTTCTTCTTGAGATTGTTCTTGTCAATTGAGCAGACACACCAAAATCAGCAACCTTTAAAAAATAACCACATGAAAAAACATGAACTTCAGAAAAGAAAATGGGTACTAGAGCCTTTTTTAGGCCCACAACAATTTTTCAACATTATGCCAGTTATTTAGAGTCAGTTGCATGAAACTACAGAAAATAATCTGCTTGCTTGAGTATGAAAAAAATGTACCTTAACATCACCATTCTCTGTCAACAAAATGTTTGCCGCTGCCAAGATTAAAAGATGAGTCTTGTCAGCATTACCAACATGCACAGAACAGAAGCCCACACTTTGTCTATAGGTTTAATGAAATAACCAATTAACAGAAAATAATAATGTTCAAGGACATAACATCAAACACAGGCCTCATAGAAACATAAGACAATGAGTATAATCATTACAAGACTGATATTATGAAGACTTGCAAAAGACAGATGACCTTTAATATCTCTATGGATTTTCCCTTCATTGTGAAGATATTCAATAGCATGCAGCAAGTCACGTACAATACAAGCTATGGACATCTCATCCAGTGGCTGACCTGGTTGAATCTGCACAAGTAAAATTTTTGTGCATCAGCATCAAGAATAGTATAGTACCACATAAACTGAATACATATTAACACATACAGAGAAAATGGAAGACAGAAAGCAAACCCCTTATTGATTTGTTGGCTATTTTATGAAAATCAGCTGCATATATGGGGATATCATACAAAATCATAGAAAGCTTTTATTGTATCTCTGAAGTCCCAAACTGTGTAAGCTTCCAAAACATAGGGCTTTCAAGATGTAGATGATGATTACATAGATGCAAGATCAATCCATTATTTTTCTTTTGTTAAGTTTAATATGCAATAGTGGACACTATAATACCAATCACTTTTTCTTGTTTGTTGTAATTTGCAGTAACAAACAATTATTTAACCAACTTTAATATATTTTTCTTGTCCTATTTATCGTCATAAATTATCATACCAAAAGGACAAAAGACCGCTTCTAGATACACAAACATGGCAGTGATTCCAAAATTGACATATCATAAAAAAAGGACAAAAAAGATCACTTCATAATCTGACCAGAATAGCAGTCAACAACAACAACAACAACAACAACATATCCAGCCTTTATCCCACTATGTGGGGTCGGCTACATGAATTCTAGACTTCCATGTATTTCTATCGTTTGTCATATCTTCATTTAGATCCATATACTTCATATCGAACTTTAATGTCTCTCCCAAAGTCTTCTTGGGTCTACCTCTACCTCTTTTTGTGACTAATTGTTCCATTTCATCAACTCTCCTCACAGGAGCGTCTCTTAGTCTCCTTCTCACATGACCAAACCATCTTAGTCTAGTCTCTCTCATCTTCTCCTCGATTGGCACTACTCCTACCTTATTACGAATAACTTCATTTCTAATTTTATCCTTTCTTGTATGTCCGCACATCCATCTTAACATTCTCATCTCCGCTACACTCGTCTTTTGCTCATGCTGGTATTTGACTGCCCAACATTCTGAGCCATACAGCAAAACTGGTCTTATAGCTCTCCTATAAAATTTTCCTTTCAATTTTAATGGGATTTTACCATCACATAACACTCCCGATGCATTTCTCCATTTTAGCCAACCTGCCTTAATTCTATGTGCGACATCCCCGTGAATTTCTCCATCTTTTTGAATCACTGATCCCAAATATCGAAAATGGTCTTTTCTTTGTAAGATTTGGTCTTCTAATTTTATTATAACATCATCCACTCTTGCATTTTTACTAAATTTGCATTCCATATATTCTGTTTTCTTTCTACTTAATTTAAATCCCTTAGATTCTAAATTGTTTCTCCACAACTCAAGCTTAGTGTTCACTCCTTCTTTTGTTTCATCCACCAACACTATGTCGTCTGCAAATAGCATACACCATGGCACATCTGTCTGAATATCTTTAGTGAGTTCATCCATTACTAAGACAAATAAGTATGGACTTAGTGCAGAACCTTGATGCAGTCCTATTGTAGTTGTAAATGGTTCAGTATCCCCTCCGCATGTTCTGACCCTTGTCTCTACACCATGATACATGTCCTTAAGGGCTTGTATATAGGCTATTTTGACTCCTTTCTTCTCTAAAACCCTCCATAATACTTCTCTAGGGACCCTATCATAGGCCTTTTCTAGATCTATAAACATCATATGTAGGTCCTTTTGATGATCCCGATACCTTTCCATTAGGCGCCTCAGTAAATATATAGCTTCCATTGTTGACCTGCCAGGCATGAAACCAAACTGATTTTCTGACACATTTGTTTCTTTTCTAAGTCTCTGCTCTATTACTCTCTCCCAGAGTTTCATGGTATGACTCATTAACTTAATTCCTCTATAATTTTCACAGTTTTGAACATCTCCTTTGTTCTTGTATATAGGAACCAAAGTACTCTTCCTCCACTCATCTGGCATCTTTTTTGATTTAAGGATCGCGTTAAATAGTTGCGTTAGCCAGGAGATGCCCTCTTCTCCCATGCATTTCCATGCTTCTATTGGTATATTATCTGGTCCCACTGCCTCATGATTTTTCATCTTTTTTAAAGCTTGCCTTATTTCATTTGAACTTATGCGTCGATAGAATGCGTAGCTCACATTCCCTTCGGAGTTACTAAGATGTCCCAACCTAACTCTTGTGTCACCACCATCATTGAATAATTTTGTGAAATACTCCTTCCATCTCTCCTTAATCGCTCCCTCATTTACTAAAACATTTTGATTGTCATCTTTTATGCATTTCACTTGATTTAAATCCCGTGTTTTTCTTTCTCTTGCTTTAGCTAATTTATATATATCCTTTTCTCCATCTTTTGTATCAAGTCGTTTATATAGATTCTCATATGCTTTTGACCTTGCTTCACTAACAGCTCTTTTTGCTGCCTTTTTTGCTTCTTTATAATTTTTTTGATTTTCTTCATTGTTGCATTGATATACCGCTTTATAGCAAGTTTTCTTATTTTTAATTTTCAATTGTACATCTTCATTCCACCACCAAGACTCCTTAAGGTTAGGGGCTCTACCATTTGTCTCTCCAAGGACTACCTTTGCCGTGCTTCTCAGAGCATTAGCCATTTCTTTCCACATTTGGTTTGTTTGTCTTTCTCCATTCCATTCTCTTCTACCCCTTAATTTTTCTTTGAAGATTAGTTGTTTCTCCCCTTTTAAATTCCACCACCTGATTCTTGGATTTTGTTTTATATGATTTTTTCTCTTCCAATTTCTTACTTGGACGTCAAGTACTAGAAGTCTATGTTGAGTAGTCAAACACTCTCCCGGTATTACCTTACAATCCCTACAACATAACCGATCCTCTTGTCTCATGAGGAAGTAATCTATTTGGGTGCTTGAGCTGATATTTTTATATGTGATTAAGTGTTCGTCCCGTTTTTTGAACCTCGTATTGGTTATAATGAGCCCATATGCCATAGCAAAATCTAGGATAGATTTACCCTCATTATTAATTTCCCCGAATCCATACCCTCCATGTACCTCTCTATATCCGTTTTCGTCTCTACCCACGTGCCCATTTAAGTCACCTCCTATAATCACTTTCTCTCCTCTTGGTATCATTTGTATAAGTCCCTCTAGGTCCTCCCAGAATTTTGCTTTTATCTCATCACCTAACCCCGCTTGTGGTGCATATGTACTAAAGATATTCATAGTTATTCTTCCTAGACTAATTTTCACCATAATAATCCTATCCCCTATTCTCTTTACATCCACTACCTCATCTATTAAGCTTTTATCCATAATAATCCCTACTCCATTTTTCGCTCGATCAGTTCCTGTGTACCATAGTTTATATCCAGCTTCTGATAAATTTTTTGCTTTTTTCCCAACCCATCTCGTCTCTTGAAGGCACATAATATTAATTTTTCTCCTAATCATCACATCCACCACTTCCATAGCTTTGTCTGTTAATGTTCCTATGTTCCATGACCCAATCCTTAATCTATGATTTTGTTTTTGTCCTTGACTTTGGATTTGATTTTGTTTTTGGCCTTGACTTTGAATTTGATTTTGTTTTTGATTTTGATTTTGGTTCTGATTTTGATTTTGATTTTGGTTTTGATGTTGATTTTGATTTTGGACTAACTTCTTTACACACATCCGTCCAAGCAAATGCGGGAACCCTTGCTCATTTATCACTACATCCGGGCGCCGATGCAGCGGCCCTAGCTCACTTGACACTACACGGGGGCAGTGTAGCGCGTCGCTATGAAGGGTTACGCCCACGCCCAAACGTTTTTTCACCAGAATAGCAGTCAGTAAAAAAAAAATAGTCAGAAAGCAATAAATGCAGCATAAAAGAGGAGCTATGTACTCTTTCCCATTTGTTCCTTTAAACCTAATGCCTGCTTTATTTATTGATGGGAAAAGAGCTTAACCTGTGGATTAGTTATTCTGGACAAGAGAAGATTAAATCAACAAATTGGCAAAAATAGATAAGCATTAAGAAACACAATTGAAGTGGACATTCAGAAGTGAACAGTAGTAACATACTAGATCAGCAACAGAGCCACCAGCCATGTATTCCATTATTATCCATAGCTTGGTTTGATGGACGTAGGACCCATAATATTCCGTAATATACGCTGATCGACATTGCGATAGAACTGCTATTTCCTGGAAGGAAAATGATTTAGAGAATAAACCAGACTAGTTATTTGCAACATTTACTGCAAGTGTTTATCAAATCAGTGAAACAATACCTTTTGAATATCCTCAATTTCATCTTCTCTGGGGAAAGACAAATTCCAAAGTCAAGAAAAATCTAATAAAGAATAAAAAACTGCTGAAGAACACAGAAGCATGCATGTGCTCCATTGATCAAACTTGCTATTATAAGCACAAGAAAATACTGTAGAAACAGGAGAAATCACATAACATTTTAAGTAAAACCTACACAACAAAACTCATAAAAGGCAATGTTGAAATTCTGATACATAATTGAGGATTTACTGAGATGTGAATCTGAGGCATGAAACAAATGATATATAAGACGATTCATTACTTCCAAGCTTCCAAATACGTTAGCTAATTTAAATTTCAGGATTTCACACACAAGAAATGTAGCTAAATTATAGACAAATCTCCATTACACTACACCTTGATAAAAGAGGGCCAAGATATGGATAGTAACAGCAATAAGATGTAACTCGATTAGCTGCACAACAGTCATATTTATATTATCTGCTCACATAGTAAATATGTTGTTTCATAATGTTTGTTCTTCTCTGCACACATATCCATTCAGAACCTTCAACGAGGCCCTTCTTGGCAAGTCGATGTGGAAGTTTGTGAGCAAGATAGATTTTGGAGGACATTAACTGTGGCCTAAAATGGTCTTCGGTGGAGAAAGTGGTCTACTTAGATCCTGCCATTGGTTAGGCTTACAGAAATCGATGCTGAATGTTTGGGACTTCTTTAAATTCATTTTTCTAATGAAGGTAGTGATTCTATTAGATTCTGACTTCATAATAGGTGTCATCACCAACTTCTATGATAGTAGGTTTCTATTCTGTTTAGGCTGCCTAGCAACAGGTTAGCTTCTGTATATAACAACTTTTCCTTTGTGTTAAGACTCTGTTGTGTGGTCCCTTTAATTCATGCATAATCCGTAGGATTGGGAAACCAAGTCCACAACAGTTCTTTTATATAACATGAATCAAGGCTAGCTCATTTGATCCTGGTGTCCAAAAAATGGGGCCTTTTTGTTTGATAAAAGTAGAGAAGAGTTTCCTTGGTAAATCTTGTAGGAATTAAACCCCTCCTGTTTTTCATTTGGATACCCTTGCCTGGTTCTATACCAATTGTGATAATCTATGAAACAGGACTCCAAAGATGGCATAGAGAAAATGGCACACCTGAGTGTCAAGACCCTAGGTTTCGAATCTAGGGTTTCTAGTAGACCATCAAGAAAGAAGAAAGAAGGAGACAGAAATCAAAGAATTTAGGTAGAAAAACAGAGGGAAATAGAGAATGGATAGAGAGAAAATGTGAGAACTTTAATTAATTCATTCATAATCTTGGTACAAAGTGGCATAGCCCTATATATGGCTATCCACAATAGTTATGTATAGTAGTTATTCAGTTATTTGAAACAGTTATTTGGTATATTGTTAACGGATTCTGCTAACAGTTGTAACTGTAAAATAATACTTTCACTATTGCTTTCTACTATCTCTTAATTCTTCAGGTCACGACACTGAGTCCTATTCTAACTTGTCAGATAGCCCCTGTCACACTAGCTCCCACTTCCCCACGGAGTGAAGCCCACCTCAATTCTGGTGTCTCCAATGGGGCCCACAACCATAGTTGATGAATGCCACACCTAAGTCCTACTATAACACTACTTTGTCGTCGGATCACATTCTAAAAGCAGTTAATTAACTAAAACTGATTAGATATGTTCTCAAACTTCAGTATAACCAAACTCTTGAGAGCACTCTTTTAAAAATTTAGGTGTACAAGACAGATCAAAGAATCTTATACTACAAGTAACAATATACACCATAAAGAAAATATATGCAAGTTTTTGTCAAGAAGCAGTTAAACCAGCAATTATAGACCTTCTCATATGTTTGGAAGTATTGAAATGTTAACCACCATCTCATCTAAAATCTTAACTTTATATTTTATATTATTATTTTCACTCTCAACATACTCCCTCACATGTGACCAAGCTTCACTGCATAATTGGTCCAAACATGTACAACTATTTAAATATTGGGTTCGTGGTGAGGTTTGAACTCAAGGCCTTTGCCTACTATGATACCATATTAAATTGTTAACCACAAAACTTTTAGATAGAGGGTCTATCTTTTATATTATTATTTGTACTCCCAAAAAGTACAAAAGATCAAATAAAGAACACAGGAGTAGATATGGTAAGGGAGCAGTAGAACAAATAACTGGTAGAAAAAAGTATAGATAACTAAATCTATACACTCACGATTCTTCTAGGTCAATAACTTTAATAGCAACCACTTTTTTAAGCTCCTTATCAAACCTGCAAATCAGGAAAGCAGCTATCTTAGCATGTAAAGAGATAACTACATAACATAATGCTGAACTTAGACAGCTACAAAGAGTAGTATAAATTTACAAAGAAAATGTTCAATGGTCATGTCACAGTTCAATAACAAGTGCCATCAGCATACTGCAAATTCAAGTGATGGGAATCAATAAACCTAACTGTTGCCAAGCTCATTTTAACACCCAGTTGGGGGAAGGAGCGAGAGTTTCTGGCTATTATCTCAGTCCTGCACAGGTTGGAGGTTGGTCTAATCCTGGAGCTTTGTGGAGGTGCACGAGGATGTTGCTTCAACCATAGCTGATTTTCTATCTCCAAGAGTGGCATCTAGAAATGTGGTAGCTGGTAGATCAAACTTGAAAAAGTGTTTTCTAACAAAGTGTTCCACCAACAAAAACTAAAAAAATGTGTTCAAATAAGAAAAATTTTCAGAAAACTTGGTTTTTCAATTTTTCAATACTGAAAGTTAAATGCATTTTATGTGATAGTGAAATTTGTTTAATTGTATAAGACGGCTATAAGACCAACTTTATTATAGGGCACAATGTTTGGCAATAAAGCATTATGTAAAAAATATGACCATAATAGAGATAGAATTTTACAATGGATGTGCAACCATACAAGAAAAGATAAAATTATAAATGAGATTATTTGTAATAAGGTCAAAGTGACTCCAATTAAGGATAAGATACATGGTGTAAGATTACAATACTTTGACCATGTGAAAAGAAGACTAATAGAGACTCCTATGAAGAGAGTGGGTGGGATGAAACAAAGTCTCTAGAAAAACAACTAGGGGAACACCAAGAAAAACTTGGTGGAGACTCTTATAGAAGATAAGGCATTAAGGCCATAGAAAGACATGATTGATGAGTTAGAATTCATGTATCTGACCCCACATAGAGGGATTAAAGCTTGAGATGATGTTGTTGTGTACTAAATGTTAAATAATATTTATAAGATAATTTTCCCAATTTCTTCACAAAAGGGTATTTTCCAAATAAAGAACATGACTTTCTATCATCAATATTAATTATACTACAACTAATATGAATATAAATAATAAAACATGAATTTTAAAAGGTACAAACAAAACATGAATTTTTAAAATTCATGTAGCCAGTTCCACTACCATGAACCCATACGGGGTGCCTCATATTAGCAATAGTGGCTAATGGAAGCAACAGCACTAAGCGCCAACAATGGAACAGATAAGCAGCAAGTGCCTCTTTTGATTTATGCTTCCAAGTGACTAAGGTTGCATATGCAGTGTGCAGAGACCCTCATATCAAGTACTCTCACTGTTAAGTACTGCCTTCCATCTTACTTTTGTAAAACTAAGTAGTAACAAAAAAGAAAAAGTGAAGAACATTTGAATCTAATCACTGGAAGTAACAAATAAATGATAAAAAGTTCAGCTCTGTTTATTCTTTATATTGACAACAATACTAACAAATGAGAACAATAAATCATGGTACAGATCATGTTTCTATTATGAGTGAGAGAAACCGAGTGATACGGCCTAGCCTGAGGAACAACGCATTGTAACCAAACCACATCTATGAAAACCAATGAGATTTCAACTTACCCTTTATACACATCTCCAAAGGAACCCCTTCCAATGAGCTCCAAGTCACTAAATCGCGATCCTGTGGCCTCCACGAGAGCAGCCAAATCCTCCATCTTTACTTGTAAAAACTTACTTTCTCGCCTCCTCAGTAAATAAGCGAAGCAGTAAGGAGACCAATCAGATAAGCCCTGCACACAATGTCGACTCAAATATCTTCACATTTTCCAACTCCCGCTTCCACTTCCGGTTGCTGAATTTGCATTTTCAGATATCGGTTTGGCACAAATTCAATCTGCGCTTCAGCGACAAACTTGAAGCCGCAATATCGACCAGCACAAGGCCTTGTACACCCAATAATAAGCAATAACCTGAAATGAAATCAAAAAAGTTAGGGAAATAAAAGGAAAACCAAAGCAATAGCATAATGCGGAAGCTATTGGCGTTAAGTGAAAGCATTGAGTTGCAATATATCACTGGAATTGTTAGGTGAAGTGGGGAAGCCAAAGTGATGAGCCAACCACCAATCGGGGGACTTTTTCCAAAGCCGCTGATTCAATTCCGCGACAACAAAAAACGAAAGCGAAACACCACCGCAATAGTGACGTCAATGCGGAGCTTTAGGTTAAGTGAATTCTAGGGTTCGACACTCACCCGTTAAATCCGAACTCGAGAGCCCAAATACTCGCCGACAACAGTGAAATTGCAGCAGTGAAACCAAAGCACTGATCCAGTAGCAATCAATAGGCCGTGGATCCCTCTTCGCTCTCTAGATATACATCAACATGTGAGAGTGCCTGTGTGTATGACTTTCTCTCTCTCCTGGTTCTCCCTCTGGCGCTAGGTAGAAAGGCGGCTCGGTCGGCGGCTGTAGAAGAGACCGAGACGGAAGAAAGAATGTTCTTTTTCTCGCCGAGTTTTCTTTTCAATCGTTGAATTTTTGTTGGAAATAATGGTTTAGGACCCGATACCAAAGACCAAGTGTTAGTGTGATATAAGTTGAGTACTGGCCACGATAAGTTAAAAGATTTTCGTGAATAGATTGTGAGTTTAAATTCTTATTATCTATAATAAGATAAAATTTTGATTTGTATTTTATTTTTTTTATTAAATTAAAGGTACAAGTGATAGGAGAGTACATAATGGTTATAATCCCAAATATTAGTGTGTTACGTTTTTCACTTTTTAAGTTTTATAATTTGTATCATATAATAATTTAAATTATTGATCAAAATTGATGATTCAATTCTATTCAATTTATAAATTATTTTAATTTGATTTCTAAATTTTAATTTTTTGATTATTTTGATTTGGTTGAATCTTTTTATTGAAAAAAATCAAATTGATCAAAATGTCAAAAATAATGTCTTTTTTTTTACCAAAATTAATTGATTTGGTTCAGTTATTCTGACTTAATTAAAATTTTACTCACCCTTAATTACTTATATTTGCTTATATTTTGTTATTTTTTGTTTTCTTTGTTTTTTTACTATACCAACTATTCAATCAATTTAGTTCGATTTTTTAAAAATGTTTAATCTATTAGATTTGATCTATTTAGTCGGTTTGATACTGAATCGAATTCACCCTGTATACATATAAATATTTTTATATATATATAACTAATTTTTAAAAAATATTTTATGATGTAAACAAACCCCAAAAAATACGATAAAAGATAATTTTTTATGTAAAATATTTTATATCCAAACAAACGAAGTCTTCAAAAGCTTATTTTATCTGTATTTTATTTTAAAAAAATAAAAAAATAAATTACAACTATCAAGCAATACCTATTAAGCTTTCATTTAATTTTTTTTTTAATTTTTTATATGTGTATAGCCCATATCATCTTTAATATGTAAATAAAAGTGTGGTCATAATATACAATAATAAAAATTTTTATGTAAGAGAGTGTTTTGATCATAGTGACAGAGTGTCTCAAGTGTAAGTTTGCAAGTGACTTGCTAAGAAAAAATTAGTTAGGGATGCAGGTGAAGTCACTCAAGGACTCTTTAATACTTAAGTCAATCTTGTACTTGAAATGAAATTATAATTTTAGTACAATTGTGAGCATTTCTTTGTTGGGTAATGACTCTCCATTTATAAGGGGAAGAAAATTAAAAAATAGAGGGATATTCACAATTTTTTACTAGCATTTTAGACTTTCTTCTGGATTTATAGGTAAGGATATCGGAACACGAGACTTTTTTCAAATAGCAATTGACGAATGACTTATAAATTTTCGTAAGAGTCTCTCAATGGCATCGAGAAAGGCTCCCAAGTGAGGTCACTCGACTTAAGATCATATAATCTTTCAATCAATAAATTAATTACTTTTATAGATCACTCAATGGTTTCTCGATAATTTCTCACAAACCCCATTGGCTAAGTCTTTCACATGCCCTTCCACTAAATTTCATCGTGTTTTGTTTTATGAGTCTTCTTTTTTTTTTTTTTTATGACCCAAGTTCCAAGCTTCATCCTAACTAGTCATGGGGAAGATCGACTATCTCTTCTGATTCGTCCTTCAAATAAATTTAGATACGGTTACAGCTTATATACAGTCAGAGTGGATTTTCAAAAAACGACTGTCTTCCTTATGGACCTTCATTTGTGTTGTGCAGATGGGACCCTTGAAGGAGTAACAATGCATAATATGACCCTATCTCCATAAGGATTTAAACTTTCGACACTCTTATTACTCTTCTCGTATTTTATCGCTGCACTATGCCTGCAAAGCTAGGCATATTTTCTTTTAACCTTTTTTCTTAAACTTAAGTTGATTGTAGGCGTACTTTCATGGACAAAACAACAAATAAAAATAAAAATTATGAGATCTAATTTGTTCGAGGTTAGTTTTGAAAGATAAACTATAGAATATAATTCACAAGATAGAATTATGTGGTCGATTATAATTAAAAATATTAAGTTTTAATGAAAATAAAATAAGGGTAATGTTATTTATTTTTATATTACAAAATTAAATAAATTAAAATTTTGTTTGAGCATAGGACTAGTTGTTACATTTTTTTATTTTTACTTTTTAAATCATCATTTACCATTACTAAGTTTTGTTTTTTATTTTTAAGAATAAAATTATATATAATTGTTTAAAATTAATTAGACTATTATAGTTATTTTCTTTTTCTGAACATAAATTTAGTTTTATTGTCAAAAAATGATGCAAAACAAATTGTGAATCGATTTAGTTACTAAATCGATTGAATTGCTCAAATCGATTAGACCAAATTTATATAAAAAATTGAATTGAACTAATTGAATAGATTCTCAAATCGAGAAAAAAAAATCAAACAAAAATTGAAAAAGATGAACAAAATGGAAAAGCTAAAAACTTGAAATAATAAAGTGTAAAAATATCGTCATTTTTTTATATTTTGATCAATTTTTATTTTAATATTTTTTAATGCAAAAATTGAACTGACCTATAACTTGAACAAAACCAAATCAATGATTTTGGCTAATTCGATTTGATTATTTCGACTTAATTAAAATATTGCCCATTCTTAAATTCAGGTAATGTTTTATATACCAAATGCAATTTAATATTATTTAATGACTAATTTATCTTATTATTAACTTAATTTTATTATAAAATATAAAAAATATTATAATTACAAACAAGTTTAATAAACATTCCTTACATACTAACATGACACATATAAATTTATAATATTATTATTTAAAAGACTAAATAGTACTTTTTCAACAATTAAAAAAATAATATTTAGTTTATAATATATGAAACGTCAAAATTTGGTATCTTAATTATTAAAAATTACTGTTTGAAGTATTTACCATGACGAAATGTTAAACCGTGTATGAATGCACTCATTTATGCTACAGTCAAATCTTAAAATAAGAAATTTTAATAATTAAGATATAAAATCTTAATATTTTTATACATTAAGAATTAAATATCATATTTTATAATTGTTAAGAGAGTATAAGAAAATAGTCAATTTATTTAAATACTATTAACTAATCCACGTGACATGTCATTCACAGAAATGGACGCACTCATACATAAGCTAATATTAAGTCACAATAAAAATTTAAAATAATAATTTTTAACAATTAAAATTTTGAATATTGATATTTTATACATTATAAATTAAATATAAATTTTTTTAATTATTGAGGGGACTATATGTATTAAGCCTATTTAAAATTAATAATAAATTTACTTGATATTATAAATATTAAATAAATATATTAAAAATGTATATATGCTATGTTAATTTGTGAAAATTATTTATCAAATTTGAGTAAAAAAGGAAAAAATAAAATAATGGGAAACGACAAAAACTGCCCCGCAATTCGTGCGCTTCGTTCGTGCTTTTCTTTGAACCGACTCACTGCCAACTGGCACGTGGGCACGTGACTCACCCTCTCCCTACTTCCACTTCTCGATCCCCTCATTCTCTCCCTTTGTTTATTTGCATAATAATCAAATCCCCCGGCACATTTGTCATCCCGCCACTCCCTTATTAAATTACCGTTTTCCCCAAATTTTGATTGAGATTTACATGGTTATTAAATTACTTTTTTTTTTCAATTTATTGAGAACATGCTTAGCAATATCACTTTGGCATTGAATTTAAGTTATAAAAATTAAAATAATTTATAAATATTATTAAAATCTCAAAAATAAAATTACATCGACTTAATGAGGTTTTTTGACCCAAATTATTTGCCCAAATTTATATTTTTATTTTTGTATTTTGATATATTTTTTTTTATTTCGATTATATTTTTAAGTTAATTTAACTTATATATTTTAATTTTTCTATTGTATGTTAAATTAAATTTTTTATTATTTTGATTATATTCTTAAATTTATATTTTTTAATTAATTTAATCATTATATTTTAACACAAGTGTTATATAATTTATTAATTTTTTTATATATAAAAATATAAATATTAAATTAATTTAAAAATATAAATTTAATAATGTAATCGAAGTAATATAAAGTTTAGGTAATATACGAGAAAAATATTAAAAGCATAAAGATCAAATTAATTTAAAAATTAAATTTAAATTTATAATTAAAATAATAAAAATTTAAATAATCATAAAAAATATAAAATAAATGAATAAAAATATAAATTTGACAAAATTATTTTCAACTTGGACTGGGGCAACATAAAAAAACTAAAAATAAATTACTTGGATGGGCCCCGGGGGAGGGGGGGGTGCCCCAAAGCGGTACGCGGTACTTAGTAGTTTACTTTTATGAACCGTACGGTGAAGTTATCATCACCCACCGAGTTAGCTTTACCGACTGACATAACAATGATATAATAATTAATAATCTTTTAAAAATATATTAAATCCAAATCTAACGCTTCGCTTCCGGCTTTACTTCCCCCTCCCCTTTTGACCAGTAAAGATTCTGTGCGATCAAATGTCCTTTTTACCCTTCCCCTTGATTTATGTTGTTTGGTTGGCAAATTCCGGTTAATCCGCCATCCAAACTGGTAAGGCAATGGACTACAACTCTTGACTCCAAATTAGAATCCAAATTTGAGTTTGGACTATATATACCGAACAGTAACTTAATTGTCAGAGTTTACCCAAAATCACATAAGTACGCTTAGTGTCTTGGGTCATAGAGAATTATCGTAAAGTCTTGTCTTAAAAGAGCTTCTAATATAATGAATTATTAAAAATATTATTCAGACACTTAAAGAGTAATACTTGTGTATTAATATATTATATATTTTTATGGATTAAATATATAACATAATATATGTTTTGTTTTAAAAGCATTGACAATAACTTATAATAGTAAATAATCATGGAAGGATAAACGAAGCATGCCCATTGGACATTGAACAGAATGGTTGCCGACCCGACGGTTGGGTTATGGGGGCATTAATTCGTCAAACCAAACAGGGTGTTATGACCACTGCGGTCAAAAGAAGGTAGATAGGAATGCCAAACAAACAGGTCTCAAGGACAGGAAGGTAATTGCACCCACAATGCTTCCTTCCCAGGACAGAAGATAATTAATAAACTCATAAAAGTTGTCCCCGCTGTTGTAAATGGTAAAATATTAGACCTCTCTCTCTCTCTCTCTCTCTCTCTCTCTCTCACAGAGCTTCCCTCTTCCCTCTCAGTCACTATAATAAACTCTGAACTCAGGGATCAGATTGGCGATCCAGTTGGCATGGAGAAGCAGTGAAGAAGAACTCTGAAGAAGGAAGGAACGAGCAGCAGCAGCAATGGCGGTGGAGAAGAGGAGGGTTTGTTAAGCATTGTGGAGTTGAGTTTAATTACTTAAAAGAGCACCGAAAAAGCAGGATATATATATCTAGGGAGAGAGAGAGAGAGAGAGAGAGAGATGGTGGGCTCAGGAGGAGGAGGAGGAGGAGCAACAGATAGGAGCAAAGAAGCAGTGGGGATGATGGCCCTTCATGAGGCCCTCAGAAGCGTCTGCCTCAACTCTGACTGGACTTACTCTGTCTTCTGGACTATTCGTCCTCGCCCGTATCTCTCTCTCTTTCTCTCTCTCTCTAATAGCTTGTTTCTGATGTTTCCTTAAATGAGTATCTGACATTTTTCCAGGAGAGTGAGAGGCGGTAATGGCTGCAAGGTTGGAGATGATAGTGGTAGCTTGTGAGTATTGGCTCTTCCTCAATTAATTTTCCAGGAAAAAGCAGGGGAAATCTAGTGGGTTAATGAAGGGAAAATTCGTGTTCAAATGGGGATTTTTATACAAGCGTGATAAATCGTTGTTTCTAAAGAGGATTAATGACAAAATATCCTTAATTTATCCATCAAAGTCCTGAAGAATATACTTCCACTAATTTATGAAGATTTTTCCCTTTCTAGAAGAGGGTTTCTGCGGATTAAGTAGTGTTTGGCGGAGCGAGTAATGGATGCGTCTGTGTTGTGTTGTGATGTGCAGGATGTTGATGTGGGAAGATGGGTTTTGCAGAGGCAGAGTTGCAGATTGCTTGGAGGAAATTGATGGGGAGGATCCTGTCAGGAAAGCCTTCAGCAAGATGTCCATTCAGCTGTATAACTATGGAGAAGGGTGGGTACTGGGTAGGTGTTTTGTTTGTTTTGGATGCATCATCACTTCTCTCTAATGGACATATTTTAGGGGTGCCAAACAGGTCATACAAGGAAAATGAACGTTTGTTTTCTATGTTCTCACACACACGTTTGTGCTTTAATTTGGGTGAATTGGTCTAATCAGGCTGATGGGAAAAGTCGCTTCTGATAAGTGTCATAAATGGGTATTCAAGGAGCCAAGTGAATGTGAACCAAACATCTCCAACTACTGGCAAAGTTCTTTTGATGCTGTATGTTCATAGAAAATTTCTCTCTTTTTATCTTTAATTTTTTGCCATTTTCCTTTCATCATCAATCACAGGAAAAAAAAGGTTTTATTTTGATTAGAAAGTGAACTCCCCCCCCCCCCCCCCATTATGAAACCCTTCTGATGTTGCTCTCCTTGCAGCTTCCTCCTGAATGGACTGATCAGTTCGAGTCAGGCATTCAGGTCAGTATCAAAACGTGAAAAAGATGTTCTTGCTGCCCCTTTCTTTTCTCCGTATTACAAAAAGAAAAAAATCTAATGATAAATGGGTAATTCCTGTGAGACTTGTTCTTGTTCTTTGAGAGGGTAATCACCTAAATGTACCGTGTTCTTCAGTAAAATCCCTTTCTAGAGTTCCCTTACGTTTCTTTGGTAGCGTTATAGCCGCCCCGCGATGAACTTGTGGTCCGGTGAATGGTTGCAACTTCATCATCTGGTCCTACCACCCTGGTGGTTATTATTGCAACTTTTATGTCTTCTGTGTGTTGATACATGTGATCAACTCTCTCCCATTAGCTTGCTGATTACTTCTTTTTGTCTTCTTGGTGTTTGCCTTGATCAGACCATAGCTGTAATTCAAGCTGGCCATGGCCTTCTACAACTTGGTTCCTGCAAGATTGTGAGTAGCTAATCTTAAATGTGCATAGACAGTAATGTAAACTCAAGAGAAGTAATTGACATTCATCATCTTCTCCAGATACCTGAAGACCTCCACTTTGTGCTGAGAATGAGACATACTTTTGAATCTCTTGGCTACCAGTCTGGTTTCTACTTATCCCAATTATTCTCGTCAACCAGGAACAGTTCCTCTTCTTCTTCTTCCTGTTCTTCATCTTCTTCTTCAGTTCTTCCTCTGAGGCAGCCTCCTATTCTGACTCGCCCTCCACCACCCCTCTTCAATTGGGCAGGTCAAAGGCCGCTTCCATCTCCCACTTTCCAGAACTCTTCCAGACTTGGATTTCCACAGACCGCCAAAGATGATCAAACCCATATGTTTCTGCTTCCTCATCAGTCGCCTGATCCAACCCAAGTCGAGGACATGATTGGAGACCATGAAACAGACATCAAATGGCCGAACGGTTTGAGTATCTTCAATGCTCTAACCGGCCAAACCAACGATGCCAAGTTCTTGTTTACCCCAGAAGGGATGGGAAACAAGCCGCCGGCTGACCAAAACCCGAACCCAAATTCAGATGCTTCCAACATGCATGACAATGGCGGCAGAGCCAATCCGAGCGAGTTCTTGAGCTTGGATAGCAACCCGGAGAACATCAACATGGAAAGTAAGTTCAAGAGGGGCTTTGCATTGCCTGTGAGAATGGGGTCGTCTTCTTCTTCGGCTTCCTTCGATCACCAATCACACAATCCACTAGAGTACATGGAATCCTTCTGAGAGTGATCTCAAGAAGCTTGAGGATTGTGAGTTGTATCTAGCAAAAAGCTTTCTTTTTCTTTCTTTTTTTTTTTTCTCCTCTTTCTCATTTGTTTTTCAAATCTTGTGTTGGTTTGATGCTATCTTAGGTTTGCTTGATCTTAGTACCATTTATGGGACATTGATCTTTTTGATATATAATTTGTTTTGGACTTAAAACTTCATTCATGTCTAATACCCAAAATTCAACTTCTTTTTGTTCCAACCTAACCCTAAGGAATGGTATATTATGGGAAAATGAGTTCATATGGGATGCAACATTTTGTCGAATAGCCAAAGATATTATTTTCATGGGTAATGTTAATTATTGATTTTGAGGGTAATGGTTAAGAAATAATAAATGTATTTTATTTTTAGATAAAGTATATTTATTGTATTTTATTTTTAACAATTAAATAATTTATTGGATGATTAAATAGTTCAAATCATGATTTATCATTACTTAATAAAATTATTTGATTACTAATAATAAGATATAATAAATATTTTTTTTATCTAAAAGTAAGATACATTGACAATAATAATGTATTTTTCGAAATTCTAAAACTCATCGGTAGTGTTTTTAGTTTCTATAAAATTTTTAATTTTATTCTTCATAGAAAATAATTAAAACACAAATTAAAATGTTAACATAACAATAGTGTTACTATTCACTTGTAAAAAGACTAAGTTCAAGAAGAAAAAATTTAAAGAAATTTAAAGAATAAAAAGAAAATCACGAAGAATGCCTAAGACTCTTCTAGGTCTCTTAGAGATCTTATTGGTAACTCTCATTCGAATGTTAAAAATTTTTTTTTTGAAAAAGTGACAAATTTTTTGAAGACTTTTGAAAATGATGTCGATCAAAGTATGCTAATTAACTTTTCAAGCCTTCAATTTGAATGATAGAACAAATATTGACAATTTTAATTTCGAAACATATGGAGATTTTGTCACTTATTATCTAACTCCTTTATAAATAGAGCGTGATTTTTCTTTTCTAAGTATTTCAAAAAAATTCTACATAAATTTACTACATATTTTTTAATTTTTATATAAATTGACTTAATCATCATAGGACTTGCACAACGACGCGAGAGACTCTCCATAGCTTCTAACTGTCTTCTATTTTGTAGACACTTTAAACGCATTTCTTAATTATAAATTTTATTTTTATATTTGAACTATAAAAAAAAAAAAAAAACCTAATTTTCAATCAAAAATTAAAATATATAATCAAAGCATGAGCCATTGTGCATTTCTTGGGAGTTGCTAAAGTTTTGCTAATTGCACTTTTTGCCTCAATTAGTGGACGAGTACAGACTGACTCTTAAAATTAATTAAGTTTTAGATTGGATGCCAAATAAAGAGGAAGATGCTACACCAACAAATTGCAAGAATGCTATTTAGCTCTTAAATTTGATATTTTAATTTACATTTTATATTAATTCTTGTACATCAACATTAATATGAAACGAAATACAAATGCTATCATAAATATCAAATTTGAATATAATAGTATTTCTCAACAAATTAAACAACTAATCAAAGGCACATCTTAATCCATATCTATGTACCAATAAATATTAATTGTTGAAAGATATATATTTGGTAAATTTATATTTTTGTTATTTCAATTACACCTGTAGATAATGCATTTTTGAGTAATTTAATTCATATACTTTGACTTTTTTTTTTGATATGATAATTTAAAATTTTCGTTGTTTTAATTACATATCTAAATGTGTATTTTTGAGTCAATTACATCTTAAAAATATAATTAAAACAACAAAAATGTAATTAGATCATGCATTAGAGATGTGTGCAATTGACCAAAAAATATATGGTCCGAGAGTGTAATTGAAACAATACAAAATTTAAATTGTTATATAAAAAAAAAGGGTTAAAAGTAAAAAAATTAAATTACTCAAAAATACATTGTTTAAGAGTGTAATCAAAATAACGAAAAATTTGAGTGAACACGCAAATAAAACATAAAATTACCGGCTTAAATTATGGGTTTCGCCGTCTAAATTTCATGCCAAATATTAAACAAGATCCCCATACATGCACTTCCGAGGTCACTGCAACTCCATATTTGAGGGTTAAATAGCATGGCATTCTTTGCAAGCCGACACAAACGACCGGAAGAACCTCCAGCAAAAGCCACCGGATTCTCCACCAGCCAGCTGATCCTTGCCTTCTTTCACCGAAACCTCAGCCTTCTTCCGGCGGGATGCCTGGCGACACAGACCAGGCGCCGGAGCGATGAACTGCCACCTCTGGGAATACCCATAGTACTGCTGAACCAAAACTGCAGCCTGATGTTTTTGGGTTTTGCTCGCCAATTTAGCTTGGCTCAGCGGCGATCTCCTCTCGGAAGCGTCGGTGCTGGTGCTCGTTCTTGCACTGGCGCTGCAACTGCTGCTTCGGCTGTTTGTGCTGTTGCTCCGGGACGACATTAACGAGTCCTTGCTGCCGACGCTGCTCGTCCGGCTAGTCGAACGGGAGTAGAATCCGCCGGCGCCGTTTGTGGGTTGAAGGGGGAACGCGTGTGGGAGGAGCCGGCCATTGAAGAAGAGATGATCGGCGGGGGAGTTTGGGGAGGTGGGTGTGACGGAGCCGAACTCGAATTCTGGGTCGTCGTCGGGGTCTTGGGTTGGCGTGCTCGGGAAGGTGAAATTGTCGCCGGAGCTGGTCTTGACCCGGCAGGTTTCCATGGAGGCCGCTGCAGGCTTGGAGAATGTGAGGTGCCATGGAAGATACACATCCACATATATATGCAAGAGGTGATGAGGCTCAGTGACGCGACAAAGGATTAGAAAGTGGGCATTTTTTCGCGCAAAGAGAGGTGGTGGCAAATGATATCATATGCCATGGACCCATTATTCTTAGGCCATCCAAATGGGCTTGGTGGTCTAAATCATGTGTGCCTCACGTTGCCAACTCAACCTTAAATATATAATTGTACTATACTATTTCGTCCTAACAATAACAATAAAACTAACTCTTTATCTGGTTTTTGTTATAAGATGAAGTCAAGAGAGTTCAATATTACATTTCGGGCATATATGCTTGGGATGAGAGTATTTGGGATCGATTTAATTATACCCATCTTAGTCTTAAGAGACTTAAGTCTTTTTATGATCAAATGAAAACTAAGCCTAAGATGCGGACGGTTCATAATTGAAGTAATGTTTAGTCTTTTTATGGTCAAACTATATGAGGCTCCTCTCAAAGAACACTTTCCTAAAGCAAAAGAAGGCTGGGATGTATGTATATATAAGGCTCTTAATTAAGTGGAACCAAACTGGAGCTGGTTTGGGGACTCACAAGACAGGACCCATACCAAGCAATGATGGGTTCAACCTTGCTTTCCAAGTGTTGTGGAAGAGAATAAGAGAGAGAGAGAGTTTTTAAAGTGTGGGGATGGCAATTTTAATTGGAGGAAACATTCATTTCTGGGCAGTCCCAAAGATGGGGACAAAGGAGTTCTAAGGGAGTTCACTGTCTCCCATTTAGGTTTCTGTGGAGGACCCTATATGGACCACCGCTTTCTACCCTATTTTCTCACCATCCAAACAGTTCCATTGCTTAATGCTGGATTGCATGTGGTTCGGGATTCCCGCCCTACATCGTAGGACCCAAGTCCTAATCCCGGGTGGGCCATCATCGCATTCTGTTGTCCTTCTCCTTCACTTTAATTGACTCAGCTCGCCCTTTCCCGTATTGCCCACATTCATACTTTTGCTTCGTTCTTTTAAGTTTTCTTTTTTATCACTTACATTTTTTATTACTCTAATATCACTACGGGAAATTGCAATCCAAGTCTTTTATATATAATTTTTTTCTAATTCTTTATTTTATTCGTATTCAGTTCTACTTAACCTAATGAATCTAAAATATTTAGTTAATTCTTAATTTTAGAATTAATTTCAAATTTTAATATATATATATATATTATAGATAGGGTCATAAATGAACTAAACCGTTTACGAACAATTCATTTGATTTCGTTCATTAACTAAACGACTCAAATTTAAGTTTAATTTTAAAATTTGATTTATAAACAAGTTAAATTTAAACTCAATAAAATTCATAAATATATTGAATTAAAGAGTCGTGAATACTAATAACTTTCACTAGAAATTTTAAATATGTTTGATAAGAAATTTATAGATAACTTATGAATAATTTTTTTATAAATACATTAGTATATTTATTTATAATTTTATAAATATATTATTTAATATAAAGTTATCAAACTTTAAATTATTATAATAATAATATAATTAAATTTAATATATTTTAAATTATTATATATTAATTTAATCACTCAACAAAAATAATACATATATATAATAAAATAAAATAATAATAAATTAAATTTAAGTAAAATAACAGCTCTACGAGGTTAAAAATTGGCTTACAAGCCGAGCCTGAACTCAGCAAGTTTGACTCGACCCGAGCTGATTGTAGAATATCTCACCCTAAACAACAACACACCACCATCTCCCCCCCCCCCCTCCCCCCGCGCCGGGGGCGCCGCGGCGGGAGAAAATTGCCACAAAGGGGAAAACTTGCAGAGATTAATGGAGAGAGGTTCACAAAAGCTGGAACCAACTGCCACAGGCATTACAACAGAGAAGAAGATGTCCAACGCACAGAGATAGAGACGCCCCACTGCGAACGAAACACGACGAAGACAAAGCAATGAACAGGTGCGAAGGTACTTACAATAATTACAGATTATTGTACTGGAGCGTTTGGAATCAAGCTGACAGCAGGCAGCGACAGAAGCTGTGAAATGACAGAAGAGAGCAAGCACTGTGAACGGACCGGACCTGTCAATGGATGTGGAATTCTTTGTAACTGGGATTCCCCGGAACAGTTATCAGAGTTCTGCCTCCGTCGCCGGCTTCCCCCCAGCGGTGGTTTCCGACGGCAGGCCGGCGGCGGCCAGATCCTTCTCCTTGGGATTCCGATGATGACACCTTCCTCCGCCGCTCGTTGTGCCCCGCCAAACGCCTCCGGCAGCTCCTTTTGGCGTCGTCGAACTCCGCTAGCTCGTGAAACCTGGAGAAGCATGACAGCATTACCTGTTCAATAATTGAGTGTCGTGCCGTGCCGTGCCGTGTCGTGCTTGTGAAAGCGAAATGGGCTCTTAAAACATTCAACATTAAGAACAAAAACTGACTAAATTGTGGAAGAACAATACGAAGACAATCCCAAAGCTTTTCGATTTTTACAAGAATTACCAGTCTTGGTTTCTTGGAGTTGGATGCGAAAGAGAAGTGTTTACGGTTGATCAAAAGAGAAAAAAGTTACAAATTGGCCTATGGACCAGCATCCCGAGCAGAAACAGTTGCGGAAGCTAATTAACACCGCCCATGGCGATTGGAAGCATAAATGAACAGAACAGAAAACATGGTTGCTCCGAATGAGTCAAATCAAATCAACCCAAAGAAAGAGAAAACAAAAAAGTTAGGGTTTTGAAAACCTGCTGCATTGCTGACAGAAGCGCTGCCGGAGACCCGCAACGGCGACCGCAGGGGACTTGGCGTGAAGTTCACAAACCCTATGCCGGCGGTGGTACCGCTTGGCATTGGTCAGGTCGGCGGGGCACTTCTCCGCCTGGCACCGCGGTGGCGACACCCCAACTCCACCACCACCTCCACCGCTGCCCCCACTAGCCCCCAACCCACCACAAAAGACCACTTTCTTCTTCCTCTTCTTATTCTTAGCACAACCCTTTTCCGAACCCGACCCGAATGGGCCACTTTCTTCTTCTTCCTCTTCCTCGAAGTCGTCATCGTATTCCTCCAGCTTCGCGGCGGTGGCGAAGGAAACCCGCGGCGGGTTTGGTAGTTCACACTGCGTCTTGGTCGCCTCCATTTTTGTGAGGCTCGAAGCAACGAAACCCAAAGAGATAGAACGGTGAAATAAGGTAGAAAAAGGGGCGACAGAAGGAGAGAAGAAAGAAAGAGAGAATGGCTGTGCCTGTGAGGACCACCGCCACGACCACGACCTGTCTCTCTCTCTCACTGTCTCAGTCTTTGTACGATAATGTCAGTTTGGTGGTGGTGGTGGTGTTTGTGAAGGGAGTGAAACATTGAATGGAATGGAAGCAGAAGGAAGGGGTTTGATTTGTTACAACGTTAGTTAGCCATTGTTTGGACATTATTTCTTCTTCCATTCTCAAGTCTTATTATCATATTTATTATTAAATTATAAAATAAATAATAAAATTTTATAGTAGTGAAAATTATAAGTAAAGAAAAATAAATAGAATTGAAGTTTAACAATAAAACTAAATGAAATATGAAATGAAATAGAGAAGATAAGAGAGAATGTGGTTGAATAACGTACAGCTTTCAAAGCAAAATTAGAATAAAAAGTAATTATTTATAATATAATAGAGAGCATCGTTTTAGAATAGAGAGTGAATTATTTATAATATAATAGGGAGCAGAATAATGAGTAACGTTGGAGATAGCCTTATATTTAATTGCCAAAATACATTTTTTTTCCTTTAACTATACTTTTTTTTTGTATAATTATTTAATTTTTTTTTGTTTCAATTATATTTCTTAACTATTCATTTTCTAATCAATTGCACACCTGATCAAAAATTGAGTTAGTGTGTTCAATACACATATGCTGAAATATTTAAATTATTCCGCTATCCTTTGCAACTCTTTTGAATATTATCAATTGTCGTCAGTCCCTCGCAATTGTTGTTTCTACCATTGTCCTTCTTCTTTTATGCTAATCGTTTGCTTCATCGGTTTGTTTTCCCCAATCCACTATTTCTAAGACTATAGAAGAAGATGAATGATCAAAGACATCGCCAACCAACCATTAGTCTTTTCTTGTTGATTGCCCTTTTGCTTCTTCCCAATCAATGGTGCGTTCGACTGTCTGTCTTCTTTAAAATAGGTTTAGGGTTCCTACAACACTAATTGCTGCCATCCCTTCATATCCTCTGATTCTTTGCAACTTCATTGTCATCAATCGCTTTGGTTGACACTTAAAGTTGATTGTTGGCTACACACAATAAGAAGAGGCGGCAGACAAAAAAAATAAAAATATTTTTATTTGATTATTTACAATTAATTTAAAAATGTATAGTTGAATGATATAATTGAAATATAAAAAAATTTGGGTAGATTGACAAAAAAAATAATAATAAATAAATAAAAATATAAGAGTATAAATATATATGTGACCTATTTAATTTTATAACACAAATCAATAATCCAATAAATATAATATATGTGAAAATAATTCTCAACTATTACTACAATTATCACGCGCCTCCCTCAAGTTCTCAACTTGACTGCCGGAGAGTCCGTTGTCCGGCGGGCCGTCTCCGCCGGCTCCCAAGCCATCATCCAACTTTTCCTTTGCCTTCTCTCCCACCTCCACCGCCGTCTCCGACGCTTTTCTGGTCCCCTCCGTTGCCTTTTCTGCCACAAAAGGCCGTTACGCAGGCGCCTTCATCTTCGCCGGCGCCTCTCCCTTTGTTACTGCTCGCCCCTCGGACCGGTCCTCCTCCCTCGTCCGACACCATACTACCCTAAAGCCATATAAAACCAGAAAACCCATCAAGATTCTTCCGTTTCCTATCCAAATTTTAGGGTTAGTAAAAGAAACAAAGGATGACACGAATCAGAAAGATCAGGGCGTCACCTGAGACTCATAAAGTATCTGGGAACAGAGGAGAAGCCGAGGGCTGATAATCTGGTGTTTGCTTGGAAGGCAGCTCTCTTTCTCATCAAAGTCATTGCTCGCTGATTTTCTTTCTGTTTTTCTGAATGCTCTCTTCAGTTTCGCCATTGAAATGTAACACTGAATTGAGACATAAGAAACATTGCCAAACAGAAGAAGAGGTGGCAGGTTGGGGAGGTGGGAAAATGCTCAAATGTGGTAGGCACGAGATGATTGGAGACGCTAAAATAACAAAACTATTATTTATTAGGATAAAAGCTTTCGTTTTTCTTTTATGGCCGTCTCCTCTATTTTTTCTCTCTTTTCCATGATCGTCTTGCCTCACACCAATCACTGCTGCCTTTGTTGTCTCATCTTTTTTCGTGTCAACTATTGTTACATTGTCTCCTCGTCTCTCCATTGTCATCTTGCCGTTGCCACCTCATCGCTATATCCTCATTGTTACCGTCATGCGATGAAGTCTAATCATTTCATCTTAGATGAAATTCGATCAGGCTTTTATCTCTTGATGAAGCCCAATACTTCATTTGAGATAAAGTCCGATTGACCATTCCGTGCGTAATCCAACAATGTACTAAGGTCCGGGGAGGCGACACTATTGAGCCACTCGTGACACGTGACATCTTGGGTTGCCAAATCAGCCAAATCACTGGATGTGGTGGGCAATGGGCATAGTGGGTTTGGCCCACCATTGGGTCTTGCTAGTCAACAGCCCACTCATTCTGGGCTAGGAAGCATAGGCCCATCATGTGAAAAGTACACACAAAAGGACTACATTTTAACGAAAATTAAGGTATTATGGTTGTGGTGACAAAAAGGGTAAAAAAAATCATATAATTAACCCTAGTGGTATAATTCACCCTATGGATAAGATCATATAATTTGACCATTGTACACTTATAATGGTCCATCATAGTTTTTATACTTCAATTTGTTCCGTACCCACCATTAAATTTTAGTCTCGTTAAATTTTAATCAATTTTTAAAAATTTTGCCAAATTTTCTCAAAAATTATCACGACGTAAATATACAAATAAAAAAAAAACCCGAAGAAATAGTGGTTGTGACAATTGTCGCCTAACATTTTAAGACTTTTATATAAATGTTTTATACATCAACATCATTTCACATATATATATATATATATATATAATTTGCAATAAAATTTTGGTAAGTGAATAGACAAACTCTTTTGAGTTTTATTGGAATTTTTTTGAGAAATTGAAAGAAAGCGACTTTAAAGAAAACCCAACTTGATTTTATAAGAAGAAGAAAAAACCCAACGGGGATGGCAGCCCCTAACAATTGCTGCTTATGTGTTTTTTGTTTCTTACTTTTTTAAATTTATATATCTGTTATCATAGTTTTTTGACAAAATTTTTAACAGGAAATAAAATTAAAATTTTAATTATTGTTGTCAATATATAATAATAAATTTATTTGTAATGAAAGAGTATCTTAGGTGTACTGTTCAAAAAACTTATAAAGATAGAAATTGGTTAGGGGATCGGGTGAGTCTTCCGGGTAGAACCTTTAATACTTAAGTCAGTTTCGTATTCGAAGTATAGAATGTAGAAAATAAATAGAATTATAGTTTGAGTAGAGTTATGATTGTACTTTTATTAAAGGAGAAATCTCATTTTTATAGTAGAAGATTCGCAAACTCCAGTGGGCATCTCGAGCTCTCTCTAGAATTTGTAGATGAGCATCTCAAAGGTATGATTGATTATGTCTTTCACAATTTTGTATAAGTAGTGTCTGGAGATTAAGTTTTTTGGAATTTGTTGTCTCTTAGAAAGGTCTTTCGCGTGATTAGGAGAGAAGTTTTTAGATTCCATAAAAATCTCTTAAATAATAGTGATTGAGTGATGTATGAATTCTTGAAAAGATCTCTCAAAACCCATGAGAGAGCCTCTTAAATGAGTTCACTTAACCTCTTAGTTTCAACCGTTTTAGATCTCTTTTAAATCTCTTGGTCAAGTCTCTTGGTCACAATCTCTTCTATCACAATCAGTCTCTAGATCTCTTAATGTGTCTACAAGTCTTGTTCTTTAAACTTGGACTCACTTTGTCGGACACAACATTAATAATTGTTATAAAACACATTAAAGTATAAGAATTAATTTACTATAAAACATAAAGTTGAAAGATAAACATTGTTATATAAAAGTTTTCAAATAAAGTACTAAGAAGTGTTTGTGAATCAAATTATTCCGAATTCAATGAACCAAAAGAACCATAATCCATTAATTTATATAATTAATTCCACCTAATCTATTATTTACATAAACTACTCATCCTTTTTGATTTATTTCCTGGCTGCTGGCATCCTCTCGAATGCAATGTGCTTTCTGTGTTTTTCAACCACAGGACGATGATGATGACTGTCACGAAGAAAATGGCACTCCTTTCTGGAAAGTGGCTTTGGCTTTGGCTTTGGCTGCTTCTTCACCTCAGCCAATGCGAAGAAAGTCAAAAGAGAAAGCTTACTTCTTCAGTTCATTCCCCAAGCATCTTCCAGCAGACATGGGAGAAAGACACATTATTACGAGCACTAGCCAAAGAATGGATGGATCATTCGGACAAGACTTTGTCTCTGCGGCACAGCCACCAGCTGGTCACTGGTCACCTGCTCTCACCCTTCAACCATCCATCCAAAGTGTGAAAGCGTGACATGACATTTAATTAACGTAAAATTCGTTAACTCAAGCAATGAACAATGGACGAGGACGTCAGCCATGAAAGGAAAACTGACCGAAGTCACCAAACAGTGGGCACCCATAAAAGAATGCTCTTGTTTTCAAGGCCGAGCCCAAATGAAGGCCATGTATTTCACTTCCAGGAGGCATACTACATAGCAATTTCAATTTACCAGAAGAAGAAACTACATACACGGAGAGAGAGAGAGAGAGATTCTAAGTTTAGAGTATGATTATTCATCAGCACGAAAAGCATTTTCTATATCATCATCTCTATATTGAAGTCAACACTGACTGACTACTGGGAACAAAGCATGAAGGAACTTTTGAGCAGCTTTCTGTTGATATACAAAATCTACACTAACCAACTGTGATCTTAACAGAAACTTAATTAGATATATATTGAGTGAAGAAGAAGAGACCAATGGACAAGGTTATTCTCTCATACCACCCTCTGTTCCAACAGCGTCAAGCAATGAAACAACTTGATCAATGGAGGGTCGCCGCCTGGGATCCTCGCCCAAGCACTTACAAGCTATGCCAAGCACATCTTGGAGCTGCTTTTCAAGGTTCTTACTCCATATTAGCGAATCGAATATCTCTTCCTCCCTCTTCTCTGATTTCATCTGGAACACCCACGACACCAAGTCCCGGCAATTCTTCCCTTTGCAAACTTCGACAGGCCTCCTACCAGTGAGAAGCTCGAGGAGAACGACGCCGAAGCTGTAGACATCGCCCTTGAAAGTAGCCGTCAATGTCTGACTGTATTCAGGAGGAATATAGCCCAATGTACCAACCAAATCTGTGGTCACATGGGTATCGTATGGATGCAGTAGCCTTGAGAGACCAAAATCAGCCAAATGGGCTTCAAACTTTTCGTCCAAAAGAATGTTGCTGGTCTTTATGTCGCGATGAATGATGTTTGGTTCCTTGTGCAAGTAGGCTAAGCCATGGCCGGCTCCTTGAGCTATCTTGAGTCTCATCTCCCACTTAAGAAGCGAACCCCCATCGATCCTTTCATGCAGCCAATAATCGAGGCTCCCATTCTCCATGTACGAGTAAATCAACAGCCTTTCATTCCCACGTTGGCAGTAGCCCTGGAGAGAGACAAGGTTTTTGTGCTGAGCCCTGGACAGAGCTTCCACTTCTGCTTGGAATTCACGCTCCATCTGGCCGCAGTCACCAGAAAGCCTCTTGACTGCAGCTTTCATGCCATTTGGGAAGCTGGCTTTGTAAACCAGACCGAATCCTCCACATCCGATTATGTTTGCCTGGTTAAAATTGCTGGTAGATTTCAACAAGTCGGAAACTGTAAGGTCTCTGCAATCTGAATTCTGGAAAAGCACCAACTTCGAAGTCCCAAGTGCCCCAGATAACCTATGTGGCCTTCCAATTTCTTCATCCAGATCTTCAATTGGATCTCCTATGCCCCTCCTTGACATTCTAAGCAGAACAATGGACAGGAGTAACACAATGCCAGCCCCTAAACTGATTGTAATTCCAAGGATACTGTTTAGACCAAGTTTACCATTTGAACCAGGGGGGTTACCAGGTCGGGACCCCAAACCATCAGCATCTCCACAAGGGGAGTCCATTGTCCCACAAAGTCCAGGATTGGCCTCAAAACTAGAGCTGGAAAAGCTCAGGAATTGACCCCCTACTGGAATTGGTCCCCGCAAGTGATTGTGCGCCACGCTAAACTTTGATAAGAATGTGAGCTTATTAAATGACGCAGGAATAGATCCATAAAGATTATTGGAAGATAAATCTAAAACTTCCAGATTATTCATACCCGAGATGGAGCCAGGAATAGTCCCACTTATGTTGTTCCTGCTCAGATCTAGGACATGGAGCTGTTTGAGCCGACCAATTTCACGCCAAATTGTCCCATTTATTCTGTTATTACTCAAGTATATCGATGGAGGGAAACTTGAAGCCTGGTTGTACGGAAGACCACTGGCACTCTGGTTTCGCTTGACATACAGCGGAATGCCAGTTGCCGTGGTAAGATTGGACAAACTGGTACACACAGAAACAAGGCTCCTTAGCCCTGTCAAGCTTTTTGGAAGTTCCCCTGTGAGAGAGTTGTTCGACAAGTCCAGGTAAAACAAATTCTCCATTTGCCCAATCCAATGAGGGATGCTACCGGTCAAACGATTCCAAGATAGATCGAGAACTTCTAACTTCCGGCACTTCAGCAACCAGATTGGAACTTGACCATTAATAGCGCAATTCCCAAGTGCTAGAACCGATAGGCTCTCGAATCCAATTGCATTTTCTGGGATTTCTTCTCCATGGAAGTTCTTTGTGAGGATGAGAGTGGTCAGGTTTTTGCACTTCTGCAGTACTGACAATGCCCCGGACAGGTTTACAAAACTGTTGTTCGATAACGAGAGAAAGAAAAGGGATTTCAGGTTTGCATAGCTTTCAGGAATCTGGCCAGTTAAGGCATTTTTGGCAAGACTCAACACTTTCAACTCCTGGCAACCAGATATTGACTCTGGAAGGGGACCGGAGAAATGATTCGTGGCGAGATCAAGCGTACAGAGATAAGGAAAGCTAGCGAAATCAAGGCTGATAGGCCCTGACAGAGAATTGTTCCCAAGATCAAGCACCCTAAGCTTCGAGCAGAGTTCCAGGCTAGAAGGCAATGCCCCAGAGAACAAGTTTGAATGTGCAGTTAACTGTTCTAATTGTGTTAGGTTCCCAAACACATCTGGAAGGGGCCCTGAAAACTGGTTTCCATTTATAATCAAGGTCTTGAGGCTGGAAAGATTACTGAGTTTCGGGCTCAGCTGGCCCGAAAGTTTGTTAAGAGAAATTGAAAGCTGCTGCAAGTATGACATTGTGTATAGTGAGTCAGGAAGGTAGCCTGAAAGTAAATTGTCATCCAAATGTACCTGGTGAAGAGTTGTGCTGCAATTGCCTAAGCCATCCAGCCCTCCTGTCAACCGATTCATCGATAGATCAAAAACCCTAATCTTCTTGGAGGAACTGCAGAATTCAGAATTCAATCTGCCAGTGAATGCATTGCTGCTGAGGTTGAGTATAGAAAGACTTGGGAATCCTCCAAGATCAATCAAGTCCCCATAGAATGAATTGCCAGATAGATTCAGGGATTGGATTAAATCCAACCCAACAAGAGAACCTGAGATAGGTCCTGTTAACATCATGTTATGGCTCAAATCAAGAACTCGTAACATCTTCAAATTGGAGAGCTCCAGTGGCAGTACACCCTGCAGATGATTGAGCGAAAGATCAAGCAGTTTCAACTGATCCAAACCGCCCAAAGACCGCGAAATCACGCCTCTCAAGCCTTTGCCAGGCAACCTCAGAACAGTCACTCTGCTTGAAGCTGACTCGTTGCCACACTCAACGCCATCCCACTCGCAGCAAATGGATTCATCAGACCATGCATGGATAATGGACCCATTTGTGAGGTTACCTGCAAATTCCTTCAGAGCCAACAAGTCATTGAGATCACAGGCTTGGCCAGAGGTTCCAACAACCAAGCCTAAGCAGATAAAGCAAGCCACGAAAACCCATTTGACGAAAGCCATTGGGATAAACATAAATCCCAGGAGCACCATTGTTGAAATTGAGAAGAAGCTCAACTCAAACCAAAGTCAATAACACCACCATAACCCTGGTTGAATTTGAAAAGAATTAGACTGCTTTCCGCAATTGAGAATGAGCCTAGATAAAGACTTTAG
This sequence comes from Diospyros kaki, assembly GCA_036245055.1. NCBI lineage: Eukaryota > Viridiplantae > Streptophyta > Magnoliopsida > Ericales > Ebenaceae > Diospyros > Diospyros kaki. The sequence goes on from BSEG01000011.1 coordinate 39,236,437, forward strand.
CAAACCCAGAAAAGCCCCAACTGAACACTTGCAAGTGAGGAAACAATTACTAGCACTGAGATGAATTGAAATCCAAATGCCCAGTTGAAATCAAATCCCTAGGCCATTTATGGAGAGCCCATTTCAATCAGAAGCTAACAACCAAGGAAGAAGAAATTCCAGACGCAAATCCCCAAAACACCACAGAAACCAACAAAATAACCCTAGAAATGAACGAAGTACTTGCAATTGAAGCAACCGGCAAGAACTAGAAACCCACTGAGATCCGCAGTCTCCGCATGAAATTTAACCCCCAGGCCACAGAGATCAAGGAACCCACAAACAAGCAGCTCCTTTCAGAAATAAGAGTCCCAAGACGGCATAGACAAGAGAGAAGGATGCCTGCCAGCAAGCCACTCTAAACGAAGCAAAAACCCTAGATCAGATCTTAGAAAACTCAACAAAGACGGAAACGCAATTGATGATGAACCCAAATAAATAGAAAGGAAGACACTTTTGTTAAGTGTTTGAAGAGCCTTGAAGGAAAAGCCCCACAGTGAACACCCAGAAAACCAAAAAGAAAAAGATTGCAATTTTCAACTGCTATCACTTGCAAGTGAAGTAAAGGTCCCCTGTGAACCCAACATCAGCAGCATCCCGCTTTTCCACAAATGGATGAATCTTCTCTCTTCTGCAATTTCAAACCTAGACGTCTCCCCTCACTTACATATTTCAAACCCAAAATAAATAACCATAGAATCCCAATGAATCAATAATATAAAATGGATAAAGACAGAGAAGCAAGCAATGTACAAGAAGGAGAAGGAGAAGACGAAGAAAGTAGAGATTTCAAATCAGCGAACAGTGGACAGAAAACCACCACTTACGGACAGGGAACAGGCAAGGCTCTCTCTCTCTCCATATATCTCTCTGGGCGAGGAAATGTATAGACTTCCAATGAACAGTAGAAAGAGAGTGGAGTGATTTGAAAGAGCTGACTTTTTTGGACCTATTTCATTTGCCCTCCTCGCTTCCCCCCAGTCCACACCTCTGTCTCTGACTTTACTCATTGTCATTATCCCCAACCGTTTGTCCCTTTCCTCCTCTCTCTCTCTCAAATATAGTAATCTCAACCAATGACCAATTAATGCAGGAGGGTGGAGCGTGGAGGATTTCATCATTTCACGGCTAATGTTTGCTTCCTGCCCGCCTTTTAGAAATAATTATTTTGTGCCTCCAAAAAATCAGAAAACTTTTGGTATTCTTAAATCAACAGTCATCCATTGCCCCCTCTAAATTAATTAACTTTAATCTATTGCCAAGTGAAGACTGAAGAGTAGTCGTCGTCGTGGTGTCACCTGGACGTTCCAATTTCAATTCATGAGTTCCCAAGAGGACGAATCCCCCACTGTTTAGATTGAAATTTGAAGCGCGTGGGAGTTGGAGAGTGAAGGGGGCAAGTGGAGAGATTCGGTGTGCGGCAATGGCCCGTCGCTGTCGACCCACCGGACGTCACGGGGGCGCCGCCCCGCCGATGGAAAGGCAAAGCCATCATCAAATTTCCTCCAACCACTTCCTACCTGCCCCGTTCTTCTGTCCTTTACTTTTAATAATAATATTAAAAATATCAATATATATATATATATAACCACATGATATTATGATATTTTCCAATGCTCATTCAATCCGAAGAATTAGATTGAAATGGAGTTAGATTTTTCAAAAAATCAAACCAAACATCGAACTAATTAAGTTTGAGATTGGACCAATACCCCATCGATCCGACTCAATCTTAACTAGTCGAAACTTTAAAATTTTGAATAATATTGACCATTAGGAGAGTGATTAAATATTAATAAATATATATTTTTTTTCAAGTAATACGTATTTATTATATCTTACTTTAAACATTGAAATAATTTTATTTATTAATTAAACAATTCAAAGTAAATATAGGGATAAATCACATTAAATGTCACAAAATTTTGATGTCTTTTTTAATTTGATTACTAAACTTCAATTTCTTGCAAAGTGATAATAAAATTTTAAAATATTTTGCGATATGGTCACTAAAGTAATTTTTGAATAATTTTTCATCAAAATTGCTGATGTGGCAATGACCACCTTATCGCCACGTCAGTGTTACATCATCACCACATCAGTAATTTCGATTAAGAACCATAAAAAAATTATTTTAGTGATCATATTACAAAATATTTTAAAGTTTTATTATCACTTTGTAAGAAATTAAAGTTTAGTGATCAAATTAAAAAGAACGAAAAATTTTTGTGACATTTAGTATGATTTACCCTAAATATAGTATAATAGTTAGCATTTGTTTAGAATTTTGCTATATTATTATTGGAACCCCTCGAACCTATTCTTGATCCCAAATTGGTATTAGATAAGATAAGATAAGAATTAACTATTATTTAAATATTAAACCTTGAACCCAATTCAACGGGAAGGGCACGGTGGTGGGGGCCACAGGTCAGCTGTCAATGAATAAATGAATGAAATACCTGCCCCTCACCCTCACGCCTATCTCTCTCTCTAATGATCCCAACTTTCCATAAAAAGAATAATAATTTAATATGGTCAAAGCCAAAGGGAAAGGAGTAATTAAACACAAAGGCAACTAATTTCCCCCACCCCCCATAAATTTGGTTTCGGGATTGTTCATCATTCATCATTCAATTTGATCGAAGGGTTGTGCTTTTTTGTTGATTTTTTCATTTTAAAGTGTTTTTAGTAATTTTTAATCTCGAGTTTATTTACATTTGCCCCATCTATGAAAAGAGAACAGACTCGATCATTTAGTAAATTTTTTGATATTTAAATTTCTTAATATACCTGAGATAAAATAATAAAATATAAATATAATTAATGAGATGCTTAATTTATGAGAAACCCATTATTATAGAAGCATGTTGATGGGGGCATTAAATGGTGAAAACTATGTCACATGGATGCTTGAATCTAATCTCCCAAGTGAACTTGGTGGTCTGACTATACAATATAGCCATATGCTTAGTTTTTTGGTACTCTTAACTTATTTTACTTTGGGTCAGACCTTGAGCTCTTTCCGGTTCGCACGCGCCCCACCGCCGGACGTCCGTGATTCAGAAAATAAATATATATATAAAAAATAAAATCATTAATTACTTCTTTATTTATTTTCTGGCCACGTTTGTCCTGGTGTCTTTATTCTTAGGTTTCAAGTAAGGGCGTCAACAGTTTAAATTGATTTGATTCTATAAAAATTTAATAATCGACTTATATTTAATAATTTCAAAAAAATAAGAATTGTAATTAGACTATTACATATATAAAACTAAACCATAACCAATCTGTTGCATCAGACTAGTTTCGGTTCTATCCAATTAATATTTAGTTTTTAAATATTTTCGTAAAATATGAAATTACAAATAAATTTGTTAATTAAAATAAACCCATACATTTATTAATGTTTCAAATCTTGAAGTAAAAGTAGAACAAAATAATTCATAAATTATCTCATCAAATGAGATTACATCGATCGTTTAATATAGCAATAGTGTATAAAAGTCTAAAAATAAAAGAATTCATGAATAACAATAACCAACAACAAAAAAGAAATAAACAAAAACTAGCAGATTAAAATTACAAGTAATAATATATTTATGCGTATATATATATACTCAAAAAATTATAATATATATACAAGTATAATATTGGTTCTTATTCGATTCAAACCACGGTTTGAAAAGAAAAATCAGTAACTAAACTAAATATATTAATTCTTAATTTTTTAGAATCAGAACTTAACCGTTAAACTATAGAACCAATCCAAAAGGCACGGTTCGGTTCGGTTTGATCCAGTTCACCGATTTCGAATATTTTTTGACACCTCTAGTTCCAAAAGGTAAATTCTCTCATCTTAAAGGCCCCCGTAGATCAATTTCAAATTTTTTGCAGAGATTAATCACGGAACGCAGGACTAAAGATTCGAATACGAAACTTCACTGACTATATAACAACTAAAATTCAAAGACGCTTTAGATTCTAATTCGTACTCGCCCTTGCTCTCAATCGCTCGGTTATGTCCGTGGGAGCGGTGTCTTTATTCTTCCCCTTTATTGTAGCGGGTAACTGGAGTTCATCTCCAGTTTAAGAGGCGGCATTCACTCCGTGAGTAAATGCCCGTGTTGGTTCGTGTGTCTTCGAAACACTACATAAAGCGGAGTTTCTCAATGTGTGGGCATCAGAGTTCCAATTCGCTTTCGAAAGTCCAGTTTTGTTTTTGGCTATGGAAAGCCAGTAACCGAGAGTTCTGCCAAAGCCTGTCGTCGTGGTTGCCGTCGCCGGGTTGATCGTTGTATCCTACGAAGCCAAACGCCGTAACCTGTCATAACCAATACAGGGCGAACAATGCCTCCAACGTGCTTTGACTGTTATCTCCGTTTTCAAATCTGTTACTCCGGTGCTTGGTGGTTTGAATTCCCAGCCCCCATAACTTTACAGTCCGACTTTCATTCCAGTTATTTTGTGTTCGGTCCTTCTGCTGTTACAAGATACGAATATATATATATATATATATGCTGTGGGAAATACACTGTTAATTGCTGTGGAAATTCTCTAAAGAGATAATAGTATACACCGCTCCTGTTCGATATCTCTCCAACAGTTACTACCAAATATGATTGGTAATCGCTACTTCAGTGTTTTTTTATTTGTTATTTTATAAATAAATATCTAAATAATGTATTGGAAAAGTAAGAGCTTGGAGAGCAAGCTTCCCAGCCCAACCCAAATGGGATTCCCTGGAAGAAGAAGTGATGATGGGATGGCAATTGGGGGCAAAGTCTACATACATACAGCACCTCAACCAATGATGCCCATTTGATGGCTTCCCTTTCGGCATCTGCTACTTTGGACAACTTAACATGAGCATGAGCATGTTTGTCATCACGGTGATTCATTACGCCTTTCTAAAGTTTTTTCTTTTTTTTTACAAAAGGTCAAACCAATAAATCAAATAAAGCCCAACCTCCATATTTTTTTTTTCTTAAATTTCATATAAAAAATTTTATCTTTTTTTGAATTTCAAATCTTTTGTATTAAATATTTCATTTTTATAATTTATATATATTAATTATCTAATTATTTAGTCAGAATTGAATGTATAATTAATGTACCATTAAACATGTAAAAATAAATTTACAAGACATTATGTCTAGTGACCAATTAATTATAAATTCACCAATAAATAAGTTATGAGTTGTCGGATGAAACAAAGATAATGAGAAAGGGTAAGTGGGTCATGCCGTCATGGGTCACCAATCAAAACAAAGAAGAAGAGGAAATGTGGGTCACTTGCGGGTTGTTGGTAGGAGTAAAGAAAATAGGGAAAAGTGGGTTAGTTTCTAATTGGAGAAGAGGAAATGTGAGTTGGTCATGACTCGTGGGTCGTCGATTGGAGTAAAGAGGAAGAGTTGGGATCAGACAAAATGATGATAACTTACAGGAAACTTGATTCTTTCATTTAGGTTGATAAAATACGAGAGCAAATATGATGGCTAAAGGGAAGTCATAAGGATCAATTCGACCGATTTTTTTTTTATTCTTTTTTTCTTATATTTTTTTTTATCTCACTTTGCATGTAAGTCACACATTATTTTAAATTCAGTAAATTAATCAATAGATATAAATTATAAAGGCTAGGTATTCAATAAATCAAATTTAAAGTTAAAATAAGTAATAAACTTTTCAAAGGTCAGAACAAAAAATATAGATTTCTTAAGGAGGCGTTTGTTAAAATGAGCAAGATAAGAGACATCAAGATAAGGTTCGAATGCATTCCGGATCAAGATATAGAATGATTAAGATAAGGTTAAAAAGTATTTCAAGATTTTTATCAAGCTTTTTGTTAAAGTTTTTAAAATGCACTAGAGGACACAAATGTCTTTTTATTCTTATTTATAAAGACCAAGATATGCTTATCTTGAAGGAGGGAGAGATAAACATATCTTGAAAGATCAAGATAAGAGGTCATTAATGTTTTTTTCAAGAATTGTCAGATAAGTTTAACAAACATGTTAAAAAGAATAGAAGTCCAAGATATATCTCATATAATGACTTTTCTACCCCATATCTTAATTAATAAATACCCTCTGAATACATAAACATCTTCGACCACCATTACTTACATCTGATCTAGTCATGTGCCTAATAGGGAAATGGGTCCCAATCACGGCCTCATCGTGTCCTAATAAGCTGGATCTATTGCTTGCTCTTGCTGCGTCTCAAAGCCTTATGAGTTTGGGCCACGAATGGAAAAAGTTCTTGGGCTTTAGGCTCAGTAATGTTTAATTCATCGTTCAATTATCAAAATAATAATTGATTTGATGTTGACTCTGTCACGACGATAGGAAGAAGCCGAGAAGAGATATCATTATTGCCGAGGAGGAGGTGGCGCGGCGGATTTCATGGCGGAGATTAAGACGGTGGGTGTGATCGGCGCCGGCCAGATGGGCGCCGGAATAGCCCTTCTCGCCGCCGCAAACGGATTTCAAGTCCGGCTCCATGACAGTGCCCCAGAGGCTCTTGCCACAGCCCAGAGTTACGTCTCCAATTCCATCCACGCCCTCGTTTCCAAGGGAAAACTCTCTCAGGTAAATCTTGTCAGCAAACTTGGTTGGTTCCAATATTTATGGAAACTGAATTGTAGTTGAATCAAACATGGCGAGTTCATGTTAGGGATTTCGCCTCTGTGATTTAGGATATATGTAATTGCTTTCCATGGTGATTTGCTTGGTTATCTGATGAGTAGTAGGTTGCTGGATATGTTGACTTGATTGGAACCCTTGTTTGATTTGACCAATAAAACGGTGCTAATTATCAGTAACAGAGTTTAGCGATGGATTTGTTGGGTTCACTTTCACCCGGTCAAAGGGGATGTTTGATGTTTCGTTAGAATCAGCTGCGACTACTAGTATTTATTTTGGGATGGATTGTTTCAGTGATCAAATTTCAGCTGTTTACAGGCTGCAGGGACTGATGCTTGCCTGCTCCTCCAGTGTACTGCTAACTTAAAAGATCTTTGTACTGCTGATGTTATCATCGAAGCCATTGTGGAATCCGAGGATGTTAAGAAGAAGTTGTTTTCTCAACTGGATAAGATCGCAAAAGTTTCAGCCATTTTGGCATCTAATACTAGTTCCATCTCCATTACACGCCTAGCATCTGCAACAAACAGGCCACAGCAGGTTACGTTAGGGAACTTTTAATTGCAAGCTTGATGTTTTTGGGCCGTGTTCTTCTAAACAAATTCATCTTGTCAATGGCTTCAAGTGATTCATAAATCATGCATGTTGGTAACTTAACTTGCTCTTCTGTGCCTTCCTATTTAAATGCGAAATGATGTTTCGTCATTCCCAGGTGATTGGCATGCATTTTATGAATCCTCCTCCCGTAATGAAACTGGTTGAGATCATTAGAGGTGCTGAGACATCGGATGATACATTTAGTACAACCAAAGCATTGGCAGAGAGGTTGCTCATAATTCAGCTCTAAACTAAGTTTGTTCTTGACGAAATTTACAGAATTGAATGAACCCTTATGCTGGAGACATATTGTTGAATAACCGGGTTTCTAGTCTCCTCCCCTGTTGCTTGAGCCTTCCATTTACTTGATTGGTGACACTGGATTTTTCAGGTTTGGCAAGACAGTAATCAGCTCTCAGGACTATCCCGGCTTCATTGTGAACCGCATCCTGATGCCAATGATAAATGAGGCATTTTACGCACTCTACACAGGAGTGGCCACTAGGGAGGACATCGATGCCGGAATGAGGCTGGGAACGAGGCATCCAATGGGTCCTCTAGAGCTTGCAGACTTAATAGGGTTAGATGTCTGCTTGTCGATAATGAGAGTTCTTCACACCGGCCTTGGGGACAGTAGATACGCACCCTGCCCTCTTCTTGTGCAGCATGTTGACGCCGGTCGCCTTGGAAGAAAGCGAGGCATTGGCATATACAAATATCTCAAGGAAGCTGAGAAAACCAGAGCATCATCTAAGCTTTGATGATACTGTGTCACAAATAGCCAGTGTCTTCAGCAATCCTTGCCAGCAGTTGACTCTGTAAGAAGCTTATTACTCTGTAAGCTCTCCCTTCCCCACATGATGTAGGCATATCACCATCTGTATTTTCATGGCTGTTGGTAGCTTAGACAAGCCATGGGAACAACATTTTACAGCTCCTTTGCTACACAACATTAGGATTGGTCATATGTACATCTCATATAATCTGTAGCCACCACTTTGCGGGACCATAGCCCGTGCAAAATGTTCTTATCTTGGATGATTGTCTTTGTACGGCTGTTGGTGTTCGTACCCTCGATTACGCCAAGAGAGATAAATCGCAAGTTAGACTTTTAGCCCTTGTATAAGTCGATGATCGAACTTGCAACCCATCGAATTAATATTGACATATTATTCATTCGATCGCTCAATCTATATCCTAAGGACAAAATATCTTTATCTTGCTGCTCACTCAGATTGTCTCTTCAAATGAGCCAGAGAAATCAAAAGGAGCCTTTTTAATATTCATGTTTCACACGTGGTATTATTTTATATTATATTATATTAATATAAATATATAAGATTTCAATTTAAGATATTAATAAAAATATTAAATTTAAAATATCTTTTTTCTATCATTTTGCTCAATTTAAGCCTTTTATGTATTTAAAGTGATTTATTAAATATATTTATTTGAATTTATAAAATATTATAATTCCATTTGGGGATGTTATTCACTGTCGATTTCAAGTCCGAATAAAGGAGTAGAGTTGTGTTAGATAGCTGACAATTAATGTAAAACTTAGTCAAATTCAAAACATGAACTCTAAACAAATTATGAAAAATCATTGGAGCATAATCTTTCATAGCAATGTGTTACACTGCCCGCGTGTAATGTCAAGTGAATTAGGGCAGCTGCATCGACGCCCGGATGTAGTAACAAATGAGCAAGGGTCCTCGAATTTGCTTAGACATGGGTAAAGAAGTTAGTTCAAAATAAAAAATAAAATAAAATTCAAACTCAACCAAAACCAAAATCATAGATTAAGGATTGGGCCATGGAATATAGGAATATTAATGGACAAAGCTATGGAAGTGGTAGATGTGATGGTTAGGAGAAAGATTAATATTATGTGCCTTCAAGAGACGAGATGGGTAGAGAAAAAAATAAAAACTTTATCAGAAATTGGATATACAATATGATACACAGGAAATGATCGAGCGAAAAATGGAATGAGGATTATTATGGATAAAAACTTAGTAGATGAGATAGTGGATGTAAAGAGAATAGTGGATATGATTATTATGGTGAATGTTGGTCTAGAAAGAATGACTATGAATATCTTTAGTACATATGCACCACAAGCGGGGTTAGGTGAGGAGATAAATGCAAAATTCTAGGAGAATCTAAAGGGATTCATACAAATGATACCAAGAAGAGAGAAAATGATTATAAGAGGTGACTTAAATGGTCACGTGGATAGAGATAAAAACGATTATAGAAAGGTACATGGAGGGTATGAATTCAAGGAAATTAATAATGAGGTAAGTCTATTCTAGATTTTGTTATGGCATATGAGTTTATCATAACCAATACTAGGTTCAAAAAACGGGATAAATACTTAATCACATATAAAAATGTCGCATCAAACACCCAAATATACTACTTCCTCATGAGACAAGAGGATCGATTATGTTGTAAGGATTGTAAGGTGATACCGAGGGAGTGTTTGAGTAATCAATATAAACTTTTGATACTTGACGTCCAAATAAGAAATTGGAAGAGAAAAAATCACATAAAACAAAATTCAAAAATTAAGTGGTGGGATTTAAAAGGGGAGAAACAACTAATTTTCAGAGAAAATTGAGGGGTAGAATGGAATGGAATGGAGAAGTACAGACAAATTAAATGTGGAGGGAAATGACTACTGTCCTGAAAAGCACGACAAAGGTAGTCTTTGCAGAGACAAATGGTAGAGCCCCAAACCTTGAGGAGTCTTAGTAATGGAATGAAGATGTACAATTGAAAATTAGAAATAAGAAAACTTGCTATAAGGTTGTATATCAATGGTGGGGACACAAGAGTTAGGTTGGAACATCTTAGTAACTCCGAAGAGAATGTGAGCTACACATTTTATCGACGCATAAGTTCAAATAAAATAAAGCAAGCATTGAAAAAGATGAAAAATCATAAGACGGTGGGACCGAATAATATACCAATAGAAGCATGGAAATGCATGGGAGAAGAGAGCATCTCCTAGCTAACGAAATTTTTTAATATGATTCTTAAATAAAAAATGATGTCAGATGAGTGGAGGTACTTTGGTTCCTATATACAAGAACAAATGAGATATTCAAAACTGTGAAAATTACAGAGAAATTAAGCTAATGAGTCATACCATGAAACTCTATGAGAAAGTAATAGAACAGAGGCTCAGAAAAAAAAATAGATGTCTCGAAAAATCAATTTGGTTTCATGCCTGATAGGTCAACAATGGAAGCTATATACCTACTGAGGCGCCTAATGAAAAGGTATCGGGATCATCAGAAAGACCTACATATGGTGTTTATAGATCTAGAAAAAGCCTATGATAGGATCCCTAGAGAAGTATTATGGAGAGTTTTAGAGAAGAAATGAGTCTGAATAGCCTATACACAAGCTCTTAAGGACATGTATCACAGTGTAGCGACAAGGGTTAGAACATGCGGAGGGGATACTAAACCATTTAAAATTACAATGGGACTACATCAAGGTTCTGCACTAAGTCTATATTTATTTGCTTTAATAATTGATGAACTCACTAAACACGTTCAAACAAAGATGCCATGATGTATGTTATTTACAAATGATATAATGTTGGTGGATGAAACAAAAGAGGGAATGAACACTAAACTTGAGTTGTGGAGAAAGAATTTAAAATCTAAAGGATTTAAATTAAGTAGAAAGAAAACAGAATATATGAAATGTAAATTTAGTAAGAATGTAAGAGTAGATGATGTTATAATAAAATTGGAAGACCAAATCTTACAAAGAAAAGACTATTTTCGATATTTGAGATTAGTGATTCAAAAAGATAGAGAAATTCACGAGAATATCACGCGTAGAATTAAGGCAGGTTGGCTAAAATGGATAATTGTATCGGGGGTGTTATGTGATAGTAAAATCCTATTAAGACTAGTCTTATTGTATAAGTTATAAGACCAGTCTTATTGTATGAGTTAGAATGTTGGGCAGTCAAATACTAGTATGAGTAAAAGACGAGAGTAGCGGAGATGAGGATGTTAGGATGGATGTGCGGTCATACAAGAAAAGATAAAATTAGAAATGACATTATTCGTAATAAAGTAGGATTAGTTCCAATCGAGAAGAAGATAAGAGAGACTAGATTAAGATGGTTTGGTCATGTGAGAAGAAGACCAAGAAACTCTCATGTGAGGAGAGTTGATGAAATGGAACAATTAGTCAAAAAAAGAGATAGAGGCAGATCCAAGAGGATTTTGATAGAGATATTAAAATTTGATATAAAGTGTATGGACCTAAATGAAGGTATGACAAAATACAGAAATACATGAAAGTCTAGAATTTATGTAGCCGACCTCATATAATGGGATAAAGGCTGAATATGTTGTTGTTATTTATAAAATATTATCTTTTAATTTTTTTTTAAACTTTTTTTTCATAAAAAAAAATATTTGTGAAATTATTAGTAAGTTATTTTGAAACTTATTTTTTTAGGTTAATAATTTATTATCAGATATTGAATGAATTGGAAGATAGGGAAGTAGTAGGAATATTTTTAAAATACAAGTATATAATCACAAATTTCACTTAATATAGGGGAGAAATAATAATTTACTATTTTTATATTTGAATTTTTTTATTTTTAATTAGGGGCGAGCATTGAATAAATTAAATTTATGTTAAAAATTAAACTGAATTGATTAAATAGATAGGCTGTCCAAGCCCAATCTCGACCTTCTCCTTATGCCTAATCTCGATCTAATCTGATTTTCCTTTTGGATTCAGAACCAGCATACCACAACATCATTGCTATCTCACTGGATATTCGGGCGACCATCTTAAATCCTATCTTCATTAATGGCAGATCTCATCCACATTAATGAGGGTCCCATCGCCACTATGTTACTACTTGAAAACCTCCACTAGCCCGAATAGCCAATTCCATTACCTGCAGACGCACGACTCACACATGCAAGGGGACATCTGTTCCTTCTATATCAACTAGCTCTTTTCAGAGCCAATGTATGTTCTTATTTTTGATCTATTGATACACTGTCTCTTTTTACTCTCTTACTTATTTAACCGTCGGAGTGCTTACAGGTGCCAGCTGCCCCCCGGACGGACTCATCGCCGGAGCCCAGGCCTCACCTTTGATCGTCCTCCTTTGGTCAAGAAGGAACAATAGATATTCAAAATGAATGAATTAAAAAATTAAATTGATAAAAAATGAAAAAACAAAAAAAATGTTATTTTTTTACATATTAGTTAGATTTTATTATTTTTATTTTTTTTAATATAGAGATTGTATTAAATTGAAATAATTAAAATTATTAAATTTAAAAATTAAATTAATTTAATTTACAATATAATTCGACAATTTCAATCGATTAATTCAACCTTAAACGGAAATGTCTAGCCCCTACTTCTGACTCGTTACTTTGCCGCCGCCATTCGATGCAGTGGCTGGACAGAGAGAGAGTCAATATGGGCTGCCTAATATCGGCCTCAAACTCAGCTGATAATATTTTTTTATTAATTAATATTTAATTTTTAATTTAATTATATTTTTTTCATATATATATATATTAATTTTTAAAATATTATTTAATTATAATATTAATATATTATATTAATATAAATAGATATATAATACATTTAACATTTAATGAATAATTCATTTTAATTTTATAAGCAGCAGTCTGTCAGCATCATTGGATAAGAAGCCAATTTGGCTTTGAACTGATCATGCAGTGGGGTGTTAATTTTTTTTTTATTTAATAAATTTTAAAAATTAAATATTAAGTCTTAATTATGAAATACTAAAAAAAAATGTTACTTAGATATCATATATTTATATTAACATATTATATAAAATTATTATGTTGTTTGTGTCGAACAAAGTAACGTGAAAGTGTGGGTTTAAGCATGAGCCCCACCTTCTCCTATGTTTTTGACACGAATAATAGATTTAATCTCATGTATTATATATTTATATTAATTAAATACATAATAAAATTTATTAAAAATATTTAATCGTCTTTATGTAACTTTTTATACTCATACTCTTGATTACACAAAACGTAAATCACATGTTAAATTTTTGACCCAAAAGAAATCAAAACACCAACATATCGCTCATATTTTTATCATCTAACCTATACCTAAACGTGCAGAAATCAAACTCATAGCTTATCAAAAAAATCCAACTCACCACCAATCAAACTACACCACCCTCCCTGCGGCGGGACATCGCTCGCGGGGAGCGTCTCTTTTAGCATATAAAGGAAGATTGTTTAATTTGTCGTCACCTTGCTATCCTTATTGCCATGGAATATTATATTTGGTAATCCGATCAGAAGCCAAGAAGACAAGAGAAGAGAAGAGAGGAGAGGATGATATAGATATTAAGGGAGAGATATCGATCCATGTCTCGGGAGGCTACTACTTCAGAGGCCGCCAGTACTGATCCGCTGCTCCACTACAAGTACAACCGTGGCAGCGGCGAGGAGGATGGAAGGTGGCGCTGGTCCCGGTGGAATAAGGTGCTGGATGTGGAAGAAGCCAAGAGGCAGGTGCTGTTTTCGCTTCCCATGATTCTTACCAGTGTTTCTTATTATCTCATCCCGGTCGTCGCCGTCATGTTCGCGGGCCATCTCGGGGAGCTTCAGCTCGCCGGAGCCAACTGTTGAGAACTTATAATCTCGCACGAAGCCAAAACACTTTCTGTTAGTAGCGAACAAATCTAACCACAAGTAATAGCAATATAAAACAAGAACAGAAAGTATAAACTTCTCTTTAAATACAAACGAAAGGTTATTGCTTTATTTAAGGCTCAGATCTGTTTATCGTCACCTACAGCGAACCAACGAGAAGCTCTCCCAATTCGAAATCCAATCGGCCCAGCTCGGTACCAGCACACAGCAAGAAAATCACACAGAGATGGTTTACACAAAGACCAAACGAGATCAGCTAGGTTTCTCTTAGTTTCCACACACTCGACCCATCGAAAACACACAGGTTTTATAGCCATCAAAGATAAAACCGAAACCAGCAAAAAATCCGTCAAAGGAGGATAAAGGAACCAGGGTTTCGGAGAGGATAAGAATGACGAGATAGGAGGAGAAGATAAGCTAGGGTTTGGACGGAGTCGCAAACGGCCAGACAAGGAGAAATAGGTCACAAAGATCAGAGACACATGCTTTATATACCTGGGAGGGAATGGCCGAGCTGGGCCGATTTTGTGTGGGCCTGAGCTGCTGGGCCGAAAAGCCCTGCCTCCTCAAAGGCCCTTTGGGCGCCTCTCTAAATTGGTGGCCTGCAAATTGGGATATCCACACAACAATGGCCCTCATGAAAATATCATCACAGCCTTGGGAGTTTGGTATCACAAGCAACAAATCTCCACCTTGATACCAAACATCCAGCAAAACGGAACCCACCGAGAATGCACAAAAAACATGCATAATGCACTAAGCAAAAGCAAATTAAATAGCACACAGCAACATGATAGCAAGTAGCACACAGCAACAGCACATAGCATATCAGCACTTACACAGAAACTGATTATGTTATTTTACCAATATTTAAGAGAGATAAACAGCTCTTAAATTTTGCTAAAGTGAGAACCTTAGTACCCATATCTGAGGGGTTATAATCAGTCATAATTTTCTCCAAATTAATAGTATTTTGAGACACAATGTCACGTATAAAATGGAGTCTGATATCTATGTGTTTAGTGCGTTCATGAAACATGGGATTTTTGCACAAATGAATAGCTGACTGGCTATCCGAATAAATTACTACATTACTCTTTAAAACACCCAGTTCTGTGAGTAAACCTTTAAGCCATAAGGATTCTTTAATTGCTTCAATTGCAGCTATATATTCTGATTCAGTGGTGGATAGTGCAACAATATGCTGAATTTGAGATTTCCAACTAACACAGGATTTACTTAATGTAAACACATAAGAGGAAGTTGATTTTCTGTTATCTCTATCACTAGCATAATCAGAATCTGTGAATCCTTCTAATTTAACTTCTTCATTTGTGCTTTTATACACTAGACCTATATCACAAGTTCCTTTCAGATATCTTAATAACCACTTTAATGCTTCCCAATGCTTAGGACCTGGGTTTGACATAAACCTGCTAAGTGTGCTAACTACATGAGCTAGGTCAGGTCTAGTACACACCATTAAGTACATAATTGACCCTATGACATTAGAGTATGGCACTTTACTCATATACTTTTTTTCTTCTTCATTAGCAGGTGATTGATCTCTAGATAAAATAAAGTGGCTTGCTAAGGGTAAGGAGACTGGTTTACACTCATGCATGCCAAATTTCTTTAAAATTTTTTCGATATAAAATGATTGATGCAAAAACAAAACAGAAATAGACATGTTTCTTTTGATTTCCATGCCTAAAATTTTCTTAGCATGTCCTAGGTCTTTCATTTCAAATTCTTTGCTTAAAGTTGTTTTGATTTCATTAATCATTTTTATATCTGGACCTATTAAAAGCATATCATCAACATATAGCAGCAAGAACACACAGTAATTGTCATGATGTTGAAGATAAAGACAGCAGTCAAAAGCACTTCTTTTAAAACCAATGGAATGTACAAAATTATCAAAACGTTTGTACCATTGTCTGGGAGACTGTTTTAATCCATATAAAGATTTTTTCAGGTAACACACAAAATTAGGATTATTTTTATCTTCAAACCCCTTAGGTTGAGTCATGTATATGTTTTCTTCTAGATCACCATGCAAAAAAGCTGTTTTGACATCCAATTGCTCAAGTTCCCAATTAAAATAAGCAACCAATGCTAACATAACCCTTATTGTGGTATACTTAACAACTAGAGAAAAAATTTCATGGTAATCTACTCCTTCTTTTTGTGTGAAACCCTTGGCTACCAACTTAGCCTTAAACTTTACTGGTTCAGCCCCACTTACCCCTTCTTTTACTTTGAAAACCCATTTACAACCCACTAAGGATTTGTCTTTAGGCCTAGGGACTAATTCCCATGTTTGATTTTTATGAAGTGAATTCATTTCTTCTTTCATTGCACCAATCCATTCTTTAGCATTTTCACTTTTAATGGCTTCTTCATAAGTATTTGGCTCTTTATCTACTAAATCTTGATAGTTAGCATACCCAATGCTAAAATCAGTTTCCAATCTTTTAGGGAGTCTTTGTGGCATTCTTTCCCTATCTCTTGCTAATTGATAGTCATTTAGGGAATCTGAAATTTCTGTTTCTTCTTCTAGATTACTCTCATTTTCATTAATCTGATTTTGTGCATTACTCTCCACCTCATTTGGGGTATTATGGATAAAAGTACTAACTTTCTCCACCTTACTTCTAGTGTTTTCTAGCTTGTTTTCATTTTCTAAATTTGAGTCTTCCTTTATCTTATAGACCCACTTACAACCCACTAAGGATTTATCTTTTGGCCTAGGTACTAATTTCCATGTTTGATTTTTATGGAGAGAACTCATCTCTTCTTCCATTGCTTTAATCCATTCTTTTGAATTTTCACTTTTAACAGCCTCTTCATATGTATTTGGTTCCCTATCAACTTGATCACTAACATAATTAAGACTAAAGTCGGTTTCTAACCTCTTAGGGAGTCTATGTGGCCTTCTTTCCTTATCTCTAGTCAATTGATAATCAATTTGAGGACCTTGATCAACTTGAGGTTCCTCTAAGACACTCTCTTCCTCTTCCTCAATGGTTTGTGTGTTATCCTCCACCTCAATTTGAGTAATGGGAATTTGGGTACTAATCTTCTCCACCTCAAACCTAGTGCTCTCTTGCTGATTTTTATCCACTAAATCTGACTCTTCTTTAAGACAAGGCATTTCTTGTTCATTAAAAGTGACATCTCAGGATATAATAATTTTAATTCCTACTTGGTTCCTATCCCACAACCTATAGCCTTTAACTCCCTCAGGATATCCTAAGAAGACACATTTCCTAGCCCTAGGTTCTAATTTTTCCTCATTTTGATGAAAAAATGCAGCACACCCAAAAGTTCTTAAAACTGAATATTCAGCACATTTACCATACCATTTTTCATGAGGAGTGTCACCATTTAACACAATAGAAGGAGTCAAATTTGTCAAATAGCAAGCAGTCATAATAGCCTCACCCCAAAGAGATTTAGGCACTCCAGAACTAAGCATCATACATCTTACTTTATCTAACAAAGTCCTATTCATTCTCTCAGCTATTCCATTTTGTTGAGGAGTATATGGGACTGTTTTATTTCTAGTTATTCCATTTTCAACACACAAATTATCAAAATTGACATTGCAGAATTCAAGGCCATTATCTGTTCTTAGAAATTTTATTTTATTTCCAATTTGGTTTTCAACTTGCATTTTCCAGTTTTTAAATTTCTGAAAAGTTTCAGTTTTATCTTTTAGCAAGTAAACCCACACTCTCCTAGAATAATTATCAATTATGGAGAGAAAATACTTATTTCCACCAAAAGTTGGATTGCTACCCGGGCCCCAAAGGTCTGTATGAACATATTCTAACACTTTGGAGGTTTTGTGACTGCTAGAAGAAAAAAACAGCCTATGGTGTTTTCCTAAGACACAATGGTCACAAAATGGTAGGTCAGACACTTGATCTTTTCCAAAGACACCCTTATCACTTAGATACTTTAGCCCTTTGATACTAACGTGTGCCAACCTATTGTGCCATTTTTGTGTGTGATCTGAGTTAATTGATGCAATAGTGCCACTAGCTACTTCAGCATGTGTTATATAGATACCATTACTTCTTATGGCTTTAAATGCCCTAAGTGCACCCTTATTCATTTTTATCATGCCATTCCCTACTTCTCCTTTAAAACCTACCTTTTCTAGTTCTCCCATTGATAGTAGATTCCTACCCATTTGAGGGATGTATCTAACCCCAATTAAAGTTAGCACATAGCCATTATCAAATTTGACAATTATATTACCAACACCAACCACTTTATATGCAATATTATCACATGTAACAACATTACCATGATCAGATTCATATAAGTGTTCAAACCAGTGTTTATTAGAGGTAACATGAAATGAGGCACCGGAATCTAAGATCCACTCAGATAAATGGGAATTCACAGACAGGTTAATTTCAGGTTTAGTAAGCATGTATACTTCCCCAGATTCACATTGAGTAGACACCACATTTGCTTCATTACTTTCTTTTTCTTTTTGTCTATTCTTTTCTATGTAGCAATCTTTAATATAGTGTCCAGTTTTACCACATCCATAACACTTTCTGCCTTTTGTTTTTCCTTGAGATTTAGATCTTCCTTTTCCCTTTTTCTTGTAGTTTTTATTTTGTCCCTCACTACCCCTAGTTTGGGACCTACCCCTCACATAGTGAACCTCTCCACTTCTCCTATCATTTCTTTCAACTTTTATCTCTTTTTCTTTAATTTTAAGAGACTCTACTACAATGTCAGGAGTAAGTGTATTTCTACCATACATAATGGCATTCTTAACAAAGGACCACATCATTGTGATATTTTTCTGAGCCTCCCCTTCAATGATTATCCATCTTGTCTGCTCCATCGAGATCAATTACTCATCTTCACCATGGGCAACCAACACGTCTATGAAGTTCTAGAGTACTTCCTGTCTCAAGAGCCTGCTCTAAATAGAGCCCAACTATGGATCCAATCGTGAGATTAACTGGGCCCACCACCTTTGTTTGGCATTTTGAGAATTTCTTCCACACATTCTCCTGGCTAAGTCTGGGCCTGGGCTCTGATACCACTTGTTGTGATTGTAGACCTCCTAAATCTCCACATTGGTATAATATTGTCCACTTTGGGCCTAAGCCCTCATGGATTTGCTTTTGGATATTACCCAAAAGGCCTCATACTAATGGAGATATTATCTACACTTTATATGCCCATGATCTTTCCCTTATCTAGCCGATGTGAAACTTAGTTTGTACACCCAACACCAACCTTGCCAATTCTTGGGCCACCGTTAGCGGCTTTGCTTTCATGGTACTCACTATACTCTCTCTCTCTCTCTCTCTCTCTCTCTCTGATCCCATATGATGGGATGCAAGATCCATTAATTATTTTTTGTTGTAGATTGGGCTCAGTGGGGCACTGGAAACACTGTGCGGGCAAGGGTACGGAGCAAAGCTGTACAGAATGATGGGCATATACCTGCAAGCATCTTGCATCATCTCCTTCTTCTTCAGCATCCTCATCTCCCTGTTCTGGTTCTACTCCGAGCCCATTCTCGTCTTCCTCCGACAAGATCCTCAAATCTCCAGAGCCGCCGGGCTCTACCTCAAGTTCCTTATTCCGGGAGCCTTCGCCCATGGCTTCTTGCAGAACATCCTCCGCTTCCTCCAGACCCAAAGCGTTGTTTTTCCACTCCTAATCTGCTCGCTCCTGCCTCTGCTTCTCCACTTCGGAATCACCTATTTTCTGGTTCACTGCACCAGCCTCGGCTTCAAGGGCGCCGCAATGGCGGTCTCCATCTCGCTGTGGATCTCGGTGCTCATGCTGGCTGTCTACCTGGTTCTTGCGAAGCGGTTTGAGACCACTTGGACTGGGTTTTCTTCCGATTCGTTCGGCCATGTCTTTTCCAACTTGAAGCTGGCTCTGCCTTCTGCAGCAATGGTGTGGTAAGCTCTGCTTCTTCAGAATTCTTCATTTCTCAAATTTTTGCCCTGTTGGGTTGTTAATGGGTACGGGTGCCCGTGGCTTGGGCATTTGGGTTGACCCGAGTTTATATAATTATAAATTCAATCCATCATGTGACAAAATCAAACAAGTCTAATTAAACATGGGTTGGATTCTCTTTGACTCTTGATTTTAAATCCATAAAATTATTTTAAAATATTATAATGTAAGACTTATACCAAGTTAACATAAGTACTTTGTATTAATATAATATAAAATATAACATATTAATATATGAGTGTTACTAAATGTATCCTTACTAAAAATGTTACAATTGAATGTTCAAATAAACATAAATTAAGGTGAGATGGACTTGCACTGTAAAATTGATTATTTCAGCTTGGAGTACTGGGCTTTTGAGCTGCTGGTTCTATTAGCTGGACTAATGCCTGATTCAGAATTAAACACTTCGTTACTTGCAATGTGGTAAGCCTTTTTCTCTGCTCCGACTCTCAAGATCAAACCCATGTAACTACACGATCAATCTTGTAATCTTTGGGGTTTGTTTCTCTCCAGTGTGAACACAGAAGCCATAGCCTACATGATCACTTACGGTCTCAGTGCTGCTGCTAGGTAGGCATTTTTTTCTTTTTTACTAGATGGGGTATCCGGACTTTACTAATCCCATGCAAAACGTACTGTCCTGTCAATTCGACTCAGATGTTTAATTGATTGGATTTTGTGAAACAGCACGAGGGTGTCAAATGAGCTGGGGGCAGGGCAGCCAGAGCGGGCCAAGCACGCCATGGGCGTCACCCTGAAGCTCTCCCTTCTCCTCGCTCTTGCCGTGGTGTTAGCTCTAGGTCTCGGCCATGACATCTGGGCTGGCTTCTTCAGTGACAGCTCCAAAATTATACAACACTTCGCTTCATTGACCCCATTTCTTGTGGTTTCCATCATGCTTGATTCCATCCAAGGGGTCTTATCAGGTTGGTACCTAATTAATTAATTGAAGCTTTCCTCTTCTTCCTAATAATCATGATGATGGTATTTGGGACCGACCACCACGTGCCACCTCTGCGACTGGACCTCGGGAATGGAACCTCGGACTTGAGGGATGTCGGACCTCGGGTGTAGGACCTGCAAGACAATGGAGGGCCGGGGCTTGGATCCTCCGGGGTGGACTCCGACGCTCAAATCAGTAGAGTAAATGCAGGTAGAAGTAAATGAAAGAGCTGTAGAGCTTAGGTATACCTGGCGAGAGTCCTTGTCTTTTATAGGCAAACCCGTTTTGGGATACCCGAGATAAGTGGGCACGACTCCCGAGAATCCCGGTCAAGTTGGAACGGGTCTTGCGGTTCGGTCCGGATTTCTCGGACTCCGTTTTGGAGTGTTGACTTGCCACGTGTCGGTCTCTCAGGTGATCCACGTGGGAGGTGAGACTATCAGCGCGTAGGGGTATTCTAGTAATTTAAGTTGGTGCCACATCAAATCATAAATTATAAATTATAATGGCAAGTGCAGGGGTGGCTAGAGGATGTGGGTGGCAGCACTTAGCAGCGTACATAAACATCGGCACATTCTACTGCCTGGGCATGCCGATTGCCATCCTCGTTGGATTTAAGCTCAAACTCTACGCTGAGGTGCCTTAACTGTTTCATTAGTAATTAGTAATGTAACATATTAATTATCTCATTGAAGATGGGGATTCATTGATTAATAATGTTGCAGGGCTTGTGGTTGGGTTTGCTCTGCGGGCTCTCGTGCCAGGCGGGCACCCTTTTTCTGCTTACAAAGCGGGCTAAATGGATTGGGGTCAACTTGTGTGAAACCACCGACGCCACCAACGAACAGAACCCTCTTGTTGCGTGAATGAATGGCAATGGGCGAGATTTGTTTGAATTGGCCACTCCTCTCTCGTTCCCAATATTTCGTCCTGTCTGTATCTTATTTAACCCCTCGTTTGGGCAACCTAAGATGGTCTCTAATTGTTTTATGGACTTTTTAATTAGTGATTTGACCCAAAAATAAAATTTCAATTTCACCCGGGTTTGCTTTTCCTTTTCGATTCATATATACATATACATGCATCTCTGATAAAATGCTTTCCGCATGCAAAATGGCGGCACAAAAGGAGAAACACATACGAGGTACGTAGGGGAATGGTTGGAAGGATAATTTCCCATTAATTCCGGCATATAGCACGCATCAGATAGATATATGATGATGATGATGGTGCCTATATTATATATAACTCCGTTACCAACTTACCTGCTGTGGCGAAGAAGATGAATATGAAAGAGAAGACGAATAATGAGGGGATGATCATAAAGTGGTGGAAGAAGGCTTTGGATTTGGAAGAGGCCAAGAGCCAGTTGCATGAACTTCCTGCGTCACATCATTCTTCATATTATGAGAGAAGGTTTTTGATTGAATTATGAGGAGGTGATCGTAAAATTTCAAGGCTACGGTGCAGGCTGCACGGGATGCTGGGCATATACCTACAGATCCTGCATCACATCATTCTTCTTATCTGCATCATCATATCCCTCTTCTGGTTCTATTCCAAGACCATTCTCATCTTCCTCCACCAAGACCCTGAGACAACAAGAGCCGCTGCTCTCTACATGAACTTCCTCGTACCTGGCTTATTTGCATATGGGTTTTTGCAGAACATTTCGAGGTTTCTTCAGGCACAGAGTGTTGCCAGGCCACTGCTCGTCTGCTCATTGCCGCCACTGATGGTCCACTTTGGCGTCGCCTATCCATTGGTTCACTGAACAAGTCTTGGCTTCAAAGGATCCGCATTGTCGGTGTCCATCTCAGTGTGGACAGGGCCGGCTGAAGGGGTAGGCTGGTGAGGCAATTGCTTAGGGCCCAACCCCTTCAGCTCAATAAATAATTATTTTAATAAAATAAAATTTTAATTTTTCATTAAGGGTTGGGCCCCTAAATTAGTGTAGTGATAGCTTAGGGCCCCCAAAGCCCTTGAGCCGGCCCTGAGTGTGGATCTCTGTGCTCCTCCTGGTTCTATTCGTTCTGTTTTCTGCAGAGGGGTTTGAGGGTTCCTGGCATGGATGTTCATTTCAGGTGTATCACTATATATGTTCCCACTGGCTTAAAGCTTGCCCTCAATTCTGCAGCAATGGTGTTTGTGTCAAATGAGTTGGGAGCAGGGTACCCAGAACGGGCAAAGCACGCTATATATGGCCGTCACCCACCCTCAAGCTCTCTCTCCTTATTCTTGGCCTCGCCATTGTTGTAGTCCTGGCTTTGGGCCTTGACACATGGGCTGGCTTCTTCAGTAACAGCTCCTCTGTCATCAACCTCTTTGCTTCATTGACTCCATTGCCCATGGTTTCCATCCCATTTGATTCCATCCAAGCTGTCTTATGATCAGTTGAAAATGTATGCTCAGGTACTGGCTGATCGTTACATTTAATTAATAAGATATCAACACTTAAATGAGTTTAAAAATTCATTAAATCTATTAAACTTTGTCCCTAACCAATTAGGGGTACTCATAATTAAAATTAATTGGTGTCCGTTTTAAATCATTTCAAACTGAATTCATCATGGGATAGGGTTTGTACTTTTGGATTCAACATCAAATTAAATCAAGTATATATGATTAACTTGGGTTTCAATTTCAAAATTTGCGACCCAGGTTGTCAAATAAAATATTTAATTTAATATATTAATGATGGTAATGCTCCATAATTTGGTTTCACAGGTAACCCAAATATGTTTAGTCATGTATTCAGCATTGTGAATATATATACGAATTATAAATGTAAACGAAATCAATTACGATCAGGTGCCAGCCTCTCTTTTCTTAGTTAGGAATTTGAAACTTAAATGAACTCACTTGTGGTAGTAGAGGGTGGATCCTAATGCTGCATAACGTGATAGAATCATTAGATTGATCGGTTCCTCTTTTTTTAGTAGTAGCTAGTCTTCAAGTTAAAATTTTCTAATCTCATATTCGGACCAATCCAAATCCAAATCGGTACAAGGTTTAGAGTTTAGGGTCATCACCCTAAATCGGTCTAGATCGATCCATTTAAAGTTGACTGGTTAAACACCCTTAAATCTCTATGCCCTAAACCGGAACCCAGGAGGTTGACCTCCTCCAACTCCAAAATGGTAACTAATGCCACTGGCCTGGTCCCTTGCTATTTAATCCATTCCATCTCCATCGCTGCTAATTCTCTCCAACTTGAAAAGTCCAAGCTAGCTAGCTAGCTCCTTAATCATGCCTTCTCAATCTCGGACTTCCCTTTGGCTGTTTCCGGCTGTCTTCGCCGCCATGACGGGCTGTTTGCGGGCTTATCAGTTCAACGTCGGCGGCAGGCAAGGCTGGACTCCCAACCCATCTGAAAATTACAACCACTGGGCCGAGAGGATGAGGTTTCAAGTCAATGATACTCTCTGTAAGTCGTCCTCTGCAGTCGGCTCGATTCGGCTCCTCTGATACATATCATCACTTGTTAGGATTCAAGCTGTTGATTTGTTTAGAATTTTTTTTATTTTTCTTATGTTTGATTTCTGGGTTTTGATCAAGTTTTCAAGTACAAGAAAGGGACGGATTCCGTGCTGGTTGTGAGCAATATGGATTACGATAACTGCAATTCAGCGAATCCGATCGTGAAAATGGACGGCGGGGATTCGGTGTTCAAGTATGACCGCTCGGGTCCCTTCTACTTCATCACCGGAAACAAAGACAATTGCCAGAAAGGCCAGAAGCTGATCACCGTCGTTTTAGCCGTCCGGCATAAACCCACCCCTCCTCCTTCTCCGGGCTCCCCGACGCCGGCAGTGTCTCCATCGCCAGCTCCAACAACATCCCCGACACCATCACCGACTCCATCTCCTGCGCCAGCAGTGTCTCCATCGCCAGCTCCAACAACATCCCTGACACCATCACCGACTCCATCTCCTGCGCCAGCAGTGTCTCCATCGCCAGCTCCAACAACATCCCTGTCACCATCACCCACGCCGGCCGTGTCTCCATCGCCAGCTCCAACAGCCCTGTCACCATCACCCACTCCATCTCCGACGCCGGCTGCTCCAACTCCTGCACCAGTGATTACACCGGCAGCGTCGCCGTCGCCGACTCCAAATGGCCTCCCTTCGCCACCCTCGTCATCACCTCCGGCACCGTCGACGCCGGCAGTTCCACCTCCTCCCCCGGCGGAAGCGACCACCCCGACTCTGCCGCCGCCTGCCAGTACTCCGGCGAACGACAATACAACATCGCCGCCTGGTTTATCGGCCCCGGCATTCACTACTAATCCTTCCGTTATGGCGTTGATCATCATCATGGCATCGGTGACAGTGGCGCTCTAACTTCAACGTATGAAGATCGTTCTGGGCTTCATTTGTAATCTCGCGGGGATTCATTGATTACGTCTTCTCTCCCAATCTTCTTTCTACATTATTTTCTCGGATTTTTTGGGATTTGATTTTTCTCGTTTCTTTTTCTTTCTTGATTTTATAGAATTTTGTGAGTTTAAATAAATAAAACAATTACTTTTTGTGTGTACAATCTAATCTTGGTTTTAGATTGAAGACTGAATAAATATAATAATATGTCTAAATAAAAATAATTTTTATAAGATGATTCAATTCAACAAAGTTTGAAAATTCTCATCTTCTATAAGAAAGAGCCAAGTGTTGTTGGGTTTAATTAATTAAATTAGGCATTATTATCTTCATTATAACTTGTTCCATTTTGTCACCTTCTAATTAACTATAGATTATTACTAGTCAAAAGTGTTGGGGAAAAGTTTTAAGGAACAATAAATTAATGAAGTTACTACTAAGATTAAAAGAGTTAGCATCAAAATGAAGATTTGAGTAAAAAATGTTCCGTCTTTACTTTTCGGGTTCTATACTCCTTTAATGGGTGAACGAGATTATGAGCAAAATTATCTTATATGAATATGTATAGTGTAAGATCCATGACAATAATCCACCCAAAATTTCCAAATTGGGTTTAGGAGTATATATATGAGATGAGGGCAATTTATAGGATAAGATGGGGATTATTTGAGATATGGATAACTTTTCTATAAGATAGGGAGAAACATAACACATGACACACATTAATATGAGAGGCACACATCAAATTATGATTAACTTTTATGATAAGACTTGGAATATCCAAAAGATATGACTAACTTTTCTGATAAGTTGGGAAGGAATGTGATACACAATGCCCAATAATTGTCAGTGTTGTTGATGATGGTTTTTGGGACCGACCATCACGTGCCACCTCTGCGACTGGACCTCGAGAATGGAACCTCGGACTTGGGGATGTCGGACCTCGGGTGTAGGACCTGCAAGACAATGGAGGGCCGGGGCTAGGATCCCCCGGGGTGGACTCCGACGCTCAAGTCAGTAGAGTAAATGCAAGTAGAAGTAAATGAAAGAGCTGTAGAGCTTAGGTATACCTGGCGAGAGTCCTTGTCTTTTATAGGCGAACCCGTTTTGGGATGCCCGAGATAAGTGGGCACGACTTCCGAGAATCTCGGTCAAGATGGAACGGGTCTTCCGGTTCGGCCCGGATTTCTCGGACTCCGTTTTGGAGTGTTGACTAGCCACGTGTCGGTTTCTCAGGTGATCCACGTGGCAGGTGAGACTATCAGCGCGTAGGGGTATTCTAGTAATTTAAGTTGGTGCCACATCAGTTGTAAAACGCGATAGGTGTTAAATTGGGGCATAGGAAAATTGTATTTTTTTTAATTTTAATTTTTTGATGTATCATGTAATTTGATATTATTTTTAAGTAAATCAAAGTTAAAAAGATTAGTAAAATAATAAAATTAAATTTGAGAAAATAAATTATTGTAAATTAGTTCTAGTTTCAATAAGGTAAAAGAAATAATAATGCAACATAAACCATATCTAAAGTATTTAACTATCTAATTAGACTTCTTTTTCTTTATATTTTTCTAACAAAAGATTTTCATCGAATTCAAAATCAAATTCATTGATTTCTTCCTTATCTTTTTCTTCTAGTTGGAGACTCTACACAATATAAGAAAACGACGACAAAGAAAAAGACGATGAAGATGGGTTGAGTTGGGCTCAAAAAAGAAAATAATGACATGAATGATACGAAGAAGAAAATGACAAGGGGTAGTAGACTTACTTGCAGTGGCGGCAATGTGGTGATGACTGTAGCGGTAAAAGGGAAAAAGTGAGAAAAATTAAAGATTTATTTAAGGAAAAAGTTGAAGTTTCACGCAGAGAAAGGAATGGAGAATTTCTTTGGAGATCGACGTTATTTTATGCCTTGACCCGATTAATCGAACTCGACACCTAAAATGCTGGCTTGCATATATTCACGGCAACAAGAAACTGTCTAACGCTTTAGATTGCATTTTAGAGCATTAAAAAATACACGTAACAAATATGATTAGCTCTCTACATAAAAAAAAAAAAAATACAATAGTCTACAGTCATAAATATACCACCCCTTATTTACATATTTAAGTCCATGATTGGTTAGTAAATTAACCAGAAATGCATCCCCACCTCTTGTTTGGAAGTCCAGTTATGTGCTTCCACGTGGAACATAATATAACAATACTGCAATCAAATTCTTAATAAATTAAGAAGTGTGAATGGAAGTTGTCTTTGTTGGTGTCGATAAGCCATTGAATCCATCCATCCAGTGTTAGAATATGTAAGTCGATGCGACTTGTGACGGTCAAGGGAGGATGATGATGATGATGTGTTGGACGAAGGTGAGAGATCAGCATCAGAGATGCCTTGGGATTCATTATTGCCTGTTTGGCTACAAAGAAAAAGAGAAGAGAAAATGGAGATGAAAATGCCAGCAGCAGCTGATAGAGAGGGTTCCCACTTCCCAATAATGTTTATCTTTCGTCTACATCTGATTCAATGGTTGTTGGATACGTGGCCGGCGCAGCTAAGAGCCTGCTTTTGAAATCACAAGTTTGATCCAAGAGGCAACTCTTGATGATTAGGTTCCATACATATATATATATATATCATATGTACACAAGGGATGAATTTTTTTTATTATGAAAAACTTGAAAACTTTTTAAATGGATAAATCATGTTAAAGGTCATAAAATTTTTATCTTCTTTTTAATTTGATTTCTAAACTTTAATTTTTTATAAAATAATTATAAAATTATAAAATATTTTATAATATGATCACTAAAATAATTTTTTGATGATTCTTAGTCGAAATTGCTGATGTGGTGATGATGTGGCTATTGCCACGTCAGTAATTTTAACAAAAAATTATTTAAAAATCACTTTAGTAATCATATTACAAAATATTTTAAAATTTTATTATCACTTTACAAAAAATTAAAATTTAATGACCAAATTAAAAAAGAGACCAAAATTTTATGACCTTTAGTGTGATTTACCCCTTTTTAAATTATTGACAGTATTAGGCTCCTAACACCTCACTTTCTCTAAAATTTATAATTCGTTTTACTTATCACAATCCAAAACTCAAGTTTTGACTTTTAAGATAGGTACAAATAATTTCATAATTTTATATAAAAATAAAATTAAATCTATAATCTTACGATATTTCAAACTTTTAAGTGCTTGTGACAGATGGTTTATACTACGGTTTATACTACCCTTAAAGATTAAGAAAAAGATGATTCATTATTTAGAGTTTAGGATTAGATAAAAAATAATTTAAATAAAAATTTATTAAATAGTGTTTGATGTGTATAATTTATTTTTAAATTTTTGGGTAAAATTTTAAATAAAATAATTCTTAGTATATAGGTAAAAGTTTTAAAAAATTAATTATTATTTGAAGGTTATAAGTTAAAATTTTGTTAGTATAGTTAATTTTTATTTTTAATTAATATACATAAAGCTTATTGTTTACATTTTTAATTTTTTTATTAAAAATAAAAATAATATTCAGGACCAAAAGAACACTTCTATTCACTTATGATACTTTTAATGCCAATCGTGCATTATTGGGCCGTGGCCTGACCTTATTGGGCCGGCTCGTGGCCGAAGCCCGCCACGGTTCGGCCCACTCAACTCCTTTCTCAGTTTTCCCGGAAAATGAAACAATCACGCCTCAGAATTCAGGAAGACAGACTTATCCACTGTGCCCTGTACCATTGCCATATCTCTGAGCTGCCTGTACACCAGAGGCACAGAGAGAGAGAGAGAGAGAGAGAAGCTGCAATACAGCTATGGCGGCAGTGAACCTGGCCACAGCTTCACAGGCATACCGTTTGGGTGCTATTCAAGTACCTCTTAATTTGGGTACACCATCGATCAGTGTTGGTCTTGATTTCAACGGGCTTTGTTTGTTACTGTTTGTAGTGGGTTGCTTCAGTAGTGTAGCTTATTTGGGGCGTGTGGACAGGTGTGCGGAAGCCAGGAATGGTCTCTCCAATTGGGTCGAAGCAATGCTCCTTCAAACCACCGCCCTGCTTTTCTGCTGATTCTGCTCCTTTTTTCTCGAAAATGGTACTCTCTTTGGTATCTTCTATTTGTTAACTATATTTGTTTAAGTACAATTTGGGCCTTTCCTTCGCCTTTTCTAGTAGGTTGAGATTGTCTTGAATTCATATTTGGGGAAGAAAGTAGTGTGTGTAATAGAATTCTCGGACTCGGGAGAGATTGTGAGTTTGTAACCCATTGTTTACGCAGTGAATTGTGTTTTTCCTTCGCCCGTAGATGTAGGCAATTTATCGAATTACATTAATTTTATGTGCTCTGAGTTTGATGCTCCATTAGCATGACAAAATCTATCTTTTGTGTTTGTTTTATTCTGCATGCATCAAGTGGTATTAATATTATGCCTAATAAATGGTGACAGTCTAGTTACTAGGTCCACAAATGAGTCAAACCGTTCGTGAGTGGCTCAATGTTCACCATGATAAAAGTTCGTTCGTTAAAGTAAACGAGCAGAAATTAAGCCTAGCTTTGAACTTTGATTTATAAATGAACCGAGATTAAGTTTAGCAAATATCGGCTCGTTAAAACTAATGAACATATTTAATTAGAGACTCGTGAATACTAATAGACTTGATTAGAGGATTGTAAACATATTAAATTAGAAATTCGCAAATAGCTCGTTTATAAATACATTAATTCATTTATTTATAATTTCATATATATATTATTTAATATAAAGTTATCAAACTTTAAATTATTATAATAATATAATTAAATTGGAGATGTTTAAAATTATCATATATATATATATTAATTTAATAATTTAACATAAAGATAATAAAGCAAAATAGCAAATTAAGTTTAAATAAAAAAACAAATTCTAGTGAGCTCGAGCTCGCCAAGAAGTGCTCGAGCTCGTGTCAAGCTCAAGCCTAAGATCAGCTCGTGAACCTATTGACGAGCTAAGCCCGAGCCTAGTTCACATGAATCGAGCTCAAGCTTGAGCTAGAGCCTAGAAACTAGCTCACGAGCCGAGTCCATGCTCAGCAAAGCTCACCCATCCTCAGTTTGATTGGTTTAAATTGAGCATTAACCTGATTATTCCTTTCTAAATCATGTATGCACATGTCAATTTCAAGTATTCCTTGTTGAATTGAGCTCCAAAGCTTCTGGTGAATTTGCCATCTTATATTCCCCTTCAATGGTTGAGGCCAGTTGTTTCCTTTTCATTTTTATTGAATTAGAACAAAGTTTGAGCTTGAGCTAGAGCCTAGAAACTAGCTCACGAGCCAAGTCCATGCTCAGCAAAGCTCACCCATCCTCAGTTTGATTGGTTTGAATTGAGCATTAACCTGATTATTCCTTTCTGAATCATGTATGCACATGTCAATTTCAAGTATTCCTTGTTGAATTGAGCTCCAAAGCTTCTGGTGAATTTGCCATCTTATATTCCCCTTCAATGGTTGAGGCCATTTGTTTCCTTTTCATTTTTATTGAATTAGAACAAAGTTTGAGCTTGAGCTAGAGCCTAGAAACTAGCTCACGAGCCGAGTCCATGCTCAGCAAAGCTCACCCATCCTCAGTTTGATTGGTTTGAATTGAGCATTAACCTGATTATTCCTTTCTGAATCATGTATGCACATGTCAATTTCAAGTATTCCTTGTTGAATTGAGCTCCAAAGCTTCTGGTGAATTTGCCATCTTATATTCCCCTTCAATGGCTGAGGCCATTTGTTTCCTTTTCATTTTTATTGAATTAGAACAAAGTCCTTTAAATTTGTTGTCTTCAATGGTTTAGGTGATTTAAGCAATTTGTTGTGTCTTATGTGACAGAGATAACTTCTATTTGCTTATGCTAATACAGTCCTTTAAATTGCTGATCATTTCACAAGCCCCAGATCTGTTTTCATTTATCATGTCCAAATATAATGCTTTAAGCAGCCGCCTTCTTTTCCATTAGTAGCAGTCTCATATATCATTCTGATCTTCAGCTTCACCATTTCTACTGAAGAGTGACTAATAAAGGCTTTAAGAAGATTCGTGTGGTTATGTTTTGTATAATTCTGAAAATGCAGGACTAATTGATGCATGCATGCATCTATTTTTCGCATGTTTTTGCTATTTGGGATCTCCATAAGTTCACTTGTTTGTCCTTTCTTATGGAATGTTTTTCCTTTGCAAATATGTAGGCATAATAGCTTTTGGAGTTTACTTGAAATGGTTTATCTCCAATTAACAACTTAGTCTTTAAAGGCTTCATGATCAGATTCCTGATTCTAAAGGAGTTCTTCGAGGTCACCAGAATATAAACATGTCTGTGAAGGCAGGGTCCCTTACATCAGATAATAGCAGTGAGCCATCAAGAGTAAGTTATTGTAATATCCTTTTTCATCTCCCTTTCGCTGCAAAGATTGCCATCTACTTCAGTCCTTGTTCCAATTCTATCTTGTTGGAAAGTTCTTCCATTATCTTCTATATTATCCATTTCTGCCGAAAGATCACCATTTACTTCAATCCTTGTTTCTATTTTAACTCATGGACTAAATTATTTTTGCAGTGCTGCATTGTTCTCGACATTGAAGGGACCACTACCCCTATATCATTTGTCACTGATGTGCTCTTTCCATACGCTCGTGACAATGTGGGAAGACATTTAGATGCAACATATGGCACTGCTGAAACTCAAGATGACATTAAGTTGTTGCGCTCTCAAGTGAGGCCTTCACTTTTTTGAAGGATGTTTAGGAGAGTCTGCAAATAGAGATTTCATTTTCATTTTCATTTAATTCCAAAGCTGATTGATCCCACACGTGATCAAAACTGTTATTTTTAAGAACTTTGTCATCAACCTTGAACTGAATTCTTATATTCTTGTCAATACTTTACCATGAACAACCATTTGACATGTAAACTTGAGAGAACGAACCTTGAAGGCCTTTAGCAGGTTCATGTATATTTGCATGGCTGTTCACATGTGGGAGTTTGGGAGCCATCAAGACGCAGCCTTCATTTTTGTTGGCATCATCAAAATAATCTCTTATAAGCTTTTCCGAAGTTCAAACTTTCTTCAAACAAAGATAACATAATGTAAAATGTTTCCCCATTATGTTGCAGGTACAGGATGACTTAGCAGGAGGAGTTTCTGGTGCTGTGCCTATCCCTTCCGATGATGCTGACAAAGAGGAGATTATTGCAGCTTTGGTTGCTAATGTGGAAGCAATGATAAAAGCTGACAGGAAGATCACTGCCTTAAAACAGTTGCAGGTAACCAAGTTGAACTCAGAGTAAAATGCTTCCCCTGGGGGTAATTCTCACAATCTTACTAACATATTATTTTTCAGGGTCATATATGGAGAACTGGATTTCAGAATAATGAAATTAAGGGTATAGTTTTTGATGAGGTACCTGAAGCTCTCGGGAAGTGGAATGCTTTAGGCATCAAGGTCAAGCTTTATCTTCTATTTTTTTTCATTTTACTTGTTTTCCCATGTGATGCACTGCCAACTTGTTTTAGTTTGTCCTAGTTGATTGCCTGACTGGGTTCTTTGTCCTTGCTCTTCAGGGAAAATCTAAAATTGGTTGCAATTATTGTATTGCTAAATATAATGATTACTACTTCTGACTGCTTGCTAGCTACCCTGAACGGGATCAGATTCATTACATAGGTGACCAAATCAGGCTCACTATTATTGAGGGTAAAGTCTAAGTGATCCGAATCACTTAGACAGTTCTAAAAGGAGGAAATAAAAGAAGGAATTGGCAAATCTAGCACCGTACTTAGTGTTTGCCAGATGGGGATTTCACTTTACATCCCCAAGTATTTCTCTCTCCTCGAAATGTGATATAAAAAGCTTTGGATATATTTTTTATTACTGCTCATATCCTCAGTTATTATATTTTCCAACAGATATAAATACTAGTATTGATATATTAGACTGTTCTGGTGGCATTGTGATTTAGCTTTTTTATGGTACATTTTTTATTTATACTTTCAACAATTTGTGTAATGTTGCAAGTCATGTTTATTATCTTTTCTTTACTGCTTTCATGGTTCGAGTCTGTGACTTAGATTTCTCTCACATATCCTCTTCTAACTCAGTCTGGAGGTCCTTGACATATGGCAGCTAATGTATATTTGTGGACCGTGATTCTCTTTCCTCAGGTGTACATATATTCCAGCGGTAGCAGATTGGCACAAAGGCTCATATTTGGCAATACAAACTATGGGGACTTGAGAAAATATTTGTGTGGATTTTTTGATACTAAAATGGGGTAAAGTACATGCTTCAAATGCTGTAATTCTCTGTTTAAGTCTTTAAGATGATGCTTTCAATCACCCTCTGATTCAAAGTTAGCCACCACACTTCTACTGTTTGCAGGAATAAGAAAGAAACAACCAGTTACATTGAGATCTCAGAATCAGTTGGAGTGGATAAGCCATCAGAGATCTTGTTCATCACCGACGTCTATCAAGAAGCTGTAGCTGCTAGAGCAGCAGGTAATGTGGGCCATATGATTCATATTTTTTAACTCCCAACTTACAGATGGTGTGTTCTCTGTACCCAACACTCTGTATAGGATAGGTAGTATAGCCACTACAATAACAAATACGAACCAAGCCTCTGCCGAACCATGTGGCGTCCAGTGGTGGGGTGGAGTGAACTAGAATTCATATGGCCGACTTCACAGTGAGATTAAAGCTTGATATATAGTTAATTATGGATGTTATTGATTTTGGAGTTCTGATACTTTACATGTTTCAGGGTTGGAGGTGATAATTTCTGTGCGGTCAGGAAATGGACCTCTGCCAGAGAATCATGGATTCAAGACAGTTAACTCTTTCTTAGAAATCTAATATTGGATGTCTTGCCATTTTGTAATCTTCTCAACATGTATTCGGTTTTATGCATTTGCCAATCAAAGTTTCCTTTCCACACAGAACCCGAGGCAGTCTCATCAATGCAATTGTTATTGGATCCATTATTTATGTCCTATACACAAGTGAGAAGATATGTATACAAATAAAGAAAAGAACAAGGAAAAGGAGCACCAGTTTCTAGGGTTCTTTAGGGTCAAAAATTTATCGAGAATGCTACTTAGAAATTCAAGTTTTATACTTATACTGATATTTTGTGTTAATATCTTGTGTTTTTGTATTCACATGAGTTACAGTATAAGACATTAATGTTAAATATAAGTATAAACTTGTTTGTACACTTACTCTAGTATCGCTCGTAAGAAGACTTACTGGTCCAAATTCTCTGCTTTTTGGAGAGCTTAATCATGGCCCGTTTACTTATTTTCCAATCATCATTATAACATGTCCTTTCTTTTAAGTATGTATCTTTCTCTATCTGTTGGTCTCCATGGGACCCCCACCCCGCCCCCCTCTCTGTTCTCTCTCCTCCTTTATCTTCTTCAATGGCCTTTTCACTAGAGGTAGTCGCTTGGAGTCAAAAAGACACTTCATAAAGATAGAAAAATAAAATCTTAATGTGAATTTGCTGGAATTTAATATTTAGTTTAGGCAAATAATAAATTTAATCGTGAGTCTCCTTAAAGCAATGTTTTCATGGCCCAATAAGCTAAGCAAACCCCATCTATCTGATTCCCACTTGGTTGGTTGCATCAACTCAACCCAACTCAATTGTGAACTGGGAGAGATGTTTTGAGCCAAAACTTGTCAATTCAATAGATGATATATAATCTAACAATTGTCAATTATTATCCATCCCTCCTAATAATTGTCGCCCCCAACAGATCTATCTTCCTACATCCTATCTATCTATCTTTCCTTGATGTACTAGTTTTACATCTCTAGTTATTTATCTGAGCATCTTCTTTAGGGACGGATAACATTTATTTGAGGTTCAATTATTAAAATTAGACCCAACTAGTCAATTAGTCTATGATTTAGTCACCAAGTCAATTTCATTTGGAAAAGACCAGATGTGAGCCTCAAGTGAACTAATAAAATTAAAAAACGATGTTGCTTGAAAGTTGGGATTTTGTGCAACACTTATCAATTTTTTTCAAGTTCAGATTTTAATTTCTTTTGAATAAACTCTTAACAATTAAATTAATATTTAATAGTGAGTGAACAAACAAAGAAGAGCATAGTAACAAATAAAAGAATAGTAAATGTTTATCTGTTATTGAAGAATTTAAGATTTTTACAGCTCACTCAATGATTGTATGAGCATAATTTTTCATAAAAACTTTATACGAAGAATTTAAGATTTTTACAGCTCACTCAATGATTGTATGTGCATAATTTTTCATAAAAACTTTATTCCTAGGACGTAACTCTAAGGTATGGTCAAGGATTATCTGGCCATGTTGGTGGAGCCATTCCTCTTAATAATCGAGCGGGAGTCTTATCACATAGCTAGTTTGGATGTTTTACTAGTGGCATATGCCATAAATATTTAAGGGATAAATTGTTCAAATCCCTTAAATATTTTTCCTGCTAAAAGACATCTTCATTCAATCATATTGCCCAGGTACATGTATTATGATAACGAAATTTAAACATCATAATTAGTCTCTTGTATTCTAAATATTTTGTGATAATAAAACAAAAACAGTTAATTAATAATTCATTCTTTGTTTATTTTAATATTATTAAATGTAAATAATATATTCATATACCATCAAAAATCACTAAATGTACTTTATATATAAACCCCTAAAACAATCGAAGTATAACAGTAGATATATGTGTGTATATGCATTATCTGACGTGGGATAGGAATTTGATTCCATTAACATTTTTCTATTGGACAATGATCAGTGGGTTTGCTAGTTTTTATTAAAACACTCTAAAATTTATTAAACCCCACTAGATTTGAAGCATTGAATTCTCCAAATCTTGTCCAAATTCTATTTGCCAGTGTGGGTTGTGAATAAATGCAGGGAATATGAAGTTGATGATTCCACTCGTTACCGTTTGTTTAATCCACTGGTGGAACAAAGAAAAACAGAAAGCTGAACACAGTTTGATCATTCCAGTTGAAACTTGGAAACAATATAGAAAAGAAACCAAGAAAAGAAGCTCTTCATTGTTTGGAACAATGGAAGAAGATGGATCAAATTGTACATTTTTCTGGGTTTTCTTTTCTTTCGAGTTGTGGGGGGGAGGGATTCAAGAAGACGACTCAGATACTCGAGGAGAAGTCACCGGAAACAGCGGCAGAAGGCGGGGCTCTGCAGCGCCGGGCGTGGTTCGGGGAGACGGGTGCAAGTAGAACCCCTTCTCGGCTATGGCCTTCTCTTCCTCCGACGAGCTTCCCACCGGAGACGAAGCCTTGTTAAATGGGTCCTCAGTCAATGGCGTCACCGGACTGAGAACCAACGAAGGGAAGTCAAGCAAACTAGGCGACAAGATCTCCGGCTTCCGGGGCGAAAACCCAGAATTCTGAGCTAACCCCGGGATCAAGAGGCTGATCATGAGACCATTCTTGAGATTATTCCTTCTCTCATAAAGCTTGAAGTTTTGTTTCTTTTGGCCAGTCTTGACAGGCGGTATGTACCCTTTGGACGGCGGCGGCGGCGGATTGGATGCTTGCTTCGCCGTCTCGGCCGATCCGGTGAGCATCTGAACCACCTGCTTGAAGGTGGTGGCGTCTGCTTGGATGAAGGTTGTTGGGTAAGGACTGGTTTCAGATCTAGAGACTGGTTTTGGGGTCAGTGGAGGGGTTTGTGGGTGAGCTCCATTGCTGTTTGGGGAGTTTATGGGAGATGGGTTTTCTCTGTCTGGAAGCCTAGAGGTGATCTCCATTGATG
The DNA here is from genome assembly GCA_036245055.1 of Diospyros kaki. Taxonomy (NCBI): domain Eukaryota; kingdom Viridiplantae; phylum Streptophyta; class Magnoliopsida; order Ericales; family Ebenaceae; genus Diospyros; species Diospyros kaki. Next base: position 39,273,590 of record BSEG01000011.1, read on the forward strand.
GACCTGCAACTCCAAGCCACTGTGTAGAGCGAGAGAGAGAGAGAGAGAGAGAGAGAGAGGAATACTACAAGGCTTTTGTGCAAGCCCCTGTGGACTTATAAAATTTTCTATCTGTTGTGTTGTGTTGTGTTGGTTTCTGCTTTTTGGTGGGGTTGGGGATTGATTGGTTGCTGAGAAAGTGCAATCCTACTGGTTTATGCGATAGTAAAAAGGGGAGAAGGGCATTGGCTGGGTTAGGAATTTGGGGTATCACCATCAAGTGGGAAGAGGGAATTTCAATTTTAATACATTCGGGCATTGACTTCAGAACCCTAACTACTGCAGCAGCAACCCCGGTTTTTGGTTGGCAATGGGGATTCTCCACATTTCTACACTACAACCCTTTCCATAGATGCACGTGACTTGCACGCTCCAGCCCCTCCTAACCTTCATCCTGCTTTGACCTAAAATTACTGTTCTAGAATGGAATTCAATTTTCCTAATCTGTATTTCCATTCGCTTCATTTCTCATCACCAAAATCACTTGCAATACGTAGAGAATATTAACTCTTTAGTCAAGTGATTTTGGTGATGAGAAATGAATATGAAAAAGGATCGCTTAATTGTATGCCAAGGCGCTTAAGAAAGCAGTGTGTTAAGACTTTTTGCTGTCTGCGGGACCAAATTCCACGAAATCTGAAACCTAAAAGTTTTAATAGGAATAATGAAGACAACGATATGAACAAAGAGTTGGAAATGATATTTATTGAGACCAGAGATTATCTTAAAAATAGGTGGTCATACCAGCCACAACTGCAAACTCAGTCATCGTTTTCATGGTCCCATCTATCAAAATGCAGTGTATATAATATTTAGGGAGAGCACTAGTTTAAAATTCCACTTCCTTGCTTCCATTAATAAATAAGAAAGAATCAAATTCTTCGTTCATATTGGAAAGAGAGAAGCAGTTGGGGAACAACCCTACTCAAACCACTCAAAACTATGTAGTCTTTATGAATCTTGAACTAATCAAAAAGGTGACCTCAATCATGGAGTTCCTAACAAAGTTCATCAAGCACATAAAAACAATATTAACTCGTCCAAACAAACAATAAGTTCAATCTTGTTTACGTGCCACTCTGGTTTGTCTTCCCTAGTGACTGGTTGAAGAATACAGAAAAGATGAACTTGGACAAACTAATTTTGAGTTCGGCCGGTTTGACTAACAATCTTTGAAGAAGTAAACAATCCTTGCATTAGGTGACAATTTGACCGTTCTTAGGCTTGGAACAGTGGCAATATTAAATGGGAGGAGCCAACTTTGGCATTGTTGACATGGTAGGGTCCATCTGATGATCAGTTTTATATCTCTAGTCAATTCAATGTGGATGTTGTGCACATGTCTCATCGACCAAACAGGCTACTAAATTCCAATCTGTTCTCAAATGAACATGCTATTGCGCTTGGGCTAAATGATCTCAGAAGGAGAACTTTGATTAATGACAATGGATCAAACAAAGAATGGAGCTGAATTGGTCTACTTGAACATATATGGACTAGTTTTTCTTCTTCAAGGGTTTCTTGGTTTTGGGCTGATTGTATGAGAATGACAGAGGGACAGGAATTCTCAGAAGAGAACAAATTAGTAAGTTTCCTGGTTAGTGTGTGTTTTGGTTAGATTTGATCTGTTCAATTTGGAAGTCAAGCAGGTCCTGGACTTTTTCCCACAATTTTAACCATGGATTCAAGATGAGGAGGTTTGAAACTGTTTTCTGTATAAAACTAATCTTTTTCAAACCAAACTGATAATATCAAAACTACTGAGGTGTAGGATTAACTCCGCCTATGAATTGAGTAATTCCCTGGAGGTGTTCCTTCAATATACAACTAATACTTAGCGCAAACAAAGGATAGGGGTTGCGTTAGATAAGAGTCAACTAGCATAAAACTCATCAAATCAAATATTATGTAGCCAACCCCATCTAGTGGGACTAAGGTTTGTTGTTGTTGTACTAAGGTGTAGTATGGTAAGGACTAAGGACTCATTAATAAAGTTGGAATATATTTTTATAAATTTTAGAATAATTAAAGTCTTATATGGTTGGACTAGGTCCCAAAGTTGGGGAATGGATACTCTAGAAATGAAGGGGAAAGGCACCTTCTTTCTTTTATGTTTTCCTTTTATTCTTCACAGGACACACAGTGTTACTTTTATGTTTCCTCTGCATTCTTCACAGGACTAAAGTGTTATAATTGTCAATGTCAGTACCATTGGAGAACGTCTCCACTTTTTGGAATCACTAACATGGATGGCACTAACATTTTATTTTCAAACTGATGGAGACACCGCTCTGAGAAATTTACTAATTTGTGTTTCTGAAAATAGATGAGTTCATGTGTTCGTATAACCGTCAACTAAAGGAAAAACATGCTCAGATTGAAAGCAGAAATGAATTAGATTTCTGTTTACAGCAACCACAAGATTGCCCCTGATTTTTCATATTACTTAAAAAATCACCATATCTACCTTATCATTCAAATGGAAAATTGAGCCTCAAAGAGCATATTGTTCTGCAATCAATACTCCAAAAAATAGCAAAACAACAACCAATATGCAAGCATATCTTCACTGGACCAAATACGAGCCACTGAACTTGGGAAGATACAAGAAAAAAACCTGGCTAAATATAGGTGGTTCCTAGGTGTGAAACCTCTGCAGTCACTTTTGATGATTTGGTAGGGAGAAGTAAAATCTGCAATCAAAATCACATAAGTAGTCCAATCAAAATCAGTAGGCATAAAGTATCTAAGGAAACAAATAGAAAGAACCAACGCACCCTGAGAAAGGATGTTGTGAGACCCACCTGAACATACACATAAATGTTCGGAAGATGGTGAAACAGGTATTCATAGTGATATTGGTAGGTTTTCTCTAATAGAAGATTACATCAAAGTGTGCGTGCCACGGTCTTGAACTCGTTCAAGCAAGAGTGCAATATTTTCTGGCGCTTGTGAAGAGACTGCCTTTTATTTTGTAAGATGTCAATTGCTCCAGGTACAACAAACATGTCCATAAATTTCTCATCATTGACGGCAAACAAATCAAGTCCAAGTGCTAACACAAGACGTTCCCGGCTGCATTAGTAAAAGCATGTAGAAAATGAGCTGGTAAGTCACCGTAAATAAGATTTGAAGATGTAGAACATTTGAGCTAACAGAGTGTAGTCATGGACCCAGTCACTATTCTGTAGGTTGGTTCAATTTGGTTGATAAAATAAATGAATAAGGACCCATGGCTTGCAGACTAGACATCTGATTGGAAAGACAGTTGCTTGTGTATATAGAATCAAGTAATAATTTCTCTATAGGATTTACGGCACAATGTCTAAGGTTAACATCTTGGAGAATCAACGGCACAGAAGACAAACTTTTGCTAACAATACACAGAGAAGACTAATAAAAAATGTTATGGCTCATTCCAGAAAATTTTGAAGCAATAAGGAAGCAAGGAATGACCATAATACATCATTTTTGGGTTAAAATGTTACAGGTATTCCCTCGCAAACCATGTCAATGAAACACGTATTAAAAAGTAAACCAGTTGGCATAATCAAGTGGAATAGTAACCCTTCTTGGGCCAAAAGAGCAAGGTGTATGTAACAATTGGTAACATAGAGAACTGTGTCAGCATAAGGACAGTTTGGCAAAAGGAGGATCAAAGCATTAATAGTATGATGAATTAAGTAGCCTCTCAATTTTATTAGCATTTCCCAAAATCATATTGTGATTCTGGTGTTCAAAAGATATGCATGCCTGTTGACATAAATAGGTGCTGTCAAGAAGGCTTAGGAATTTACCAAGGGGTCAAGAAGCCAGAATTTAAGGTTGATGTCACACTCCGCTCAACCAGAACTTCGCGTATACGTGCAAAATGCTGTGCAGCTAAAGAACAAATATCTGAGTAAGCTGACCCCGATCTTAAACTGCCATCTGAACTCTCATAGAAGAGACCAACACCATTTTGGACTCTTAAATGATCTGAATTTCTGTTATTTCCTAGAGTCCTAGCATGACGCTTCCGTGCACCTATCTCAACACAGTTTCCAAGTTCCTTCTTAACTCCAAGATAATTTCCATCACTTGGTTGGTCAGGTGAAGGAGTCTCTGGTACAGTCATTTGGCTTTCTCGATGAGTTTCTCTGGCTTCTACAACTTTTCCTGGTGTGGTTTGCTGGACATTCTTTTCTGGAGGAATGTTTTCTTGGTCTTTCCTAGTTTCATCTCGAGATGCGACTCCTCCCTCAGATAGCTCAAGACAAAATGAAGTAGCTGAAGATTGATCGAATCTGTAAATGGAGTTTGTAACCAAGCCACAATTCCCCGAGTAGTCATTCTCATAACAGACTGGAGAATATGGGCTTGTAACTGAATCAAGATGATGCCGGATAACTTGCTTGCACTGTGTTGCAAGATCCTTTATAAAGCGACTATAAGAGTGTCTCAAGGCAGCATGAAAGCCAACATACCCATCCATCTCTCCAGTTTTCCTTCCATCTGATGAAAAGCATAACTCATCTTTCTATTATTAGTTTAAAGAAACATGCAACATACAAAAACTAAATGGGGAAAGATGATGATTAAAAAAGAGATTAGGTCAACTGGTTTCCACTGTTTGTTTCCTTTCTTTTTCTTTTTTTTTTTAATTCTTGAGACTACAATATTTGAATATTCTCTTAAATTCTGAAGCATGGAGACCATAAAAGGACACTGCACATAAACTTCTAACTTCATCCCGAGTATGAGAGTGAGAATAACTGCAACTTACAGAAACTTCACTGGAAATTGCATTATTTACTTCTGGAAATATGAACTTATCAAAGTTTGAGTGACGGAATCACGGGTATCATGTTTCACTTTCTATATCCTCAAAAGAAACTATAAATAAATGGGAAACACAAAAATCTAAAGCTGGGAATAGCTTCTTACAATCTGAATTTCGGCAGTGTTCTCGTTCAACAGCAAGATCAAAGAGGTTCACCAGAACAAAGGCAAGCCGGTCACATGCTGTGTCAAGAAGAGGAGCAAGCCATGATCGTGCAGCAGCACGTGCAATCTCAGCAGCTGCCTCTGTAACTCCTCGACCCCCACCACGACCAGCTTGTGCAAGTAGTATATTTGCCACCTGTAGTTGAGGATATCAAAACTAAAATTAATAATTTTTCTGCCAATATAGATAGTGTTTAACTAAGCATACCTTCTCCCTTGATACTGGAGGACATTCAATGGAATGCGTAGCACATCGAAATTCATGCATGACCCTCTCAAAGGCAGCTCCCCCATACAGACGAAGCCTGGCATTGGGAGGTTTTATATCTGTTGTGATACCAGGCCAGCTTCCAATACCACTCTCTGACCGTTCCTCTTCTGTTGTTTTCCCCCATTGCTCTGGGGCAGGATCAGCTGCTCCTTCAATCAAGGCTCCCTTCAGCAATAATACAGGAACAACCAGCTATTCTATTAATCCAAAGTCCAAGCCCACAAATTTACAGGCTTCGCATGATTGAATTCAACAGCTAAAGTTACATAATCCCATAGAAGAAATATAAATATTTAAGCAACAAATCCTACACACCACATGATTGCAGATAGATGCAGCATGCAGCATTGCAGATCTTCGAAGTTGAGCAACATCAGAGGTAGCCTGTATCTTGGAGTCCATTTTTGCCAATTCAGCAGTGACTTCACTGCAGCGTTGTTCAAGCAACGCTAAAGTTGCTGGGGCTGCTTCTTTATATCGCTTTTGAAGCTCAGCTTCCAAGTAGTCTCTGAGACAAGAAAAACCTACATTGGACCTGAATTTTTCTTCATCAAATCCCCCGTTAACACCCTCACGCAGATGGCATAATATTTCTTGATCCACCTGAGATATTTGCCTGCGGAATTCTTCATTTGAAACTGTGCTCCTGTCCTTTGGCAACGCCACAAAAAAGGGTCTGGTATTCTCTCCTAGGTAACCACTTGCACTCAAATAACGATCCACCTCCCACCGGTCAGTAAATTCCTGAAATTAATCTTTTACATCAGACAATTTCAATTTTACATTGTAACAAAATCAAAAGGGACAAATCAAGTTTGTGAACACAAGAAACAAGGTTGCCTTCATGAAATCCTTTTTTGTTAGTTTTTCTGCTAAGAAAGAATTCATAATTATGAACTAAATAGTGGTTTCTGTCCAGGGCTCCCAAACAAGAAGAATAAGAAGATTAAGAAAATAGAAAGAAAGAAAAACAAGAAAATACAGAAAAGGAAGCATAGCAGTAAGTGGTAACCATGTTCATATGGCTTTAGTAATCAAGATATCCAATTGCAGGTGTCATCCTTCATTCTGCTGAGCAAATCTTACAACCAGAATCACAAAAACTAAAGCTTCCCACTACTGAAACTGCAACAGATTATGAAACATCAGTTGCTAAATACCTGAAATTTTAAACTAGTCTAGTCCTGAAGGTAATGTGAGGAGTGAAGTGATAGCATTTGATATCTCATTATGATTTATTTCTGTGCAGTAAAAAGCACAGAGAAGTATAATAATTGACAAAACTATCCCTTATTTCCTTCTATTAAATGAAGTTTCAATACAACAGAGTCCTTCATTGTGCATGTTGAGCCGGTTATCAAATTTGTTATAGCACTATAATTCACTTCTGTCTACGAATAGCATACAGAAGCATCAATAATTGATAAATTTGGTTGCTTGCATTGAAGGTACAGAAAATTTTTGCATTTTGTACCCTGAGCCGGTTATCGAATTTGGATACAACAATTACTGTCCGTCTGAATGTCGGATCAATATCGCGAATGGCATCCAACCAGAGAGAAGAGCACCATTCCACGCTACTTTGCTGAAGGAATAAGAGGATACGATGAGGTGGACTGGCCAATGACTTCACCATTGACAGAATCTCATCTGGTGTGTTTTCTGGTTCACCCTTTCTTGCCTGTCAATGCAGTTCCAAAATTCCATTCAAATGTAAAATATAGAATTAAGGAAGTTTCAGAGATCTTCTTCACCACATTTTCATTCTCTATCATCTTACCTTGAGGACAAAGCCTGGAGTATCAATAATGGTGAGATTTGGGCAATGGGCATATTCTGCTCTCATCACAATAGGCTTTGAAGAAACTGCAGTTCTAGCTTTCTTCAAAAGTGCTTCTGTCCGTGACTTTATAAGATCAGCAATTGCAGATGCAGAAACAATAGGAGATCCATATTCTTCAGAATTCTCCTCCTGTTTAGGTTATAACTTTCAGTCTCTTGTATAAACTAAATCAAATATTGCCATTTAAATGTGGGGTGCACGTGAAAGGGAAAGTGCATTGGTGATCAGAAAAAAGAAGCAGATAGTTCATTAAATAACTAGGAGTCTCCCTAAAATTATATCTTAAGAACTTCTTTAACCCGTCCTTTGTTTCAAATCTGAGGCCCCGGGATCTCTTTCTTCTGCCCTTGACCTCCGATACAATGAAATCAAGTTAATTACACTATTTTACCAGCCAAGGGAAAAGACAACAACAGAGGCAGTGTACCAGTTATCTGGAGCAGTGGAGATTGAGATGCTTCCTAGTGTGTTCGTACAAAACACTAACCAGTGGATTATTGATATCGTGAACGTCGGCATTGAGGTCGAATCATATTAAATTTTACGCGTTGTATTCTCTCTCAATTTATGTGATTGATTTGCGGTCTGATCGTAACAGCCTTGATTATATGTAAAAAGAAAACGAATTCAGAAACGAGCAGAGAAATTGGGTTCAGTAGGATAGAACCTGAAAGCGGCAGCGGGGCTCCAACGCGTTAGGGTCGTGGACCATTTGGAGGATAAGAGGCCTTCGGGTGCCCATTTCGACCTCGCGGACGTTGAAGCGGAACCCGAGAAGGGCTTCGAGGAGCGAGCTCTTGCCATCGGACTGGCCGCCAATGGCGACGATCTCTGGAATCGGGAGCTTTTCGCCGAAGGCCACTGCAGCGGCCTGAAGACGGTTGTAGGCTTCGAATCTGGTCTTGAAATCGGAGGCCGATGATTCAGTTGAGGAAGGGTGCTTTCTGGAGACGGAGCCGGCGCCGGTGGTGGTTTTCGCCGATGGGGTCCTGGTCGGTGTGGTCGTGAAGGTGTTTGAAGCTGCCATTGGAGGGCAGACAGAGACGAACAGAGAGAGAGAGAGAGAGAGAGAGCGAGAGGGGGATTTTGAATTTGAATTTCAGTACACAGAGCTTGTTTTTATAAGCCGTTAATAGGAAAATAGAAATTGGGCCTAGGCCCGACCCAATAGAAGAATTGGATATCCAATAAATATTTTCTTATTAATTTATTTTAACAAGACACCTCCTAATCTTCTCCTATTACGAAATTAACCAGAATTCAGTGGTTTCTATATATATTAGAATATGTTGGTTTAGTTTCCTTATTAAAAAATCTTAATTTTAAATGTAATTGTAACTCAGTATTCTATTTATTTGTTCATGTTGGAACAAGGATGAGTCTATTTAAAAGTCACGATCCCATCAAACCTTGCACAAGTCCCTACAAAACCCATAAACCACACATGCCAAATAAGAACAAGTAATAAAAGCAATCCGTAAAGAATAAGAATAAGCAATAAAAACAATCCGGAAAACCCCACAATCCACACATGTCAGTCAAATAAGCAATGAGTGCACAGAGAAACATGTGTGTGTGGGCCCCCCGGTGGTCGGTCTCTTCCCACCGACCCAACCCTCAAACTCAAGCAATGAACCCTCAAACAGTGCAATCATACACTGAAGTCCAAACCACAGATTCAGTACTGCAATGCATTCATTCATTCTCAAACTGTTGTATGGATCAAATTACCTGCAAAAGTCTTTTTAACAACATTCATTCTCTGTCAACAGACAAAATTTCAACTTATACTCGTCAAGCAATACATTTAGTTTGGTTGCTAACAGTACATAGATTAAGTTTCATAGAACAAAACTACGCATTCAGATCCGATGCTCATCTGAAAGGAAAGTTGGTCCATAGATTCTTCAAAGTTGTGTCTGTATCTTCAGAGAAGATAATTGTACCCGATCACTAGAAGTATCAGAGCAGAGACAGCAGCAGGGGCGGCCCATAACCAGTAGTTGTAACTCGATTTCTTACGCTTGAGTATCACTCTTGAAAGAGAATCTGGCCCTTTTCCTCGGTTTCTGTTCCTGATCGGGTTTTCCTTCCTTTCCTTATTCTTTGATAGAAATGGAGCTTCAACTTTTTCATCAGCCTTCTCCGGTTCTGCAACATCTGCATCCGCTTCAGTCGGCTGTTCCTCAGGTTCAGGAGAAGGTGCAGCAGCTGCAGCCTTCTTCTTCGCTTTCTTTTCACGCTCCTGTTTAGAGAAATCGAAAAGAATCCCATTAGTTCAATATTTTCTACAAAATTGCGAGCACACAAAATGAAGAGAACGAAGAATAGTTTTCCTTGAGCTTCTTTTCAGCCTCTTTCTGAGCCTTTATGGCTGCTTTTGCCGCTGCTTTCTCTGCCAATTTTCTCTTCCTCTCCAATGCCTGCTTGGCTTTTGCAATCTCCTCTTCTCTTCTCATCTCCTTCAGTTTTGCTTCATCAACTTCGTTCTGCTTTGATTGCGTCTCTTTTTCCAGTTTTTCTGACCCAGAGATCCCCTCTTGTTCTTCCAAGCCATTAGGCTCTGCAGTTCCTGGACCTGTTGCTTTCTTCTTTGCTTCTTTCTGGGGCTTACTTTTTGTTTCTTTCTGGGCTTTCTCGACGAGGGGGTTATCATGTTGTGGAGTTGAAACGGAATCTTCTTTCGGTTGCTTCACATTGGATTTTGCAACTGTCTCAGTTACAGAGGAGGTTGGAGCCTCCTGTAATACCATTGGCTTCTCATCCGGATTCCTCATTCGGCCATCCTTGCTCAACTGTCTGATATCCAATGATGACAAAATTCTTCTCTCATAATCATCCCTGAAACCCTTACTATTGCTCCACTGGGACATAAATTTCTCAACCTGATCATTGTAAGATAATAGAATCTAGGTTACTAAGACTAAAGGAGAGTTTTAGATCTACTCAACATAGGATCAGGCTAGGCTCCTACTAACCTCTGTACTGCCAATTTCTTTAAGAGCTCCAATATCCTTCTTTGCAGCCAATTCTTTGGCCTGGTTCAAGAGCGTACGGTTGTGATAATAACAAGCATTCTGACAAAAACATGTGAAGATATTTAGTCAAGATATGGCTGTATATCATTTAAGCATTGAGCCCAATAAAGTATACAGAGATAAGCTTGAAAGATACAAAGAAAACTCTGCCCTATCTTTATTTAGTTTATTGCTAGCAATCAAAGCAGAAGGTATTACCGAATACGTTAATAAGAATGTAATGTATCACAATAAGAATGCAATAGATAAAAGGAGCAAACAGTCCCTTTAAGTAAGAAGTAAACAAAAAGAAGTGAACTAAAAATTTCAGAGGTACATAAAACAAGTAAGAAGATGTGAATAATAGGTGATGTTCTCCTCCTGTTTCAGTTTTAAGTTTTTGAGTTTTGAATTCATTTTCAATTTTGTGTTTTGAGTGTCTGTTTTGAGATTTTTGAAAACGCGTTTTTTTTGTCATTCTAAAAAACTGTTTCTTAAAATAGAAAACTAGAAAGCGTGTTTCTTTTGGAATTTTGAAAAAACTTAGTTTCCCATCAGAAATGCTTAGAGTTAGATCATTTTTTATTCACTGACCAAGGGTAAGACTGCGTACAATTAACCTTCCTAGGTATCAAAAACCCAGCTGAGTACGGAACCCAGAAATCACCTGATCCTGATCCTTTAAACAATTTCTTACTATACAGTTCAACCCTATCCACTCATGAGCGAACACCATCAGTTCAAATAGTTGGCATGCTAGTAAGTTTCTTATCTTTTAGGCTAACCAATTTTTAGTGTAATCCAAGAACATTAATGCACCAAAGAGAGAAGGGAGACTGAGTTAAGCCTGCCAACAATATACTACACCCTTCACAGACTTTGACGGGGTATGCAGTTCTGTGGTTGCATCCATAAAATTGCCAAGCTATTAGAGCACGACAATTTTAGTTACTTAGGTGGACTATTGGTTGCAAGCCTAACAGCTTTTATCCACCGTCTAGCAAATAGTAAGATGAGAAGTGTAACAAATAGAATCAATGCAGAGTGGGTCCAAGATGAGCACGTTTAGACCTGCCAAGTTTGACAGGCAAGGTCAAAAACAGTCCAGCTACTGAAGCCTTTTTCATTTATGTGATTCCCACTTCTAGACCAAAACCCATGGCTTAAAAGGGTAATAAAGTCAGAATTGTATAGAACTCCCCAAGGAAAGAAAATTGTATAAATGTCAAAGTGGCTAATTTGGAAGAACATGGACAGAGGAGCTGAAGCAACAATTAAGCCTGATAAACATCACAGAGACTAGACTAAACCATGGAATATTCATGCTAGGTTACCTGCCCAACTGAAATTTTTTGGGGTTACTAACCACGGTCCTACTAGCTAGAGCTATGGAATTATGCCCATGTTTTTCAGGCATGAGACTCATGTTTCCATTTTAGTCCCAAAAGTACCGTTTCTACATCACTGGCAAAGAATAGTCAGACAGTTCAGAAGCACCCGAGGCTCTTCAAGAATTCAGGGGAAGAGGCCATTTCCATGCATGATTATGAAAAACAATGGAAGAGAATAAAAATTAAACTAAATTTATTTCCTCAATTCATCAATTGCTGGATGGCAAGACTTGGTAGCAATGACAAAATTGCTCCTTTGTGACTGAAAGGTTATGGGTTTTGACTTGTAGAAACAGTCTCTTTGGAAAACATGTGTAAGTCTGCATACAAAAAAGAAAAGAAAGAAGCCTCATACACTGGAGATGCCCTAAAAAATCAGACTGCTTGCAACTGATCAAAGTCCAAATGGGTGATCAAGTTTTACATCATCCAAATTGCCAAAAAGTTTATAGGTCCATGGTTATATTGATCAACTATATAACTAGATTTTCCAGTGCTGCTTTCGTGTCAAATATAAAACTCTTCGTTAACTTTTTAATCTAGAAGGAAGGGCAGTCCTAGAAAATTATCACAGGCCACGAGAACAGGATCAAAGGACGACAAAATGGCTTGTCTGAACTTTTAACCAGCTTCCAACAAAGAACATAATTAAAGACTTGATGACATAGAAACCAGAAAACAGAAGACAGAAGAATGACATTCATGAGAATCCTGGAAAGAAACTCCTAATGAGAACTTGACTTTCCCATGCAAACTAATCTCAGGACATGCCTAGTAATGTAAAGGAAAATTAAATACTCTTCATATGCGCCAAGCACATTTATAATATAAAACAACACATGCAATCATCTATACAGAAAATAGTGCCTAGAAGAAAGGAAAAGGCAAGAGAAAAAGTAAGGATAGAAAGAAAGTAGCATTAATATATAGCAGCCTCAGAATTTACACATTTTACAAACTAAACTACCGCTTTTATTGGCAAAAAAAAAAAAAAAATCTAAATTCAACCGAACACAAAATGTATAATACAAAAGCATCCATAGATCCCTAGGCATCAACAAGACATGAGAAGCACTGGAGAAGCAAGATTAACCCAAACAAGCTTGAAGAAATAATTTACTTGTTTCACATGAAGTAGTTCAAGTACTGCACATAAGTGATCAAGATTATTAGAACACCAAGAAACAGATATCTAAAACACTGACAGAGTGACACCACTTCAACAACATAAATTTTTGTGAAATGTTAAATGCAATTTTATGTTGCCAATGGGGAAGGTTTGGAAGTGCAACTGATCACGTAAAGATAACCAACATACCCCATCCTCACGATGTTTCCTCAATTCCTGGAAAGCTTCATAAGATTTATCCCGCTTTTCGGATACAGCAGTCAGCTCAGCCTCTAGAGATTTAATTTCTCTTTCTATGGCCTCCTTTTCATCAGTAAGTTGCTTAATCTTGGCCTTAACTAGCTGTTGTTCCTTTCTTACTCCATCCAAATCAACTCCTATTAGCTGTATTGGCATGCAATTAGCACAAAAATAAGAACAAATATTGGAACAGAAAAGGTAATGAAGGACCATCAATAAGAAGCATGGAATGTGTAAAGGGAGTATGATAAAAATGTCAGGAATAAAAAAGTTCTGTTGTCTTACTTTGACCTGGTCCTGAAGGGCTTCTTTTTCACCCAATGAATCCTGAATCTTTGCCCTCATAGCAGCATTAGCAATTACTATTTCCCTTGTCCCCTCAAACTGTTTAATTTCTCTAAGAATTTGCTTCTCCTCAGAAAGTGGAATACTTTCATGTTGAATACGGTATTGCAAGCTTTTAATCTGTGCCAATAATCAAAAGAAAAAATGACACAAGAAAATGCAACATTAAGACTACATCTTAAATCTATGATGACAATTTTTTCAATTGAAAATTAGAAAAGAGGCAATGCACCCCTGCACCAAAATACTTGTGAATCAATGCAAAAGAATAAAAAAAATCCGTATCAAAAGCTCACAAGATTATTAAGCTCTTCCTCAGATGAACATATGCTAACACCCTTCTCTCGGCTAGCAGTGTTTGAGCTACGCAATTTTCCTAGTGCCTGATGCAGAGGTTCCATCTCTTTTCTCTTCTCATCCACAATCGTCCAAAACTGCTTATTCTCGGCACTTAAAGGCTTCAATTGAGCAATCACTTGAGCACGATCTGACTGCAGGTGCAGAAAAGAAATGCAGTAAAATCATATGCGTACATATCAAAGTGTGCAATGCACCACATATTCATTTAGTTCAGCCTCCAACTTCAATAAATAATTAATACAATCAACAATATTTCAATCAATCAACTCACTCATACGATAACATTTAGGAAAAATCAGACGAACAAGAAAAGGTTTAAGACTACAGTCACTCAAGATCACTAAATGCACCATAGAAGTTGATCTCACATAATATAACAAGCAACACATTTGTAAGAAAAAAAGTAATTACCTCCAAAATCAGATAAGGACAATATTTTCAAGCTGAATATACAGGCCGAATAAGTGATTGTGGAAAGCAAAGAGAGGGTAGTTTGGACAATTTGTCCAATCAGCCAATCTATTCGGCCTGTATAATTCTGCTTGAAAATCATTATTCATCAGATAAAAGCAACACTAGTTAGTTAGTAAAAAAATAAACTAGAAATATTCTGAGAACAGATGTAGCATCAAATATTACACCTTCAGCATAACTATTTCAGAAAGAAAAAGTGTTCACTTGTTATGTTTCAACTTTGCACCTTCGTTCTCACGTACAAGTCATGAGAAATGTATACATTGTTGTTATGATGACTGATGATGGTGCATGTGATCCAGAAGTTAATGATAAGGCTGCCAATTAACAAAACCCTGGATATAGAGCCACTTGTCATTTCTTGGCGATTCAAAGGGATCACCCAATTAACCATACTACCATTCCTACTTATTCTCCATCAATATCTTCCTCATGCTAACCAAAATCAGTTTGATGATGAAAATACCTATCAATATCACTGTACTTCATTGAGTGCTTCTGTCAGTACCTATTCATAAGCAACTGCCTATAGCACTTGCTTTTCTCACAACTCTACATCTTGTCAACAAAAATTGTAATAGATATTTCTTGTAAAACAAGGCCTGAAGCAATTTCAGCTTACCCTTTTTCCCCTTAATTTTTCAAGAATTTGAGACCTTGCTTGAGTCTTCTTTTGGATCTCTTTATCAGCTTGCTCCAGTTTGGCTTTCAGTTTTGGGTCCTCATATGATCGATACTTGACAAAGTAAAAAGAATGAATCTGCTTGGGAGCAGGCCATTCATCAACTGCATCCTTCGGGAAGTTAGACACGGGGACATTGTTGTCTTCTCTTTCAACAGGTTCATTTGTACCCTGTGAACCAAATGTTATTGGTTCAGCAGAGACATTCCCCTGATATGTTGACCCATTTTCCTTCCCATTCAAAAAAGAACTGTTTTCTTCATGACCAGTTTCAGTGGAACCTTGTACCAACTCAGATTTCACAGCCTCCACACCCATATTTTTCTACCTGAAGTTAACAGAGAGAAATTCCCTTACAATGTGCAGAAGCCTGATGCAGAAAGCAAAAAAACACAGATCAGCCCTACAATGAAAAGAAAATCCACTGAACCAGGACACAATATAATTAATCACATAAGGCTTTTTGCCATGCACTTCATTACATACTGGAAAAATTCATCAGCAATAAACAAATTGCAAACAGCTAGAACCATTTTATGCTCCTGGTAGAGTTGATCTAGAAGGATATCTTAAAAACAAATCAACGAACTTAACAAGCTCCGAAGTTCTACATATTGCAATCTTCATCATGTTATCAAGGACCGTCGCCCAAAAAACCATAATACGTCGATCCAGTGTTTCAATGTGGGATCTTTGGTTTAGGGAAAGTGGGTAAGGAAATAAAAGTGTTTGCTTTTATATAATAGCAACGCACATACACACAAAAGGCACTTTCTGTATTCATTTTCTTTCCGCATTTTTCACCTCATTTCTCTTTGCCTTTCTTTTTCCTCATCCTCCTGTCTCCCAACAAATTCTAGGATCAAATTTTAATGGGCAGGGAGAACCCTATAACCATCTACACTGCTTCAACCACTACCAGATTCAAGAGAAAAGAGGGAAATAAAGAAAGACAAACAGTAGCAACAGAATCAAATAAATGCCAAACTGATCTGATAAAGGCTTCAGAAACTTTCGAGAGTACGTAGAGAAAAACATATATCCAGACATAAAACTGCACACGCATAGAACATAAATGGTCAACCGATCGACAATCGAATATGAACTCAACAATGAGAAGGCAGATAAGATGCGCAGACCTTCAACTGGCTACACGAATCGACCAAAAACAGCACAATCAAATCCAATCAAGTCCCAGCAAAAAAAGACAAAATCTTTCCACCGAACAAGACATAAAATTCAAATACCAACTCTAGAAACCCGAAATCAAATCGAGATCCGGCACGGATGGAACGAAAGCCCAGGCAGGCAAAGGGCACAAGGGTAGAGAAAGATGGAAGAAAGAAGCAGAAAGAGTGACAGTGAAAGAGAAGAGAAGGGGGAAGAAAGATATGCGGAGAAAGAAAGAAGAGAGGCTTACCAGGAATGGCTAAGGGCGGAGAGATCGAGGAAGAGATTTCGAGGAGGCTGCAACAAGTATAACAGCAAAGGAAAACGAATTATATATGGGCACAAGGTCAGATCCCAGAAACGATAGCCACCATTCCTGATTCGAAAGAGAGAGGAAGATCGACCAGCTGCTCCCGATTTGGATATATATGGATAGAGATCGATAGATTTAGAGAGAGAAACACGATATTCAGGGATTTTTTTTAATTTTTATAGTGGGAAATTCGAGTCGAGGGCCCCTTCCCATACTCTCAACCTTCGGCCGGCCGGCCGGCCCATTTCACTCTCTCTAAAATTTATCACTCGTCTCACCTAAAGAACAAATCGCGGGCCGAAGCCTAACGGCCTGACCGCATAAAAAAATACAATTAGATATGTAACTTTACAAAGAGGTAAAATTAAACACATTACTTTATGATATTTTAAGCAAAAAGATTGAAGTTCAGTCTATTTTTAGACATTACTATATAATTTACTTTTAAAAATATTACAATAATCACATGAGATTTAGCATAATTATAAACTTATTTTTATGTTTTAAAAATAATAATAACTTTTCCTATTGTTAACTGAATGAAATTTTATTTTTTAATTAAAAAAATATCTAATAGTCTTTAACGGTCCCTGAATTATTCTAAAAGCGAAATAATAGACCTAGATGTATTTATGTACATCGCGACAATAAACCCACGTATGGTTTGAGTTTATTACATAAGAGAAAAGAAAAATAAAATTATTATTGTTGTTATTTTGTGAACTCACGTCATTATCACTGTCACTATCACTGTTATTGTCGGTTATAAAAGATTTAAAGTATAAAATAACTTTTAAATTTTATCATTTTTGACATATGGCACCTTAACTCAAATTCTGATCTATTATGTCCCTTAATTATCTAATTTTGTAATAAATAGACATTCCTTATGCAATGCGTCAAGTTATGCAAATAAGATAATAAAGTTCAAGGCCATTTTTATGATTTTAGTCATTAAGAAAAAAAATTAAGAAGATAAAAAGAAAAATATGATAAATTATAAAAAGTTTTTAAACGTAAAGTTATTTATTTTTAATGCGTCATGCGTTTTTATAATTTATTAAACGTTTTACTCTAAAAATTATTGAATATTGATATTCAAAAATAAAAATTTATCATGAATAATACCTTATAGCTTTGTATATTTTTTAGAAATATATATAATTAATTTATTAAAATAATGTATCCAGAATAATTGATCATATTAGAATGTTAACGCTCAAGTGCAATAGCCAACAGGCAGGGCTAAAACCAAATTGATTGATTGAAACGACGTAGCTTTGGAGCAAAATTGCCATTTTGCAAAGCACGTTACACGTGTTGGGGGGCAGATGTGACTCGTCAGCACGGGCAGCGACGATTTTGAAGCTGCCTCTATATGGCGAATTGACAAAATCACCCTCCTCTCTAGACAAGAATAACAGATTGTGCCCTAACTGGGGGAATCACGTGACCTCATGAATGATCATCATCCAATGATTTTATCAAGTACAAAAAAAATATTCGACTTTTTACTAATTTTACGCCCTTTTGGAGGAAACATAATTATTATTTTAACACTTTTTTAAAATTATTTGTCAACACTTAAAATTTTAAATTTTATAAAGTGTCATAATCTCTAAACGTTTATTGGACACATTTCATACTTTAACTCAAGATAACATTACGTGCATGTATATATTTATATCACGTGTTCTTTTTAAACATTAAAGATCTATAAATATCAGGTAAATCACATTAAATATCACAAAATTTTGACGTCATTTTCAATTTGATCACTAAATTTTAATTTCTTGTAAAGTAATAACAAAACTTTAAAATATTTTACAATATGATCACTAAAGTGATTTTTAGATAATTTCTTATCAAAATTGCTGACGTGACAATGACCACATCATCGCCACGTCAACAATTTCAACTAAAAAACCATCAAAAAATCACTTTAGTGATCACGTTGCAAAATATTTTAAAATTTTATTATCACTTTATAAGAAATTGAAGTTTAGTTACCAAATTAAAAAGAACGCTAAAATTTTGTGACTTTCGATATGATTTACCTTATAAATATCTTTATCTTGATATTTTAAATAATATTTTTCCGACTCTTATTTATCTTTCAAGATGAATGTCATATTTTTATTCCAAACAACTTGAGTAACTTGTACATAGAATCTTACATGTTTCTTTATACATTTAATCAAATTATTCATAATATAATAAAGATTAATTTTATCTTAGACATCAAAGAGTTTATGCAGGAGACAGATCGCTGAATACCTTCTAACTGTTGCTGTCTTGTATGATCTTCTATTGTACAGTAAAAAATTAGAAACATTTTTGGATGAATAAATCCAATTAATTATAAAATTCACTTTAAGTATTAATATTGATTAGGCCCCCTAAAATTTGACTAATTACTCCAATTTGGGAACTCACCTAATTCTCTCGTTGCTATCCTTGAAAATGTTTGCATTTTTTTTTTTGACTAAATGGTTATGTAATTAAAAATCAAAGTAATTTGATTTAATATATTTTTATTTATAATGTGATATTAAATAGTTAACCAACATTTTTAAATAACATTAAATGGTATTTTTTTTTTATTATTATTATCTTGAACAGATATGAAAACACTATTTGAACACGACATATTTAATAATATTTATGTACTAATTTGGTAATATTTATATTAATTAATTTGTAGCACTAATACCATTTTGGGAATTCTAGTAAAAAAACGCAATCAATCTTCCTATTTCTCCAATTGACTTTATTAATCTTAATTAAGTGATGATGACAATGTTTTGAATATTTGGGTCAAATTGTACGATCATCAATTGCCTGATTATTCGAAGATTGAGACCTCAAACTCCGCGTGGGTCCCACGAAAGTAACCATGTCAAGTGATATATATATTTATTTTTTTTTATATTTTTTTATGCATACTTCTATGCAACCAAATATTAGATTTTGATGATGTTAAATTCTATTAATAAAATTCGAACTCATGGTATATGATGTTACTCGATAACTAAGATCCTAAACGTCACATGTTAAGTTCTTATAAGTATGAGGCTTTTGTTCATTTGAGTATTTCTCGATAATCAAATTAGTAATTAATATTTTATAAGATAGTGTTTATTAAAATAAGTAAAATAAAATTGTATCAATATAAGATTGAAATATTTTTTAAATCAAAATATAAAATGATCAAGATAAAGTTATAAAACATTTTAAAACATCTATTAAACTGTTTGTTAAATTTGTTGAAATGCACTAGAGTACATATGCGTCATTTTTTCTTAATTGTAAGGTTCGAGATAAATTTATCTGAGATAAAAGATAAATTTATTTGAAAAATCTCAAATAAAACGTTAAATGACTTTTTTTTTTAAAGTTACTAAATAAATTTAATAAATATAGTAAAAATATTTTTATCTAAAATATTTTTATATTTTATTTTTTTAATTTATTATTAATTAATAAACACTATCTAAATAGACACAAAAGACAAAGTAATGACTAGATGCACATATCTTAGGATTATCACTTTTGTGTGGTCTACAGTCGCTTGTACTATTAATTTTGATAAATGAGATAAATTAGAGGTGGCCCGTTAATCTTTATTTAAGTCGAGTATTGAATTTGTGACTTATTAATACTAATTTTAATATATTATTTATTTATCATTTGATCTATATCTTCATCATAAAATCTACTCTCGGAGATTAATGTTTATATAATCCCATCCGAAACAACCAAAAGGTGAATTTTAGTAGGAGCTCTTTCATGATGTGACCTTTTGATATAGCCTCGGGGGTCGGACGCGGTTTCTGATTTTTAAACCATTCTAAGGGTAATATAAGACTAACCAATTCCGAGGGGGAATAGGCCATATCCATGAGTCAGTCAGTCCACACACAACGACGATACATGTGCCGTGACTATGAGGTTAGACAAGTAGGTTTGATTATCATGTATGTATGTATGTATTGTATTGGTCGCATTTGTAGGCCCAACATTTGACAATCCCTATGCTAATACCAATACCAATTGACCACCCTTTCATGTACCACGTAACATGTACTAAGATATTATTTCTAGTTATTGGGTTGATCCTAGAAAATACTATTATAATCATTAGATTTTAAATTTGGGTTCATGTATTTTTATGTTTTTTTTACATTATTATTTTAATTATATATATATTTTCGAGTCAATTATACACCTCAATTAAAATGTGTAACACGTGTACGTTGAAATGAATAAGTTATTTTTCATGCGACTACTATTTTCGTTATAACTTTTTTCTTTAATAGTTGGCGATGAGGTAGATGCAGGGCAACGACTATGATAAAAGATGTAAAGATTATGTAGTAAATTAAGAAAAATAAAGAGGTGAAAATGTTGAATTTGTTACACGACATTTGATAAAAATAAATTTTATTTTAATTTTTAAATTTATAAGACGCTTAAAATATGATACAAAGATAACGATTATTTTATCCACCATAAGAAGTTATATTGGCCTCGTTTGTGATCAAGATTCAAACTTTTATAAAACGTGAGCTAATAAAATCAACGGGCATAGTGAAGTGTTTATTATAGTAGTAGGCGGCCTAATTTCCGTATTCGTTACGTACATATATGTATATATACAAACATTCAGTTCTCCAAATGAGCAATGTGAATCATCGTACCTTCGTACGAGTTTCCCATGTCATGGTAACGCAGGGAAGTCGAGAGAATGAAAGAGAGAAGACAGCCGGTGAAGAAGCGAGTTAATCAACGCTAGAACATATCAAAATCCAAGGAACCCAATCTCCCACGCCCTGTTTTCGTCGATTGAATCCAACCTTTCAGGCTCTTTTCTCGTCAAATTTCTTCCTTTTATGATCATCTCCACTCTGAACGGAGCAAGCACAGTCGGCGTCAGAAACCCAGGTTCTTCTCTTCCTCCGTTGGCGTCTCCATGTTACACGTATTCACGCAGTCTTCCAGATCGTTTTTTCGACTCTGTATGGCCTCGATTTCATTTCCTTGCTTTTAAATTTCGACGGCGGTTTTGAGCTTTTAATTTGGAAGTTTTTTCGTTGGTTCGTTGGTTCGTTGTTGGTATGGCCGTCATGCATCTTTACCTAACCAGCTGTTGTTTCCTTTTTTGATTTCTTTCCAAATGTTCGGTTTTCTTTATTGAGGGATCTAACTAGAGCTTTGATTTTTAATCCAGTTTTTTATTCGTTACGTAATTTCTCGTTCTTGTCAGTAGTTGAGAAACAGAATCTGCTCACGAATTGAGTGACTAAACTAGGGCTTTAATGGTGGTGATCAGTAAATTGCTTATTCTGACCGTAAAAAAGAGGCGGGCTTGCTTCCTTATGTTCGTGGGATTCTATGAATGCGATTGCCAAGAACATAAACATTTTCCTTTTCTTTCTCTCTGGACCAATTCATCTTTGTCATCAATTTTCTTTACATAGCGTTTATTTCTACGTCTCATGGATAAAATATGCCATTTTAGTTTGTTTGGAGCTGTTGTCTCGTTGTGTGTTTATTTTATTACTTGTGCTTGTTGACAGGATGCCTTGATTTTGCCAAAGTATTATGTATTAATAGTTTAATAGGATGGAGATGAAATTATATTCCTGGTTGTTTATTCAACAGATGTTTCAGCGTTCAGAGTATTGATTACAGAGTTCATCCGGCAGAGACATTTGATCTGTAACCGAAAGCCTAGCGACCTCTAATACCAATACCAAATTATAAATAGGAAACAAAGTTTTGAAGTCAAGATTATGGAGAACTGGTTTTGAGTTTTTTTTCTCTTTTTTTTTTTTTGGGGGTGGGTGGAAAGTCTGGGAAGAGGTCTCAGTGATGGGGTCAATGAACGTGGAGAAGAAATGGGTATTTCCCCTTGTTATAAGCTTCCTTTTGTGCATATTCCTACTTGTGACCTCACTCAACATGGGTCTTGTGTCTTCATTATACCAGATCAATTCTATTTTCTCAATTTTCCCGCCTCAGAATTCGCTGAATAACACAATTCCCCCTTTTGCTGAAGACAAAGTTATGCACACTCCCTCCCCACCTTCCAGTCCTCCTATTCCTCGCTTTGCTTATTTGATATCTGGGTCTAAAGGGGACCTGGAAAAGCTTTGGAGGACTCTTCAAGCAGTCTATCATCCTCTGAACCAATATGTGGTTCATCTGGACCTGGAATCACCTGCCAAGGAGAGATTGGAGCTTGCTTGCCGGGTAGATGAGGAACCAATTTTTGCTAAGGTTGGGAATGTTCATGTGATTGCCAAAGCTAATATGGTCACATATAGAGGACCTACCATGGTTGCCAATACTCTTCATGCATGTGCCATCCTTCTCAAGAGAAGTAAAGATTGGGATTGGTTTATTAATCTCAGTGCTTCAGATTATCCTCTTGTGACACAGGATGGTAATATCTTCAGAGTTCTATTCTTAATTCTATCATAAACAATATCATTTGCAAGGTATTTTATTTTCTTCAAAGCTGTTTTGTTTATTTGTGTGTTGATTTCAGATATTCTTTACACCTTTTCTGATTTAAAACGAGAGCTGAATTTCATTGAGCACACGAGCCGTCTGGGTTGGAAGGAGTAAGCTTGCTCTCTGTTCATGTGCCTCTTTTCTTTCAGTAGCTATACACTAACAAGAAACTGCCGCTATTGAATATTAATGTATGTAGCTGTGTTAACAGGAATCAGAGAGCAATGCCTTTGATTATAGACCCCGGACTCTACCAGTCAACAAAGCAAGATATAAAGTGGGTCACGCCTCGTAGAACTTTGCCTACAGCCTTTAGATTATTTACTGGTTAGTATATTTACTTTTGATTATTTGATATCTCTATTAATTCAATAGCATTGAACATTTGGCCTTTAGGGGTTCCCCCCACCCTACAGATGCCCAAAAAAAAGCCACAACTGAACCAATTAAATCTCTCATTACAGGTTATGTTTCCGTTAACTAAGTTGATTTGCCATTGCAATTGTCATATATATGCATCCTTCTCAAAGTTGTACATAGATAGTCCTTTCTGGGTTCCGGAGACAAAGATCTAAGCCAACATTTTAGTTGTCATTGCTTCGAGTGGCTATGGAATGTGATGGCAAAAACTTTTATAGTCCAGTTTGCAGCCTTTTTGGCTTCCAGTTACACATGTTGGTTTCAGCAATGCACTTAATTGTATGCCTCTTATCATTTTTGCTTAATACACTACCAAGCAGATTATGGTGCCCGGACTTCTTTGAGTTAATCAGCTGTGTATTAAGCAAGGTAGTAAACTAAGTTTGTTAGGTTTCTGCCGCCATATAGTTGACTTAACAACAGATATGAAGGCATTATTAAAATTTAAAACCATCCAATCTAAGAAATTCATGTTCTACCAAACCCGTGATGCGTCTAGGCAGTTTAGCTAATACCTGAGACATAATAATATGCTTTTTCTTTCACCTTTCCAATCGTCAGTGGGCCAATACAGGTTTCAGTTTTTGATTTTAGTCTGTTTGATACTCTGTCTTCTCTTTCATGGGGGGTAGAGAGTTTTGGACCTCTTGATGTCCTCATTTCTTCAATGATGTGGCATGCTGAGTGAGAAATGATGATCCTTTTGAGTTGTTTTCCAACTACTCACATCGGGCCCAGCACCAGGGGCGGAGCCAGAATTTCGGTCCAGTGGGGGCAAAGTTAAATATAAAAAATATAATTTTAAAAATAAGATAATAGTGATAATATTAAAATGAATTTTTTTTACAATTATTTCTTACAGCTTTTTATACTAGAAAAAATACTGTAATAGTTACTACTGGCCGTTATATATACTTGTTTCCTTCAATACTTATTGTTTTAATTTCTAGTTGTAAAATATGATTTATTTTTATTTTTAATAATAAATCATTGTAAAAATATTTTTTTAAAAAAAAAACTCTGGCCCAGTGGGGGCAGTTGCCCCCACTGGGCCTCAGGTGGCTCCGCCCCTGCCCAGCACCATGTCACTTGGCCAGTGGTGCGCCAAGTAATCTCGAATGGAGATGTGGACAGGGGCTTCCCCGCGATACAAATAACCTCTGTTTATCTAGTTATCTGATTCTGTTCCTTCCTTCTGTTTTATCTTTTGGTTACTCTTTGGACAAGTGGTTCTAGTTTGAGCTTATGTTTTAGCTGGTGAGACGTTTCCGTTTGTGAACATCTATTAATTTGTTTCAGGTTCAGCATGGATGATCCTCTCACGTTCTTTTGTGGAATATGTTATATGGGGTTGGGATAACCTCCCAAGAGTCCTGCTCATGTACTACACAAACTTTGTTTCGTCCCCCGAAGGCTACTTTCAGACAGTTATATGCAATGCGCCGGAGTTTGTCCATACTGCTGTCAACAGCGACATGCACTACATCTCTTGGGATAACCCTCCGAAACAGCACCCTCATACCCTCTCTGTCAATGACACGGCCAAAATGATCTCGAGTGGTGCTGCCTTTGCGCGTAAATTCAGGCGGGACGACCCTGTCCTGGATGTAATAGATGAGAACTTACTCAGCCGCAAAAATGGGAGCTTCACACCGGGTGGTTGGTGCGCCGGTGAACCCCATTGTTCCAAGGTTGGAAATCCTACCAACCTTAAACCGGGTCCGGGTTCTCAAAGGCTTCGTCGTCTCATACGCAGGCTACTTGTGTCAGCTAATTATCGTGAAAACCAGTGTAAATAAACAGAGATTTCATTAGAGCATTGTTGATTGTGGATGAAAGTAGGCAAATGGAAAAGATCGGGTTTCTTCTTTCCTTTTGGTTAATAGTAGTTTGCTATATTGCTGGCTTAGGTTCCATACATTTAAAGAATACATATAGTTTCGTATTTCTTTTCTTTTCTTCCGATTATCCAGAGAATATATCTTGTGTGTTTCTGGTTGTGAAGATTGTCAGTATATTTTGTCCATGTTCACGTGTACAGAAGGCTTGAATTGGCTCCTATAGAGTCAGATAAGCGCCACCCCATTTCTCTGTTTCATGCAGACAAAGAAGCTTTGCTGCCTCAACACTCGAAGGTTTGAACCCTTCATTTCAAATGGGCTTATCACAACAAAATAAACAAGCAATCGTTTAGGAAATGAAAGTAAAAGGGAACACAATGTTGAGAGAATAGGCTTGTGATCTGCCACTTCCTTGAGACTCTTTCACAAATCAAACCTATAATCATGAAAAGGTAACAGTGCCCTTGCGATGGACACTCGCTCTCTTATTGGGAGGCAGAGAGTCAAGAAATTCATCCTGGTCTTTATATCAAATGAAAGATAACAAATAAATGAAAGACAACATTTACCATTTGAAATGATTCTGAACAATTTCAATACAGGATATACTGTGTAACTATTTTCACCCCTTTTCCATCTAAATTTTTATCTACATACAGTTAATCAAGGTTCATTCTCACTCTTCACATTATCCACTGCCGCTATGTTCTAATGCCAAAATTTGTTCTGCTACTATGACCTTCCATTTCCATGTATACAGCTCGCTCTCTTGGCCATTAGAAACCTGGAGAAAAAGAAGCCTCCGGTTTGCAACAGTGTGCTGAAGTTATATTTTTCCCCAAATATATAACACTATTTTCTTTTGGTTTTGTCTCTAATTAATCTCTGAATGCCTCTGGAAGATCTCGACCAAATTAAACCATCTCCAAAAGTTTGATATTTCCCGTTGAATTCACAGCAACTAAGGTGGACGACTGACCACGGAAACATACCGATGAGATGAACTGTGCAGGATCATCCAGTTCATCACCCGAAACTGGGTCCACACTACTGAACTTGAATGACAATGCGGGCATTGGGAAAGCTTTGTGGTAGATGAAAACCTGTAAGATGGAGAGTGCCATAGTAGTCAGTCAAACTCAGGATAGGACAATTGACATAATGTGTAGAAGACACTATAAATTCAACCACACAAAAGGACACTTGATCTTGTCAGCAAGCCAAAATCAAAAACCAAATTGGAACTTTTGGATACTCAAAACAAATAAATGCCCGTCAAAAAGGTTTTGCAGCAGCACAATAAATCTGTAGCTCCCCCCTCTAAAACTCTGGAAGGGAGAAAAAGAAGATCTTTTAAATCTCTTTCCAATTTTAGGTCCTAGATCAGCCACACAAACACAACAGCCAGAGGGATATTAGGTCTCAGGCAATAGAGGGGAATGCTTGGAAAACAACTCTCACTGGAAACAAATAGAAGACCAGATGTTTATAGCTGCAGCTTGAAGGAGGTACGTAGTATAGATGAATTAATGGTTCACAGGTTTTGGAGGGTATTCTGGTGAAGCCTATTAGTAATACGATTAATCATGTAATGCAATTTCTGCTGTCCGTACTCTCCAATCTATATTCTTCATATATAGGGCGAAGGCGTGTAACAGTAGAGTGAAGGTGGGTTGGCAGCAGTCCAGAAATTGAGGTCGCCAGCAATTAAATGTCATTTCCTGTTTTTGTTATCAAAATAAAGAAAATGGAAACAGAAAAAGCTACCAAATGAGCCCTAAGAAACCTGAAGTTGAGCCTGAAGCATAAAATTAACCACAAACAGACTTTAAAGCTACTTCATTTCTCAACAAAAGCCATTGCTTCTCTCTTGGAAGTAAGAGGCTGACCTCTTGTGTTAATATCCTCATGGAACTAAAGATACCTATATCAACTCTAATTTGCAATGTGTTAATAACCATATAACCCTCAGGTTTGGCCTGGTAGTAAGGGGTTATAGCGGCCTCATCCACCACCAAGGTTCAAACCTCTCTGGGAGTGAGCCAACACACAGATTTACATTTACTAATCTAATGTGCATGGTCTGTGACTCTGTGGGCTATTGCATGTGTCCATTGAGTTTACCCAATCCACACTCAAAAGGTAGTGACTGCAAGTTCTCATTGACAGCAACAGAAGAACAAATGATAGTTTCCTCTCTTAGCTGAGCTGAACCATCTGTGAGAGCACACACATCTCGGAAGAATAAATTTCCATCAAGAGAGCTCAAGCAGCTTTGGTTATTTTTTTATCCAACTGTATATTAGAAGGATTCTCTTGATGATGGCAACAAGGTTAGCTGGCAATGCCTCTTGCAAAAAAATAGATGGGATCTAGTAAAGGGCAGCCACCACACTGGACCCCAGCCAGTTTTTTGTTATTGAACTTGGTAATCAGTTCCAGTTGATATTCCAATGTCGGATAATGATCTCATAGAGAGATTTCCCTAACCATGTTTCACAAAGAGAATCAGAGAGGAATTTTTACCTTGTCATGTACTCTCAATGAAATTTCAGTAAACTAGCAAAACATACATTTATTTTTGCATAATCAATAAAAGTAAGTGATGTATTAGGTACCTCATTTGTTTCTGAGCCAGTAGCAATGTATCCCTCAGACACAGATAAACCTACAAAGTTCTGAAAAAAAAGAAAAATTGTATCAGCAGCAAAAGATAGGTACATTTTCAAATGAAAATATACAAGCACTTCTAAAATAATCAGTATTATACAGGAATAAATCAATTATATTAACTTCCCAGTCCATTACTGGGAAGGTGTATATACTACAGGGGAGAGACAATAAATTATCTGAGCACTATGATTAGTTGTCATTCACTACAACCTTCACTTAGGGTCAACGTGAATGAGAAAATATATAAAATTTGGATGGGAACCATAAAGTTACATTCTATGAATAATGCTAAAGTATCACTAGCAATTTTTACTAATGTAAGCTTCACTCTGCAAATTGTGAATAAGTTATGAACACATCAAATATTCAGGTAAGGTAATAAATCTTCTGCATATCCATATTTAGAAATACCTTCACATTCCTATGGCCTGTGAATGACTGAAGAGGACTGTCAAGAACCTGAGAAGTGCACATTGACAAATCCCAAAGCTTCAGTGTGTTATCTGTGGATGCAGAAACAAGATTTGTTGAATCTATGAACTTGACGTAGCTCACAGTTTTATTGTGTCCAATCAATGTGCATAGTGGCATTCTTGAATTACGCAGATCATAGTAATAAACCCTATGATCTGCTGAACCAAATGCAAGGGAATGACCAGAATCTACAGGAAATTGAACACAGCAGACATTGGCCTTTGTTCTGATGGTGCCAACGCTTACTCCCTGCAGCAGCAGCCCATGTAAAATTAAAAAAACTTATTATGCATCCAGAAAGACTACACAGCGACTGCATCTAGATGACTATAGTACGTTTAGTTTCAAAGCTGACATCAACCAAGTGCAAAAATAAAATTGCCTGATTGATATTCCAGAGCTTAACAGAACCATCATCACTTCCGCTGGCCAACATTGTTGGATCTGCTAAAGAGAAATCTACAGACCACACACGCTTTTCATGCTCTCTCATTTCAGTAAAAACTTGACCTCTTGTTACATCCCATACCTGAAAATATATTACATAAAGCATTTATGCCATCATAAATTAATAAATGCTTATGGATTAATGAGAAGAAAGGCTTGAACTACCTGCACCACGCCTTCAAAGTTACTAGAAGCAATCTGGCTTTTGATATAACTATTCCAACATATACAGCTTAGCTTTGACCTACTAGCCAATTCAACTACAGGATAATGGATATCACGATGTTCATTTACAATTGGATCGTATTCAAATACTTTGATCTTCTTATTCACACCAGCCGTTGCAAAAAATTCTCCATCACGATCAAAGCTCAAAGAACATATAAGGTTGGGAGATTTTAGAAGATCCCCTTGTTTCAAGTCTGCCCTGACTTTTAATTTACTGAAAGACAAATACTTGCACAACCCCTCAAGGAATGAATTTATCCATCCACTTTGTCTAGCTTCATTATACTGACCTCTCACAGGTAAATTATTGACTGAATTTCTTTCAGTTACAATGATAGACCCTCCACCATCACTGCTTAATGGGGATCGTCGAGTTAATGATTTCCCTGTTGGCTTAATATGCCCGTGTCTTGCTGAAAAGTAAGCTGATTCCAGTCTTTTAAAGTTCTTTGACAATCGAGACCCTTTTGACAGAATACTTCCTTCATTTTCAGCTGGTCCCTCAACATTATGATCTTCATGAAGAAGATTGCCAGATTCCCCTGGATCATGACTTCTAAGCCCTGGTCTGAATCTTTTCCTAGATTTTGAGCAACTATAGTCATTATTTTCAACAACTCCCATCATAAGGAGACCAGATTCAGCATCCTTGCTCGGTTCTGGACACAAGGCTCCTCTTCTCCAAATAATTGATTGCTGATGTGTAACTTCTTCTATATCAGAAGATAAAAAGGAAATTATATCCTGCAAATTGTTTGCAGCTTCCAGTTTTCTTTGTTGTATCAGCAAGAGGAATTCCAGCAACAACTCCTGCTCCTCTATTTTCTCCCGAATATCTATTGCTGCTTCACGTTCCTCTATATTTTCTCTTGGTTCATTCAGAAACTCACTTTGTAGCAAATCACTGTCATATAGGATAAGCAAAAATAAATGAAAAAACAGCTAACCAAAGGCACAAAAGCTTGAACATGTAATTGAATAAAACTGTTGAAGTTTAACAGCAAAAGATCTATATCTTTAACTATTTAGAGCAGAATGTTTTTTTTCTTTCTGCTTTGAAAATGCTTTTCAATCCACAGGTGTCATAACCTTGATGCCAGTAAATTTTACATATCTATATAACTTTTGACTACAATTCACCTCACTAAAAGCATCATTTTAAAGGCTAGGCATACTTTACATCCATCAACTTCCAAAGCACTAATGGCAAGCTGTTTGCCTTACTCAACCACACTAGTGATAGCGATCCACAAATATAAGCGACCAGCGTAGACAAGAAGGCACATCATTGTGGCCAATGGAGCAGATTACCAAAGAGCAATTTGATGCATGGCTGTGGCCACCTTGCAAATGTGCTGGACATTCCCACTGGCTGAGAAATTTATTTAAGACCATATTGCATTTTGCACTTTGTGTCAAGTGTTGCAATTAATGGACCAACAGGTGTTCCCCAGAACCATTTCTGCACTGTCTTAAAGCCTTTATGGAAAGTACCAACCCTTTCTGTTTCAATTATGAATTATGCTAAGATACCAATATCAAGTTAGTTCCAGTAGCACGTACAATTGTGAAAGGGGAAACAAATCCAATGTGGAATGAGATGGCTAGTACTATTTAAAACACAACAAATACTATTTTTGAATAAGTCAGAGGAAAAACCTCAAACTAAAATGAATCACGGCAGTGGATAGAAAAGGTACAAGAAAAAGTCAAGACTAATATAACTTGCCATAAGATTTTAAATATATAACCTAGGGCATCCCCCATGGACAAGGCTAACAAGAAATTTTGAATTGTGTATATTTTATCTAAAAACAAACAAAGAAGATACAGAGAAACAAGGTCAAATGCTTATGAAAAATTTGTATGACTGAGTTGATAAAAAAAGGTGTCCTAGTGCACAAATCTCCTAGCTCTGTGAGGGTTGTTTTTGTACACAGCCTTCCCCTTTTCAGAAAAGAGGCTATTCCACAACTTAAAATTTGTAACCTTCTGCTGACAAAGGAGCAACCTTACTATTGCCACTAAGGCTTGCTGAAGTAAACAAAGAAAAACAAAACATTTGAGCCAAACGAGAAAAGGACACATCATCTGATATGTTTAAAGTGAAAAAGTGCTTCCAAAACTGATACTAAGGAGGAGAAGGAGAAACTAGAGGAGCAAAGAGATGAGGCACAACAGAGGAGAATGAGGAGGAAGAGAAGAGAAGCAAAAGAGAAAGCAAATTAAAAAGAGAAGGCAAAAGAGAAAATGGAAAGTCCAGAAAGAGAAGAAAAATACAGGAAAGAGAGAAAGAAGGAAGAACAGACGAGGAAGAGTGGGGGCAAAAAAAAAGAGGGAGAGATCAAAGCTATTTCAAAACTTTTTAACTTTTATTCACCATAAAAAAATAAAATTTTTGGATCACACCCATCAATTATATTGATTGGCTAAACCCTTAAATAACTAGAACTCTTTCGAAAATAAGCCTATCTAATATCAAATCACTACTAGTTAAAGTCTTATCATAAAATCTGTTAAAATTGAAAGTAAAAAAAATCTAATCCTCTGCATAGTTCCTAAATAAATAAAATCCTAAGGCACATATAATTATAAAATTCCAAACAAAATAGAAGGTTTTATTTCTATCAAGCATTTTATGCAATTCTAAAATCTCTTTAAAACTTCAAAAAAAAAATTATTGAACTGCTATAAACTTCCTTTATTATACAACAAAAAATATTAGGTAATTAAGCACCAACATGTACAAAAATATCAGGCAATACTAGTTTGAGAAAGCTATGATGAATGTGTAGCCATAAAAAAGACAAAATTAAAAATAAAACTATTAGTAATATAGTTGGGAGTGACAATTATTGAAGATAAAGATGTGTTGGATGCATTTAAGATGATTGAACATATAAGACAAGGACAAATAGATCTTCCTAACTTCCTGTAATAACTGAAGTCATGAAAGAAAAAAAATGGCATGAGATAAATAACCAGTGCACTATCAGGAATCACCTTATTTTTGGTCGACTACTTGGATCAGGATGCAGTAACCATAAGCAAAATGAAGCTTCTTTTGGCCACTTCAACAGTAACTGTGGAGGAAGAATGCGATGCCTCAGACTGGACATGGCTGAACTCTTTTCTTCTCCCGAACTAAACGTGCAGAATAACTGGTCAAAGATAAAACATTTACACCAGCTTGCTGAACATGCTTTCATAATAAAGAAACCAAGAAAAAAAATGATAAAAAAAACATCACTGGACATACAATTTAAATTAATTAGAATGTAGTAAATAAAAATTTGCAAGATGACACACCTCAAAAAGAAGGACTCCTAATCGATAAATATCAGAAGCACAAGAACTTGGATCACCAGCAACCTCTTCTGGACTAGAATACCAATTTGTCTCCATAAGCAATATCTGTTTCATGGGAAAAAGGTGCTGCTTTTCTTCTGGTTGTTCAACATTACTGCATGCTTCCAAGGAATATTGCTTGGGGTACACAAAACTCGACTGTAAGCAACTAGTTTCAGATATTACATATGAGGAATTGGTTTGATTTGTCTCAGGTTGAGAATTTTCTGTTCCAAACTGACTAGTCAATTGACGTGAATGGTCTTGTACTTGTGAAGATAATTCCTTAAACTCTGCTGTTTGGCTATTCAGCCCATCCTCCAAGGAATCTGAACCTGAATCTGAACAGGATGCGGATTCAATAAATGAAACATGGTTGAAAGAGGACATAACAAAACAGGAAGGCCGCACATTGTGAACAACAATGCCTTGTGAATGTGCCAGGTTAACTATATTTACTATTTGCGTAAATATGTGCAAGCATTCAATGGCATCCACCGCTCGTTCTGGGTTATCCAACCACTGTCTCAAGCTAACATCACTCCATTCTATGGCCTGAACGGCTGTGTCGGCTGGTACCTCATCCTCACAAACTCCAGACTTCTGCCCACCAGATTCAGATGAACCCTCCATTTGTCATCCACCAATGGCCGGATGCGGGATGAGATATACGAAATGTACGAAAGGATGATCTCTTCGAGGAGTTCTAACACATTCCTCCACCGTCATTTTGAATGAACAGTCATATAGCAATGACAAACAGCATGAAACCCCCCCAAAATATCATGTCCAGAAGCTCACTTCATAGACAAACAAATGGGATATACGAAATGTACGAAAGGATGATCTCTTTGAGGAGTTCTAACACATCCCTCCACCATCGTCATTTTGAATGAATAGTCATATAGCAATGACGAACAGCATGAAAAACCCCCGAAATATCATGTCCAGAAGCTCACTTCATAGAGAAAAAACTCCCTGCTGGGCAAAAATAAAAATAGATGACTTCTAGGAAGCAAGTTCAGAGTTCGAGACTAAAAAATTAATAACAACGAGAGCAACAACAATAATAAAAGAACTGCACAAACAACAGAAACCGAATAGAGAAAATCTGGTGAAGCGTCAAAAAGAGGATACGGAAGCCACCCAAATGAGGAATCACGCAAAGAACATAACATACGCACAAACCGAGAAGCATAAGCAGGAAAACGTACACACCCCTACAACTAAACAGGGAAGAGCAATATACCGATGTATGATTGGAAAGAAGCACCTGTACCACCACCATGCGAGGAGTCTCTTCTGTTTCTGCTACGGCAAACCAGCAGCAAAGATAGGCACACAGCAGAAAAGGAATGGGTTTTCCCAGTAAAGGAAGCACCTTGGCCTCACGAAACTCCCCAAAATTTTCTTCCTCACGAGGGCCAAATATAATAGTAAACGAATAAACGTTCTCCACAAAAAACATAGACTTTTGATTTGGCTTCGCAGCTCGATTACTTTATTGCCATTATCTTCTCCAACCCCCACTATGTCCCCTTCTTATTCCAGCTGACGTACGTGGCACGTGCTCATCCTCCAATCCTACTTCCTCTGAGAGCAGAGACAAAACCGTAAATTCCATCGTCCAGCATCGATCAAGTTTTTCAAAAGGGCAAAATATATATATATATATATATACACACAAAGAAACAGGAACACCCGACTTTATCTTTTTTTAATTAAGGGATCTTCAACTCCAAGTTCCAACGAGGAATCCAGTATTGATTAAACAAAACAAATCAAACTAATTGAGAGTTATGTTAAATTAATCTAATCACAAGAAA
The DNA here is from genome assembly GCA_036245055.1 of Diospyros kaki. Classification (NCBI taxonomy): domain Eukaryota; kingdom Viridiplantae; phylum Streptophyta; class Magnoliopsida; order Ericales; family Ebenaceae; genus Diospyros; species Diospyros kaki. The sequence goes on from BSEG01000011.1 coordinate 39,307,626, forward strand.
GTACAACTGTACATGCAATGCCAATGCGTCACTAACACTTACTTAAGAAATATCGGCCGCGTCTTCTTCGTCCAGTGGAAAGCAAAAAACCCTACAAGTGAAGAGAGCAAAGAGTCTTATCACATTAACAGATAAATAAACGGAAAAGAAGAGCACGTTCCTGGCTCGATCGGAAGATCGAACATTGCCCTAACCTTTCAGAGCCGGATATGGAACAAGAATAGGAAAGAGAAGGTGAAAAAAAGCAATTGTTCATCAAATTATCTCTTCATTGAGCTGAACGACTCAGGCTGGCTCAACGAAAGCAGCGATCTTGGAAACTAACCGCGATGGACAACACCATGTGCCGAAGTCAAGCAAGATTGAGGCATACCATATAATTCATACATATACATATACATATATATATATAGAGAGAGAGAGAGAGAGGGGGGGGGGGGGAGAGAGAAGGGAGAGGGGTCAATGGGTTTCCGAAAATAATATTACTTAGATATTTATTTGTGATATTTTTAATGGTGTTTTTTTATTAATATATTATATTTTTTATTATCATTTAAAATATTGTGTATTCATATAATATTTTAAAATTTTAGTTTTTTTTTTTTTTAACATACCATCATGATTGTTCCTTATTGCTCGACCCTATGATTTCAACAGGAAATATGTAAATTAGAGAACTCAACAATCATTTTTTATCTCTAACCTCTCTCCGCTGATATGAGGGTGGTTTAACATTTTTTAATTTTTAGAATAATATTTGACTGTTGAGCTATCTCTCTTGGTCAATACTCGAATACGAAACTTGAGAGTCTAAAAACCAATAGTCCAACGATTCTTCTTTTGTTATTTTGATTAGGTTCAATGAAAAAAATGAAATAATCAAACTAACAAAAATATTAAAAATGATGTAATTTTGTTCACTTTTAATTATTTTTATTTATTTATATTTTATTATTTTTAGTTTGATCAACTATTTAATTGATTTAATTTAATTTTTAAAAAATATTTAATTTGAGAATTTAATCAATTTATTAATCGAATTGATTGAATGCTTATCTTGCCTTACATAAAATTTTAACTTTAATTAGAGATTACTAATAATAAAGATAGCCACAAAGTAACGATTAAATAACAATATAAATTAATATAATATAATTTTTATTTTAATTTAATTTTTAAATAATTATATTAATTAATAATAAATATGTCATATTTTTAATATTTAATTATTTGGATGTTAAATATTTTTATTGATTAATAGTAAGTATATTTATTTTTAAATATTATTTTATAATATTGACCTTTATCCTTGAAGTATTTATAGATATTTTGGGATTTTATTTTATTATAAGATGTATGGTACGTAGTTGCTATTGCCACTGGCAGGCAAGGAAGAATGGAATAATAAATGAGGGTTGGAAGTGCAAATACGTGGTACTGTAACTATGATTGAGATCAGAATAAGTAACAGGTGGCACACGGCCCAAAGTTGGAATCACACAGCTGTCAATCCAATTAGATGGGAAATTATTTGGCTTGTAAGGAGGGTCAGCCACAATTCAATTACATGGAATTACGTAAATCGAACAAAATTGTTACGTTATTTGTTATTTGTTGATTAACATAATAATTATTTGATGTAAAAATATTTTAAGAGAAAAGCGTAGGTCCCATGGAAGCAGTGGGCCTTATACACTCACCTCTATTAGTTTGTGTGTCGGGCGCAAATAATAAATCAATTTCCTTAAATTAAATTAATTAAATTTAATTTATAGAACTGTTTAATTCAAATAATTAATTCGATTCAAATCAATTTTTATCTAAAAAATTAAAATAATCAAACCGATAGAATTATTCTAACATGGTGTCATTTTTTATCGAATTAATTCACTCATTAATAAAACGTTATCGTTTTTTAATTTGATTAGACAGAATTAGAGAAATAAGGTATTGCAGCATTGCCGCACTGCAATCCCCCTTTCCTTTTTGATGACCCGACCCTTTCCTTTCCTCTTCGCCTCTAACCCTTTGTGGACATACTTGTCGATTTCTTTGTTAGTTTTTTATCCGCTTTGCGACAGACAAACTCGTTATTTGTCTCTGACCCTTTATCGACATCTTCTTCAATTGTCAGTTTTTGATCCAGATTTGCAACACTCATTTTGTCTTTTATGGTTTTTGTCCTCTCATCTTGACTTCTTGTCATCAATCTAACGACTTGACCTGACCCTTCCCGTACATCTTTGCCTCTGGCCCTCTACAACTTTACCCTCTCTAACTTCGAGTATCTAGTCTCCAACAACTAGTTTACGATCCTTTGCAACTCATCTTCTTTTTCATTTGTCTTTACCAACATCTTATTCAACTCTTTTTCTTTTTTCATCTTTTATCTTTGATTTTTGTTGACCGTTGTCTTCTTTATCTTCTTTCATTCTTCATCCTTCATCATCATCATCATCAGTTTTTTGGGTTAATCAACTTAATATAATTATATTTTAATTTATTCAATCTATTTGGTTTGAACAATTCCTTCAGTTCAGTAACCAAACTGAATGAATGTTCACCCTTATATTTAACGACTTCAATATCATCTTAGTTGATATTCCTATAAATATTTTGTGTATTTGTATTTATATTATATATAATATAAAACTAAAATTACTTTTAATTTGAATTATACTTATTTTTTATAATTTGAGATATGAAATGTTTTAAATTTTGTTTAATAAAATGTATAATAACAAAGAATTATAGGAGTATTTAAAATATTTTATAACTTGAACTATAAAAAATAAGTATAATTCAAATTAAAAATAATCAACTTTATAATATAAAATATTATTATAAACTATTATTTGATATCAAACTTAAATGTCTACGAAGACAGAGCAAAAGAACGACCTAAGAAGTGCTCAATCTCGCTATGTCTTTGTTTTTTTCATTTGTTATTGCCATATTCCTACCTATCTCTAGAGGTGTCAAAAGGGCCTGGCGGTCTGTGGGCCGCCCGCCCTAGCCCGGGCCAGGCCGGGCCAAAGCCCAGCCCGTTATTGTTCAAACGGGCCTGGCCGGGCCAAAGAAATTGGGCCCACGACCCGGCCCGTGGCCCTTATGGGCCAGGCTCTTATGGGCAAGTCAATTAAGTCCTTACTCATTTTTTTTTTAATTATGTTATTCTTTAGTAAATAATAACTATCAATTTATTTAAAATTTTTAAGTTAAATTTTTTATATATTTAAATTATAAATAAACATTACATTATTTTTCATATCAATTCACAAGAAAATTTATAAGGCATATAGAATTTTGAAATATAAAATGATAAAATAATATTTACAACTTAAGAATTAAGATATAAAATATTTTAAAAAGAAAAAAAAATGATTTTTATATTTGTATTATTTTGATATTTATATATGTATATATTATAGGTATTATTTTAAAAAATATTTTTTTAAAAAAAAATGGTCGGGCCCACTGGGCCCAGCCCGCTAGGCCCTGTGGGCTAAGGGCCCGGCCCGGCCCTCTAGCCCACTAGCTAGCCCGGCCCGGCCCTTCCCGACCCCCTTATAAGGGGGCCGTGGGCCGGGCCGGGCCCTATCCATAGCAAAAGGGCTCAGTCCCGGCCCAACCCTTTTAGTAAAAAGGCTGGCCCGGCCCGTTTAAAAAGCCCGTGGGCTGACTCGGGCTAGTCCGGGTCGGGCCGGGCCGGCCCTTTTGACACCTCTACCTATCTCCATCAAACCTTCATTTATTTTGTGTTTGGTAGTTTTCCATCTAGTACATTATATTCGTCTTTGGTTCTATTGGTCTCAATACTTCTTTTTAAAAGGACAACAAATTGATATAAGGTTAGAATAAAGGGACGTAGGTTTAAGCTTAACTGGCAAGGTATGAGTGGAAGACTTGGACTCATCCTTTCTTTTTTACCTAGTAGGCAATTGTCATGCTTTCGCAATACAGTAGACCAAGTTCTAGGTATAGGAAAAATGAAGGTTTCGTTCTTTTACCTTTATCTCTATCTATGCCCAATATGCCTTTGATCAAGGGCGGAGTCAACTAAGGCTGAGTCGGGGCAGTTGCCTCCCCTAGGCCATATTTTTTTTTTAAAAAAAATATTATTTTTAATCAAGTCTAACTCTCAAAATAAATTCAAAATTATTTTATTAAAAGTTAGCCTAAATAGGTCAAATGGTCCAAATCCACTCAATTATGAGTCCTAATCCATTTCATTTCCAAATTTATCCTATTTCTTATTTTTTTCATAATACCCACCCAATTTTCATTCTTTTAGTTGCTACTGTTACAATTAAAAGAGTATTTTCTATAATGAACATTGTGAATAATCAATTATGTAATAGGATTGAAGACTAATGGATGAATGATAGCTTAGTTGTGTATGTTGAAAATGATGTATTTAATAAAATTGATAATGAAGTCATTATACGACATTATCAAATTATAAAAAGTTGTAAGGAACAATTGTAAAAAGTTTTTCCATTTTAATATTATAATTATTGTCTTATTTTTAAAATTATATTTTTTGTATCTAAGTTTGACCCCACTAAATCAAAATCTTAACTCTGTCCCCGCCTTTAATCAAGGTTCAAGTAGTATGTCTGACACATTTGACATTTGATTGTTGAAAGGCTCACATATGCAAGCAAGGTGTATTTGAAAGAGATGAGAAGTTGAGAACTTTTTTATATATAGGGAGAGTTTGTTAGATATAAACCCTTAAGACTAGTTATAGTAACACAAAGAGACTTGATCTTGTAACTCTTTAAATTTAATTTAATGGCAAGTTTATGTTTTATTTAAATTGTAATATGATTTAAATTAAACATATATATATAAATCCTTTAGTATAATAAGGAGAGAATACCATTCTTAAGTGTTAAAAATATGTGTGACAGATAATTCACAATTCGTTACTATAAACATGTTCCTAGCTATAGAGTTTATAATCTAGATATTAACAACTTGCAAATGCTAACACATCGTTTTCTTTCTTGTTTAGTATAAGGTACTGAAATATAAGGTTGGTGAGTTTCATGTCATTCTGTATAAGATATAAAGGGAATATGAGTAAGTGCTCATTAAAGGAATTAATTCACTGAACGTGACTGTTAACATTGAATCACATGTGTTTTATCTCACGGGTCAATGATTTAATATTAATTACGGATGTGCAACTAGTTCTTAGATTTGAGATGACATGGATATTTGTGCATTGGTAGATTAGGTTATCAAAAATACTACATGGTTGTTCTAATCAGGATCTCATATCTTATTGGGATATAAGATGATAGAGGTACTATATTGCATAGTATCGTAATAAAAGGTTTATAATGTCTGCTTCACATTAAGTAATCATGACATATTGGTAAATGTCACTCATGATTTACGAAAATTAATAATTGATTAATTCTCATTGTCAATTTAATTGTGAACCCAGAAAGTCCCACTCTATAAGAAATTATTTTTAAAGAGAAAAAAGATAAATTTGTAATTACATAATTACTAATTTATTTATTAGATAAATAAAAATAATTAAATAATTATTTTATAAATATAATTATTTAATTATTAATAATTGGATCGAGTTTTTTACTAGCATATTAAGCCTTGTTCAATGGCACCTAAGGTTTTCAATGGTGCTTTATAAATAAGACCATAAATCTTGAATCAAAAGCGAGTTAATTTTGATTTAGTCATAAATTTTTAGAAAATTTATGTTTTTTTCTTCTTTCGAGACTCTTGGGTCAAAGTGGTTTCAAGTGGACCGACTCGACATTCTACGCTTGGAGAATTTTATAGCAGATTACCAACAGCTTGAATTTGATTTCGTCAAAATATATTCTTCTATATAGTCTTCGATTTCTAAACCGTATGTTTTGAAAAATGTGATATCTGTAAAATTAAATTTTGTTTCCACTACATATGATCAGATCATATTTTCCTAACAGAGTTACCAGATAAATAATTGATAAATTTGTGGTCCAATAATAAATAAACACAAAAAGTTAAAAATATGGGAGAATTACAAGATAAATAAATTGAAAAGAACTATAATTTTGCTAAGCGTGCCACTTATTTTCAGCCTATCTTTAAACTTTGGTGTACAAAACATGAGATCTCCCTCATTAAAAAGACAAAAGCCTGCTAGTAAATCATTTAAACGAGACTAACTTCGCATTGTAATTAAATCATAGAACTAATAATTGACCCAGGATCAACTTCACATTGTAATTAAATCATAGAACTAATAGTTGAATTCAAGATCAGACGCTTATCTCCATATCAAAAGTTATAATTGTTAGTAAAGACGTAACTTTATTTTCCTAAGTCTCAGCAGCACAGAACCTCCATGATAAACGCCCTCAAAGAGTTATAGGTTCTAGGGACCCTACAGAACCCATGGGCAGATCTATGATAGGGGAGCAAACCATGCCCAAACTCGACTTTGATGGATTTGGTAAGGCTACCAAGGCCTATAGTGAAGGTTGGGTCACATCTCGAGTCAAAATGGCCTAATCGTACCATCATATCTAATGAAACATTTAATGAGAAATTAAAGGGAGAAGAAAGAGAAGGAGTGGAGGAGCTTACCTCGGTCACATGGCGATTCACAATTAGAGGATAACCTACCATAATCATGTGCATGAGATAAGCATCTGAATGAGGGTTTTGAAGGCGCCAAATATGGCGATCACCATTAGTCGGAAAGGAATGACCCACATTCATCAGTGGAATTGCCACCATGCATATCATCACAAGGGTTCTCTGTGGTAGACGAAAAGCAACTGAGCTCAAGAGGATTAGAAAGAAATGATGCCAAGGGAGCCGGTAATGAGTGATTTGCTTCTTAACCCATCAAAACTGATGAAGTGAATTATAAGCCTTTACAAGACGGGCCCATTGATGAAGCCAAATGAGGGAAATGAGAGGAGCGAAGATCAGAAGGACTGTAGCAGAAGGCACATGGAACAAGAAAGAGGATACCATCAAGGCAGGGCCTTGAGATACATTGGGAAGAGAGGACAATGAAATATAGTCTTCTTCTATAGTCGAAGAAACATCCAGATTTGCAGAAGAGAGCTGGTTCTATAAAGGATTAGAGCCTTCACCAATCATCGACAATTGGGGAGGTGAAGGCCTCCAGTGATGCCCCATATTCAAGGCTTCCGACAGATTTTGTAGTTTTTTCGGGTCATCCAACAAGTTAAGATTATCTAGGAGTGTAGCATCAATGAACTTCAATATCTCTCGAGCTTTCTGATTCTTGCGAACATGATTGGATGAAGTGTCAACACCAGCCGCACATGGGGAGTCTGGAAAACCACCACGCCATCATGCTTGAGAAACACCACCTGACGATGAATTGACCACAGAAGATGGGCGATCACACATAAACAATAAAGGTCACCTGAGAATCGCCAAGGAAATTGGGTAATATCTTTTCTAAAACTTCAAGAGTAATTTTTACAATCACCCTAAACCTCAACTAATAGTATTGTTTAGCGATGACAAGGTGTGATTGCCACTTAAATCGCTTTTTTAATAGCAAATGAAATAGTGGTGCCCAATGGTTGTTGCCACTGAAATAATTATCAGTAGTTGAGTCTATAATAAGAGTCTATTTATTTATTTCTGGGTAATTATACTATTGTTTCTTTTTTAACCACCTTTAATATACAATTAAAAACCAAATAATATAAGAATTTCATTAACAAAATTCTAAAACCAATATCATATCTCTAATTATTGTTATTTGAATATTATATGTATATATTTATCATTAATTCAAAATAAACTTAACTTAAAAAAGGGAATTTCTAAAATAAAATAAAATATAAAAATAACATTCCGATAAAATATATCATATCTATATTTATTTTTATTCCAAAGATAAAACTTAATTAAGAAATTAATATATGATAAAAAAAACATAAAAGATGAAATTCCAATAAAAGATATCATATCTATGTTTAAGTTTATTCCAAAATATAAAACTTATATCGGATGTCTAATAAAAATATTTAAAAAATAAAATTTTAAGAAAATATAGCGTGTCTATAATTTATTTTAAGATTTATCTTTGTTAAATATATTATATATTTTAAAATAAAAATATCTTACATATTTGAATATATACATATAGAGTTGAGCATTCAATTGACTTGATTATTAAATCAATTGAATTGTTCAAATTAAATAAATCAAACTTGACTTAAAATTGAATCAAATCGACGAAATAGATTTTTAAATTAAATAAATTGAAAAATTCAAAAAATTGAAAAAAAAAACTAAACTAATAAAAAAAAAAGGATAAAAATCAAAAAACCAAAATAACAAAGTGTAAAAATGACGTTTTTGACATTTTAATCACTTTAATTATTTCAATTTTTTTCAATACAGATACTGAATCAAAGCAAAATAACAAAAATTGTCAAACTTATAAACTGAACCAAACCAACGTATAGTTTGAATCAAACCGAATTGATAATTTTGACTAATTCAAATTGATTATTTCAGTTTAAATAAAATTTTGTTCACCTCATCATACATCATTCTAATATACAATTTTTTTAACAAACATTATATAATTCCTTATCCTTTTTCAAATTTTGAATTATTGATTAGCTATCATTTTTTACTTGACAAGTGTACATATCTAAATTTTTGGAAAATGACTATTTAGGTTTAAACATTATTATCATGTGAAAAATTAGCGAAAATTTTTTATTTAGTTGGTATTTATTTTTAAAATAGTTAAACCGTTCAATTAGTTGGTAATTTTTTCAAGAATATTATCTAACAATCAAATTTTTTAAAAAATTGAATTATTTGGTAACTATTTTTGAAGTTTGAACATTATGAGCATTTAAAAAATATAAAAATTCTTAATTAAGTGATAAATATTTTAAAAATACTATCTCAAAAAAAAATGACAAGTAATAGTGCTTCAATTAGTTAGTAATTATTATATGAAAACTTGGAAAATAAAATATTTTTAATTAGTTGATAATTATTTTTATTATTATTTAAATATAATAATAATTTTAAAATTGCATGAGGGTATATGTCTTAAACTTTTAGTTTTTGAGAGACTTGTTGTAATACCCGAGAATAATTTGAGGACAAAAATGATATTTGGTAAAGGACATAAATGAAATTTTGAGAAAAATAAGACTATAGGATACATTAACACAGCTTTGGAAGACCGAATTAGTTAGAAGAAGTACCCCAGACCCTAGATAGCCAAGGAAAATAGTATATTAATGACAAGTGATTTAAATTATGATTTTTAGTGATAAAAGAAATGAGATCGAGAATAGTTTTCGGTACAGTGAAAATACAGCTGCCAATTAGGTCGTATTACCGAATTATTATAAACGATGTCCAAAAAGTCAACGAAGAGTGTCAAGAGACTTGTGTTGTGTTGAAAAATATATGTATATATTCCCGAAATCTCGAGTTAACGCACACTTGAGAAAAGTGAGGCGTTACAGTTGGTGTCAGAGCGAACTAGCAAAAACCCCAGTTGGAGACTCAGGAGTACTAGTGGAAATTGAGAATAACTGAGTCAGTAATGGTTAGTGTGATGTGATGTAATCTAGCTATCAAGATAGGTTGTAAATAGGTTTGAATCATTGAGGTTCGAGTATTATGATGGTTTGGTTATTTATTAGAATCATTAAGGTTCAAGTATTGATGTTTGCCTTTTTCAGATGGAGATGACTCGAAGAATCATGGATCTCAATGAGCGAGATGAGGGAAATGGTAGTAGCAGTCATTGTGGTCGCTCAGTAAGTCGCGCCACAAGCAGTCTCCGTAGTCGCTCAACGAATCGTACCGCGAACAGTAGGAGACAAGAAGAGCAATCAGGTCCTAGTGAGAATAGACTTGATCGAATAGAGTGGATCTTAGAGGGCGTGCTGACACATGTAACAAGGAATGAGTCGCCAAGGTGCACCCCCCATGTGCTGGATCAGTATCGCCGGTAAAGACCCCCGGTGTTTAGAGAAAAAGCGGGAGATGACCCCAGTGCAGCTGAGTACTGGATGGAGCAAACTGAGAAGCTACTCCAACATCTGCAGTGTAGTGACAAAGAGAAGGTTAACTGCGCTACATTCATGCTCGAGGAAGAGGCTGCACGATGGTGGCAATTAGCCCAGCGGGCCTTATAAGGGACACCCAGGCAAGCAGCACAGGATCTAAGGCCGAGACAAGCTCAGCCGATAACCTGTGAATCATTCAAAGAAGTTTTCAATGCTAAGTACTTTCCTCAAAGCTGGAAGAAAGAGAAGACTTGGGAATTCATGAATTTAAGGCAGACTGACGAAATGTCAGTAACTCAATATGATGTCAAGTTCACTCAACTGATCAGATACGTTCTTATGTACGAAACGGACGAAAGGCAGAAAGCGTAGAAATTTGTGGGTAGATTAAAAGTGGATCTACAATAAGCCCTCGGCTCATGTACCATCATCACTTACAACGAGGCGCTGGACAAGGCTCTGACCATCGAGATGAACCTACTGCGTGTAGGACTGATAAGATCTGATGAAAAGAAAAGAGATTTGAAAGGCATGGAGCATAAGTCAGGAGGAAAAAATTTCAAAGATAACAAACCGTGTCCCCGATGCAATAAAGAACACCCACGAAGAAATTGTTCTCAAGGGCATATCACGTGTTTTTCATGAGGCAAAAAAGGACATAAGGAAAAGGACTGCCTTAAGAAGAAAGATGTACCTCCAACTGGGAATCGAACGGGAATCACATGCTACTTGTGCAATCAACCCGGTCACTACGCTAGTGAATACCCGAAAAGACTTAAAATAACATGTGAATGGTTTACTGTGAGTGTTCATCCTTATGGCTTAATTTATTGCGATGGTTGTCCAAACAGTTATTTACACGTGCATTAAATCTCGTACGATAAATTGCATACATCGAAATGTTGATTTTAAGTTATGCATGTTATGATTTTCGACATTGGCTTGTTTTGTGTTGTCCATGTGGGACGTGGATTGTTAACCTGTGACGTAGCCTTAAGTGATAGTACTCGGGATGCATACCAAGGATTAATGCTAGGTGACCCTCTTGGGACGGGGTTGAGACGGACTTCACCCTACGGTACTCAAGTGGCGGGGCTGAAAGTGGACACCACCCCGATTGTTGGCTCAAGTGGTGGGGCTGCGAGTGGACACCACCCCAGGTTCCTTTGAGCAATAGCATTAATGTCGAGGTGACGTCGATTCCGAGGATAGTGTTGATGTGGTACTCTTGTGGCTAGGGTTGCGTTGGGTTTTGGAATGCTTTTGAGTAGGAGCGTAAAGCCTAACAATGACAATGGGGTGATTCCCGGGTTCATATGTCGAGGTTGTCCCTCTTAAGACGGATTGAGTCACCAATGGGTCGATGTGGTCGTGTCGCCTTTAGAGAGATTGCATTTTCCCCGATTAGGGCTAAGTGCTTCGTGGGATTCTCTTAGGCTGGTGCATGTCGGGATTTGTCGGTTTTATATATGATTTTGCATATATTCATGAAATGTTTTTGAATTCTCACTTAGATGATTCAGCATTTAATTTGGACTATGTCCCTGGAATATTCAAACATTCCAGATGAAAGCAGTGGCGCCAAGGGAAAGAATATCATCAAGATGTAGCTGCTACGTTTAGATTTCATAGGTTTTTGTCTATAATTACGAAGTTCAGAGGTTATGTAATATTTTGATATTTTCATGTGAAACATCGATCTGGTTATTGTAAAAGGAATTATCGGTTATATATATATCATTGAGGTTTCGATCTTGCTTCTGCTGATGTGATTGATAATGCCTGTCTTAGTCTATTAATTATTAAATTTTAATATACTGAGAAGGTATGATCGGGATTGTTAGAAAATGATTATGATGAGAGTATGTATATCAAGAGATTTGTGTCGTGTGTTTGATTTTGAAAAAAAAAAAATATTTTCGAAATCTCGAGATGACGCGCGCTTGGGAAAAATGGGGCGTTACAGTTGGTATCAATGGAGAGGTCTACCCTGGCTTGGCAAGAGATGACGAAGAAACCCATCTGACAATGACTAAAGGTATGCCAAGTTAATTCAATGTTATCAATTTCTGTACCATCATGACAGATGAGTTAAAGTTTAATGTTATCAATTTCTGTGTCATCGTGACATATGCATTAGTATTAGAGTCGGTTGGGAGTCAATGAAATGTATTATGAGGACACGATTGGAAATAATAATAAGTATTATGAATTATTTTGGGATTCATGTAACTGTCTGTTTAGAGCTACAACGGGATAATCCGAAAAATAAAAGACGTGTCTGGTAAGCTCGGATCATATGGAGATATAAGGCATGAATAATTGCTAAGAATTATGAACGGTACTGAGGACATTTCAATTGGGAGTCATTAACAATAGCAGTGATACAATTATCACGGACCAAATTTCGAGGACCAAATTTTTTTAAGGGGGGAGAATGTAATACCTGAGAATAATTTGAGGACAAAAATGATATTTGGTAAAGGGCATAAATAGAATTTTGGGAAAAACAAGACTATAGGATACACTAACACAACTTTGGACGACATAATTAGTCAGAAGGAGTACCCCAGACTCTAGATAGCTAAGGAAAATAGTATATTAATGACAAGTGATTTAAATTATGATTTTTAGTGATAAAAAAATGAGATCGGGAATAGTTTTTGGTACAGCGAAAATATAGCTGCCAATTAGGTTGTATTACCGAATTATTATAAACGACTTCCAAAAAGTCAACGGAAAGTATCAAGAGGCTTGTGTTGTGTTGAAATATATATATACATATATTCTCGAAATCTCGAGTTAACGCACGCTTGAGAAAAGTGAGGCATTACACTTGCAAAATATAAAATAATCAAAAGCATAAATATCTCTCGTGCATGTCTTTTGATACTTAAAATAATTTGTAAAAGAATATGTAAAAATAATAAAAATATAATTTATATGAAGTTATTGTCATATTTCAATCAAAGGATACTTTATATATTCATAGAAATTGAGATTGTTAGATAGAAAAGTATTTAAGTTTTTTGAAATTATTTGTTATGAAACTTTAAAGAATATTTTAGAGACTAATTAACGTATTCTTAAACTTATGAAAGACTCTGGAAAAGATCTCTCGCAACTACTTGAAAAAAATAATTGGGAAAGTCTAGAGATGGGAACTCGGCCAGGCGGTCCATGGGCCGGCCCGACTGGCCTGCCTCATAGCCTGGCCTGGCCCATCAAACTGGCCCACTAAAATGGCCGGCCCATTAAAAAATAAAAAAATATTTAAAAAATTATGTTTCTTGTAAATATAATTTTATTGTAATGTTTGTAAACATAATTTTAGTGTAATTTTTGTAAACATAATGTTTACTATAAACATCATAATTTTACAAACATCAAAATTATAAGTAAACATTAATATTAGTTACATTAATATGTTTATTAATGTTTACTAAACATATTTTAAATATTAATATGTTTATTAAACATATTTTAAAAAATATTAGTTACATTTGAAAAAAATAAAAAAATAAATTTAAAAAATTATATATAAAAAAATTAAAAATAAATAATTTATGGGCCGGCCCAAATAGCCAAGCCCACGGGCTGACCCTGCCCAATAGGCTCACGGGCTAGCCCAGCAGGCCCATGGCCCTGCCCCACCCACTTTGGCCCACTTATTAAGGGCCACAAGGTCGTGTCGAGCTTATGTTTCCATTTTCTTGGTCTGACCCGTTTTTTTCGTGGGCCAAATTCGATCTGGCCCACCAAATGAGCAGGCCAAGCGAGATGCGGGCCGGGCCAACTCGCCCATTTCCCATCACTAGGAAAGTCTCCACTAGCAATGCCTTGAATTTTCCTAATTAGATTTTATATTATTGGACCTGTTTTGCACTTGGGCCCATTTCCTCATATATAACCATTTTAGAAATGTTTATGTGATGAGTTCAGGCTAATCATTAATCACCCAATTGAATATAACCCCATTTTAACAATTAGAAGAATAGATATATAGTTTTAAAAATTATTATCATATCAAAAATTGAAAAATAAAAATTCAATTAGTTAATAATTAATTTAAAAAGTTCATATCAAACATCATTATTTTTCAATTGAAAAACAAAAATATTATATATATTTTATAAAAATTACTTGGATTTATCTTCATTTAAATATTACATCAAAATTCATCTTTATTTAAATCATATACAAAGGGCTAAGATTAAGATTAAGATTAAGATGTAATAATATCCAAACACCATCCACCAAATATGGTTTGAAAATCTTTAAATTTACTAAATATGATGAACATGAATGCGACTGTGATTAGCATCTCTTTGAAATTGAGGCAAATCTTGACTTTGGTGTTGACAGCTGTGCTGTTGTCATCGTTCTTCACAAAGTATATGGGAACAGGAGGAAGGTGCAGACACAAATCATGATGCAAGAATGTTGGGTTTGGATTATGAACTCGAGGGAGCATTTGTTTTAATTTTCAAAGTTGAAATCAAAATGCTTAGCAGGTTTTGTATGATAGTCGCCAACGCCAACCGAAGCGGATATAGACAGACGATGACACCACGGAATTTGGCGCACTCGCAGAGATAACCGCAAGAGGACAAAATCCACGGAAGGCAACCAATCCAATCGGCCATCCTAATTGTTTAGTCGGTGGGGACGAAGAGCTCGAAATATCCCATCACATCACAGAAGCAACCCCAGATTTGGCGGGTAAAAACCCAGATTCCCAATTGGGTTACGGATTGAGAATACTTTTCAAATTTCAAGGTACCTCAATTTCTCTATCTCTGCTGGGCTTTCAATTGATTTTTCTTTTTTGTTTTGAGGTTTTGCTGATTGGGCAATGATCCATCACTTGTGTTTTCGTACGTGTGGTGTTGAGAAGGTATGGATTTGGACGTTGATTTGAATCCAATTCGTGTTAGTACTTGAAAGTCGTGTCTATTAGGGGGGTTTTTTGTTTGATTATCAAGAAGAAACTGAGATAAAACTTGTTCTTTCTGCTGGGTTTTAATTTGATTATGAAGAAGAACGAGGGAAATTTCGGATCATTTTCTGGGCTTTGATTTGATTGTAAGGAAGACACTGAGGGCACACTGGGTTCATTGTAATTCAGAATTTTGGTCTCCGGTCGTGTTTGGAGATATGGGCTTTTCTGTTTAATGCGGAAAATACCTTTTTTTTTTAATTTTTTTTGTGGAGTGGTTTTGGTGATTTCCGGTAGTGAATTGCATTTTGCAGGTCATGCCTTCAACGGTTTTCGAACTCAGAAAATTGGTCCACTTTTTCTTTTAGGGTATTGTGAAGGTAGTTGGGCACTGGAGGATCAAATTGCAGATGACGAAGTACCTGCAAATTCTGGTCACAGAAAAAATTTTTGGTAACAGGTTCTGTGGACTTTGAGAAATCTTGAAAGTGGGTTGAATATCGGAACTAATCTCAGCATTTATTTTGTTGAATTGCAAATTAGTCTGAGGTGATTCAGCAATATCCGTTTTCTTGTGAATGAAGAGGAATTTGAGCAGGAAAGGAGATGAAGTGCCAAAATAGGAGATTGGAGGTACAATGAATGGAGGTTCATTTGGTTTGCGTTCAGGAAGTAATGGATCGCTGCAACAGGTGCAGAATGGCATGTTACAGAGTCAGAGTTCAGTCATCCAGCGAAAACCTTCTAAGACGTTGCTTTCTGGTTCAAGGGAGAAGGAAAGGTTTTTCACTTTTATCTGCAGATGCTTGGTTCGAAGAAAAGTTGGAATGCTGATTTTGGTTGTATTTGCTCTCTTGGCTTTTGTAGTAGGGTTGCTTGCGGTGAATAAAGGTTTCTTTCTCTATCTATTTTCTCCCTCTGTCTTTCTCCCCTTTTGCTCCGATTTTTTTTGCATTTTAAAGCCATCCAAGCAGCGTTTAATGCACGCTTCATAGTCTTTGTTATTTGCAACTATTTATGGTCTTTGTTCTTGGATTGATTAATTTAATTTGATTAAGAAGTTAGGAAAAGTTTTTTCTTTTAACTTTCAACTTATTTTGTTTTAAGTATTTTTGCTGGTATTTATGGCTTTCGCATTTACACACCAATCAGTACAGAGGATATCAACTGGTTGTGTGACTTAGTCTGATGAATTTTAGACAGAAGACTGCAGCGTGTGAGTAATGATCCTACTTGACAGTGGTATTCCTCTTTACTACAATTAGTTTAATTTATTTGGATGTGTGAACTGTGAACAGATTTTCGACTTTGATTTATGGACGTATTTATGAGCTATGACATTATGTTAGCCATATACGATGACAACAACCACTAGCCTTGATTCCACTAGTTGGGGTTAGCTACATGAGTTCTAGACATCCAACCATCTTTATTCATGGCCATATTATTCGTAAAATCATTATATCTTATGTCACGTTTAAGGGTTTCCCATCACATTTTATTTCTTCTTTCATCAACTTTTTCTACTACGTACAAACTTCATCCATTTCATTAACTTGCCTTATAGATGCATTTATTTGTCTTCTTCTTATATGTCTAAACCATCTTAAATTTTGTTTCCTACACCTTATTAAGCTTCACTCCAGCCTTATTATGTATAATATCCTTTTTTTTATTTTGTCATTTCTTATATGGTCATACATCATTATGACATCCTTGTTTTAGTTATGTTCATGTTTTTCATACGTTGGTACTTAATTGGCCAACATTTTGAGTCATACAAAACTATATTCTTATATTGTATGACAAAATGTCTGTTTTAGATTTGAAGTGACTTTTTGTTCACATAAAATGATGGATGCATTTCTCTACTTCAACCATCTTGCATTGATTCTATGAGTAGCATCCTCCATAGTTTTTCCTTCTTTTTGAACAATTGATCTTTTCTTGAAAGAACTTGATCTCCAAGTCTCACAATGACATTATCCACCTTTTATTTTTAATGGACTTACATTTCACACATTCAGTTATTGACTTAATTTATAACTTTTGGGTTCTAAAGTGTTTCTTCACAATTCAAGTTTATTTATTTCTTTAATTTTTGCTATTCCATAATTCAAGTTTATTATTCACGCTCGCAAGAAAATATTGCTTGCAAATGTCATTCACTAAGTTACTTCTTTCTAGATGTGCTTTGTGAGTAAATCCATCACAAGATTAAAGAGGTAAGGGCTCAATGCAGATCTTGATGTAATCCAATTGTAATTGAAAAAGCCTCATATCTCTTCCACAAGTTGTAACACACTTTTTTGCTTGATGATACATCATACATGTCTTTAATAACCTGTATATAAGCAATCTAAAATCATTTCTTCTCTAATACCTTTCATAAGATTTCTCTCAGGACTCTGTCATAGGCTTTTTTCAAGTCTATAAATACCATAGACAAATCTTTTGGTTTATGTCTGGACTTTTCCACTAATCATCTCAATAAGTAGATAGATTCTAACCTATTAGGCGTAAAACCTAATTGATTTCCAGGGACACTGGTTTCTCTCCTTAACATGTACTCAATTAACCTCTCCTTAACTCTCATATTGTGGCTCATCAATTTGATCTTTAAATAATTTTTACAACTTTGAACATCTCAGTTATTCTTAAAAATAGGGACTAAAGTACTCTTTCTCCACTTGCCCAACATCTTTTTTTTTATATATATTTATTGGATCATATTAAATAATTTCCTTAACCAAAAAATGCTTCATTCTCCCATGCATTTTCATGCTTCAATAAGGTTATTATCTAGCCCAATTGCTTTACTATTATTTATCTTTTTCATAGTTTGCTTTATTTTGTTTATACAAATACGTCTATAGATATATAATTTGTTTGTTTTGTAAGGTGAATAATATGCCCTAATACTTATTTCTCCCCCTTCTTCTAATAACTTCAAAGAAGTACTCAATTTTCCATCTCCTTGACTGCACCCTTGTTTTTTAGCACACATTTTTATAGGCTTTTGACGTTACTTCACTAACTGCATTCTTTGTTTTCTTTTTTTTAAATCCAAAATATAGCTTTTAAAGATTTCTTTGTTATAGCATGTATGTGAATTGATTTTTCTTGTACTTTCTTATTCCACCTCTAGGATTCTTTTTGTTTTGGAGCTTTTCCATTTGACCCAACCAGAACCATTTTTTGTTGTATTTCAAATAGGGGTAGCCATCTCATTCCACATTCTGTTAGTCTCTCCTTATTTCACTACTCCCCCTGGAACTGCAAACCAGATTTTGTCTTCCAGATGCGGTTGTTTTGCATCCCTGGATCAGTCCCCAAAAATGGAGATCTCAAGCCATGTATGAACTTAATTAAAACACTTTAAAACTAGGGGGGAAACTTAAAGTCCAAACAATTTTCAAATAAAATTAGAGAAAGAAAGCTTGCCTCCCTCACTTTCTTGTATGTTCTATTGCATTTCGAATTATATTTGAACCTAGCTTCGTTTGCATGGGAGTGTTCAATAATAAGACTAGAAAGGAATTAGGCCTAACCCCTTACCAAAAAATACCAAACTATCAATCCAACTAATTTCAATATGTGTACAATTATAAAATGTATCACTATCCGGAATAATAAACCAATAAACCAATTATGCCTACCCACTTGTACCACAAAATTAACATACTAACGTACCCCATACCTGTTCTTGTACCATGACCAAAAACTTACTGCATTTTTGGTTAACTATGTTTGTTTTTCACTTTTTAAATCCCACAATTGGATTATTGGGCTTCGTTTTGTGTCATTCTTCCTTCTTCATTTTTCGATATGGACATCAGGGACTAGTCTATGTTTGAGTGATTAGGCATTCACCCATTATAACTCTACAATCCTTACAACATAAGCGACTATTTTGTCTCATAAGAAAGTAGTCTATTTGGGTAGTTGATAGGCCACTTTTGTATGCGATCAAGTGTTCATCCGACTGCTGGAACATGGTGTTAGCTATGATGAGCTATGTTAGCCATATATCCATTTATATTTATATTGGTAAGTACGAGGTTTCATATTATCAGATGGAAATAATGCTCCTACTATTTCCTGATTCCATCAAAGTTATGAGACTGTACTTCCTTTTAATCTACTGTGGTACTTCTAATTTCAATTCTTCTTTGTTATTTGTTTTGTCTTAATATGTTGAACTGATAACTTATAATGGCTTGTTTCATCAGAAGATGCATCTGAAAATTATAGTTCCTACCTAATGCAAAGAAACACAAATTCTTCCATGGTGACCACTGTTGCAGTATGTGGTGAATACAACAGATGGCTCCCAGATATGCGTCATTCTTCTGCTGCTTCTGTTATTGCAAACTCTGTTTCTCCTATGGGGCATCCATGCGACAATTTTGCATTTCCCCCTCCTCCTCCTCCTGGTGTTAGAAAACGGATTGGACCACGCCGTAAGTTTGTGTCCTTTCGATTGGATAATATTTTACTTATGGGCATAGCAATTAACTCTTCTAAGTGTTTTAGTTTCTGAAAGGATATTTTGATTTTGTTTACATAATGGAATACCCTGCCCTTCAATTTGGTTTTGATAAAATACAGATATTGCGGGTGTATCATTATATTCTCTCACAACAAACATGTGATATACTTGCAGGGCTGAATGTTCTTAGTCTTAGGTTTGGATATGTACTAAGCCCTTGTCCAATACCATGAGTTTGGAGACTATCAAACCTGATTGTGTATATTTGTATAGCCCCCGCATCTAGCCAATGTCAAGACAGGTTCATTACTTGAACAATTCTGTTAGGATACATAACTCTGGGATAAGCTCAGCCCTTGGGAACATGTTGACACAGATCCAAACTATCCCGGAATAGGATAAAATGAAAATTCTAGGATTATGTGACTTGGTGGATTGAGAAAGAGGTTTATATTGGGAATGGATTCTAAATAATAAAGGCTGTCTACATATTGAAGGCCTCTAACTTGAGGAGGTACATCATAATCATGATAGTCCGGCGTTCATAGAATCATATTATTCAGAAGTTGATGTTCTGCTGCCCCCTTTCTAGTCTTGTTGCTTTGACTTCTGTCTTCTTTTTCACATACCCATTATTATCGGCTGCTCTATATAATTATACAATTTGTATACCAATGATTTCAAACACCCACAGATATAAGTAGTTGTGCACCCCATCCTTCCTTGTTCTATAGTCAAAGCAGAAGTAATGCACATATAATCTACTGCAATTATAAGACCTGGAGTTCCAACTCTTTTTCCTCCTGTTTGCTTA
Organism: Diospyros kaki; assembly: GCA_036245055.1. Classification (NCBI taxonomy): domain Eukaryota; kingdom Viridiplantae; phylum Streptophyta; class Magnoliopsida; order Ericales; family Ebenaceae; genus Diospyros; species Diospyros kaki. Next base: position 39,327,935 of record BSEG01000011.1, read on the forward strand.
TTTGATTTGGTATTTTAGCATTAGTTATGTTGTTTTTACATATAGCTCTCAAATGACAGCCCACCTAGTTGGATAATCAGTAGCTTTCTAGACATATTTATCCCTTACAAAGTGATGCAGCTGCTGAAATTACTTCTTCTATTCTCTGTAATTGTCATGCCACAAAGTATGGGAGAAGTATGTTATCATGGCTTTCAAAATGAAGTGATGATTTAAGTTTATGTGAAGTTCATAAATGTGCAAAATATTGGAATTTGAGCCGGTGCTTCATCAATTGTGAAGGGGTCGGTGGAGTTGGCCGTTGAAGGAGGAATGTTGATTGAGTTGAACTGCCATTGCTAAACTCAGACCTGCTAGCATTTTATCTATACCTAAGGGTATCCAAGGTGGGAAGGATGAAGCATAGTTAAAACAAAAGTGATGAAGTCATAAGGTGTCCTTGTTGGATGGTGGCTGGATGGAGGCAGTATGCTTTTAAAGTGTTTTCTCTATTTGGTTTTTAAATGGTGATTCTTCCATTATAGGGACAAATCAAAGTTTTACAAGTGAATATGAGTGGGGGTGGGAGTGAGTAGAAAGGTAGGAGTCGTCAAATGATGGAACAGGAAGAGAGAGAATGTAACCAAAAGAACCATAAGAAAAAGAAAAGAAAAAGAAAAAAAGGGGAGCTAACAAGTTAGTGGGAGTGGGGAACAACTAGTTCACGTGAATGAAGGAACTGAAAATTTTAATATTTTAACTGATTCTAGAAACATGAATGTCTTTTCGATAATTTTGAGAGAAGGATAAAGGTGAACCCAGTGCACAAGGCTCCTGCATTATGGGCTCTGGAGAAGGTTAATTTTGAGAGAAGGATGCTTGGATAAAAGTACCAAAGAGAGTTAAAAGACGGATGTGGATGTAGTAGATTTCGTATCACATATTGTCTGCTTCAATTTGTATTAAAATAATTGCTATTTTCAAACACCATATTCACCTCAAGAAAATTAGTGGAAGAAGAGTCATCTTTATGGCAAACCGACATATATTCAAACTTGTTGCATATTCTAATTTTTCTTGGCACAATCTATTTTTGGCAAGGACCATTACTTTTTGGTGATTTGTCGTAATGTTCCTTTTTCTTTCAAAATTTCTTTACAACAACATATCCAGCCTTTATCCCACTATGTGGGGTCGGCTACATGAATTCTAGACTTCCATGTATTTCTATCGTTTGTCATATCTTCATTTAGATCTATATACTTCATATCGAACTTTAATGTCTCTCCCAAAGTCTTCTTGGGTCTACCTCTACCTCTTTTTGTGACTAATTGTTCCATTTCATCAACTCTCCTCACAGGAGCGTCTCTTAGTCTCCTTCTCACATAACCAAACCATCTTAGTCTAGTCTCTCTCATCTTCTCCTCGATTGGCACTACTCCTACCTTATTACGAATAACTTCATTTTTAATTTTATCCTTTCTTGTATGTCCGCACATCCATCTTAACATCCTCATCTCCGCTACACTCGTCTTTTGCTCATGCTGGTATTTGACTGCCCAACATTCTGAGCCATACAGCAAAACTGGTCTTATAGCTCTCCTATAAAATTTTCCTTTCAATTTTAATGGGATTTTACCATCACATAACACTCCCGATGCATTTCTCATTTTAGCCAACCTGCCTTAATTCTATGTGCGACATCCTCGTGAATTTCTCCATCTTTTTGAATCACTGATCCCAAATATCGAAAATGGTCTTTTCTTTGTAAGATTTGGTCTTCTAATTTTATTATAACATCATCCACTCTTGCATTTTTACTAAATTTGCATTCCATATATTCTGTTTTCTTTCTACTTAATTTAAATCCCTTAGATTCTAAATTGTTTCTCCACAACTCAAGCTTAGTGTTCACTCCTTCTTTTGTTTCATCCACCAACACTATGTCGTCTGCAAATAGCATACACCATGGCACATCTGTCTGAATATCTTTAGTGAGTTCATCCATTACTAAGGCAAATAAGTATGGACTTAGTGCAAAACCTTGATGTAGTCCTATTGTAGTTGTAAATGGTTCAGTATCCCCTCCGCATGTTCTGACCCTTGTCTCTACACCATGATACATGTCCTTAAGGGCTTGTATATAGGCTATTTTGACTCCTTTCTTCTCTAAAACCCTCCATAATATTTCTCTAGGGACCCTATCATAGGCCTTTTCTAGATCTATAAACACCATATGTAGGTCCTTCTGATGATCCCGATACCTTTCCATTAGGCGCCTCAGTAAATATATAGCTTCCATTGTTGACCTGCCAGGCATGAAACCAAACTGATTTTCTGACACATTTGTTTCTTTTCTAAGTCTCTGCTCTATTACTCTCTCCCAGAGTTTCATGGTATGACTCATTAACTTAATTCCTCTATAATTTTCACATTTTTGAACATCTCCTTTGTTCTTGTATATAGGAACCAAAGTACTCTTCCTCCACTCATCTGGCATCTTTTTTGATTTAAGGATCGCGTTAAATAGTTGCGTTAGCCAGGAGATGCCCTCTTCTCCCATGCATTTCCATGCTTCTGTTGGTATATTATCTGGTCCCACTGCCTTATGATTTTTCATCTTTTTTAAAGCTTGCCTTATTTCATTTGAACTTATGCGTCGATAGAATGTGTAGCTCACATTCCCTTCGGAGTTACTAAGATGTCCCAACCTAACTCTTGTGTCACCATCATCATTGAATAATTTTGTGAAATACTCCTTCCATCTCTCCTTAATCGCTCCCTCATTTACTAAAACATTTTGATTGTCATCTTTTATGCATTTCACTTGATTTAAATCCCGTGTTTTTCTTTCTCTTGCTTTAGCTAATTTATATATATCCCTTTCTCCATCTTTTGTATCAAGTCGTTTATATAGATTCTCATATGCTTTTGACCTTGCTTCACTAACAGCTCTTTTTGCTGCATTTTTTGCTTCTTTATAATTTTTTTGAGTTTCTTCATTGTTGCATTGATATACCGCCTTATAGCAAGTTTTCTTATTTTTAATTTTCAATTGCACATCTTCATTCCACCACCAAGACTCCTTAAGGTTAGGGGCTCTACCATTTGTCTCTCCAAGGACTACCTTCGCCGTGCTTCTCAGAGCATTAGCCATTTCTTTCCACATTTGGTTTGTTTGTCTTTCTCCATTCCATTCCCTTTTACCCCTTAATTTTTCTTTGAAGATTAGTTGTTTCTCCCCTTTTAAATTCCACCACCTGATTCTTGGATTTTGTTTTATATGGTTTTTTCTCTTCCAATTTCTTACTTGGACGTTAAGTACTAGAAGTCTATGTTGAGTAGTCAAACACTCTCCCGGTATTACCTTACAATCCCTACAACATAACCGATCCTCTTGTCTCATGAGGAAGTAATCTATTTGGGTGCTTGAGCTGATATTTTTATATGTGATTAAGTGTTCGTCCCGTTTTTTGAACCTCGTATTGGTTATAATGAGCCCATATGCCATAGCAAAATCTAGGATAGATTTACCCTCATTATTAATTTCTCCGAATCCATACCCTCCATGTACCTCTCTATATTCGTTTCCTTTTCTACCCACGTGCCCATTTAAGTCACCTCCTATAATCACTTTCTCTCCTCTTGGTATCATTTGTATAAGTCCCTCTAGGTCCTCCCAGAATTTTGCTTTTATCTCATCACCTAACCCCGCTTGTGGTGCATATGTACTAAAGATATTCATAGTTATTCTTCCTAGACTAATCTTCACCATAATAATCCTATCCCCTATTCTCTTTACATCCACTACCTCATCTATTAAGCTTTTATCCATAATAATCCCTACTCCATTTTTCGCTCGATCAGTTCCTGTGTACCATAGTTTATATCCAGCTTCTGATAAAGTTTTTGCTTTTTTCCCTACCTATCTCGTCTCTTGAAGGCACATAATATTAATTTTTCTCCTAATCATCACATCCACCACTTCCATAGCTTTGCCTGTTAATGTTCCTATGTTCCATGACCCAATCCTTAATCTATGATTTTGTTTTTGTCCTTGACTTTGGATTTGATTTTGTTTTTGGCCTTAACTTTGAATTTGATTTTGTTTTTGATTTTGATTTTGGTTCTGATTTTGATTTTGATTTTGGTTTTGATGTTGATTTTGATTTTGATTTTGGACTAACTTCTTTACCCACATCCGTCCAAGCAAATGCGGGAACCCTTGCTCATTTATCACTACATTCGGGCACCGATGCAGCGACCCTAACTCACTTGTCACTACACAGGGGCAGTGTAGCGCGTCGCTATGAAGGGTTACGCCCACGCCCAAATGTTTTTTCATAATTTGTCTAGAGTTCATGTTTTGGATCCGACTAAGTTTTACGTTGGCTGTCGGCTACCTAACACAACCCTCCTCCTTTATCCGGGCTTGGGACCGGCAGTGGATAACATCCCTAGGCGGAGTTTCTTTCAAAATTTCTTTACCATAATTAAATCAATTATTTAGGCTGGCCTTTCTTTTGTAATTTACATGAAAATTTGAATAGATTAACCTTTACTTTTAGCTTTAGAGATTTTTTCTTTTTCTTCTTTTCTCATGCCCATTGAGACAAATTAAGATAGTGTGTGATTTTATCAGGATCAAGTTCAGGTTGCTAATTTGTTTGACAACAAGAACAACATATCAAGCCTTTATCTAACTAGGTAGAGTCTGCTACATAAATTATAGTCGCATCATTTTTGTATATGGGTATGACCCTCATAATTCATATCAAAGAGTCCCCCACCAAGGATGAAGTATAATTCTTATTTTGGTCTTCTTTTCACATGATCAAATCATTTTAATTGTGTCTCACTGATAAATACTTTGATTTTTTTATGAACTAATAATTCTACGAATTGATAATTCTACATGTGGATGTTGTTGCTGTTGCTCGTGCAATAATTGTAGATGCCAACTTAATTTGATAGAAAGATGCATTATTGTACATAATTATTAAATTTACTATTAGATTCACTTTTCATGCAGAGTTGACACACCTAAGAAATACCATATGTCTAAAGATTATACCTCTTAATCTCGCATGGAAACCAAATTTTATAAGAAAAATTGCCTGATGAAAATCTGTAGACCGTGTTGGTCCCTTTGTTCTAGGGATGGCTTAGCTCCGCAGGGGGGGGGTGTTTCTCAAATTTTTGAATGATTGCATACAAGTTATAGATGTAATGCCAAAATAATTAACAACCACAACATTCAAACACAAAGGAGAACAGATTATAGTGGTTTTTCTGTGCCACTCACACCTACGTCCACTCTACAAGATCCAACCCAATCTTGCATTCCATTAATCATAACCACTGAAGTTTTCTCACCCAAGCTCACCTCAGAAACTTCAAACTTGTACACTCCTAGATTCACTAGCTCTAGACTCCACAACTTGTCAAGCCACCACTTGCCTTTACCTCCACAAATCAGGTTATAAAAGTTACAACAGAGTCCACAACCTGGACTAGAGATAGATAAAATGAAAGCACAAAACAAAGCAATATAAAATGTTGTAACCCTTGTTGATGGAGAACCAAAAACACTTCTCAGGGCATCGGCACTTGATGAATGGGTTCTTGTCAATGGATATGTCAATTTGCAATTTGACACTTTTGGGAGGGTGTATGGGAGGAGTATCAATGTGTGTCAATTGGTAGACTTCAAAATGTTTTTCAGATGATGTTTTTAAAGACTTATGGACTGTTCTTTTAGGTTAGGCGCTCCTCCTTATCTCCAATTGGTTGACTGGATGGGATATAAAGATCTTAAAAAATCTCGCAATCACAGGAAATAGTCATGAGGGCCCAATGGTCGATTGCCAGTTGACTGATGATCAACTGATAAATCCTTTGGGTTGATTATCCACAAGGACAATTGACTATTGGGTTGAATTATGCATTAGAATTCAATAAAAATATCAAAATCCTAAGAACAAAAAATTTAGAATTCGGTTCCTAGTACAACTTCACAAACATTGTGGATATAAAAAATTCATTAAAATCATTTTAAAAACAATCCGTATGAAATAATGAAAAATCGGAAAATTGTTTCCAGAATGAAAAATTTTCTTGTACCTCCTGTTGTATGGGCTAATCTCCCAGACATGGAAAAATTCCCAGGACCTTGACTATCAGATACAATAAATTTCCAAATAACTCCTATTTCTATTGTTTCATTCTTTTTCCATTTATTCACAGTATGTTTTGGCTTATCAAAATCAAACTTGGCTCGTTAGTCCAGTTGTTTCACTTGTTTAACATTTTGTTTACTATTTTTTTCTTAAATTTTGTTTTATAATATTTTTGTGTGTGTTTAGTTTCCATCAGTAGTCAAATCATCAGTTGGAGAAGAATGATTTGTTAGTGTTTCTTCTTCTTAATGTGCAGATGCCATAGCTTGTGGCTTGCATGTGTGAACAGTAGTATCTGTATTACCGTGGTTTTCTTAATTTTCTTCTTTGTGGTTTTCCTTAGCATGCCCTGTATGTTACCTTCCGGCGGAGCAGGCCAAAGCCAGAATGCCAAGTTTCCCATCTGTATCACCTGTACTTCATCATTTAACTTATTTTCATGAGGAAAATCCAATCAAAAGAGAACCACATGGAGGTTCTGATTTTGGTGGTTTTCCTTCTTTAAAGCAGAGGAATAATTCTTTTAACATAGAAGAGTCAATGACTGTGCACTGCGGGTATATTCTCTCATTATAATCCATCATTTAGAGTTCCTTTCTAATAATACATGTATTGAATATATCTCTTGACTAGCTGCTGGTGCCATCCTTTTTATCAGATTTGTCAAAGGCTGTAGACCTGGTTATCGGACTGGGTTTGATGTTGATGAAGCTGACCTTAGAGAGTTAGAGCTGTTCCACGAGGTCATTGTCGCATCGGCCATATTCGGTAGCTTATACATCTTTTAAAATTCAATCTTTCTTCTTTTACAAGAGATGATAATAATTCTATCTGCTTGCTGCCCTCTTAACTTTCATGTCTGATGCATCTTGTTGGAGTGCTTCTCACCTCTTGTTAATGTATGTGATCTCCTTTTACTCATAGTTTCAACGTTTTCCAGGAAACTATGATGTAATACAGCAGCCTGAGAACATTAGTGAAATTGCAAGAAAAAATGTTCGCTTCTATATGTTTATTGATGAGGAGACAGAAGCATATATGAAGAACTCTAGCCGTTTGGACAGCAGCAAGCAGGTAGGATTATGGAGAATCATTATTGTCCATAATGTCCCGTACATGGATCCAAGGCGCAATGGAAAGGTCAGTTCACTTTGTCTTGTTTGATTTCTTTCCTTTTTATTCATCTGTATGGCCTGTACGAGAATGTGCTTAAGGCAGTTGCACATTATAAAAATATCGAGAGTTTTCACTTAGAAATTATCAAAGACAATGTCTTGATTGAATACTAATGAATGTGTACAATATCTCCTTTTAAGGAGAGGATTATTAGCAAAGAAGGAAATAAATAATAGACAACATCCTATCATCCTAATTTACATTATTGTCTTTCTATATTTACATAATATTTACATAAAACACTGATCCTAGAGATCAGTCTTAATTGAGCATAATTCTAGCACTCCCCCTCAAGCTGGTTTGTAGATATCTTCCATAGCTAGCTTGCCAATAAGTTTATCAAACTGCCTCTTGTGAAGACCCTTAGTTAGAACATCAACAATTTGTTCGGTTGTTGGAAGGTATGTCATGCATATTACTCCACCATCGATCTTCTCCTTAATGAAATGTTTGTCCACCTCTATATGTTTTATACGGTCATGCAGCATTGGATTATGAGCTATAGAGATGGTAGCCTTGTTGTCACAGTAGACTTTTATAGGTACTGAATGAGAAAACTTCAGCTCTTCAAGTATTCGTTTGATCCACATTCCCTCACAAATTCCATGAGCAACAGCTCTAAACTCTGCTTTTGCACTACTTCTAGCCACTACATTTTGTTTTTTGCTTCGTCAGGTGACTAGGTTACCCCCAACAAAAGAACAGTAACCCGAAGTAGATCTCCTATCATCAACACTTCCTGCCCAATCTGCATCAGTGTATATCTCAACTTGCAGGTGACCATGTTTCTTGAACAGTAACCCTTTGCTAGGTGTCCCTTTTAGATATCTTAGGATTCTGTAGACCACCTCGAAATACTCTGACCCTAGTGAGTGCATAAACTGACTTGTCATACTGACTGCAAAAGCAATATCAGGTCTCGTATGAGACAAGTAGATTAACCTACTCACAAGTCTCTGATATTGTTCTCTGTCCTTCATTTCGTTAGCTTTAGTAGCCTGTAGTTTCACATTAGGCTCAATGGGAGTCTCCGACATCCTACAACCGAGTAAACCTGTTTCTCCAAGAAGATCACGAACATATTTTCTCTGATTGACAAAAATACCTTCTTTGGATCTTGCAAACTCCATTCCAAGAAAGTATTTTAGAATTCCCAGGTCCTTAATCTGGAACTCCTTCGCAAGTTTCTGTTTAAGGGCCGCTAACTCTGTCTCATCATCACCAGTTAAAATAATGTCATCAACATAAATAATCAAAATTGCAACTTTACCATCTTTTGAGTGTTTATAAAATATAGTGTGATCTGCCTGACTCTAAAGGAAGCCATAACTAGTAACTGTCTTTCCAAAGCGTTCAAACCATGCTTTTGGTGACTGTTTGAGACTGTACAAGGATTTCTTTAGCCTACATACTTTGTCACTCCCACCCAGGGCGCCCATATTATTTTAAAAGTTTTATATTGGCAGGGGCATAGTCGTCCTTCGGTGCAGGCCCAGATTATAATGCGTGTCATGGTGGTACCCGTTAGTGGGGGCCGGGGCGTCACAATGCTCGTCATGGCTTGCTTCAAAGATGCAAAGGCATGGTCAACGTCGTCTGTCCACTGGAACTTGTCTTTCTTAAGAAGCTGCATCAATGGCCTAGCAATGGCCCCATAATGCTGCACAAACTTTCGATAGTAGCCTGTAAGGCCCAAAAATTCGCACATTTGGGAAACATTCTTCGACTTTGGCCAAGACTGAATGGAAGTAATCTTGTGTGGCTCTACCTTGACACCTTTAGGGCAGATCCTGTACCCCAAGTACTCCAACTCTGTCTGCCCAAAAGTACACTTGGACAGCTTGATGCAGAAACTCTCTCGGGCCAGTATGCTCAAGACTTGCTCCAAGTGCTGGTCCCTAGTCTTCGAATACACCAAGATATCATCAAAAAATACGAGCACAAACTTACATAGCATGTGCTGGAAGATATGATTCATGGCTGCCTGAAAAGTAGAGGGTGCATTGCACAGGCCAAAGGGCATGACCAAGTACTCGTAATGCCCATGATGCGTCTGAAATGCTGTCTTGTGGATGTCTCCCGGGTGCATCCTGATTTGATGATAACCTGCCCGCAAGTCTAACTTGGTGAAAATAGTGGATCCTGCTAGCTCATCCAGCATGTTATCAATAGTTGGAATCGGGAATCTGTCCTTCATTGTGGCTTTGTTGAGTGCTCGGTAATCTGTACAGAACCGCCATGTCCCATCTTTCTTCTTTACTAGCAATACTGGTGATGAGAATGGACTGGTGCTGGCCCGTATCAAGTTCTTTTGTAGCATCTCTTTGACTTGCTTCTCAATCTCTGCTTTTTGATGGTGGGCATATCTGTAGGGAGCAACATTGATGGGTTGCTCATCCAAAAGTGGGATGCGATGATCGAAAAGCCAGCTTGGTGGCAGGTTTGTGGGCTCCTGCACCACTGTGGGAAATTTGGCCAAGACCACCTGAATATCTACTGATAGCTGCAACTCATCAGTGGATTAGAAACTGTCGGATGCGCGTGGCTGTGATGCTATCTGTATAGCATAGCACTCACTGCCAGCCCTAATCAGTTTCTGCACCACATTCACCTCTGTTGCCCTAGCAGTATCCTGCTGCATGGATAGGCGCACTTGTCGGCCCCCCAAAGTGAACTCCATGGCCATCTTCTTGTAATCAAATATCACCTTGCCCAGTTGGGCCAACCATTACACACCCAGCACTATGTCTACTCCAACTAAAGGTATGACATATAAATCTACATTAACATGGATGTGTTGGATTTTGAGACTTACAACTTTGCACTGCTGTGAGCATGCCAGGTGCTCCCCGCTGGCTACTCGCACCTCAAATGGCTCAATGGTGGTTGTCGGGATCTGTAGCTTGTAGGCCACTTTGGTGCTAATGAAGTTGTGGGTCGAGTCGTTGTCGATCAGCAGGCTGGCAACGTTGCCCTTAAGCGTCGCTATCACCTGCATGGTCTGCGGCCCTGCGGATCCTGCCAGCGCATGAAGGGACACCTCTGGCAGATCCTCGGCCTCCATCTCGCTGTTGGCTGCAGGCATGTCAAAAGGCATATGTGGGTCTGACTCTTCATCTTCCTCCTCTTCTAGTGGGTCTTCGACTTCGATCAAAAAGGATTGGGCCACCTTGCACTTGTGGCCTGGGGTGAATTTCTCATTGCAGTTGAAACAGAGGCCCTGCTTGTGCCTCTTTTGCATCTCAGCCCATGATAGCCGCTTGACACCTGGTGGGATGCGCTTGCTGGCTGCGGGTTGTGGCACAAGCGGTGGCTTGGGCTTGGGTGCCCCAGAACTGGATCCGGCCATAACAGGCCCTTTGTATGTTGTTGCCTTGCGCATGGCGCGCAGTTGATCATCCTTCAGTCGGGCAATATCAATTGCCTGGCGTATGCTGGTGGGTCGGTGAAGCTTTATCTCTATGGCGATGTCTGGAAATAGACCCCCAATGAACGCCCCGATCAACGCCTTCTCTGGCCAGTCATCAACTTGCGTGGCCACCCTTTCAAATTCCCGCTGGTAGTCCCTCGAGGATCTTGTCTGTCGCATCTTTGACAGGATTTCCTCATAGTCCACATAGTCGGTAGGGCCAAAACGGGTGCGTACCTCCTGTTCGAAATCCTTCCAACAGATGATTCTGCCTTGATTCTCGTAAGTGCGTGACAGCCACTGCCACCAATGGCTCGCCTCGCCCTCAAGGTAATAGGCGGCATACTTCACCTCATGTCTTGGGTCTTGAAAAATAAATTGGCCCTATTAAGCCACGAAATAGGATCCTCACCAGAAAATGTGGGAAATTGTAGGCGCGGTTTAAACGCTGGCCGGTTGCTTGTGGGGTTCCAATTGCTGCCTCTTCCATCTGTCTTGAATTCGCCATCAGAGCCCGAATCAGATCTTTGGCTGGTTGATGTAGTAGATCGCCTCCTGTGGGAAGATGAATGGCTACTGTTGTGCCTTGGTGCCTGTTGTTGTTGCCGCTCCACCAGGATGGTCAGATTCTGTAGAGATCGCTCCAACCGTGAGAATTTTTCGTCCATGGTGTTGGCCATGTTCTCCGGATTCTCTATACGGTCCTTGTGCGTCTGTCCTCCTGCCATTGTTGGATGACCGTTGGATAGACAACTTCTGAGAACGTCTTCCAAGCACCGAGCTTTGAAAAGAGACTGTGGGCAGACTCTCAACGAGAGCACCAATGATGGATGCCCTAGTTCTCGGAAGGTTGATTTCTGCCTAATTATCACAGGATAGAAGAGAGAAATCGAAAGTGTGAAGAACACTTTGGCAAATTCGTTTTTGGATTGATCAATAGCCTCAAATGAAGGGAGATCAAAGCCTTATATAGTGGATGGCAATGACCCCTTGGATGCTAAGTACATGAATGTAGAGAATGTAACTTAAGTATCTACATGAATATTGGCAATAATGAAATACATCAATGCTAGAAATAAAGGAAACAATTAAGGAAAACAATTATGTATCTAATAAAGGAGCTAGATCAAGTGAACTGACTTGGCTCTTGGTCTCCATCTGATGGTCTGGATGAAATGGGTTGATGGGCCTGCTGGACTGGGCCTGGTCTAATGGGCTTCATGCTGTTGGGCTGGGCTAGCCCCCTATGGCTGCACTGTGGGCTGACTTTGCATGTTGATGCTGGATTGAGGCCTCAGATGGCACCTGCTGGTCCACTGGTTGGTAGGTTGGGGCCTTACTTGGCGCTTACTTGGCGCAGCATGCTTGTCACTGCTATTGGGTTGCCGAGAACTTTCGCCAGTTGCGCCAACGCCCGGGCTGCTGTTCGAGTCGGGTGTGTCCTGAACCTCAAGAGCAAAGACTTGAGATCGTAACACTAGGGCCTATCAATTATGTCCTATGTTTCATGTAAACCATCCAAAAATTACCAAATTGGCTGACCTATTTATTTTGGGTTCTGATAACCGTTGTACTTTGGTTTTGATAGGGGAGATTGGGATTTTAGTTGGAAAAAATATACAAAAATTGTCCTACATGTTCTGAGAAATGTGATTTTATATGATAATTTGAAGAAACAAGATAGAATTGTTTGTGTTATTTCAAACTCTTAACAGTAGTAATCAGTACGTCTATTTTTATCATAAATTATAAAGCAACAATGTGGTATACCATATACTTAAAGTTAAGATTGCTTTGTAGTGTAGAAGACAACTTTTAAATTGGGACATCAATTCCATAATGACTTCGCTTAGAATGCTGTATGATTTTCTGTACAAGTGGGGGTAGGAAAAGACTGATTGTTGTGGAAGGCTTTGAAAGTGTAGCTCCTCCTGTGTTCATTGTCTCTGTCATGGTATACGTGGGTAAGGCCAGAGCTCTTTCCTTCATGGCAGTATGTAGACCTAAGTCTCCTCACAGGGTGCTCTCTTGCCCACCTTTTTTGAGTCTTTTTACGCAATGCTTCTTGAGCTCATTTCTGACACTTGATAATCTTAGAAAGAGGAGGAATTTAACATGTCAAGAGTACTTCTAATTCTATTGGATCACTCTAGGTATGCCCTTCCTGAATCTCCACATGCTGATCTCCCCTTCCTCCTAGATGAGACCTTCATATGGTTCTTGTGTCAGCTTTCTGAGGTTACACGTGGAACAAGTGCTGTTAAGTGTCAGCCCTGAATGTGGCACTTGAAAAGGACAAGGCAAGCCTATTGGGAACCTGGACAGAAAGAAGCTCAAGCATTATTCCAGCCTGGCCGACCTCCACTTGAGCAATATGCCTCACTTGAAACACTGATCTCCTGAGATGCAGCTCACCCCAGGCCTGCACAGGAGCTTGAGAATCTTCTTTTTGACTTTAAGGGGGTGGGGCTTGGAAGGATGAGATCAAGGGACATCAAGTCAAAATGGACACACCCATGATGAGGTCCATGCACCAAGGCTGGTAGTTCAGGAGACTGAGGAAGAAGTCACTGTCTCACAAGGAGGACTCTCTCTCTCTCCCCCCCCCCCCCCCATCCCCACCTGCATGTGGTTTAATCCTTCTATGCCCTACTGGACTGAGACATCAAAAGCAATCTTCATAATCAACCTGGACAACTAATATTCTTGTTTGGAAGACTTATTTAGAATCTTCTGTTTTATATCTGCTGGTTTGAGAAGCCTGGAGTTCGATTTTTATGTTTTTTCCTGTTTGGAGTTCAACAGTTCAAGCCAGCTATTTTTGTGGACTAAACAGCTTGTTGGAGCAGCACCTATCCAAGGTGAAGTCATAAATGAACTTGGGATGTTCCTTCTTGTATTTATTGAACATCTGGAGTGAAATGAGCAAGTATAGCTTTTGAAAGGATAGATAGAGTATCCGATTGTATTTTATAGGAGATTTTTCATTTGTTTTCCTGTTTTTTTCTTGGAGCATGTTCTTGTCTTATTATGTTGAAAATTTCAGGAATCTGTGCCTGCTCATAGGTATATAAGTTGTCATTTCATATATGATTTCATATCTCTTGTACTAATTGTGTAATAAATATCATTATGAGTGCCTGGAGTTCACACCTGTATCCCCAAACTGTACAAAAACATGATTGACAGTTAAACTTTAGCTTTCCTAGGAATCCACAAATGATAAGGGGAATTTTTTTTTTTTTTTTTTACGAGGGATGCAATGCGTATTTATTTATATAATAGCATCAACATAATAATATGAAATGCTGATAATAATTTGAACTTCTCCAAACTGAAAGGCATCAATAATGGATTTTATATCACCAGTAATGTTGCCATTGCAGATCCCAAAGCTTCTATTGCATAGGCTCTTTCCCAATGTCCGATATTCTATATGGATTGATGGGAAGCTTCAGCTTGTTGTGGATCCATATCAAATTCTGGAGAGGTGAAAACTTGTATTGTTTCTGTATCATCCTGTCGGAATTTTTATCTGGTTATTTGATGCAATATCAGAAAGGAGAAATCCTCTCTTTTCTATGTTATGTGCTACCTTAAATATTATTGATATACTGGTCAACTGAACTGTTATATTTAATATCTCTGGCATTTAATTCAGTCTGTCTTCTTTGCCTCTAATCTTTGGGTAAATGCTGCTATCTTGCAGCTACCAGAAACCAATGTGTTGTGATGCGGTCACCAATCAAGACCCGGTCCAAGACTGACCCAACCAAATCGAAACAGTATCACCAAAATAGTAGTGCCAGAATAGTATTTTAATACTTCATATGTTTTAGGATTCTACTTCATGTTTCTACTTGATTTAGGATTCTATTTCATGTTTCTACTTGATTTAGAATTCTACTTCATGTTTGATTAGGGTTTTATTTTTATTAGAATTTTAGTTGACTTTTACTTATGATTTATTTCTATTAGGATTCTAGTTGGATTTTGTTTACAAATATTAGATGGATTTGGATTAGCCAAATACTATAAATATGCCTAGGATCTAGAGTTTGTAATCAAGTTTTTCTCAATACAAATTTAAGTAATCTATTTGGGTTTACTTAGCAAAACAGTCTTGTTTTTGCGTCTTCTTGAAAGCCAAGCTTCGGCCATTGAAGTTTTTTTTTTCAGGGGGTTTATTTTGGTGTGTTTTCTTCACACTTGCGCTACACGTTGCGTCAGGTGGTATCTGAGCGGTTCATCAACCAATCAGATGGCCAATCTTGAAGGTAACGGTAGCAACTAGCCTTGTGACGGTGATTGGGGGCTGCCCGCGGTTTGGAGAGCAATCGAAGAACAACAGGAAATAACTCGTACAATGGAGCAGCAATTGGAGCGAATTTGCAACCAATTGGGCGTTTTACAACGAGTTAAGGATAATCGGAACCGGAGTAATGGCGTGAATCAAGCCGGCTATGTTAAACCGGGAAGACCAACCATTAATCCTGTCCTCATTAATCCTAGAAGACCAATGATGGATGATAGTGACGATGAGGATGATCTTGGTCGTATGATAGCCAACCCTAGTGGTAAAGGGGTTAGGAGGAATGCGCAGCAACACAACCATTGGGGAAACGATGAGTATAAACTAAAGAATGGCTTTTCGATGAGTTTGGAGCTTGATTTCGAAGATTATGTTGTCCCAGCAACCTCAACGTTTGCAAACTCAGATCTGATTTATGCTGCTAACATGATAGGAACTCCAAGGTTATTGACTCATATTGGAGTATTTTCCAGTCCCGAGGGCTCATGCATTGCTTCGCAACCCAAGGATGATGGTGTTTCTTCTAATCGGCTCGCGACTGTAAAGGAGATGGAGGTCATGGTAGCAAATCCTTCTAAAATTTATTCAAACTCTGGTATGGTTGAATTGAAGGCAATAGGAATATATTCACCTTCGCGATTACAAAAGCAAGATAGTCACGTGGGTCTCTTTGTGGATAGGGGCGTTGGATCTCCCAGGCTAGTTAACTCAGCTGCTGCTATAGCTGATCAAGTGCTTAGACCAAAGGATGATTCAAGCATCAATATTTTAAGCGATGAAAAGACTGCTGGTAGTCATGGAATAAGCCTTTATTCAAAACAGTTGCAAAAGAATGCTTTTTCAGGCAAGAAAAATCTACGAATGAATTCAAAAGCTGATGAGGAGTCAAAATCAAGAAAGCTAATGAGAGGAAAATGACCTGTGATAAGATCTACCAAATTAGAGAAGTGCTCAAGATGGAATATTCAACATCCTCAATCTAACAATAATAATACAATGGAGGTAGAGGGAAACAAACATGGCAATGGCTGGACCCATGCCAACGCAGATATGGCTAAGAAGGGGAGGAATGTCTTTTCTCATGTTCCCTTAGCAAAAAAGTTTGAGCGGTTCAAGAAGATGTCAAACAAAAGTTGCATAAATAAGAAGTACAAGGCGACAACTGACAAGCATAGGAAGCACAAGGTATTTGAGGTTGGAGATGAAGTCATAATATTTTGGAAGAAGGAACAAATTCCAGCAGGAAAGCAGAACAAACTCAAGTCAAAGAAGTATGGTCCTTATAAGATTACAAAGAAGATCGATGATAATGCTTATGTTGTGGATTTGCCTAATCATATGGGTATTTCCAAACATTCAATGTGGCTAATCTCTCTTTGTACTTACTGAACGTGGATTTGTCCTACCCGAATCAAAATTCGAGACTTAATTTTTTCTCAAGTAGAGGTGAATGATGCGGTCACCAATTAAGACTCGGCTCAAGGCCGACCCAACCAAATCGGAACAGTATCACCAAAATAGTAGCACCAGAATAGTATTTTAATACTTCTTATGTTTTAAGATTCTACTTGATTTAGGATTCTACTTCATGTTTCTACTTGATTTAGGATTCTATTTCATGTTTCTACTTCATGTTTGATTAGGGTTTTATTTTTATTAGAATTCTAGATGACTTTTACTTATGATTTATTTCTATTAGGATTCTAGTTGGATTTTGTTTACAAATATTAGATGGATTTGGATTAGCCAAACACTATAAATATGCCTAGGATCTAGAGTTTGTAATCAAGTTTTTCTCAATACAAATTTAAGTAATTTATTTGGGTTTTCTTAGCAAAACAGTCTTGTTTTTGCGTCTTCTTGAAAGCCAAGTTCCGGCCATTGAAGTTTGTTCTTTCAAGGGTTTATTTTGGTGTGTTTTCTTCACACTTGCGCTACAAGCTGCGTCATGTTGTTTTGTTGATTTATATGCATACTGTAGTAGTAGTTCATTGTCAATGTCCCCAAGTAGTTAGGACTTAGGACTTGGAATCTGAAGGCACTTGAAACATTTTACAACTTTGAAACATGGAGTTTTTAACTTACATGCTAAGGCTTGCAATGATGTGCCTATGAACCATATTTAGATCTAATTGATGTTGTCCCATTCAACATTGGCTATATTTGTTAGAGCTGATACCGGCCTTACATCCTACAAAATTGTTTCCACGGTAGGTGTGCGAAGATGGGTGTCTTTGACACGTCAAAGCTATACTCTGGTCTAGTGTACTATCACAAAATCATGTAAAAAATGTGGCTTTCTTTCATGATCTGCTGTTCACTTTTGCAGTTAAGGTTTATTCCTGCATTCTAAAATCTAAGGCCTGAGAATTTATACAATTATGGCTTGTTTGTCCTGGCTGAATTGATACCTCCCTATATATTTCATTGCTATGCATCATCAATCTAATTGTAAGAAGAAACTCCATTTCCTTGTGGAGAAACCTAAGGTTTATTATTGAAGTTTTACCATTCCGCTGTTTTTGCATTATTTTTGGTTCTGCAAACCTCAACATTTACTGCATCAGCTGTATCTTTGGAATAAAGTTCATTCTCACAATAAATATGAGTTACATTGTGCATGCCAACTTGTGTGATGCCTTTCCTTTTCAATTATTCAGGTTCTTGTGGCGCCAAAATGCCTCTTTTGCTATTTCAAGGCACTATTCACGCTTCAATGTATTTGAAGAAGCTGAAGCTAATAAAGCTGCAGGGAAGTATGACAACGCGTCTATAAATTACCAGATAGAGTTTTATAAAAAGGAGGGCTTAACACCATATTCTGATGCGAAGCTTCCTATAACAAGTGGTACGTCCATGATTCGTCTCTGCTACTTTTCTGTCACAAGATTGAAATTTTGCTTTATGTCTGATTTGCTGCAGATGTTCCGGAGGGGTGTGTGATTATAAAGGAGCACATACCTATCACGAATCTGTTCACTTGTCTATGGTTCAATGAAGTTGATCGTTTTACTTCCAGGGATCAGTTGAGCTTCTCCACAGTACGTGATAGAATACTGGCCAAAGTTGACTGGACTGTCAATATGTTTATGGATTGTGAAAGGAGAAATTTCGTGATACAGGTAAAATTACTGCATAGGACTTTTGGATTGTGCAACACTAAATGATTTACTTCATTTCTCTACCAACGTCCAATTTCTTGCTAAACTAGAATTATCTGTTGTGCATAATCAATTTTATAAGTTAGTTTATGAAACAATATAATGATATTTTATGCGCGCCAACATCATTGTCTAGCACTTCAAATGTTTAGCCTTTCATTTCTTACTCTTGCGTGAAAATGGGTGATTGGGTTGCTGTCTAAAGATCAATAGTAGTTACCCCACTTTGGTTATGTGAAGAATGTGGTGTTGTGTTCTGCGTTTCTTGTTTCCTATATACATATGATGCATTGGTCCTACACCATAGCTTTGGGGCAACAGTCTTTCTCTTAGCTTATAGCCCCATTATGTGAAATGGAGCTTTCACATGACTAAAAGGATTAACCTCAATAAAAAGAAAGAGACAAAAGAATGAAACAGTAGGGTTTCAGTTAAATTCTTGCATCATGTGCTAGACAATCTTGAAATGCATTGGAAACGTATAGTTCTCATTTACCTTTTAAAACCAATGAATTGATAAAACTTTTGTTGGAATGCCCAAGTCCAGCCCAGCAAAAGATGAGCAATTTGCCTAGATTATTGTGAAGAATTATTTTAGTTTATTATCAATAACTGCAATGGCTTTATATGTTAATAATATATCCTTTAACCTGCAGGCATACCACAGAGACATGTTGAATCAAATGCCTCCTCCAGTTAGTGTGACAAGTCATATTAAACCCGCTTTGGTTAGAAATGGTACGACCGGGAGGATGCCAATGAAACCAGCTTTGGTTAGAGCTGGTACGACTGAGACTGGGAGGATGCCAACGAAGAGGAGTCCTGTTAGACGGGGAAGAGATAGGCGATCTGGTTCAAGGCGCCATCGCAAAGTTGTCGTTGGCAATAGAGACAACATTTAAAAATTTGATTCTTTTTTACCTTTTTTCTTATTTGCGCAAACAAACAGTCTTTTTTCTTCTTTGGTTCAGATCATTCATTGTGCAGTGAGGATAATTTTGGAAGATCTGCTGCAGTGTGGTTGAAAAGAGAGAATGATTCCCATCTTCTTGTTTTAGAATCATTGATATGTCATCAATTTTTGTTTGTAAATACCAAAGAACTCAAAATAAAGGAAAATTCTTCTTGCCATTTGTGATGTCTTCCACGTAATTTCTAGCTAGATCGTCTGGGTTGTCGTCTTCTTGGGCTGATGCTGTGCTTGGATTAAAGAAAGACAGGTAGGTGTGGAAGTGAGCCTTGGCTTTCAACATAAATGGCTTGCTCAAGTCACGGATCAGCTGATTTCAGGGCTTTTCTAAAGTTGAAAACAATAAACAAAGATCAGGAGGGACATCCTAATTGGAAAATATGAAAATAACTCTGGAGAATCTCGTGTCTTAAGCCAAGATTAATGGGTATGATTATAGGTCTAAAATCAAGATCTAACTTAAAAGGATTATCACGTTTACATAAAAGATTTGGTTTAAAGGGTTGAATTTGAGCCCATATTTAAATCTAGGTCTATGTCACTTATCAAATTAGTTGGTAGATTCAAATCCAATCCTCTATATGATATGATTATGATCTTTTACTAGACTTGCATCCAATAATTCGTGTGACACGATTATTTTTAAGGTATTATATAATTATATTTCAGCACAAAATCTCTTATCTAGGTTAATGAATATGGTTGACAAGACAATGGGTTGGGGAAAGGACAGAGAATGAACAGGGAGAAGTTGATAAGTATTGAGGTTATAGTAACTTTCTTTTTTATATTTTTGACTAAAGTTGATTCTTTTTTAGTAAAAGGTTCAGTCTATATTGTCAATTGTGTTTTTGTTTTTCCTGAGTTGGCCTACATAACATTCAAACGACCATCCACCATATCCAAATCAATTATAGCGCTTATCCGTAAAGAGAAAATATCAAGAGATGAATGCCTGTTACGACAGCATGCTAATAATACATACAAGATAATATATTATAATATAAGAAGCTCTCTGCACAGAGACGAACAGAGGAGAGGAACCCAAGAGGAAGAAATATCAAATTTTTCTCTGGATGGGGTAGGTGTGGATCCACAGAAGCAAAGCAACCCCAATGCAATTTAAGCAAATCAGCACGCCTTAATGAATGGGTATGGCAATTCATTTCAGTTCCATTCCTGTCATGTAAAAGAAACATGGATATATATATATATGTGGGTTTATAGAGATGTACGCTTGTAATCGCCTAAAGAAGCTGAGAGAACTAAGAAGAGAGTCCCAGTCCCACGCCACTAGCGACAATCCTAAGAACAGCATGATCTTCTTTTTTATTCCCTTTACAGGTCTCTGCTTTTTGGGTTGTTGCCCTTGGTTCTTTGTGATTTCGCATTCCAAATCAAAGTGGACGCTCTTAGGAGCTTTCTGATTAATTGGTTCATCTAGCAATTCTAATTTTTGCAATGAGATTTATGGTCAGGATTTTGATCAAAGGGGTTCCTTTATTTCACTTGAATAATGGCCACTATTGGTTTACTTGAATCAGGCAATTCAAGTTCTGGTTTTGGCCGTTGATAATGCTCATCTGGGTTCTCTGTCATCATGAAATGGTGGTGCTAAGGGTTATAGTGGCTCTTGCTGATTAGCCTAAATTCTTGGTCCAAATTCTAGCTCGTGGGGTTGGTGGAGTCGGCTTGATCCAGTCTCCGGTTTGGTCCATGGCATCGCCTGGTTTCTTCCTTATTTGTATGCTCCACTCTATGTTTGCTCTGGCTTGCGGAGCCATGATGATGTTCTACACCAACGAGTTCTGTGTCTTTGGCCATGGCACTAAAATCGCCAGCACGCTCGTGGGATCAACACCCCACGATCAGCTCCTGATTCGAACTTCGGATTCGCTCTCCGGGTTACTCTTGTTTGGCATTGGGCTTCTCCTGTTCATGGTGGCATTTGTTGAAGACACAAAATTCCACGGCTTCTTTGCTAGAGGATGTGCTCTTCTTCATGTCGCCATGGCAGCCTGGAGGGTTCACTTCGAGAGGAAGCTCGAAGAGCTCGGCCACGATTGGCTGAGACAGATCGTTGGAGACATTGTGATGGGGCTTTCTTGGGTTTTCTTCCTTGTGTACTCATGGAGGGACAAGTATGACTAATCCAATCTCAATAAAACTGTAACTGAATCACTTCAAAACTGGAGTAGATCAGATAGACTCGGTTCTGGGTTCTCTCTCTTCATGCTTTATACATAAACTTGTACTCTTTTATGGCTCGGGTCCATGTTGGTGTGAACCTTCCTTGTAAATTTTGAATGAATCAGGTTCTCGAAATGATTTCTTCAGGCGCTCCTACCAATTTATTCTTCCAGTTTTCGATGATATTAATATTGTTCCAAACAAAGCTTTACCACATTCAATATGTTCTGCTTATATCGTTCTTTGGCACGAAGCATTCCCAATGTGCCTCGTTTGTTTCCTCTTTTTTAAGTGTAATTACCATTAGAGATTATATTACGAGAATCGATCTTATTCTTTATTATAGGTGCTCCTATTGAGATAAAATTTTGGTGATTCATTCTTAGAAGCCATCATTAATGCTCTTGTTATTTTTTTTTTTTTAATAATCAGTAGAGTCCATTTGTTTTTCAATAGTGAAAAGGAAATGTGACCATTTAATTAGTTAATTGAGTTTTTTTTATAAATAAAAATTATATTAAAAAATTGCAAAAACATTTGTAATTACAAACAAAGGCACACCCTGAACTTCATAATGAGAGTCTAACCTATGAGATCTGAAAAAAAAAAAAAATCACTAAAATAAGACTCTTAATACAACAATAACAACAATATATCTATCCTTTAAAAATACAATTTTTAATAGAAAGAAAAAAAATAGACACAAGTCATGGGGAATATCCATCTTTAACACCAATGGCCGATAAGGAAATTAGGTCAAAAAATCATCAATAGGATCCTTCTTAAGCATTAGATTAGGACATTTGCATGAAGTGTCGAGTATTGGTGTAGGAGCTCAATCAACCCCTTATTAGTCCTCAAAGAATGATTTAAGGTGCAAGGCATGCTCGTAATCTAAATTATTGTGTGACGTGAAGATCGATGCATGAGTTTAGTCAATTCTTGAAATTATATAATTTAAATCAACAAAGTATATAACTAACGTAACGATAAAATTATCAAATCATAATATTGAAATTATGGTATAATATCACTTAATTTGATATAATATCAATGGAGGTGGAGAAGTCATGGAATCTAACAAAAACAATACTTCCTTTCCTTCAAGGATTTATGAAATTATAATTTTTTTACTTGTAAAAATTAAAAGCTTAATAATTTCTCCTCTACGCGAGGCTTTGTGGCGCGTAATAATCCGAGACGACGCGCATGCCGCTGTTTCTTGCCGTCTGCTGCAAATACACTCTTTTGGGTACCCGTCAAACTCAAGAACAGCTTAAAGGTATTTACTTTTCCTGTTTAAGTTTATGTAATCCTGTTTCTTGAACATAGGATTTATCCTGATCGTGTTTTACAGCGATAAATTCGTGTTCCGATTGATTTCCTTTACTTAATCATTCGTCGGCACGCTTTTTTGACGAGGAGTTACCTTATGGGTACCTCTATAGTTTATGGGTTCTGAGTTATTTGTTGATTGGAAGAAAGGAAATTGGTCATGCATATGTCTTGGCTTGTCTGACAGGTGTTTGAGACTTTGATTGATCGTTTGCTTTTGATTTGAGAAATTGATTCGTCTTTTTCTTTTTTCTTTTTCGTTTTTGTGAGATTGGTATGTGCTTGAAAGTGGCATTAGATTGAGGCTTTCTTGTCCAACACTTCTGGTGAGTTGAGGAAATATTTACATGTTGGGGAAGTGGTTTTTGAACAAGCTTTGTTTTTCTCAAGGGAAAAAGAAAATGAAAAGAAAGGAAAGGAAATTTGCCTTGTCACGACCCAAAATCTGGGGCCGTGACTGGGACTACCCCCAAGACTCCAATAAGGGATAGCAAGCCTGCAATACACATAATTCCCTGCCATTTGAACTTTCAAATAATTTACAGAAATATTACTATCTTCTTAATACATAAATTGAAATGCCCATCGGCCCATAATTCATCACATCTCATGGGTTGAATATAGGGAGGTTTTATGTTCCCTTCCTATGTAAATTGGGAAATATTGGAACTCCTTTGGGGGTAGTGCCGGTCACGGCCCCCCGATTTTGGGTTGTGACATGCCTATATATAATTTAATGGACAACAATATATGTCTATTGTTTCGTTCCCCTTCTGAATGTATTTAGCAAGAGTTCATGCATAAGGCACTTTTTCAAACTTACTTCAAAGTTTGATCTTCTGTATTAAGATTATGTTTGGTTCAGTTTGAATCATTTCTGAAGTCTAAATAGAAGAAGAGTCCAGGCCAATTGATCCAGTTTGTGAAGGATATGGTCTTAAGCTTAAAGAATGGATTAAGGGCCAGATCATCTTCTATTTGATTTGAGAAAGTCAGGTAAAAAAAGTGTAAAATAATAATTTGATACCAAATTTTGACAAGATTATCAAATTTGTACTGAACTTAAAAAGGATTATCAAATCTACTCGTGCACTTATTTAAAGGATATGATCTTAAGCTTAAAGAATGGATTAAGGCCCAGATCATCTTCTATTTGGTTTGAGAAAATCAGGTAAAAAAAGTGTAAAATACTAATTTGATACCAAACTTCGACAAGATTATCAAATTTGAACTGAACTTAAAAAGAATTTTCAAATCTACTTGTGAACTTATTATTTCGTAACAAATATACACTACTGTCAATAAGCTCTCAAATGGAAGTGAGGGTCGTTAAACCAGACATATGTGACATGCTAATGTGTAAACTAAAGACCACCGTGGCAGGCATATGGTTTCTTGAATGAGAGGGCAAAATATAGAAGTAAAATTAGAAAGGGGAAAAAATTGTTGTCAGGGTCTGTAAAACACCTAACTATGGAGAAGAAGAGGGAAAGAGGGATAGAATGAAGGGAAACAAATGAAGCTCATATAAAGGCTCACGAGAGTACAGTTTCATTTTCTCCTCCACCTGTAAACTGAAGAACTCTTTCGCTGCTTCCATCATCTTCTCCATTGCTTCCGTTGCTACCCCATGATTATCACCTAAGATATATATAGACAAAGTACATACTTTCTAATTTTCTAGAAAGGGATGGCTGAAAATGATCAGAAATATGTATATAAGCAGTAAGGGGATGAATTGAACACCTGTTCTGGCAGCTTTGGCCTCTCCTTCTTTTCCTCTTGTTTCCCCCTTTTCTCGGATATTAGGCTTTCAAAATCAATTTGACCCCCATCACTACTTTTCCCTCTGAAATACACTCACCCGTTCAGTTCTAAGCAACATTTTATGCCACAGTAGCGATGCTTTGACACATCAGCCTGCCAGCATGTATATTGTAATGGCCGTGCATTTTATTCAACTTTTTGATGGTTACAGTATATATTTGTTACAATTCAGTATAAAATTAAAAATCTTGTCAAAGTTTGGTATTAAACTAATATTTTTTTTATATTAGCGGTACATTTTACCTGTTAGTTTTAAGGATGCTTGGATAGCTTACCCCATCTAGTGGGATTAAGGCTTGTGATTGTTGTTGTACTTTAAGGATATTGCGAGACTACGAGGAAGACTCAAAGATTGCAGCTTCACCTTTTTTGTGGAAAAATCGTGCCTCTAACTTAAGAAAGTTTGTGGCCTTGTTGTATGATGAATATTAATGAGTTTTGTACCTTGGATAAGGGATATAATGCTGACTACTTTTCTTTTGTTCATTCTTTATATGGAAGAATTTGCTATTGATGTATTCCTGATGCAAAATTGGAAACTCTGTTTTGCTTAGGAATTTAGTTAGACCAATGTTTTCCGCTACTCCCTTTTTCATTTTTCATAAAATAGTATATCACTCATCATTAAGACTTCCCTTTTTACCTGGGAAAATTAGTTGTCCAAAAATAAATAAATAAATAAAAACCATGTGGAAAATGTAAATCTGCATTTGAAGATTCCTTTTTGGTTCTATCTAATTTATGGCTCCCAAGTACTGTGATTAATTGGAACTTACCCTACCACAAGTTACTTTTTCATATCTCCACCTCCTTAATGATATATTCTCTAGGGACAATTGACATGAGTGAGCTGCCAGTGCAAAATGTTTCCTCCACTGTGGTGTTGTCGAAGACGCACAAAAGCCAAGGATCTACTATCACAACATCCGGGTCAGATTCAAAGCCAAAGAAGAAAATCTGCTGTGCTTGCCCTGACACCAAGAAACTGAGAGATGAATGTATTGTGGAGCATGGTGAATCTGCCTGTTCTAAATGGATTGAGGCTCATCTTCAGTGTCTTCGGGCTGAGGGTTTTCATATCTGAAAAAGATCCATGATAAACTTGACACAAATGCACGACCATACATTTTTGTAGCTCATCCTATTTATCTAAGGATTATATACACATTATTAGATATCTGTCTCGCTGAAAAATTATGAATAAATGAAGAGGACAGCTTCACTTAACTTTCAGATGACAATTTCACATTTCTTTATTTTGTTTTATTTATTTTTAGACTCTGCAGGTGTAACTCTTTTCGTGAACACGATGGCCATGCAAGTATGCATCAACAGTATACAATAATAGTAATCATGTATATTAAGGATTCCATCCAGTTTGGTTATGCTAAAAATGAAAGGTTCAGTCCCAGCTTACTTTTGATGGCCTCCTCTCTTATACGAATACGGACAATCTTCAAAATTTATCAGAAAACTTCCTAGAAACTTGTGCCGCCTTGCTTTATATATTTTACAGGATGAATAAGGTATTTTTGGCACTGTTTGAAGGGCACGAGCAATTTGTTTGTCCTGGACCTGGTTCCGGGTGTTGCAAACACACTAGCCCTTACAATACACTCATAGTAGTTGCTTTGTTGATAATGAACTTCGGTAGGAAAATTATTCCTCAAATCTTTGGGCCTAGCTCACTTTCTGATATTGCACTTCAGTAGGAAATATATTCCCAGGATGCTTTGGGCCTTTTCTCATTTACTAACGGTGACATGTTGTGAGAGCATTTCCAGGAACTAGAATCAGCTTTTCAAGCATGTCTAACCTGATTACACAGAAAGTAAGTTCAAGAAAAACCTTGAATATAAGGATTGAACCACGTTTTAGCATTGGGAACTATTTACAATAAGCGGAAATGTCTTGTCTTCCTGGCAAGTACAATTAGTAGAAAATGTCACTAACGTAAAGGATACAAGTTTAGCTACATCCCCCTTGCTCTCTGTCTGTGTCATTCTGAGCTCCATTTATTTCCTTTTGATCCCGCACTTGGGGGCAGACTGGACTAGGTTTGATTAGGTTTTCATGTGATTCAAGTAACACTGGTTGTTATATAGACCTTTTCGTGTCAAAATTTTCCAACCTGCTGATGAAATTGTCTGTTGTTTGAGCCCTTAAATGTTTGTACTTGAACTAGTCTTTCTTCTTTCTTTTTTTTTTATTCGTTAGTTTTGCAAAATATTGGATCCTTGCACCTTCCATGGGCATGCTTGGAGATGGAGAGAATGCATCTCATATTTGATTAGGAGAAAACACCCTAGTTACAATGAAATTGGAAGCAAAATTAAAAAAAAAACAAAAATCAAATTATTGCAATTCCATAAATGATCAATCATAAGAAGTCAGGCAAATTATATGCTAATAGTAATCCATTATAACCACACGGTCACAGAGTGACCATTACACAGATACAGGGAAACACATACACATGACACACAGGTGTTGCATAATAATTAAGAAGCACAACACAGAAAACAAATTATTCATCACAACACATTATTATGAAAGACTTGTAATCTCCCATTGAGTCACATTAGCTTATGTGCTTAATGATCACATGTGCAGTTCACACAAGCACAGCTGGTGCCGCACTTGCACGTTCCACCATTCTCAGCTGCTGGAGCATCCATGACAAAAGTCTCAACATGGCTGCAAAAATAAGACATCCATCATCATCATTCTTTAGCAATGCCTTCCAAATGCGGTCTCAAAGATTATATGTGCATAATATTTTTTCTGGGTGGCATCTGGTGTGCTTTTTCTTTCGTCCCTCTAAGAAAAGATTGAATTTGTTGGCTGACATGTTGGATCTGTTATATTTGATCCTTAGGAAACAAGAGGCACAGAATAAAATTTTCAGAGTATGATGCTTTGAAAGTTAGTTCTGGCAGTTTATATGGCTTATATTTTTCCTAGTCTTCCTTTTTTTCCATGTATACGGAGAATCCATAATAATTTCCTTCTTTATTTGATAAATAAAACAAATAGAACCACCAGAGAGAAGGGTACAAGAGAAAGAAGAGAGACTAAATAATTTCTTTTCTCTTAGTTTGACAAACTTCATCATCTTCATTTTGGTACCACCTTGGTTCATGATTTTGTGTTACCTAGACGAGGCCTTATTCCTCAGTTCATAGTTTTGGAAACAGTAATTAGTAATTACTATGAAGAACAGGTTCTATCTTAGCTTGCGTTATTTTAATGATCTATGAGTGTCTCAGAAGGGTAATTTTTATATGGTTTCTGAGCTCTTGAACTATCGGTTACCTCTTTCCAGTCTCAACGATATCGATGCCGTAGCTGTTTCCTTTCTTCCTGCAAATACAAAAGCATAATATTTAAATAAACAGTTGAAATATCACAGATCCACCTTTACACATGCATTAGTAAGAGGCAGAAAAAAGTATTGATGTACATGACTGCAACACATGCATATTTCGGTGAAATTTGTTAAATCTTTCATTTGGAGCTTTTCTTTGGAGATGTTGGCAGAAAGTGGCTGTTTTGTAAGTTTGCTATTCAGTTCTATGAAACTCAACCTGGTTTGGATTTATCATTTAAAAATATTCTAGTATGTTATGGTTCTCATTGGAACCAAAAGTTGTATCATTCGGATGTATAGCAAACATGGACACAGGTTGAACATAGCTAAGGTAATCATAGGAGCTGTTGTTGGAAGCACAATACTATCAAACTGCAGTATTTCTCTAATCAAAACATGAAAATAGGAAATATTTAGAGAAGTTCGAGACCCGATTAGAAATCATCTAACAGAAAGGGTGCTTTCAGACTGTACGAGAATAAGAGTTGATTACATGCATGAACATGATTAGGAACACGACATGAGCTACCATGGTGGTAAAGATAGTTGAGAAATAAGAGAGGAACACTTACGTACACTGGCTGGGGTCCTGGCAGTCGCAGCTGCTACACTTGTCCGACATTATGAGTGAAATTAGTTGAGAGAGTGGAAGTTGTATAGGAGTTTATGCAACTGATATGAATGCTTATGCCTTTATGCTCTCTGCTTTGATCTCTATTTATAGATAGAGGGAAGGTGGTGGTGAAACGGTTTGAATGCAGTATGGTCACCGCGTGTGGACCTCAAGGCATGAGAGAAGCACACGCCACTGCAAGAAAAGTCTGAAAGGAATCTCAATAATGGATAGGTGGCCTTCTATTCTCCTCTGACGTCAACTTCATTTCTCTTTAATGGAGCAGGTCATGTGGAGATATATCTTCTGTAAATTTGATAGGATTCTAAATTTCCAACAACAACAACAACATATCCAGCCGTTATCCCACTATGTGGGGTTGGCTACTAGAATTCTAGACTTCTAAATTTCCAAAAAAGAAAAAAATATAGAAGAAGAAAGTACGTTTGATCTTACATGCTGCCCTGGTCCCAATTTGAGTGGATTGGATTTACACAGCACCACCCTCCTTTCTTTATTTGGTCTCTATTCACTTTTTCATCTCTTCCAGTTAACAAATATTTTGGGTATTGGCCTAAGGTAGATCTAAAGCATTGGGGTATTGGTGATATGTTGCTCCAAACTGAAAGTATTGTTTTCTTCTTTTATATTCCCGGTATCAACAAGGGAAAGGATGTGTACAGACACGATTCTTTCCCGACTCTAACGAAGAAGGGAGTCTCGTGCATTGAGAACATTCTTTTTCGTAATTATTTATAAGCCTTAACAGTTGAATCAAGATCTGGATGAAGAAATTAAAGTTGAAAAAGAATGGGAACCAAACAGGCGGGATGCTGGCCACAAGTTGTGGTAAACATCATCTTACAAGAACTAGTATTTGCTTAAACCAGAGAAAATTGCCGAAAAATGTTGTGAATGCGATTTCAGTATCTTTTCCTTTCAATGATGAAGACTTCCAGAAATGAAAGGTCATCAGGACATTGGCTGTATGGCTGTGGTGTAAAATGAAAGCTAATTGGCAGCACTGTAGTGCCCTTTCCCAGATGTTGATCCATGGGGTCTAGATGACAATAAGGCTGAATGCCACACACTCTGGGAAATATTTTTTTAACTTTGCAAGTAGCTTTTTTTTTTCTTTCTTTCTTATAGTTCTTTATGTTGTGTGATATGCTTCTTCTGAATTAAGGGTTTGAAAAGGGCACTGTAGACAGACAAAGGTCCTTCCGGAGGCTAGTGGAGCTATTGCTTGTTCATTGTAGCCAACCTTTCAAATGGTCTTTTTCATTTTTTGGTTTCTTTTATCTAACAAAGCATGGCCTTAGACTTATATTTCCATCTTTTATCCAGAAGATATCAACTAGATCACTGTCATCATTGTCATGCCCTCTCTGCTTTCTCTGGCAGGCAGGTCCAGATCAGAATTTTGTTTGATTGCAAAAAAATCTGAATTAGAATCAATCTTATTGGAAAGAGGGCCAATCCTAGATACTCAAAATCAAAATTAGTTACCATCTAAATTTATGAGAATATTATGTTGCCTGCGTCGAATAACATAATTTTTGTCGATGCGAACAAAATGAGAGGGGATCCACACCGCTCAAGCATGCTCACGTTAGACAAACTTGACGTGAACAGGAGAACAAATCTGTTTAAACTTATACCACATTCACAACAATAAAACTCAAGTCATAAACTTGGAATGGTACTCATAAAACTTCAACTATGAACAATAGATGAACTTTTTTTTTTTTAAATAAATGAGCTCAATTATATTAATGGAAGCATAGAAGATATACATCAATGACCCGAAACAAGAGAGTTTCAAACAAAACTATACAAAACTATACCACCCAAACTATACAGATGGACTTGTACATCAATGGTCTATAATTAATTTCATCTTGTTCCAAGAACATGTATTAATCTTGGAGATGCACAAAGTTACTTCCCTTTTACCATGGGGAGCTTTTATTGGGTTTTACTATATGAATTTTAGTAAGTTATTTTTATTTATAATTTTATCTTCTTTTAAGATCCCAATAACTCATCATATTTAATTTTTTTTTCTACCAAGTATTTTTTTACTTAAATTTACCTATTTTGTTAGATAACATTTCATTTACTTTTCTCACCACAACCTGTACTGATTTTTTATTCACAAGACTAAATCATTTTAATTACATTACATACATTTTATTTTTAATAAAAATTATGTTTATCTTATTAAAAATAACTTATTTAAAATATTTTTTCTCATGGAGTTGTATATCTATTTTAACCTACTTATCCCTTACATTCACATTTTGCTCATGATAATGTTTTATTGCTAAACATTTATATATCATATAATAAAATTGATCTTATTGAGAGTTCGAGCTAAAACTCTCATTTTTATTAGATAAAAACACTATTTTTTTGGTTTAATATAATTTTATTGTCATAAAAACACCAAAAGCACTTTTTTATTTAACCATTTTGCCTGTCATTCATATATAGGATTCATTTGGTGTGACTTTAGGTAAAATTTATGAATGTTTATGAAAATACATGCTTATGAAAAGCTTGTAATGTGCTTACTAATGAACGAATTTTTAGCTTTGAAAGTCAAAAGCTAGATTTAAAAGACTGTTATAAGTTTAAAAAATGAACCAAACTTCACTCGAAAAGTTACCTACAACTTTACAACTAAACACTTGAATTTTTAATGAACTTGTACCGATAGAAGCCAAATAAAAAGTTGAAACTAGAGTGCCCATAATCAATCCCAAGACATGTGAACTGATCTTTCATTAATATGGCTTACCTTTCCAATTTTACGATAAGATCATCCATACTTAACCTGGGGTTGTGGCAGCTTTAACCAAGGGGTTCAAAGATTCCACTCTCTTTGGAGTCTCTTCTAAATCCTATATAATTTAATTTAGTGTAGGAGCATTAAATGAACTTGCAGGAACATGAATAACCACTCAACACCAATACACCTTTACTGCAAATCACATGCCATATTCCATTAATAATTTAGACAATTTAACATATAATTTTAAATTCACACGATAATAGAGTTAAAAGAGTTTGAGAACTGCAATACGAAAACTTGGAACATTCTATCAAGATGGTGTCAAGCATCAACAACACCAGATTGTCTAGCTTGGCCATTTATCACAGGCCATACACCTTCATTGCGTAGTGCTGTTGACATGGCAGTAGCATTGCATGACACTCGTTTCAGCTGGAAATGCAAAAATAATAATCTCAAAACTTGGGAGTTTACAGATACTCTAATGAAATCCCACAGCTGAAACTCCGAAAGTTAAAGCAAATGCTCAGTGGATTTAAGTGTTAACAAATGAGAGGCAAAGAATAACATCAACATTGCAATTATAGAAAACCTTGGTTCACATGAACTTTGAGGAGCAGGTCAGAAGGAACTACACTGCTAATATCTGACTATGTCCTGAAGGCAGTCATAGAAGTGAGAAATTTTGATCTTCTCTTTGCCAGAGTAAATGGCTTCTGCTCCCCCTCCTTGTTCTCCTTGAGCAGCCATTTCAACTACCATGTAGAGCTTCTTGATCGGCATCTATAGCAAAAACAAGAAGAAATCAAGAAAAAAAAAACAAATCATTTTATCCCTGTTCAGGTTTCTGCACTACTTATTAGTTCTATTAGTTTTTCATCACTTTTGTATTATTCTTTATTCAGATACAGACGACATATAAAAAAAGAACAGCCAAAGGGGAGAACTGTTTCTGGATGATGGATTTGGTATTACTCCTAAAAGTAATAGGCACAAATGAAAGACAAAGTAGTAATGATAATAATTACTTTATAATGCCTTTTGCATAGCCACTAAAAATTATTAAAAAAAAATATTATGTAATACTAGCACACAGAAGCATGCAGGTGGGTGGAGAGGAAAATGAAGATGTTATATAACTCATAAGCTTACATCATTCAAGGCCTCGGCAGCAGCATCAACATCATTCTCAGAGAAAACATTCAGTTGTTGTAGCACCTGTTGGGCAGAAGATAAAATGTCACTAGAAGATCATCACATGTGATAATTTTCACAAGATTGCCTATCTTTTCTCTAAACATAGAAGAAACACGGTCACCAGAACTGATTCAAAATCCTCAGAAGATGTTTCTGTGCCAGGTAAATTGAGGAAAACATAATGATGTAATCTTCAAGTTTTATGAGTTTAACAAGGCAAAAGCCCTGAATAAAATTAGAGAGAGATAACGGGGGGAGGGGGGGTGAAGAAAACATGGCAATGTAGTCACCATCTTGTGTTGCAAAAATAGAAGCTTTACCTTTCTAGCATCTTCTGACTTCAGTGTTGGAACATGATATGTGACAGAGAATGCGTCACAAATGCCAATTGAATCCAGAAAAGTCACTTCACTTGTTGTACCAATCACAAGTACATTTTTCCCCTGAAACCCAGATAATGCATTATGCGCCAGAAGCATACAATGATGACCCATATCACTAGGGACAAGGTTAAGTTAATGTCACACATATTATAGCACACACATCATCATCATCATCAACTGCACCTTATCCTAACCAAATTAGGGTCAGTGGCATATAATTCATAATGTCAATTGACTTCTAAAAATTACATTGACGATACAAATCCACTAAAAGAACAATGTGGCAAAATTTTATATTGGATGCCCTCCTTGAAGCAATGATGAAATGAAGTTCCAACACCATCTTCATATGGAGAAGTTTCATGAGATGATGGTGAATAAAGATAATTGATATAGTTGTGTTCCATCACTTAGTTGACATGGTGAAACCAACAGGTACAATATGGAAACACAACCAATATTATAGCAAAGACATAATACACGCAAAACCTAAGATAGTTTGTGTAACGATCCGATAGTAGGGTCTAGGATATTTTGGCCTTACTTGGTGTGTGTTACATTTTGGCATAACTAATTTAGATGGTTTAAATATTGCAAGTGTTGAGTGTCGAGCAAGTTGAAAACTAAATGAAAGCCATGTGCATTGAATATTCAAAGTCAAAATAAAGGAAGGAGGCTTTGAAAAATCAAAGGAGATGGAATTGGGAAAATTCAAATACAAGAGATGTGGAAAAGTCAAAATTAGGAGATTGGAATTGGAGGAGGAATGGGGCTGCCGATTGCATTTTGTATATGTATATATGTGGGCATTTTCCATTTAATTTAGTGGAGGAAAAAGGAAGTGGCAATTTGGTAAATACTAGCAAGTGCAAGGGTAAATTGGGAAAGAGGGAGAAGAATATAAAGGAGGCCTTGAGCAATTCTTCTTCATCTTCTTCCTTTTTCTCCCGATTCTTCTTCTCTTCTTGCTCCATCCAATCTTCTACTTTATCTTCTTCTTATTGATGCCGAAGAAGAGATCGGTTGTTGAATTTAGAAGGTTATTTGCCAGTTTTGGTGGCTTGGTTCGTAGCTTGCTTTCTTCTTTGGATTTGTCCATCAACTAAGGCAAGTTCCAACACTATCTCTTTTTCTTGGCAAGCTTCCTTCTTGGTGTAAGCTTTGATTCCCCTCCTCCTTTGTGAATCTTGAATCAACCATTTTCAGGTAAAAATTTCATAGAACCCTTTGCTTGGGAGGGGGTGTTGTAAAAAACCTGGTTGTTTGGAGCTCGTGTCATTTTTCTTAAATTTTTGGTAAATCGTGCCTATCATCTAAACAGGGACTTGATTCACCCATATTTTTAAAAGGAATTGTGTGTTTGTTGTTAGGGTGTAGTTGCATGCAAGAGTTTGGCATTGCTTGTATGTGTTTTTGGCCTTTCGTAAGTTGATTTTCAAGTTGGAGAGGTTGTTTGTCGACTAGGTTGGTCAAATCAGTGGATAGATGGTGTAATGACATTCTGTTAGTCGACAAATGCAAGGCATCTATCGACAGATTGGGGTATATAAAAGGCAATCTGTCAACAGATGGGGGTTCATCTGTCGATAGATTGAAGAATGACTTCAGGCTGTCGATAGTTTCCCTCCATTGGTTGATAGTTCGGTTTCAATGGTTACTTGATTCTTCATTTTATGCTTCCAATATCCTCCCAACTCATCTTATGATCCTAATTTCAACCTTGTTTATCATCTTTGGAGGGTGGGGAAAATGGTTGTTCAATCATATGTGCATTTATGCAAATATTCCATGAAAGGGGGCATTGGGTGCTATGGATGTATAAAGGCGTGAAAGAGGGTAATCCCTACATAAATTACTTCCAAAGGAGGTAATGGAAGATAAATCCATAATAAAGCATAGTGTTGCATGTTGTACATGGGTATGTGTGTGTGCACCCATTATCTTATATGGCGGTGTGTCTGTGTACCTTATATGGCAATGTGTCTACATATCTTATAAAGCGATGTGTTCGTGTATCTTATAAAGCGGTGTGTCTGCGTATCTTGTATGGCGGTGTGTCTGTATATCTTGTATGGCGGTGTGTCTGCGTATTTTGTATGGCGGTGTGTCCTCGTGAACCTAAAAAATATCCTACCAAGCCAGTGGGACTTATGCCTGACCGTGGGAGCTTTAGCTCAAAACGTCGCCTAGTATGAACTAGGTTGTGGGTGGATGTTGGTCCACAATTGCATATGATGTGTGTTCATTTATGAGCTGGCATGCAGCATGGCATAGAGGCATGGTCATTGATATTTTTATTCATGGTAGGAGAATTCTTGATTTGATCTTGTTTATGTTACCACCAACTGTTGTTCCTCCTCAGTGAGATGGTTTTACATATTCGTAGTTGTTATATCATGCCTCATATTGTTGTGATCCATATTTGTTTTATAGACTTGCTGAGTCTTGTGGCTCATATTGCTTCCTTGTGTCATTCCAGGTAGAGTCAAAGGGAAAGCTAAGGAAGGTGACGGGTCTAGCCGCAGTTGAGTCTTGTGTTAGATATGTGCACAGATGTCTTTCCAACCTGAAGATCCTTGGGGGTTGTTTTGAGGGCAAGGAGAGGAGTTTTATTTTGTAATTTTCCATAGTCCTTTAGATATTTTGTAATGTATGGGCAGTTAAGCTCGAGGAGAATATTGTAATGGCATGGTGATGTATATATATATATATATGCAGGGTTTGTGGATTACAATATTGTCCATGTGGTTGGCTTTTGTTAGATTGTGTTTATATACCTCATCTTTGACGACTCTCTCACGGATCTCCTACGCTAGCAGGAGCTCCAGGAGGCCGGCGGTTATAGTGTGAAATTATAATAAATTTGCAAGAGGACAATGGTTGGCAATCATGAGAGAGAGAAAGAGAGAACGCTAAAACTAAGTAAATCATACCTAAACAGATAATGTATTATAAGGGAGGTTTGCATGCTACTAGATAAAGAATTCACGATATCTCCATGCCATATTCTCATCTGGCTCTTTCTTGTTCAATTAAATTTCCTTTGTTAGAAGTTTAAAAGGTGTCCTTAATGCACGAGACTTCCTACTTTGCAAAGAGCACGTTTGCATAATTTGAATCCATGGCCTAGTCACAAATGAGAAGCCCTGCCTGTTGCCAGCAAAGCTTGCCCTCTTGTTTACTAGTAAAGAAATTAAACCCCCCCCCCCCCCGGAAAGAAAAAAAAGAGTCTTAAACTGTCAAATATGTTTGCATCTATCTTGATTTTGAGAATAACAATTTATATATACACACACACACATAAACTTTTGGTACTTGATGTCCAAATAAGAAATTGGAAGAGAAAAAATCACATAAAACAAAATCCAAGAATTAGGTGGTGAGACTTAAAATGGGAGAAACAATTAATCTTCAAAAAAAAATTAAGGGATAGAAGGAAACGGAATGGAGAAGGATAGGCAAACCAAATGTGGAGGGAAATTGGTATTGCCTTGAGAAGCACGACAAATGTAGTCCTTGGAGAGACAAATGGTAGAGCCTCAAACCTTAAGGAGTCTTGGTGGAGACAAATGGTAGAGCCTCAAACCTAAAGGAGACAAATGGTGGAGACAAGTGGTCGAATGAAAAGGTACAATTGAAAATTAGAAATAAGAAAACTTGCTATAAGACTATATATCAGTGCAACAATGAAGAAAACCTAAAAAATTATAAAGAAGCGAAAAAGACAGCAAAAAGAGTTGTTAGTGAAACAAGGTCAAAAGCATATGAGAATCTATATAAACGACTTGATACAAAAGATGAAGAAAAAGATATATATAAATTAGCTAAAGCAAGAGAAAGGAAAACAAGGGATCTAAACCAAGTAAAATGCATAAAAGATGAAAACTAAAATGTATTAGTGAATGAGGGAGCGATTAAGGAGAGGTGAAAAAAGTATTTTAAAAAATTATTCAATGATGGTGGGGACACAAGAGTTAAGTTGGGACATCTTAGCAACTCCGAAGGGAACATGAGCTATACATTTTATCGACGCATAAGTTCAAAAGAAATAAGGCAATCATTAAAAAAGATGAAAATCATAAGGTGGTAGGATCGGATAATATACCAATAGAAGCATGGAAATACATGGGAAAAGAGGGCATCTCTTGGCTAACGAAATTATTTAACGCGATCCTTAAATAAAAAAATATGCCAAATGAGTGGAGGAAGAGTACTTTGGTTCCTATATACAAGAACAAAGGAGATGTTCGAAACTGTGAAAATTACAAAGGAATTAAGTTAATGAGTCATACTATGAAACTCTGGGAGAGAGTAATAGAGCAGAGGCTCAGAAAAGAAACAGACGTCTCGAAAAATCAGTTTGATTTCATGCCTGGTAGGTTAACAATAGAAGCTATATACCTACTGAAGCGCCTAATGAAAAGGTATCAGGATCATCAGAAGGACATGCATATAGTGTTTATAGATCTAGAAAAGACTTATGATAGGGCTTCCTAGAGAAGTATTATAGAGGGTTTTAGAGAAGAAAGGAGTCTGAATAGCCTATATACAAGCCCTTAAGGACATGTATCACGGTGCAGAGATAAGGGTTAAAACATGCGGAGGGAATACTAAACCATTTAAAATTACAATAGGACTGCATCAAGGTTCTGCACTAAATCCATACTTATTTGCTTTAGTAATGTATGAACTCACTAAACACATTCAGACAGAGGTGCCATGGTGTATACTATTTGCAGATGACATAATATTGGTGGATGAAACAAAAGAAGGAGTGAATACTAAGCTTGAGTTGTGGAGAAACAATTTAGAATCTAAGGGATTTAAATTAAGCAGAAGGAAAATAGAATATATGGAATGTAAATTTAGTAAGAATGCAAGTGTGAAGGATGTTATAATAAAATTGGAAGACCAAATCAAACAAAGAAAATACCATTTTCGATATTTAGGATCAGTGCTTCAAAAAGATGGAGAAATTCACGAGGAAGTTAAGCATAGAATTAAGACAGGTTGGCTAAAATGGAGAAATTCATCGGGGGTGTTATGTAATAGTAAAATCCCATTAAAACTGAAAGAAAAATTCTATAGAACAGCTATAAGACCAGTTTTGTTATATAGCTCAGAATGTTGGGTAGTCAAATACCAGCATGAGCAAAAGACGAGCGTAGCAAAGATGAGCATGCTAAGATGGATGTGAGATCATACAAGAAAATATAAAATTAGAAATGAGGTTATTTGTAATAAGGTAGGAGTAGTGCCAATCGAGGAGAATATGAGAGAGACTAGACTAAGATGGTTTGGTTATGTGAGAAGAAGACCAAGAAACGCTCTTGTGAGAAGAGTTGATGAAATGGAACAATTAGTCAAAAAAAGAGGTAAGAGGCAAATTCAAGAAGACTTTGGGAGAGACATTAAAGTTTGATATAAAGTGTATGAGTCTAAATGAAGATATGACAAAAGACAAAAATACATAGAAGTCTAGAAAGTGGGATAAAGGCTGGATATGTTGTTGTTGTTTATATATATATATATATATTTTATCTTATAAATATTTTAAAGGTGAAAATTATTTAGCTTCTAGATATGAGCCATGCCAAAGGAAAGAAAAAATCATCCATTTGCAATAAATGATAGATCTTCTCCTAAAAGGCCATATGCAGGGTAAATTTCTTTGAAAAGGGCCAACACAGATGTTAACCAGTCAGAGATGTGTGAAGTCTTCCACAGGCATCAAGCAACCAAAGATGCATTTGACAAGAAGAGCACAATCAACTACTTTAATAACCAGCCCGTAAAGGAAATATGTCAAGGAGAAACCTTGGGAGGAAGCCTTTTGAGAAGGACCAATAATGTTTGAGAAATTAAGTTAGAAAACCGAGGTCCAATTGCAACATACTCCAGTAGCCTGCAGTAGTGAATGCCAAATGTCTAACATCAGTGGGATGAAGGATGGACATATTGAAAAAGAATAAATTTAGACTCAGCTAGAATTACCTCTCAATGTCATCAAGGATAATGATGCTTAATGGTGATTTGTAAGCATCCTCAAATACCTTGACAATTTGAGCACATTTACTTGCTTCACTAAGTCCAATCATTGACTCAGCAGAGATCTGACATGGGCCAAAATTAGAATTTAGAATGATAGCAAGAGAGGTCAGTTGGAGGGTGTGCAAGTGAGAGAAAGAAAATCGACTTGAATAACTATTATTGACAAATTAAAAGGATTACTTACTATCTTAACATAGGGGAAATCACTGTCAATACCAACACTAGATGCCATTGCACTCTTGCCACTGTCCAAAACAAATAGGATTTAGAGAATTGAGCATACGCTAGAGAAGACAAAAAATCACAGAACTTACCTGCCACTTGGCCCTTCCAGAAGACAAGTGACAAGTGGGCTTCCTTTGCTAACTCTTACTTGCTCGGCCAATAACATGGTCCTCTTATATATGTGCTCATGTCGCGCACCACAATCTACAACACCATTAAGCCTGCAAATTTCATTCAGAAGATTGAAGACAATTTAAGA
The DNA here is from genome assembly GCA_036245055.1 of Diospyros kaki. Taxonomy (NCBI): domain Eukaryota; kingdom Viridiplantae; phylum Streptophyta; class Magnoliopsida; order Ericales; family Ebenaceae; genus Diospyros; species Diospyros kaki. The sequence continues at coordinate 39,367,368 of BSEG01000011.1, forward strand.
AATGTTTCTTAATATAAAATTATGCCATCATGCATATAGTTTCTCCTTTAATTTCAAATATATATATATATATATATTGGTCTTTAAAAAGGCATAAGATACACACACATGGCCTGGTTTTTGTATTTGTTCTTATTTTTTAAATCCTTCTTCAATTGTGAAGGAGAAGCATGGATCTTTTAGTGGTAACCCTAGCTTAAGTCATCAAATGGACATGGGAAGAAAATATATATGGTGAGATTGAACTATCTTAACTACTGCTGAATATAAGAAACACCTTCCAATCACATTGTTTGCACTAACCCTGTCTACAGCATAGATGCACCAAAACAATCTAAGTTGCATAACCATGCAACAGGCTTTCATTCTATTTCAAGCATACAAGTAGAGTTTTCATAACAGCCTTGTGATGGAAGTTGCATGTGAAAAGGTAGTAAATGGGTAAAGTAGATGGAGACAAAAGAAGGTGGCAACTGCAGTGAAACCAATAGCTTACCTATTAAAATGTGGCATAAAGAAAGGTTATACACCTTGTTGGTCAGGACACATATTTCCAAAAGTAAATACAGAATGCAATAATTAGGAACAGTTACAGGCCATAAGTTTTAAAAAAGAAATGTGAATCAGATTATCAATGATATCTTAGGTAGATGGTTCAAAGCTATATGACAATCTAGGAAGAAATTCATAAAAAAGTAAGTAAAAGATCAATCAACTAGTCCTACCTGCAGCGGTCAAGGTCATCGGTGGAAGCCCCAAATGCTGGCCTAACTTCATAGAGAGCATTTAAAAAGTCCTCCATTGTGACTTTGATACTCTCCTCATCTACTGGCTTAGTTAGGTCATCCATGCTTAATTGTCGATTTAAAGCAAATGATACTGCACTCTTTACAACACCTTCAAGCTCAGCCCCACTATAATTCTTTGTCCGAGCGGCTGCATTGAGAGGGGGAAGCAGTAAATGTTATTAGGAGATTTAGTTAACTGAAACACCCAAATCTTCTGATGCATGCACATTTGACATTGATCTTGCAATTTGAAGTAAAAATATATAAAAAGCAAGCTCTAAACTCCATTGAGTAAATGCATAAAAGGAGAAAAGGGTGTGTTTTGCTTCAACTCATTGCGAAAAAGAACAAGGTTCCAAGTCAAACTTTACATGTTAATATTAACAAAGAAAAGAAGAAGAAGAAGAACAAGAAGAAGAAGAAGAAACTATTTATTTGGCCAATCACGCATGTATCTTGTGGTTTCGAGATAGAGGATTAAATCTCTAGTCGGAGAGGAGTGCATCTTGGATATAGGCTGGGGATAAGCTAAACCACTGTGAATTTGTCATGCTTGCTTTCTCTATCCCTACACTCTCTATTTTTTGTTCTTCATTTTTGTTTATATATATTTGTCAAAATTTTCATAAAACCAATTTTACCCTCCACCCCTCATATTAAACTCCATTAATAGTGCTAACATGGATGATGTTATGGTGAGACTTGATGATCAAGTTATCCCAAGAAAATATAAATTCAAGTATTTCAAATCAATTCTTCAAAAAGACAACGGTATTAGTGAGAATGTTACTCACAAAATTAAGATAGGATGGTCAAAAATGGTGAAGTGCTTTCAGCATTTCATGTGATTGAAAAATTTCTTTAAAGCCCAAAGGGAAATATTATAGGACAACTATAAAACAGGCTATGTTACATGACACACAATGTTAGGACAGTTAGGCTCCAATATAAGCCAAAACAAGAGTGTAACCAAGATGAGAATATTAAGAAAATACAAAACTAAAAATGAGATTATTTATAATAAGGTTGGAGTAGCATCTATTGGAAATAAAATGTGAAAAACATGATTAAGATAGTTTGGTCATATGAGAAGAAGACCATGAAACACTTCAATGAGGAGAGTGGATGAATGGAAGAAATTTATAACAGAATAGATACAAAAAGATGATGAAACAGTTGGTAAGAATTTCTTTGCCATGACATGTGGTTACTAGCCTTCTAAAAGATATGAGCACACATAGAGATGACTGGCACACTAGAATCCATGTAGCCAACCCCACCTACTGGGATTAAGGCTTGATGCGTTTTTGTTGCTGCTAATCAGATATGGTGATGACAATCAATTAGAAAATTATTGGATAATCTATCATGGCAACAACAATAACTCATAAAAAGGAACAAGTCACATACCCAGCTCTAGCAAATCTACATCTGGAGCAAGAAAAGAATTTTCTTTCATCTTATTTGTGTGAATCTGAAGAATTTGAAGACGACCATTCTCATCAGGGAGGCTAATCTCCACTTGGACTTCCAAACGACCAGGCCTGAAAAGGAAATAGTTGAAATCGGATTTATTCAGAATTAGAAACTTGTTGGGAGAGTACTAATACAACTGAAACATTGAAAAATAACTTAGAAAAAAAAATGTCAAACAATAAATGATTCTGTTAGGCAATCATAGCATTCAGAAATAATTATTTAGCAGAAACTAGAAGAAGAATGTGATGTGCAAGTCACCTTAGAAGTGCTTCATCAAGCAAATCCTTCCTGTTAGTCATCCCAATCAGCAAAACATTGTTTAGAGACTCAACACCATCTATCTAAATAGCAAATGGTTTCAAATTAGTTACTGTCAAATTGGCATAGCCTTGCCACATTGTGAAATTTTCTTATTCATTCTAAAGACACACGAAAAAATTTTAAACCAACCTTCGTTAGGAGCTGATTGACAATGCTATCATGAACTCCAGTACCATCTCTTGTTGAACCTCTTGACTGCAAGGTTAGGCCAAAGAATGAATTGAGAACCAAATAAATAATTATCAACACAATGTCATTAATGGAAATAACAAATTACCAATGCAATTGGGTAACACCAGAATGATGCAGAATGCTTAACTAATACATGGCTCATTTGAGAACTACAAACCTAAACTAATTGATGTGTAGAAGATAAGACTAACCAAAACATAGTAAATTATTAGCATCAAACAAAATTATCTTTTATAAACTTGATTCTGCAAAAAGGCCAAGGATAATACACAAAGTTGACCTCTATAACTCAACCCAAAAAGTCTTTTGAGTAAATTTCATTAGGAAGGCTTAAAAAACCATAAAAATAATTGATCATGTCAACAAAACAAAGAAATATTGGTGGCCTCTATCTTGCATATTGGCCACTGAGAAGTTTAGAAATACAAACAAGTTTCTGGCCAACATAATTTCTTAAAACCTTAAAATATAATAATAAGACTCTGTCAGACAGTCTCCAGTAAAAGGATTAGATTGCTATGCAAGGGACTTGTATTTATGGATCGGGATTGCGCTGTTCAATCTGAAACTCAAAACCTCAAATTACTAATCAAAGTCAACACTACTTCCACGATAAAGCAACAGTTAAATGTGCAAAACACCAAGTAGTTTGCTTCAACAAAAGGCAGAAGGGAGCAAAATAGAAAAGAAAAAGAAGTCCATTCAACATTAAACCATTGAAACACATTCAAAGGAACCACTGAAAATCACAGATGACATTTATTCTCAAATGCACAATTCTCGAGAACTGAAAGGAACGTTAGACTGAGGTTTTGAGAGCTACCTTACAAATTGCATCAATTTCATCGAATATGATAACATGTAAGTCGCTTTGATCCCCTGAGAACAGGAAACCAAATAATTATATATAAGAGTGGGTAATCAGAAGTCACTTTTTCCAGTATAATCCTTTACCTCGGGTCCTCTGGTCCTGTTCAGCATCAGCAAATAAATCTCTCACATTCTTCTCAGTTTCACCAACAAATTTGCTCAGCACTTCAGGTCCATTGACAATCTAGAGTAAAAAGAATTGTTAATCACACTATAGCAAACATTAGCATGCACCAGATCAGACACGAAACACAGTATAAACCATGCAGATCAAACAGAATTCAAGAATTTTTAATCAGCTTGAACAGAACAGAACCATACAATCTAGGATGGCAATGCATCTGCATTATGGCATCATAAAAGGAAATGCTCCCATGTGAAGGATGGAGTTTAGCAGTAATTTCAAGTACATAGAACACATGAATGGGCTTTCACAAGCATACAAAGACCTCAAGAAGAATCTAAGACTTGCATGATGGACTATAGTCCTTCTACCATGTTTTGTGAGTTAAGTACAATCTAATGTAAACATCAAGAATTTCTCAGAACCATGCAGTGGCTGGCCACTATCATGGCAGGTGTCTTTCACACTGTACTTGATGTGCAAAAATAAGGCTCGAGAACAAGGTATTAAGAAAAGCCAATGACCAATTTCCTAGTGTAACAGACATGGCAAAACGATGGCAATAACTGGATGTGTACATCTTTACTTTCTTCTTACAACTCTTAAAATCTAGCCAATGCACATTTGTTTCCATAATCACATTTATTGGGGCCCAAATGGTTCCTGGAACTTCTTGAATGATATATAAACACAATTTAATATATGTATTAAGTTTAATGATACTTTTAAATTGCAGTTACATCAAGAATCTGCTTTAAGCCATTACGTATTTGCCCTATTGATGAATGAATTCACCAAACATATCCAAGCAGAGGTACCTTGGTGTATGTTGTTTGCAGATGACTTTGAGTTAGTGGATGAGACAAAAATATAAGTGGGTGATGTTAAAGTTAGACTTGAGAGCAAGTCATCCCAATAAAAGATTAATTCAAATACCTTGGATGAATCCATCCAAAAAGAAGGCAATTAGTGAAGCAAAGCCAAAAGCTTTCAAAAATTTATACCAACAATTTGACACAAAAGAAGTGGAAAGATATTTATATAAACTAGTTAAAACAAGGGAAAGAAAAACAAAGGATTTGAGTCAAGCAAAATGCCTAAAAGACTGAAATCTAAATGTGCTAGTAAATAAGAGGGCGATCCAAGAGAGATGGAGAGAGTATTTCTCAAAACTATCCAATGAAGGGCGAGAAACTAGGTTATGTTGGGGCATCTTACTAACTCTAACAAAGACAGGAATTACATGTTCTATAGACATATTTGTTCGAACAAATTAAAGCAAACATTGAAAATGATGATGAAGAATAATAAAGTAGTTGGGCAACATAATATTCCAATGGAAGAATGGAAATGCATAGAAGGGGGCATTTTTTGGCAAACAAATTATTCAATGCGATCCTTAAATCAACAAGGATGCCAAACAAGTGGAGAAAGAACACTTTAGTGGCTATCTACAAAGAGAGAGAGAGAGAGAGAGATGTTCAAAGCTGTGAAAATTATAGAGGGATCATGCTAATGAGAAGCAAACTGAAACTTTGGGGGAGGTATCTACAAGAATATGGTTATTATGCCTGGCAGGGTTAACAATGGAAGCTATCTACTTATGGAGTCCTTAATAAATTAAAAAGCTTTGCATATGGTGCTTATAAATTTGGGAAAAAAGCTTATACCAGAGTACTTAGAGACATATTGTGAAAGGCGTTGGAGAAGAAAGGTGTAAGAATTAATTATATACAGGTTATTAAGGACAAGTTGATGAAATGGAACAATTAGTCACAAAAAGAGGTAGAGGTAGACCCAAGAAGACTTTGGGAGAGACATTAAAGTTCGATATGAAGTATATGGATCTAAATGAAGATATAACAAATGATAGAAATACATGGAAGTCTAGAATTCATGTAGCCGACCCCACATAGTGGGATAAAGGCTGGATATGTTGTTGTTGTTGTGTTTTATTAAGGACAAGCATTATCAAGTAGAAACATGTTGTCAAGAAGTTATTGAGGCTTTCACAATTACAATTGGATTACTCAAGGTTCTGCATTGAGTCTTTACTTCTTTCCTCTTGTTATGGATGAAATCACGAAACACATCCAAAAAGATGTTCCTTCATGTCTGTTATTTGAAGATGACATTATCTTGATAGATGAAACAAAAGAAAGCATGAATAATAAATTTGAATTATGAAGAAACACTTTTAGAGTCCGAAGGTTATAAACTAAGTGTTAAAAAAATTACGTGGAACGTAAGTTCAATAAAAATATAAATGTGGATGATATTATGTAGAGATCACATTATTCCAAAAAAAATATATCAATTCCAATATCCTAGACCAATTGCTTAGAAAGAAAGAGAGATTATGGAGAATGTTACTCATACAATAAATGCGGGATGGTTAAATTAGAGAAGTGCAATCATAAAATTTCTTTAAAGTTAAAAGGGAAGTTTTGTCAGACGGCTATAAGACTATCTTTGTTATATGGCTAAGAATGTTAGGCAGTTAAGTACTAACATGTACAAAATATGATTGTAACTAGATGAGAATGTTATGATAGATGTGCGGCCATACAAGAAAAGACAAAACAAGAAACAATAATATATGTAATAAAGTTGGGAGTCACACCCATTGAAGATAAATGAGACTGATTATTAATATGGTTTGGACATGTGAGAAGTAGATTGAAAAAAGCATCGCTAAGGCAAGTGGATGAAATGGAGGAAATTTATAGCAAAATAAGGAGAGGAAGACCAAACAAAACTAGATGGATAACCTTTAGACATGACATAAAATATGATGGCCTTATAGAAAATATTGCCATGGATAAAACTGATTGGAGATCTGTTATTCATGTAGTTGGCCTCACATAATGGAATTAAGGCTTGTGATTGTTGTTGTTGTTGGTAGTGGTAGTTAAAATGAAAAAGTGTGTTAAAATTTTTTAAGTAATAATAAGATTCATTAAAGCTAAAAGAAAAATGTCTCGAGGTGGCTATAAAACCAACATTGTTTATGGGACATAATGTCGGACAATAAAACACTAATATTTGTAGAACATGAGCATAACAAGGGTGAGAACATTATGATAGATGTGCTACCATACAAGAAAATATATAATTAGAAATGAGGTTATTAGTAATAAGGTCCAAGGTAAGATATATGCGACATGATTAAGATGGTTTGGTGTGAGAAGGATATCAACAAAAGCTCATGTGAGTTGAGTGGATGAAAGAGAACAAGTCTTTAGCAAAAGAGGTATTTTGCTAAAACTCTTAGGTAGAGGATGAGTTCTAATTGCCTTAAAAAATAAATGATTGGTGAGTTAGAATTCATGTAGTTAACCCCACCTAATTGGAGTAAGGCTTGATATGTTGTTATGATCATAAGAAGCTATTCAACCTAAGTTGACATTATTCTTCACATTTCCTTAAACAAGCCAACCATCTGATCTGTTGTAAATCACTTGTATTAGATTAGCTTGTATATCTCGAGAGAGTTGTTTTCTTGTTGTTGTTAGAATTTGTATATCACTTGTTTTATTCTAGGAGGTTTGTTTCTAGAATGGTTAGTTAGCAGATTTGATTAATCAGTTAGTTAGTTGTAACTTCCGATAGTTTTTGATAACTCTCTGTTAACCGCCTCTATGCTGTATAAATAGAGGTCGGGTGTTAGCTTTAGATGTGCGCTTTATTCTATCTTGGGAAGAGAGGAAGAGAGGAGTATGCGCTAGTTTCTACTTGAGTACTTAGAGGGTATATCTTTGTATTTTGGGTAGGGAAAACTCTCAGCAGTTCTGTGTATAGGGTTGGAGAGATTGATTAGTGCATGTAATCCTTTCAAAGTTCATTCAAGATAGTGAAGATAAAGAGCCTAGGGCAGTCTGGATGTAGGTCTTGCTAAGGACCAAACCAAGATAAAATTCTTGGTGTTTTTGATTGTTTGATTGTTGATCTGTTTTCTGGTTTATCGCAAATCTTGTGTGTGTCTTCGAGTGAGTGATTCAGGGAGTGTTTTCAGTTGTGAATTTCAGTGTGATTGAGTGATACGGAGCTGGGAGATTATTACAACAACATGGTATCAGAGCCTTCAATCTTAGTGACATTCAAGATTCATCAAGAAACCTCAGGAGGTAGAATCAGACTCGAAACCCGATGGCACCAACTGCAGCAAGATACAACATCGACAAATTCGATGGGACCAACGATTTCGACCTATGGAGGAAATCAGAGATAACCGAGACATCATTTGAAAGCGCGACACCAGTTCTAACTACCGCGCAAAAGGAGGCTCAGGCGGAGATCAAGAAAAAGGCATACAACCTTCTGATTCTGAGTCTTGGAGACACAGTTTTAAGGGAGGTATCGAAGTTAAAGTCGGCGGCAGAAATCTGGAAAAGGCTGGAAGATCTCTACCTCAAGAAGACTCTATCCAATTGGTTATTCCTAAAAGCCAGGTTCTTTAATCTTAAAATGCATGACAATCAAAAATTGCAGAAGCATTTAGATGACTTTAACAAACTATGTTTAGATTTAGAAAACATAGATATGAAATATGATGACGAAGACAAGGCCCTAGTTCTTCTATATTCATTACCAAAGTCCTATGAAAACTTTGTGGATATTCTCCAACACGGTAGAGATAAACTTTCTTTAGAAGATGTTATAGGGGCTCTAAACTCTAGAGAATTAAGAATTAAGATAGACAGTAAACCTAACTCTAGTGAGGCCTTAACAGTAAGATCAAGAAGCTCTAAAAGGGATCAGAAAAATGAGGGAAAGTCAAGGTCTAAATCTAGGAATGGAAAAGGACCAATCATGTGTTACTACTGTCAGCAAGAAGGCCATATTAAGAGGCTGTGTCCTAAAAGGAAAAAGGATTTAGCCGAGAAGGAGAGTTCAGGAGGAGGGGCAAACTTTTGTGATAATGGCTATGATAGTTCTGAAGCTTTAGTAGTGAGTGAAAGCGCTGAAAGCCAAGAATGGGTTTTAGATTCTGGCTACTCTTTTCACATGACTCCTAAACGTCACTAGCTACAAAACTTTAAGAACTTTAATGGAGGTAAGGTCTTACTAGATAATGACCATGAATGTGAGGTAAAAGGGATAGGAGACATTAGGCTAAAGCTGCATGATGGCTCTCTTAAAACCCTCACAATCGTTAGATAGATTCCAGAATTAAAGAGAAACTTGGTTTCTCTTGGGGAGCTGGATAGAAATGGCTTAAAGTTTAAGGGTGAAGAAGGAGTAGTTAAAATAACTAAAGGGTCCTTGGTATGCATGAAGGCAGAGCTAAGAAATGGAATTTATTTTTTGCAGGCTACCACAGTATGTGGGGAAACCGCAGCCATAAGTCCTATAGCCAAATCTAAGGAAACTCTATGGCATTTACGGATGGCTCATATCAGTGAGCAGGGTCTTAAAGAGCTTTCAAAGCAAGGTATATTGGATTTAGGACAGACCATAGGTATAGGTAAGTGTGAGTCTTGTATATATGGTAAGGCAGCAAAAGTAAAATTCAGTAAAAATGCTATTCATTCATCAAAAGAATCCCTAGACTATATCCACTCAGATTTATGGGTCCAGCTCAAACTGAATCCCGTGGTGGCTCAAGATTTTTCCTATCAATAATAGATGATTTCTCTAGGATGCTATGGGTATATGTCCTAAAGTCAAAAGATAACACATTTGAAACATTTAGGGCATGGAAGGCTATGGTGGAAAACCAAAAGGCAAGAAAATCAAAGTTATAAGAACCGATAATGGGTTAGAATTTTGTAATAAGGATTTCAATCAAATGTGTAAGGAAGGGGAGATTATTAGACACCTAACTGCACCCGGTAATCTTAGGCAAAATGGTGTTGCAGAAAGGATGAATAGAACCCTTTTAGAGAGGGTTAGATGCATGTTAAACCATGCAAAGTTGTCTAAAGAATTATGGGGAGAAGCTGCATCAACAATAGCCCATGTTATAAATAGATCCCCATCTACAACTATAAATTTCTTAACCCCATATGAAAGGTGGACAGGTCATAAGCCAAACCTTGACCATCTTAGAGTGTTCGAATGCCTTGCCTATGCCCATGTGAAGCAAGGAAAACTTCAGCCTAGGGCCAAGAAATGCTTGTTTATAGGATATCCATCTAGTGTCAAAGGTTATAAACTATGGAATTTGGAAACTGACGGTCAAAGGATTATAATAACTAGGGATGTAAAATTCGATGAGGATTCTGATATGAATGAAAATGAAGATAAAAGTCAAAATAGAGTTTTAGTTCCAGTGGAGCTCTCAGAAAACTCTCCAGGTTTGCCTCAAAATTTCTCTGAAGCTGAGTTTGATTCTTCAAATCCTAGCACTAATCCAGATCTTGAAGATAACCATAACCATGAATCATCTCAATTTGGAGGAGATGAAGATGACAGTGAGGTTGACTCTAGTATATAAGATCAACTTAATAGGGACAAATATAGTGTGGCTAGGGACCGACAGCCTAAAGCTTGTAGGCCACCTCAAAGATATGGCTACTCAGATTTAGTAGCCTATGCCCTAATTACAAAACAACAACAACAACAACATATCCAGCCGTTATCCCACTATGTGGGGTTGGCTACATGAATTCTAGACTTCTATGTGGCTTACATCCCAACAGATAGTTTGTCTAGAATTCATATTTGGATCCGACTAGGTTTTACGCTGGCTGTCGACTACCTAACGCAACCCTACTCCTTTATCCGGACTTGGGACCGGCAGTGGATAATATCCCCTGGCGGAGTAATGATGAAATAAAGTTTGAACACCATCTTTACATGGAGAAATTTCATGAGATGGTGGTAAATGAAGATAATTGATATAGTTGTGTTCCATAACTTAGTTGACATGGTGAGCCTATGCCCTAATTAGTGCATCTGAAATAGCAAGTGAAGAACCTTTGTCATATGAGCAAGTAGTGTTATCTAAGGATGCTGATAAGTGGATAAAAGCTATGCAGTCCGAGATAAATTCCCTTAAGAAAAACCAGACTTAGAAGCTAGTGGAGAGGCCTAAAGGGCAACGAGTAGTTGGCTACAAGTGGCTGTTAAAAATCAAGGAAGGGGCTGGAGATAATCCTAAGCCAAGGTTCAAAGCTATGCTAGTTGCTAGAGGTTTTACCCAAGTCCTAGGAATAGATTTTAATGAAGTTTTTTCTCCTGTAGTAAGGCACTCTTCTATAAGAATTTTGCTGGCCATCACAAGAAAATTGAACCTTCATTTAGAGCAGTTGGATGTTACAACTGCCTTCCTTCATGGAGACCATGAAGAGAGAATTTTCATGGACCAACCTAAGGGGTTTGAAACTAAGGGAGAGGTGGAGAAAGTGTGCCTCCTTAGAAAGTCATTGTATGGACTTAAACAGTCCCCAAGACAATGGTACTGAAAATTTGATTCAGTTATGATAAATCAAGGTTATCTAAGGAGTTCCTATGATTGTTGCATATATTTTAAACATGTCTCACCTAGTATTTCTATCTACCTATTGGTATATGTGGATGACATGCTTATTGCAAGTCAATCCACTAAAGAAATCCAGCTTCTCAAGTAAAGGCTGATAGCTGAATTTGAGATGAAGGAATTAGGTGAAGCAAAGAAAATTCTAGGGATGGAGATTTCTAGGGATAAGCAACATGGAAAAATTTATCTATCTCAAAGAACATACTTAGCAAAATTGTTATCAAGATTTGGAATGTCAATTGTAAAGGCTGTTAAAATGCCTTTTGCATCTCATTTCAAACTGTCTTCAGAATAGTCCCCAAGGGATGATGAGAATAGGAAGGAGATGGCCAATATCCCATACTCAAGTGCTGTAGGCAGCTTAATGTATGGAATGGTTTGCACAAGACCCGACTTGGCTCACAGAATGAGCATTATAAGTCGATTTATGGCTAATCCAAGAAAGCCCCACTGGTTAGCTGTTAAATGGATGTGTAGATATCTTAGTGGATCAATTAATTATGCTTTGTCCTATAGTGGTGAAAGTCTAGAAGATCATCCTATAATCCTAGGGTATGTAGATGCAGACTATGCTGCGGATATCGATAAAAGAAGGTCCACAACAGGCTATGTGTTTAGGTTATGGAACTCTACTATCAGTTGGAAATCAAGTCTCCAACATGTGGTAGCATTATCAACTACCAAAGCAGAATATATAGCCCTTTCGGATGCATTTAAAGAGGCTTTATGGCTAAAAGGATTAGTAGGAGAGATTCTAGGCGTAGATGTTAAGACTACATTGATGTGTGATAGTCAAAGTGCAATCCACTTATCTAAAAACCAAGCACATCATGAAAGAACAAAGCATATAGACATAAGATATTATTTTATCAGACAAGTTATTGAAAATAAAACTATTATTCTAATCAAAGTTTCAGGTGAGGAAAATGCAGCAGATATTTTCACAAAGGCTGTTCCAGTTTCAAAATTAAAGCATTGCTTGAATATTTTAAAATTGATTCCGTCAGATTGGCAGCAGAATCAAAGCAACATGTGAAGATTCAGGTAGCAGAAGAAGATCTCTTGAGGAAGCAAATCAAATCAAGTGGGTGGAGAATTTGTTGTAAATCACTTGTATTATATTAGCTTGTATATCTCAAGAGAGTTGTTTTCTTGCTGTTGTTAGAATTTGTATATCACTTGTTTTATTCTAGAAGGTTTGTTTCTAGAATGGTTAGTTAGCAGATTTGATTAATCAGTTAGTTAGTTGTAACTTTCGATAGTTTTTAATAACTCTTTGTTAACCGCCTCTATACTGTATAAATAGAGGTCGGGTGTTAGCTTTAGATATGCACTTATTCTGTCTTGGGAAGAGAGGAAGAGAGGAGTATGCGCTGGTTTCTACTTGAGTACTTAGAGGGTATATCTTTGTATTTTGGGTAGGGAAAACTCTCAGCAGTTTTGTGTATAAGGCTGGAGAGATTGATTAGTGCATGTAATCCTTTCAAAGTTCATTCAAGATAGTGAAGATAAAGAGCCTAGGGCAGTCTGGATGTAGGTCTTGCTAAGGACCGAACCAGGATAAAATTCTTGGTGTTCTTAATTGTTTGATTGTTGATCTGTTTTCTGGTTTATCACAAATCTTGTGTGTGTCTTCGAGTGAGTGATTCAGGGAGTGTTTTCAGTTGTGAATTTGAGTGTGATTGAGTGATACGGAGCTGGGAGATTATTACAACATGATCATTCATATAATTAACCTAGGCAATAATAAAGATGTATGCAAACAGTTTGACAATGAAAAAGAAAAAGTAGCATACTAAATACAAGCAATAATTTTGAAAGAATAACACAACCCAATGACTTCATAAATCCGTACCTTTGGCTCCTTCCCATTCAACATTTTTCCAATTTGACGAGCCATTAACGTCTTTCCAGTACCTGGTGGTCCAAAGAGCAGCATTCCCTTGACATGCTTGATGCCTAATCTGAAGCATTAAAATTTTTTGATGTAGACAAATGTTAAGAAATTATTTTACCCCTAAAGTAATAAAAGTAGAGAATAAATTGAGAAAAGATTTAATGATAGAATATTACTTATTGGTCACATGTGGAGGAAAAACTCTAGAAGCAAAGGCTCTCCGAAATATATCAGCAAACTCTGCGCTTAATCCACCTATTCCCAGGGACTGAAGATTAAACTCTTTGTGCCTAAAGATGTTGCTGCTAGCAGCTTCACGCTGGTTGACAATCTGCATAGAAGTCGGTTAAATAATGAACTAATACATTGCTCCACCTAAGATAATCTGGAGCAATATTTGTGAAGAATAAAATCATATAAATTAATGAGAACCAAAGACTGAATTCCAAAAAAAGTAAATGGGAAGGCAAGAAAGCAAAGTTCAAGGATGGCAAAGAAATTACCTTTATTCCACTGGAGTTTGATGCTTCAAAGACTATATATGTCTCACTTGAAATCATCCCTCTCTCAATACTGCTTGATTTTTCTTGTCCCTCTATAGCAGCCTGATTAACAGTAAAAATATAACCATTGCCATGATACTCAAATGTTACCCTCTGTCCTGTTGTCATAACCTGCAGGTCATGGGGCATCAAAGTCAATTTTTGACCCAAAAAACCAGGGTAATGAAGAAAAAGAGATTAAATATTGCATATTGATCAATATCAATAGTCAAATTCATATCGTATAAATGAAATTTTCTGCCAAATCACTTCAACTTCAAGCTCCAACACCTGACTAACAGATCAGCTTCTGTTGCTAAAACTGTTCTAGTTTTTGCCACTACTTGTTGCAGTTGCAAATGCAATATCTCAAGAAATGAATTTCTTTAATTTAAAGAAAACAAGTTTCTTTTCCCTTCCTTTTTTTTCCTTCTTATCTATTGCGTGTGTGTAGGGGTGTCAGGTTGGGGGTTGGGGGGGGGGGGTAAAGTATGGATAAGATAAATATGACAAGGAAGAACGAGAACTAAACTTATATTTGCTTCAAGTACCAAATATTGTTTCTTGAAATTTTGCTACATAGAAATATTGCATACAATAATCTCTCATTTAGTTTTCCTAGTAAATGTACCAAAAGAGTGACAATGACTGCATAAAACATTCATGAGACATGAATAAGATCATATCATACTTCCATCAACAAGAATAAGAGTGTGGGCAGGCCTCAGAATAATAGTGTCCAAATGTATATCAAGGAGAATAAGGAAAACAACATGCAGCACTTGCCTGGTTGATAAATCTCCTTCGGATCTGCTGAGCCAACAAAACAGCATCAACCTGTCAAACAAAAATTTCTCATTACTTCATGCATAAGAGTTGAAGAATGATGGCAATAACCAGCTGTTCATACCTGATTAAAAAAATCAAGCAATCAAATGGTGCAAAACATTTAAACCATCAGAGCAATATATTATGCTAATTTGCTCATTAAAGGGTAGCAAAAATGGAAAAAGCCCATACCTGTTCATCTTTTGTCCCTTTCTTTACAAACTCCAGTTCAAGAGTAAGCAATGCTAGGTTGAAGTCATCCGGTGGAACAAATCTATGAAGATTGTCACCATATAGCATTAGCAAATTGGGAAAATGAAAGCAACAATAAAAATATACCTATGAAGTTCTGATTATCAACCTGCTGATGGATATTGTGTCCCCAGTAGAAACTTTAGCATGGCGGCGTTGGATTGCATTGAGGGCAATGTGGCCATTTGGTATGCTTTCATGTGGAGTGAATTTTTGTTAAGAAAACAAGGGATACAACTTACTAAATGACCATTCTAGCAATAATTTATCATTTCATAATTTCTCTCCCATATATCAAACATGTATGAAGTGGCTTCTCTCTTCCCCTTAGATGTGTAGACATCATCTCCACTTATGGACCTATTAACAACACAGATTGCACTACAGACATTTGAAACCATGAAAACAAGTTTTTATGTATTTAGGCAATTTGATTTGAACAATGCTGGGAAACAGACATGTTTACATTTTTTTTTTAAGTTTTTCCATGTCCAACTTGTGTGGGTTACAAACTTATGAACCATCCATGAACACGTGTAGGACACACACGTGACCGTGCTCTATCATCTATGATTTCTTTAGAACCAGATGCACGTTAAAGTGTCGATTTGGACATAGGTGAGACATGTTTGGGGCCCTGGCCCAAGCTTAAGAAGCAAGTTGAAGCAGGCCAATGGTTAAAATAAGAACAAAAGGGAATGGAATACTATAGATATCCATCTATTTGGGCCTTTCCTCATTTGAATCCCAACATTTATAATTTCTAAACTGTCTTTAGAAACTTAAATTTTCTAACATGCACCACCTACTGCTCAGACCATAATATCTCTTTGTAAGCACATATTTTCCATGATAATCCTGGCCTAACCCTTTGACTCTTCACTCCTTGTTGTAGACAATACCAATATCAATCGTCATCATCCAGCAAATGTGAAAGTGGAAAGATTACAGAAGCGGTCTCAAAATCTTTTCCTTCCGTCTAAATGTAAGATACATCATTTTGAGAAATTCAGTGCATGCAATGTGAATGCAGTTGACCCATAAAATCAATGCCGTCTGCTAAGTTTGGGAACCATCTGGGACTCTAAAACTATAGATTTAAACATATGCAGGAAAAAATAATAAATAACAGAACTAAACGTGACGGCTGCAAAAGCTCTGAAAATGCCCAATAGAAACTCCTATGGGAAGAGTGGATCAAACAAGTATTTATCAAAAGAGGTATAATCATATGGACCTTACAGAAACAAGAGCACGAATAGAAACGAAAAGGAAAGTTATAATTCATGTAACAGACCTATGTTGTTAGTTATTGTTGCTTTCCAAGCCACCAAACATGGAGAAATTGTAGACCAACAAATTTTTAATAATTCATCACCAATCTACTAAAAGTGGAACAACATCAGGTTCTATACCGATCAGCGACCGCATTAAGAAATTAAGATGTAAACGTTGCGCAAGTAAAGTAGGGAGGATATGACAGGGACAAGACAAAAGCATCGGCGACAAGGGCAAAGGCGAGCTTCGACCCGGAGACCAAGAAGTTCCGGAGATCCGAGGGCGAGCAGTAGGCGAAATTGGAGTAAGCGAGATCTTTTGCCGGCGTGTTGGTGACGATCATCGTTCGCGTCGAACCAAACCCTGATCTCCCGGCCATTGCCGTTGCCGTTGCCGTTGCAGAGAGATCTAATTCAGAGAGAAATGTTTCTTGTTCGCTGTGCTTTTTTGATCTTATGCAGTTGGGATGAACCGGTGAGGGATGGTTTCTTGAGGTTCAATCCGGGTTGAACCCGCCCGACCCATATCCGCACACAAGCCCAATACAATTCCATCTAACGTCCATTTTATTTATATTTTAAAGCCTAACTATTTTAACTCGTGTTATACTTATTGTATTATATGTCTCAGTAGCCAAAACTAATCATGCATCCTACTGAATAAAGTATGATATATATCTTGTTAGATTTTTTATTAACTAGCAAAAAAATTTGAAATCTCTCCAAAAATCTAATGTATCCACACCTCAGTCCAATACAAATCCATCTAACAATCATTTTATTTATATTTTAAAGACTAAGGTTACATTTTATTTACTTTTTAATCTTCAGTTTTAAGTTTTAAATTTATTTTCAATTTTCTATTTTGTTATTTGTTTTTAAAAAATTAAAAATACATTTTCTTTATCATTTTAAAAAACTATTTCTCAAAACAAAAAATTAGAAAACGCGTTCTCTTTAAAATTTTAAAAATTATTTTTTAATAATATTTTATTCACAAAATTTTGAGTATTCAATAAATTATAAATATTTAATGTTAATATATTATTAAAAATATATATACATTTTAAAATTAATAAATTTTGTAATATTTTTTCTAATTACAATAGTAAAATATGAATAAATACATAAATAAATATGTTTTTAGTTTAGAGTTTATTTTGAATTAAAACACTCAAAACAATTTTTTGTTATTTTGATTTTTTTTTACAATTTTTTTTTCAAAAATATATTTTTAAAAATAACAAAGATAATGCGTTTTCAAGTATCACTTGATATTTTTATAAATAATCTTACTTTGGTGTTGCAATTATAGTTTATGTCTATTATATTATATAAGTAAATACTTCGTCAATAAATTAAATTTTCAAAATACCATCTATATATTTTGTTTAAAAAAAATAATTCTTGTCAACTTATTTTGAACTCAAATTCTCTCGATTAAAATAAAATTCAAAAACAATATTATAACAATACCAAAATTTATTTTTATTTAAATTTTTGTTTAAAAAACAAATAACTAAAATATGACCATTAAGCACTATTAAGTGAGTATTTATTTGAAATATCTTATTATTTTGACTTACACGTACATATGGATGAGATTTCGATTGGTTCATTAACTAAATTATTTAAATCAAATAAATTGAATATGTATCTAAAGCTAAATTAAATGGACAAAAAATGTGCTTAAATTAAACTAAAAAAATAAAAATAAATTAAATTAAAATTATCCAACTTAAAACCAAGCTAAACTGGCCCATAGAATCAAACTGAATTAATAATTTTGACCTATTCAATTTAGTTATTTTGTTTAATTAAAATATTATCACCTGTAGATAATATGGGGCCACACTATTAGTTAAAAATAAAATCTTAATAAGTAAACATATTAAGAAAAAGATTTAATGTTATTTATTTATTAATTTTTTAAATATTAACTTAGTAGTCAAGAAATATATAAAAATATGCCCTTATGAATAAAATTTAGACTTTTGAAGTATACTTAATGATCTCTCTTGCCATGAAAAGTAAATGCAACTTTTAGATTCCTTACGGTCAATGGGACAGACGCTTTACTGGTACCGACTATCTACAAAAGATTATTATAAAATATTAAAATAAATAATAATTCTATTCATCTCCGATATAAACATGATAATTCATGTATTTATTTAAAAATTATAAAAAATATCGAATAATTTTTATTTTTTTATATATTTTAAATAAATATAAAATACAAATCAAATATTTTTAGATAAACTATTACATCATTGCCGATCATTTCTACTAAAATGAAAATCAATACCAATATTGTATTAAAATTGGGCAATCTTCCTGCCCACGCGTGGAAAATAGGATAAAGCCACACCTTTATCCGGTTCTGCATACGTGGCTTCCGTGCAGGCGTGGGGCCCAACCCCCCCCCCCCCGGGGCGAAACACGTTCCCTGTTTCGACGGTCAGGATCGCCGATCCAGCAGCAGCTACGATTCTCCGATGCTATCGATGGGGATGATCCAACGGCGTGCAGCTGCGATGGCACAACCGCAGATTCAGACAAGTATAAGGGTAAAGTGACCCGGTCAACCTCGCAATCAGTGGTAATCTATAAATAATAATAATATATAAATTATTGTGCCTGGGGGGAAAGAGATTAGGGATGTAATTAAGGGGGGATTAAGGATTTTTAAAGGAAGGTTTATGTTTACGATGTAGATAATCGATATATGTATTGATTGAATAGCTTGTCAGTACGATTGAACAGTGCGTAAAGATTCGCTGGCTCTCTCTCTCTCTCTATCTTTCCATGAATAAAGGGGGAAGATGTGAAGTTCTCATATTCTAGCAAAATCTAACCTAAGCAAGGAGCAGGCGCTCTTTCTCTCTGTATCAAGACTGTTTAATGGATCGGAGAGGCGTACGCAGAGAGGAAATTGACCAATTGTGATCGCGATCGCTGAGAAAGCAAGCCAAGCCCTAGGGCGTCTTCGTTCTCTCGTGCAGTGGGTCGGAGTTTCATCGATGGAGTCGCCGCCGTCGCTCGCCAGATACATGCCGCATCAATCCAAGTCCTCTTCTCTATCCCCGATTCTCTTATTTTCCTGTGCGTGTCTTTGTTTCGTGTCTTGATTTTGTCCGGTGATCGGTGCAGGAAGAGAGTGTTTCCTGGGAGTAGTTCGTCGTATGTGGAACCGGAGGTCGTTGAAATCTCTCCGCCCTTGTCTTGGACTACGAAGCCCAAATCGCTTAAGCAGAAAGAGGTAAACATCGGTTCTTGCTTCGAGATTTTCTCTGTTTAATTGGTGTGTCTGATTGACGGGCGCGTTCATTTCTTGGTCGATTGAGGACCACGACCCATGAGTTGCTTTTGATTCTTCCGACGATAACATTCAGGTTAGTGATAGCAAGTGTGTTCGTGTAATGTTAGATAGCGATCATGATGTGGCTTGTTAATGTATTTTCTAGAGTCGACTTTGGTCCATTTGGATTCAGTATTGGCGAATTTGTGTAGATAACAGTGCATCTTTCATGAATTACGGGTTTGTGTAGTTTTAGTCTACTTCATCTCTTTAACTTAGCATCTTTATAAGAGGGCGTGGTGTTTGGAAATAATTCAAGTTGGTTAAATGTAAAACCCAGAAAAGTAAATTCAGATGTGGAGTATGTTTGTTTGGAAAAAATCCCTCATTTTTCAGTGTGATTGTTAAGACAAGTATGGAATGGTTGGTTGAAAGAGGGTTATCATCATCTGGGAGAGACATTAGTAGTGGAATGAAATAGAAATGATGGAAATGGTTCAAAGAGGGTAATCATTGTTCGAGATAGACAATACTAATGGAATGAAATAGAAATGGACTCTCACTTTCCATCCAATGGCCTATTCTTTTGATGTTCCTGCCCCCCGGGGGGGGGGTGGGGAGGAGTTAGTAACAGAATGGAGTGGAAATGGGTGGAATGGAATGTAAAACAATTTCTCCTCTTTTGGGAGAGTGGGAGATGCAAAGTAATAGTAAAGGTTTCTCCTTGGTTGGGATATCAAAGGAATTGGATGGAATGGAAGGATATCAAACAAGTAACTATTATACTCTCTTAATGGGAAGGTAGTTTGAAGAATTTGAACTTCCAAAAAACTGTTAAGATCAATGTTGTCAACAAACAAAATTGAGTTTTTTGTCCATTTTCATTCTATCTATTCTCTCCCAATTTGGGGGAACAAAAAAATAAGGTGTTGAGGAGAATGGATGGAACTGTTTTCATCATTTTCTATTCCATTCCATTACTGTCTTCTCTCTAAAATGAGGAAAACCCTCTTCCATTCATTTTCATTCCATTTCCCTCTCCAAAATGCATTATAATGCAAACACAATGACATACATCTAATGAGAGTCTAACAGGTTCATGTAACTAGTTGAAATACTATCAAATGAAAGAACATGAGGATGTGTGAAGCCATAAAGAAAAGGATATTATGCTTTTTAGTGTTGACAAGATATTGGTTAGTACAATCAAAGCAAAAGTTTCATGAGTTGGTGGAAGTCAGAATCTCTAGAAAATTATTTCTCTATGGCAAACATGGTACATATAGAAATGAAGTTGAGACTCCCTACCATTCCTTGTGTATTATAGTTTGATCACCAAATCCCTAGGGGCCTTGGCTATTTAGAAAATTTTCATGCTCCTTAAGTTTGCCAGATCAAGTTTACCATAGGCATTTCTAAAGAAGCATTATTTGGAATTTTTTGATGAAGAGAGTCTTGTGTGAGTGTTCTAAATCATATTACCAACAATGGGCATTTCTTAGGAGATAAGCAGTTTTGTTGAGAAATCCGATTCTAGAACTGCTCTAGCATATTTGAGAAAATTCTCTCTTTCAATAGTGATATGATTCCAAGCATCAAATTCATCTTCCTTCTATATGCCAAAAGAAATACTAAGTCATTCGAACCTTTTTTTTTGGAGGGAAGAAAGCTTTTTCCTTCATTACCTTTTCTGAAAATTTTTCAGCATCTTCTACCATTTTCTACACTTCCAGTTATAGTCAAAAGCTCTCAAAATGCCATCCATTGTGACAAGGAGGAGGTGTCTCTATTGATGTTGGAGATGAATCAATTTAGAAAGTTCAGAAAGTTATTAAATTTTTTTGCTTTTATTTAGCATAAATGGTCTGATCTAAATAGTTCCTATGTATGTGTTCTAGTCTTGTATTGAACAATTAGGAAACATAAGGTCCTCTTTGTCAGGACCCTAGCCCTAACTTTTGATTTTCTTGAAGATAGAATTGAAAGAGTAGTAAAAATATAGAGAAATGAGGGCGAATTAGATTGAATAAGAGGGAAACTGAGAGAGATGAAGGAGAAATAGACAGAAAGTGGGGAGAAACAGAGAGAACCTGAGCGAAAGTAAGGGAGAATTGTAGAGAAAGGGAAGACCTTTTAATTCATAACAATATAATGATACCCAGCCTTGTAACAACTTTATATATAAGCTGTCCACAACAATTACCACTCCTCCACTACAGGTAATTGCTCCTAAATTACTCCATAACCAATAATAATCTGAGAATAAAGGCAATAACTAACCCTTCTACAAAATAATACAATCTGTAAAAATTAAAAATAAAAATATTAGATAAGTCATGACACTCCCGCCCCCTTAAAAGATTTATTGTCTTCAAGAAATCTCAGCATCTAGCCTCACTTCATCATCCAATCCCAGCAACATGTTTCCCTTCTTCTCCCATCCCTTCATCCAATCCTTCCATATACAACAATTACCTTTTGCACTGGTGGCTTGGAGTGAATTTTTCACCACACCTATAGCACAACCCTAATTGTTTTCTCTGATCCGTGGGAAGGGATTTGATAAAGTATTAACCCTAGGATTCAACCCTGATGTTACAGTCCCTGAATTTCGTTCCAATCGTTGGCCTGTTGATGAAGGTTGAGTTTTCGCTAGGATCTGGTGTCTTTTGAGAAGTGCTTCCCAAAGCCATTTCTTGTAGTATTGCCTTCTCGGTAGCCTGCTTGGCAGTTGTCAGCTGCATCATCTTAACAATTGGCCTTACTTCCATCATTTAATTCGCTGATAAAGCTAGAGACAAATTGATGCTCAGTCAAGATAGGATGCACATTCATCATTAAAGACTTCAGTTCTTCAAAATGGACTTGGTATTCTATCACCGATCCATTTTGCTTCAAGTTATTAAATTCCTCAATTGTATTTGTCATAGATTTCTTGCCAAACATAACACAAAAGTCTTCTACAAAATCTGTCCAATTGGTCTTAACCCTCACTTGTCCCAACCTTGAAACTTGGCGTCAACCATGTCCTTGAAGTAGGCTATGGCCAGGTTTATTTTCTGATTTCCAGCCACATTGTAGTATTGGAAATAACTTTCACACCTCTAACCCACCACCTTGGTTTAACACTCAAACAAAGGGACTTCCAGCCTATGCATAGGTGTGTGTTGGTGATTTTGATAAAATCCCCTTACCTGGACTGCTTGATCTAGTTCAAGTCTATCCTCAACTTGTTATGAAGTAGAAGCCTAAGTAGGGATGCTTGCTACTTTGAAGTGGTTCTTACAGGGAAGTCCTTCAGCAGGCTGGCTTGAGGCATCTTGGAAAACATCTTTAGAAGTCCATCCATCCTTTGGCCAATGTTAGCAACCTCATTTTCCAATGACTGCACATCATCTTTGGTGGGAATATTCTCTTCCCAGAAATGGCCCATTTCCTCTTGCGTCTGCCGCAAACCTGTTAGGAACCCGAGCTTGACTGTAATTCCTTTGATGAGAGAATTGAAAGAGAGGGAGAAATAGAGAGGAAAAAGGGGGAAAAATAAGACTGATTAAGAGGGAGAGTTGAGAATTGAGAGAGAGAAAGGAGAATTTAGACAGAGAGTAGGGAGAAATAGATAGATCTGAGAGAGACAAAGAGATAATTTCAGAGAGAGAATTAACTTTCAATTAATCAGAATCTAAAAAACATACAAGAGTGGTACAACCTTTTATAGAGGCTATTCCACTACTTTAACAAAGCAGTTTCCACTTCCTCCACTAGAGTAACTGCTCCTAAACACTATCTATCACTAATATGTAAATAACTAATACAATTTTGCATAAATAAAAATAAAATATAACTAGCCTAAATCGTGACATTCCCCCCCTCCCCCCTTAAAGATTTTTTGTCCTTAAGAAATCTCAGCGGCTAGTCTTTCATCACACCCCTGCATCATCTTTGCCGTATTCTCCTTCCTCCAATCCTTCCATAGACAATAATTGGCTTTTGCACTGGTGGCTTGGATTGAATTTCTCTCCACACTTGTAGCACAACCCTAGCTGCCTCCTCTGGTCCATGGCTAGAGATTTTGCTGAAGTATTAACCCTAAGATTCCATCTTGATGTTGTAGTCCCCAGATTTCCGTCCAACTGCTGACCTGTTGAAGGTTGAATTCCCGTTGGGATGTGGTGCCTTTTAAAGATTACTTCCATGGCCATTTCTTGTAATCTTGCCTTCTCTGCAGCCTGCATCATCTTAACCACTGGCCTCAATTCATCGTTAAGTCCGTTGATGAAACTAGAAACAAAATAATCTTCAGTCTAGCTAGGATGTGCATTCATCATTAGAGACCTTAATTCTTTAAAACGGGCTTGGTAGTCTATCATTCACCCTTCTTGCTTAAACTTATTGAACTCCTTGATTGTGTCTGTCATAGGTTTCTCACCAATTCTTATACAAAAGTCCTCCACGAAGTCTACCCAATTTGTCTCATATCTCACTTTGTTCCACCCTTGGAATCATGCATCATCCGCGTCATTGAAGTAGGCTGTTGTAAGGTTTATCCTTTGACTTTTAGTCACTTGATAATATTGGAAAAACCTCACTCCTCCTAACCCACCACCTGGGTTTAGCACCCTCAAACATGGGAATTTCTAGCCTAGGTAGGGGTGTGTGTTGGTGATTTGGGTGGGGTCCCCTTGTTGAAGGAATTAAGTTGTATTCTGTTCTTTAGTTTGTATCAGTTAGCTTTCTGTTTGTAAGCTTAGTCTGTTATGTTTAAAATGTTATTAGAAGTCTAGGCCTATCATATAAATAGGCTTATAATTTCTGTTTTGAATAACAGTTGGACGAGGCATTATTTTAGATTCTCTTTTCCTCTTTCGTTGTTTCTCTCAACTCTTTAATCATCTCTACACCCCTTACTTGGATGGCCTGGTCTATTACTAGTTGTTCTTCACCTTCCTATGATGTGGAAGCATGAGGGGGGATACCTGCTTGTGTCAAGATCAGTTCTGACACAACTCTTGGAGGGAAATCTTATGGCAGGCTAGCCTGAGGCATCTTGGAAAACATCTTCAGGAGCCCATCAATTTGGTGGCCCAAGTTAGTGTCACGACCTAAGCCTGACAATTGTCTCTCTTTCTATTCGATATGAATGGGAAGATGTTCCCAAAGGAACATAGTACTAAACCGAGGAAAGAAAGAAGGAGAGAAAGAGTGTAAGAGAGAATTGAGAGAGAGTAAGAACAAGAGAGAGAGAGAGAGAGGGATAAAATAGTCAGCTATTCTTCATTGATATCCAAGGAAATCGTTAGGAGACGATTTATATAGCCTGCCAAGGTAGATTCCTTTAGCTAGGTGGTTGTAACCGTCTACTGCCAGCTATATCCACATGCACGTGGATTCCCTAGGCTAACAATCTCTAACAAAATTGGAATTACAACAGTAAGTAAAAATAACAGCAAGGAAATTATAGTAGTAAAAGAAACAGGAAATTAAGAAATTGAAAATTCTTCCTAGCGTCAAGTTCATAGCGAGACAATTAGTTATTTCCTTCTCTAGCGATTGCATAGCCTCTCTGGTGGCAGCATTAGTGGTTGTGTTCTCCTCCTGGCAACAATCCAACTCTTTCTGAGTCTATTGCAAACCCATCTCCATAGCCTCCAACCTTGTCTCTATCTACTTCATGTGGGTTCCCTCCGCCATTTCCTCAGTCAATTTCTTCCAACTTCACGCTGAACAACAACTAGAATTGCTTCCAATAATTGGTAACTGCCTTTGAAACCGCTTCTAGAAA